>JAWNON010000190.1:4437500-5037500 GCA_035045945.1 Drosophila anceps
TAAAGATGGGGAGAACTAGAGAAGACAGGGAAAGAAAGAGAGAGAGGATGGAAGAGAGTCAGGGAGTGGGTAGTTCGGTTGGTCTGGCAACCCGAATAGCAACGAAATTAATTAGAATCTGGCTCTGGCTTGATTTTCTTGCTTAACACGTTTTTTTTTTCTTCTTTGCGCTCCTAGAGAGTTGCCAGGACAACGTGACTGGGGGGCTAAATCTCTAGCAGATTGCACGCTGGAGTCGTGTGTTTGATTGATGATTGCTGGATTGGATTGAGGCCACCTGGCACACTGATATTCCACTCTCTCTCGCTCTCCCTCTCTTATATCCTTCGCCTTTGAAATTCAATGATGTGCCGTGATTATTTAAATAATTTCCCATTAAATTTACCAGAGAGCATTTGTCAGCCGAACGGAAATTAAATGTTTGACATTATTTGTAGAGCTGAGTGCCTTTTCCATTTGGTGACACATGTCCTTTTTGCCATTTTACTTGAGGTAAATTAGTTGTTGGCTGCCGGTTGCCCACCTCCTTGAGAAACTCGCACCGAATGTTTATGTTTTCTTTTATTTTCTTCTTATTTCTGCTGCGTGTTGGGATTCAGCTTTGCGCCGCTTTCCACTTGGGTCAAAGGCACGTGCGATGCTCATGCCAGTGGCGGATATATATATACCTATATACATATATCTAAGTATATGCTTGTTTATGTGTGCAAAGATATAATAATTTTTGGCAAATAAGTGTGCAAATTGCTTGAGTTTGACCAACTGGCAGATACCCTGCATGCAGTTGAAATCACAATGAAGCTTTGAGTTGTCCTATTACTTGTTTGCCTTGAGGCTTGATGAATTTTTGAGAATTTAAAAATGATGAAACTCTTTTTTTTTAATGACATATCGATTAATTAAGAGTTATTGATTGCAAAAGTTTGAGAGTTCTAAAATAATAATAATAAAACAATAAAAGTTAGCTTTTTTATAACAAACGATTCTGTGGCATTATATATATACATGTTTTTTGAGTGATATAGATAGGATTTTTATAAGATTTCAAACTTTGCGTATAGGTTTTAAGTATCGATTTATCGATTTATCGATAGCATAAGAGAGACAGCTGCCACTTTATAAGGCTTGACGAATTCGAAAACAATTAGAGTTAAGTTTTTTTCATGACACATTTTTATGGCATGATATATACTTATCTTTATATTAATATAGATGGGACTTATACGACTTATACGCTTAAAGTTAAGTTTGAGTATTTGTTTTGATTACTTATCGATAACTTATTAGAAATGGTGACGACAACTGTCACTGATGAATTCGTAAACAATGAGAGAGAAGTTCTGTTATGAGGCACATTTCCCAACATGATATATATGTTAACTATCCGTAGATTGATATAGATGAGACTTTTATAAGACTTAAGATAAGTTTGAGCATTTATCGATAGCTAAAGAGAAATGGTGACGACAGCTGTTACTAAATACAGCTCAGCTTTTTATTGTAAGAACTTTGGTTTAGATTAGCAAACTTCGTTGTCAGCGCCACTGCGCTGTGGCTGTCACTCTCATTGACGTGTTTCAACTCACCTGGGCTGTGGAAACTTTTCACTCAGGCCTGATGCCTGGCGCTGCAGGCAGAACTTGCCCACTTTCATGCGCATCCTGAAACGCTGACTACGGCGTCTCGATGTGCCTCCAATTGCTCGCTGACTGTGACCCACGCTGAAGCCGTTGCCCAGACGTTTGCTCAAGTTGTTGTTGTTGTTGTTGTTGTTGTGGTTATTGTGGTTGTTGTGTTTACTGTAGCTGGCCTCGAAAGTCGTTGCTGACTTTAATTAAATTAGCCGCGTGGTTTTTGTTCACAGAATTGAATTTAATTTGCGCCTCTGTTTAAATTAACTAAAACCACAAATGTTGCTTGGCATTTGTTGTGGCTATTTATTAATTGTTATTAATTAACTATTATCGCAAATCACATTTATTTTTATTTCTCCTATTTCTGATTTGATGTTTTGTTACGCTGCAAATCGAATTTGCGCTTTTCCCTAAGCCTTTCTCTTGTACATCTTGTCAGTTTCTTTGTTTAGTTTATATTTTTTTATTTTTTTTTATTGTACTTTATTTTATCTCTTGCACACGTTCGTTTCGTTCACTTCAAATGTCACTCGCATTGCGCATTACGCATACGCCACGTTGCTTTCACTTTGCAGCTGCTGAAGTGAATGAAATTTTCTGTCGTACGTCACTTCAAGTTCATCCGCTGGCACGCACAAAACAGTTACATGAATCGACTCCCGAAATAAAGAGGAACAAGCTAGCGTGAAGTGGCTGACTAAGATATACCCACACACCAAACACATAAAATGTAGTGTACTACGTTTGTATATGGCTGTCAAGAGTTCACATACCAAATATGATATCTCTAGCTAAGCAACGAAGTCTTAAACTGAACTTTTTCTATTATAATGTATTGTATATAAAGTGGTCTCATATATATAGAATATAAATCATTTCAAGTACATGTTTTGATATTTTTTTTCTTTCTCTTCATATTAAGATAAAACATTTGCCAGAGGAACCCCTATAAATATATATATATATATACTTTCTACAATCTTAGCTGCTTTCCTTCGACTTCCACATATCGCAAAAATCATTATACCCCATTTCAGGCAATGCTAGATGAGGACCTGGATTAATAATCAGTTGACAAATTAACAAAATAGTCAACAGCAATTAGAAGTGGGCTGGTGTCAGGGGGCGCGGTTGGCACAGCAGGTGGTGCTTTGCACGCAGCGTGTCATTCCTTTGTGATGGATGAACCACCCGCGTTGCTCAATTGATTAGAAATCAATGAATCAATATTCATTTACGCCTCGTGCAGACTTTCAGCTCCAATCGACAAATCAGTAGACACATCATACACATAAACTTACCAACTAAACACCCGCACACATACACACACACACACACAGACACTCACACTTAAATATGGGCAGCTGTCTTGGTGTAAGCACGTCTCAGTTGATCTGAAAGTTTATATTAAAGTAGCCCACCCACTTAAGCTCTATTACACTAGCCAACAAACTTTAGTTTTAATGCACGTCATCAAATCAGTCATCTATCCATCTCTCCATCTATCATCTATCAACTGTCATCTAACAGTCTATCCACTTATTCATCTATACATCTATTTATTTATCTATCTATCCAGCTATCCATCTATTCATATATCCATGTAGCCATCTATGCATATCTATTCATATATCCATTTATCTATCCATCTAACTATCTATCTGTTTATATATTCATCTATCCATTTATCCATCTATCCATTTATTCATATATTCATCTATCCATCTATACATCTACTCATATATCCATCTATCTATTTATCTATTTATCCATCTATTCATATATCCATCTATCCAGCTATCTATCTATTTATATATCCATATATCCATCTATCAATCAATACATCTTTCCATCTTTCAGTCTATTCAACTATCCATTTATGCATCTATCCGGCTATCTATCTTTCCAAATATTCCTTTATCCGGCTATCTATCTTTCTATCCATCAATCCATCTATCTATCTTTCATTTATCAGCTGTCATATATGCGTCTATTGTCTGTATATTTGTCCTTGTATCCACCCATCCATATTTCGTTCTATCTGTCCTATTTATTTATTTTATGTATCTATCTATTTTTCATCTATTTATCCTTTTATTCACTTATCATCTATGATAATAAGACTTCATATTTAATAATTTCTTGTTCCAAATTTCCGCACCCTGTTGACTAGTGTTGCAAACAGCGCCACTAGATAATTGTATTGGGTCTTGTTGTCGGTCACGTAGCGCCTCGGCTTTGGCTGCTGTTTGGTACTCAATTTGTGTAATGCGTATTAATTTCCATTTGATTATGTTGTTTGCCAAAAACTAATCCTGATGCAATCGTGCAACATCGACAAATCGATTAATCGATTAATTAGCAGCTGCCCGGGTCAGAAGTAAATGAAGTAATTAAAAATGTGGCTTGGCTGCTGGAATTTGCCAAAGGGGTTGCTCAACAAATTATGCAAAATAACTGACTGACTGACACACACACACACACACACACACACACACACACACACACACACACACACACAGGCACACACATACAGAGATATACATTCGCCCACACTCATACACACAGCTGGGATTAGGTGCTGCGCCTGCTTGGACTGTGACAGGGATATGAAATGGGTTTCCGGTTGGACGCTCAGGCAAGCGAGTGACCCAATGACCCACACCCATACACACACACCGAATTAAGACTCCCAGTATAAATTTCTAAATATAAAGCCAACTCTCATGTGTGAATATCAATGTGTGTGTGTGTACGTGCGTGTGTGTCCGCGTATCAAATGCAAATTAACTTTTCCTGAATTTGCTTCATATTAATTATGTAACAGCTTTAATGACTTTGCGATTTGAAAAAAGTTTCGACATTAACCCAAAAAAAAAGAGAGATGATTGAACAAAACGTAGCTGCAAAAATAAGAAGAAATTTCTGTGTAGCGTATGCTGACGATGTAATACTCTGTAATCTAAGAGTTTAAAATTCTCAGAAAATTTTAAGGATATAAAAGTTGAGCATACTTTTCTTTGTTACATAATTTTCTCCTGTTTCAGCTTCGTTATCGCAAAATAAGTTTTTTAAGTTTGATTTTTCTTCGATAATGAAATTGATATGGCAATTATCGTGAGATGCTCTGAAGATTTTAAGAATATAAATAAGTTTATTTTCTTAAGGGTTTTTTTTTTTAAATATTCAAAGTATTAAGATATATAACTATAATATCTAGCAGATATGCTATATATATAGATATATATTTAAATACAGGAGAAGAAATTGTAAAAAAGGTCGTTAAAGTTATCCCCGTGCAACTATATATGATACGTAAAGTCGATTTCAATCAGCAGATCTCCTTCAGCTCTTATTAACAGCCTTAAAACACAAAGACTTGTTCAGTTCTTCATGCCCTTATCAACTCAACTGTTACTGCTGATTAAGAATAGATTTATATTTATATAAAAACTCCTCTCTCTATTATCCAAGTATAAATAGGTAACAAATTTATACATTTGCTGTAGCCGCTTTCGGCAATCAGTTAAATATTTATGAAATTCCAAATGTACGCAAAAAAAACCTCAAAAGTATGCTCGACGGAAAAAGTTTTCGTGTTGTTTTCGTGCAAAGTTGAGGGAATAAAATGAAAATGGAATGAAAACGAAAGAAAAGTAGGTGTTTTGTCAGCAAGTCCAATAACAAGCAACGCAGACACACACAGACACAGACAGACAATAAGACATAAACCCACGCACAACAAACAACAAGTTGGTGTTAAGTTAAGCAAACAGAGCTGACTCTGAGATACCCTTGTTGTTTTTATTAATTGTAGATAAAACACTTAGAGATGAGAGAAAGGCGAGTGAGAGAGCGAGATGAGAGAGAGGAGGCAGACTGACTGTGAGTGACAGAAACTGTGCCTGAGAAAGACAGAGAGAGAGAGAGAGAGAGAAAGAGAGAGGGAAATAGAGAGAGAGAGTAAAATAGAGAGAGAGAGAGAGAGAGAAATAGAGAGAGAGAGAGAGAGAGAGAGAGAGAGAGAGAAATAGAGAGAGAGAGTAAAATAGAGAGAGAGAGAAATAGAGAGAGAGTAAAATAGAGAGAGAGAGAGAAATAGAGAGAGAGAGACGAATAGAAAGAGAGAGAGAGCACAGAGAGATGACAGATAGACCAAAGATGAAGGACAGAGTGATAGAGAGAGAGAGATATGTCAAAGCGGGAGAGAGAGATGGGGAAAGAGAGAGAGAGATAGAGAGCTGAGAGAAGAGAGAAAGTACAATGAGAGGACAGAGAGAGGCCACAGAGACATGAATGTCTGGAAATTTTGCGAGCTAGTGAAGTATATACTTTATATATAAATTAAAAAAAAAAATAATAATTTTCAACTAATTTTTCTATTGTACTAATTTTTTTTAAATTAAATTAGTAAGTTGTTCACACTATCCTTAAATATATAAAATATATAAATTAATATATAACATATACTAAGAGAGCAAAAACATCTTAAGTTTTTGTTGAAAAATACTATAAAATTAAGATTTATTTAAATTTCCGTTTATCCTTTACTATTAACCATATTTACTTGGTTTTTTCCTTGAGTGTAACATCATGGAATCTTTATTTTATATAAAAGACCCAAAATTCTTTTTGTCTATTTAATGCTCTTACCCAAAAAGTTTTGTAGAAACTTTATTGAAATTGCATGTGCTGTAATAGGTTTATGCTAAGTCATAGTGGATGTGCTTCTGTGTGTGAGTGTGTGTGAGTGAGTGTGGTGGTCTGCGTGTGTGTGTGTGTGATAATTTTTGCGTAGTTTACTTTCAGGCTCAGCAGGCTCTAGGAAATTTTCTTGTATTCGGCTGTCTACTTTTGTCATTTCCTAATGCTTCTATCTGTTTGGATATATTGCTTATTTGCGTGGTCAAAGGTAACAATGTATATGTATGTATGTATATATATGTATATACAGTTAATTATTCAAGGTGTGGTTTGGCCAATCGAATATATGATTAATATGATTAATATTTATGTGAGACTGTGTCACAGTTTGCCTTCAGCTAAATTTCCAATGAGCCTTATTGAATATAAGGGAATTTTTGGCCTTGTTCTTTTGTTGCTTGTGTAACTTTTGGACAGGTGTATTGCAGGTGCGATTGATTTTTGAGTTTCACAAGCTTCTAGGATATAGGTGAAATATATTATAGCTACAAATTGGAAAATTATTTGCCGTTCAGCCAGACAGCTTATATGTATAAAAACAGCAGACAGCTCATTAGCTCCGGTAAACACTACTACCCTGCATTAAACAGAATTGTAAAAGAGTGATTTAGTTATTCAATCTATTAGCTTGGATGAAAACCAAGAAAAAACAACTTCAAGAATTTTGCAGATAACTTCTATTTCATAGAGTATAATATATATATTAAATATTTTACCAAATTTTTATGATTTGGTCAGGGTATTAACACGTTGGCAATCATTGGCTTGGCTACAATTTATGAGCACTTATTAGCACTGATCAAGGCTCTTTGTTGATGTATAAAATATTTTTAGAAAGGCGTCAATTTGATGCTATTTTTAGTCGATTAAATAATTTATGTGTAATTAATAGATTGCTATGAGCAATATAGTAAGCTTAGATAGCTTTAAAACGGTATATATATTTAGATATGTATTCTAAACTTATTATTATTCATTTATATATACACATATGTATATGGGACTTTACGACATAAGCTAAGAGTTGAGCAAATAATATATTTGAAATATTGAGAAATTATATTAAATAATGCTATTTTCAAATACAAAATGATGTGACAAATACATGGAAATATTATAGAACAAACATATATAAGTATATGATTGGTCTATAAGAATTGAACACTATATAAGACAATAGTAAGCTACTTAGAATACTAGAAACTTATTCATTGAGCTTCTTGTATATAGTATTCTTTATTGGGCTGAGTATAGTTGAGATCACAAACGTATACATTAATTATATGTATATATGTATAAAAACACGTTTTCAAATTTGCATTTATGTATATGAATTATACTTATCTATGAATAAGAAATTATATATATGCATATGCTTTTATATATATTTATATATATATATATATATATATATATATATATATATATATATATATATATATATATATATATATATAAAGTATAGTTTTATAGTAAACAAATCATTTCGAATTCTAATTGCATTGCCTCATAAAACTGTCAGTTAAATACTGCACTTTATGGACTGCCAAGCTTTAAGTTATATAGAATTTTATATATTGCTGCAACCTATCAGCTTAACTCTTTTTTTTGTTTAAATGCCTCTTAGAATCTCTCACCTAAGTCAGCACTAGAATTACTCACTAGCCTGGTATTCGTACGACTATTCATGTAGCGTGAAGTACACTATAAAATATATAATAAGCCGGCAGCTTAGCAAAAATCAGATACCTGTCCCAAGAGGCAACTTATTGACGCACTTAGCAACACTTTTAGCTGTTCACTAAACTATAGTTTATTGTTTCAATTTATTTTATTTGGTAAGTTCTTTAAATGTTTTTCGTTTCTCTGCGTTTGTTTCTCTTCTTACTTTTTAATTAAACTTTTTATTTTGTATTCAGTTTTTTTTTGTTGCTATTTTACTTTTTGTCACAGCTCGCAAACCCGCAAAACGAAAACCGAAAACCGACGCAGAGAGCGAGGCACAGACAACGGGAGCGGCACGTCCGTTTCAGCCAAAAGTTGGGCACTGAATAAATCTCGGATGCTACGCGCTGTTCCGTAGTCTTCCCCTTCTCACTCAATAGAATGCTTCAAGTCTGCCTACGCAGCTGTTTTGCCTCTCTGATTGATTGAAAGACGCATTGAAAGCTGGTTTGCCAAGTTGAATCAAGCATTAGAGCTTTCAATTGCTACTTTCAATGCAAGCTGTTGAATGTTCTCGATGCGCTCTTATTTTCCAGTTTGCGCTCTCTAAGCTGTCTAGCTCTCTCTCTCTCTCTCTCTCTCATTGTTGCCTCCTCTCTCTTTCTCTATGTTCAACTTGAACTTGAACGCCTTGGAGGACTCTCCATAGCCCTCTTTCTGTCTATTTACCTATATAATGGCCCTAGCTTTGGCTACTGAGCTGTGACTAATGTTTTGTATTTATCAGATTCGTTTTTTATTTGATATTCATGTTCATATTCGTATTCATCATGATAATTATTTTTATTTCACATTCATACTCTAATTCATACTCATATGTATATATTTATATTCATAATTATATACACATCAATATTCATATTCATACTCATAGCCATAATCATATTCACATTCATACTCATATTCTTATTCACATTCATACTCAAATTCATGTTCATATTCATATTCAGAATCACATACATACTCACATTTATATTCATGCTCATATCATGCACATACTTATACTATTGCTCATATTCATATTCACATTTATATTCATATTCACATTTATATTCATATTCACATACATACTCATATTCATATTCACATTCATACTCATATTCATATTCACATTCATATTCATACTCATGATGCATCTAGAAGTATTTAGTTCTAAGAATAGAATTTTTGGATAAGTCTTTATTAGTTTATCAATTGACAAAACAATTTGGCAAAATTTATAAACAAATTATGAACACGCGTTTTTCTATTTTTTATGGAGCTACAAAAGCTTAGCAAATTTTGTGTGCGTTTTTTTTGCGTAATTTATAACAATAAAAGTTTTCTTAAAAAGTTTTTTTTATTAAGCTCGATTTTTTTTAGGTATTTTAAAAATAATAATAAAAATAATTATAGAATTTTTTATTTATTTTCTTATGAAAATATTTAACAATTACATTATAATAATAAATTTAACAAATATATATAATTATAAAATACAATAAAATTCAAGAAATTAAAAAATATATGATTATAATTTTTTAGTTATTAATATTATTTATTATTGTTATTTATTTATTTTATTGAATTTATTTTTGTTTATTAAAAAATCAAAGCTACCAATGGCCTTAGAATCGTTCGAGCTGGCTCATGAAATTGACGATTCACAAACAATAACATTTTTTTTAAAAGTTTATTAAAGATTTTCTTCGTCATAGTAGGGTCAGTTCATTGAAAGTTCTATCTGCACAGGAGGTCAGCAGGAATTTAACTTGGAAAAGTGATGATCCTAGTGAAATGTATATGAGTATACGTTGCATATAAATAGCCGCAAAAGATTTGCACTTATTTGCAGAGCTAAATGAAATCTTTAGTCTTTTTCGCGACTGTCGTGTCGCCACAGTGCCAAAGTCCCATATTCAGTCAAATGGCCATCACCCATCAATGGGAGGCGTATGAAAATCAACATAACTACGTAGAAAATTCGCAATATCCAACCAAAATGTTCTCAAATTGACAGCGAAATATATTCTCGCATTTATTTATAGACTGACAAAACGCACAAAAGAAAAAGCAAAAGCAGAAGCAGAAGCAAAAGCAAAGCTCAAGCCTTAAATCTCGAATGCTCTAATTCTCTGCACTGACAAAAGATAAATTTGTACAAATTTACATCATAGTGTGCGTGTGCATATGTGTGTGTGTGTGTGTGTGTGTGTGTGTGTGTGTGTGTGTGTGTTTGTGTGTGTGTTGACTTTTGTTGTGCTTGTCTAAATTCTCTCGATTTCTTCGCATTTGCAACTCAATTCAGCTCAAGTGTTATTGAATACAAAAAAAAAGCGCAAAAAATCAGTGACAATGAAGTAAACATAGATTTATATAGATATGAGTACACACGCATACTTGCATACGTATACATATATATATATATATATATACTCATACATATATACATACATATATGGATGAAATATAAACAGAACTAAAAGCAAGGTTGCAGATGCGGCGGAAGGAGGGAGTAGCAGACAATCCCTGGCATCCCTGGCGTATGCGTATTATAATAACTACTATAGCAACACATTATTGTGTTGTTTATATACCCTGTAATTTAGAATCATTTTGAAGGAGTATGCGCAGCTAGCATAGACATAAAATAAACTGTATGTATCTATTTTGATTCTTTCTAGGATTTGATAAAGTTTTTGTTAAAAAATTAAAAAATATTTTCTTCTATTTATTAAATATTTAATTTCTTTTCAAAATTTGTAAAAATATTTGTTTTCTTTGTTAGAAACTATTTACTTTTTGGAAATTCAAAATAAGAAATTAATATCAAAATTTTTGTTTCATATTTATTTGAAAATTTTAAACTTATATTTAAATTTTTTTTTTCAGGGTATTACTTAGTCGTGACCTTCAGGCTCTGTTGTTCTCTTATTTGTTACGTTTCTCAAGCCACGCGCTGCTTAGCACTTAAGCCACATTCAATTGAAATTTACGCTCCTTTATTTTGCAATTTTCACCCCGCCCACAATCATTTAATGAAGATGAAAGGCGCAGTAGGTGAACAGTCACTGTGAACAGGCACTCTCACTGTGACCGACTGTCTCGAATGCGACATGTGATACCCCTAATGGGTGCAGCTGTTGCATACTTGACTTTGAGTGTTTTAGCTATTGAAATTAACTAGAAAATGCATTTAGCAACAGGTAGCTCAACGACCTACGCACGTGGATTTGAATCTGTAGAGTGAGCTAGAGCTGCTGCTGCATCCTGTTGGATGCCCTTAGACAACATCTTGGTTGAAAAATTGTAGACTTTTGGTTTGCATGATGAAATGATTTATTTAAATAATTTCAAGCTGTAGTTGATGTTTATTAAAACTTGCTAATGAGAGGCTGTATAGTTGGATATTATGAGATCTTTAGAGAGGTTCAAGTCAAGTAAAGTATAAAAAGATCTCAACGCAGCCATATATGCTTACTTTAATCAGCTGTTGATTAGAAACTGAATAGTTGTCTTCAACCTTAACCTTCTTGACTACCTACAAATATAGTTTCAAGTGTGGCCAGTTGAAGTCCTTGCTTGTATAGCTATATCTGTTATTGTCATTTAAGTGTGCTTTTACAAGATGCCAATTAGAACCGTTCTAATGGGCCACTCGATTTCCCAGTTTACATGAATGAACACCATGTAAATGTCAGACTTCTACTTTTTTTTTTGTGTATTCCAAGTTAATTCAACCTCTTTTTAATCGCTTCCAAAACACAATACGCCTGGAACTACTGGCACGGAAGTCTACACAGGCATGTTCATACATCTGTATTGTAATCCAACACCTATTCACACCTCGTCGGGCTGGCAAACAATTCGTTTCACAGAAAATTCTTTGCGGAAAACCCACAATGTACAACCGGAAAAGGGCGCTGAAACAGAAACTGTGTTAGCCGTGTTTCCGCACACACATGTGGTCAATGTGCCACACCTACTAGTCACGCCTTCTAGCCCAATGTAATGGCACCTGGTGCATCATATCAGGCCACCTTGCTTTCAGCATGTTTTCTTTTCTTTTGTTTGGTTCTATTAAAAATTGATCACGTGGTAATTGCTTTTGCCACTTTTCTCTATCGCTCTTTCCTTCCCTTTCTTCCCCCTCCCTTTCTATATTTTTCTCTATCCTTCTCGGCCTCACACTCTGTCAGTCTCTTGCTGTGTTTGTTGTTGTTGGTTTTTCTTCTTCTGCTAGACAACTTTGCTGCCATGAAATAGATAGCCTCTGTCACTGCCAAGGCTAACAATTGTGACCTACAAATTGAATAAAGAAAAACCTTCGGTTTATTTCTTGGAATCTAATGACATTCAAGCAGCTTAAAAAAAGTCTAAGCAATTTGGTTTAATGTATTATTAATGACAAAAAAATGATTTCTTTTGAATCAATAATCGATCTGGTCATGCGCTATATATATAGCCTTATTAGAAAAATATTTAAAAGTACTTTTGCGCTCAACTATCTATATATATATATAAAAACTGATTGAAATGATACTTATATTGATTGATTGATTGACTGATTGATATTAAATAACTATATCTATAGATAACTGGTTTGTTCTTGGTTTTTGTAATCAATAAACTGTAGGATCTGTTTGTGCTGTTTAGTAGATTAATAGAGTGATTGATTACTTTCCTATTGTACATAGATAGTTTGATTGATTGATTGAGTGATTGACTGGCTGATTAATGTTAAACTTAGAGACTTACAGATAACTTAAAACTTAATCTAAATTTACTTCATATACATTGCGAAATTTTTCTTCTAACAGACAGTAAGAATGAGTGTTTGATTGATCGTAAGTGAAAGTAAGTAAAAATGGATATATTTTTAAAAAAAAAAATAAAAATTAAAACAAATTTCCATAGAAAAACTTAATTCCATTAACAAATATAACAAATAAATATAATGCCCAAGCTACAAAATTCGTATTCGTCTCTTCTTTAAGCTCAGCTTTAGACAGCTTTATTATCTTGTTCAATTAGATCTAGCTGTGAGATTTCGTGGCTGGCGGAACTTTTAATTGAAATCGGACTATAGATAACGCACTCTTATGCCTAAATTGGCATTTATGTGGCTCAAGAGTCGGCATTTAAATTGCCAGTGGCATATGCGAGTATTCTATGAATATGAGCTATATTTATAGGTCCATTAATTTTCGTGAGTGGGCAGCAAAAAAAAACACGATTCTACGATTTATGTTTACGGATATTCGCGGACTGTCATTTATTTCACTTGAAATAATTCAGATGCATTCAGATGTTAGGCACGTCTCTCAAATGCTTACTTTTTTTTTTAGGTAGCTGCACTCATTAACTGTTCTCTGAAATGCTACTGCGAATGCTAAATACGCCGTCATCAATCACTATTCGAATTGCCATTGACACTAATAGCATATTGTTGTTATTTATGTAGAGCTCATATTTTAATTTTTTATTTTTCTGAATTTTGTTTACTTTATAGTATTACATAAAGGAATTTTATTAATGCATTTATTTATATATTTTATTTGATGTATTTTTGTTTTATCTTATGTCTTTCTTATGTCACAAATCTCAAGCATCCAATCAAGGCTACAGCTACAGCTTTAAACAAAATATATTTTTGGTTTAAAAGCTCTCGAGGAAGAGAAGTGAAGCAAGGCAAGTCAAATCGATATAGATGCAATCTGGTTTATTTTATATCTTTATTAGATGCCCTGTCAACGCTGTCTGCTCTCATCTGCCATAAAAACATAAAAAGAGCCATTTAGGCCATATTTTCTGGCCTGAACAAATAAAAACTGTAGTCTCCTAAAACGGCCATTGAGCTTGGAGAACTAAGCGAAATGAATAATTTGTCGATTTGTTGAAATTGTATTCAAGCGGAAAAAATTTGATTTCTAAGAAAGGCAGCAGCACTAAAGTCCTGAAAAGAGCGAGAAAAGATTGGAAAAGGGGCTTGAAGCACGAATGCTCAATAAAAAGTACTTAAGGCCAAATCAACAGACGGCGAAAAACGTTCCTAATGCCATTTGGGCCAATTAAATGCTCGAGTTGCTTAATTGAAAAACTTTCTTTCAGGCAAATAAAAGTGGCCGCACGCGGCGTATACTTAATTTGGATAAAGGACCTCGGACTTACCAGTTGCGACGATGTCTGGCATTGAAGTGCAGCCAGCGTACGAGATCCTGCAGCTTGGTATTGCGATCCGCATCCTCATCGGGATCGTTGTCATCGTCCTCCTCGTTGGCGGCCGCCGTTTCCAGGGGCTGCAGGTGGAAGGGATCATACGAATGATCTGTGATCATAAAGGTGGGCTTAGTATAGGTATAGGTCGAAGACATTTTCTCGTATCTCGGAAAATCCTATTTTGTAATTATATTTTATTTAAATTTATTAATCCTCCACTCCGTCCCTCTCTCTTCACTTGTGCAACACTCTGTTTGTCTAGCATTTTCTATACATTTTTTTTCTGTTATTGAATTTTCCGAATTTTCTTCACGTTTTGGCTAATTAAAATGCGTTGGCAATCGGTTTGTCTTTCGGCTGACATCGAACCGCGGGCGAGCTCTGTTTTGCGTCCACTGAAAATTGATTTCGATGGAAAAAACTGAAAAGTGACATTTGCTGTGGAAAGGCATGGAAAGCGGAACAAATGTCGCGTTTTTCTTTTCCTGTTTTGCTTTGCTCAGTGTTGCCCAGTTTTCCCATTGTTAATCTGTGCCCTTATTTGCTTTCACTTGACAGCCAAATTGATTGTTTTCCCATTTTCCCCAAACGTAACAAATTTGCCCACAAGTTCGAGAGTTTCACGAACAGCTTGACAGTCTTATGCAAAGTGTCCTCCATGGTCACATCAATTGTAATAAATATGTCAACAGTGAATAGATCTCAATCAAAGTATATTGTTGACTTGTGCTTTAAATAATTGCGTGATAATTGTGCTATTCATTGCAATTCCCAATTGGTTTTAGCTACGAATGGCGAATGAACACAGGACTGTCTAGCTATTAAGTTAGTATGGAAATATCAACAGTTGACTTTCGGGTTTTCGATTGATGGGTGATTGATGATCAAAGCATAGCTCAAGTTTTACAATTTTAGTTGATACTTGATCAACATTCAATCAATACTTCATTTTATAGAAAATTATGTTTGTGTTGAGTGACTAGCGTTCTGATTGGTTGATGTTGTTTAATTGATTCATGGTCACATAGTTAACTTAATTAGTTAACCATAAGAGTCATTAGGCTGAAAGATCATTCAAAACGCTTGCTTTTAGATATCTAAACATATTTGATTTGGCTGAACGATTGCTTGATTAAGTGATTGATTGATTGAAGGATTGATACTCAGTATACAGCTATAGCCTGAAGGATTTGTGTAACATTAGTTTTTATTCAGTCTCATTAAATCCAAGTAATTCGTAAAAAAATCTTTGCGTTTATTGCGGTTTGACTGCATGAAACAGTTTATTCTGGCTGATTGACTGAAATTGATGGATTGAACGTATAATCGATCGTGGCTGATAAATTAGTTAATTTATATATATCATTAGCTGTTAGTTCTGACTGACTAATTCTTTGAATGATTGTCTGCTTGATTGTCTATAAATTCTGTCATTCAAATTGTTATTTTTCTATAACTGGTTGCTGTGCTAATTGATTGAGGGATTGATGATCAATGAAGCTTAATCTAAAGTAGTTAGTTTTGAAAGATAATTGTTTCAAAATTGATTTGAAATGAATTTTATTTATAAGAAAACACTAGAATATAGAGAAAATTTAAATAACATTTATATGTATTATATATTCAATTTATATTTTATACATAACGATTTTGCAGTGAATCAAGCAAAGAACTATCTTATAAGTAGTAAAAACTTTTGAATATGCAATTGTTATTTGATTTATGCCTGCGCCTTGTCATTAATTCCAATTGAAGACGCAGTGGGCTAGCAGCAGATAGATGGTCATCAGGACTATCTGGCACAGCATTAGGGGCAGCATCGTCTTCAGATATCGTGTGAAGGAGAGCTTGTAGCCATGCTGTTCGGCAATGCCCGCTGCAATGACATTCGCCGAGGCGCCGTAGAGGCTGCCATTGCCGCCGAAGGAGGCGCCCAGAGTCAGAGCCCAGACGAGTGGCTGCAGAGGCAGACCGAGCGACTGTTTGGCCACCAGCGAGGTGACCAACTTGACCATCATCGCAGCCACGGGTATGCTATCCAAGACAGACGAGGTCAACGCGGTCGTCCATAATATCATGAATATAGCCATAGTGAGTCGATGCTGCATATTCACGGCCAGAATCACGTGCTCCGTGAGCTCAGCAATGCTGACGAGCAGCCCGAGACGCTCCACGCACTCCATCATCACAAACATGGCGCCGAAGAAGAGCAACGTTGTCCACTCGATGCGATGTATCAGATGCTCCATATCCTCGCGATTCACCACGATCAGCAACAGGATAACACCCAGCAGCGAGACCCAGCCGAGCGGTAAGGTGCGCCAACGGGGTACCGACTGCACCAGAAAGCAGACGATGACAAAGATCAAGACACCGGTCGACTGCAGCAGCAGCTTCTTATTCTTGATGGGGTACTGCAAGGGCACAAAAATTATTGATTGACTGACTGCTTGATTGATGATCTTTTATATGAAATGATTGACTAAGCGGAGATCACACTACAAACTTAAAAGAAAAGTTGCTTAAGGTAGTGAATAATGCTTGAGTAAGTTTGCATGCAAAACTCATTGTTTGACTGACTGATTGATTGATCATCTGTGCCAAGGCAAACTGCTTAGAGCCTGGAAGCCATGCTGACCTCAATCGTGATATATAGCATGTTGTATCTAGAGCTGCTTGATTGATGGACTGATTGATAACGGATAAATGGACTGACTGGCTGATTGATGATCAATACAAAAATCAAACTTGGCAAATTATAATATAATATCATGCTCCAATTTTATCGTAATTTAAATATAGTTCGTGACATATTAATAGCCAGTGAATGAAGGAAAAACTTTACAAAGTACAGTGTACCCTTTTGGTATATTATATTGATTGTTATTTCTGCCCCATAGTCATACCTTCTGCTTCAATTCATCTAGCGTGCTCGCATAGATCTCTGTGGAGCCAACGCCACGTTCCTTGCGCCGCAATGTACGCTTCAGCTGCTTAACCTTGCCCTGCAGAGTGCCGCGCACCAGCTGTGCATCCTTCGAGCAAGCACCAATCGCATTCAAAGCGCGTTGCCACACCTTAATCTCGCGACGCAGCTCGCCCAGCTCCTTGGGCTCGTTGAGACGCAGCTCATCCATGTTGCGATAGTAGAGACGCAAGTAGACACAGCTCTGCAGCATGGCCAAGAGAACGCCAGGCAGCATGTGAGCGATGAATGTCAGAAAGTTGATGTCCTGTGAAGGAATAATAACGAAGAAGAAGAAGAGGTAAAGAATGACATTAAATTTTAGTTATCATTGGGAATTTTAGGAAATATAACTATCGGACTAATTGTCGAGCTAATAACTTTGAAATTGGTTTATCTTTCGATCTAACTGTCTTATCTTTATCCAGATGTGTACCTATCGATCTATCAATTAAAGTATCTATTGATCGATCTGTTGTTCATATATATCAATTGATCTGTTGATTAGTTTATCGCTTTATCAGTCTATTGATATGTTTACCTATATCTATATTATGACTATAACTATGATTATGAATCTAATTATCCATTGATCTATTGCAATTGTTATCGATGTACCTATTGTTGTATATATGTATGCATAATGATCCAACTAGTTTTACATCAGTCAATGGATCTATTCATCTATCCATCCATCTGTGTATACAGAGTACTCTTAGCACTCCTACTCTCTTCGAAGCTCAACTCTCAAGCTATCCTATCTTGTTTATATGCTGATGTTTCTATCTATGTCTTCACTAATATATTCATCTATCTACTTAGAGTACATCAGTTGTTGAGCCCTACGATCGCTCTACGATCATTAAATATAAAACCCAAAAATAGTATGCAAATGAAATATTCAACTTACATTCTCGACAATAAAACGATTTGTGCCCACGATGATGCTAATGGGATCGCCGATGGGTGACAGAGCACCACCGATGTTCGCGTGGACAATGATGCCCATGACAACGGGTATGGGATCCAGTTGCATCACCTCACACAGACGAATCGCCACTGGTGTGAGCAGCAGCACTGTGGTCATGTTGTCCAATACACTGGACACCAAGCAAGTGATCACGCAGAGGCTATAGATCATGGGCCAGATCTTGCCGCCAGATAGCTCAAAGCAAACGACAGCCAGATAGTCGAAGACACCCGTCTCGGTCAGTATGAGTATGAGGAGCATCATGCAGAAGAGTAGTGTAAGCAGTTCCATATCCATCCACTGCTTGATCTCCTCCATGTTGGGTCGATCCTGGAAGGCAGCCAAGGCTGTGACAGAGAGTACCGAACAGATGATGGCCACAAATGGTCGATCGAGTTGCTCCGAGATGAGCAGACCGTAGAAGAGAAGCAGTATAAGTCCGGCTAGAATACTGCCCGTGCGATTGTTCACAATCAGCGGATTGTAGCTGAGATCCACGGCCAAATCCTGTTGAGCATTGCTGTAGATATGCAAACGCATCTGACTGTCGCGATGGGCGAGCAAGTCGCTCAGCTCGGGCGTTATGTGAAAGGTGTGATTGCGATGTACAGCGGGTGACTGGAAAAGCTGATCATCGGGTACCAAAGGCAGCTGCCAGGGCGATAAAGTGTCCTGTAAAGAGAGTAAGTGTAAGGATCGAAGGATTGATCTATGTAGACTTAAGCTGTACCTCGTAGTCCTGACTGCTGTTATAGGACAATTGCGGCTGCACAAACAGATAGCTGCGGCTATCTGTCTCGTTCTCCTCCAGCTCGGTCTGCAACTGCTTAAAGGACTGTTCGAAAGCTCCCTGCAGCCTTAAGTAGAAGTCGCCCATGGGCTTCTGTTCCAGCTGAAAAACTAGGCCAGGGATTAGACTGCAGAGAGTTAATAAATCTTTGACCTACATTTGCCTATCTCCCCCTTTGGCACCTGCACAATCTTCTCCAGCAGCTGCTTCTCACCCACGGTGATCAATACGCCAGCTGTCAGCACCCAGATGATGAGCAAGCAGCATCGCTTGAACAGTTTGTCCCGCTGCTGTTGCTCCTTGGAGCGCTTCGATTTGTGATGAAGACGCCGAGCCACCGCCTTCGCGCTGCCGGGTCCATTTGCATGCGGCTCGTGATCGGAGTGAATTGTTGTCGCCTCATCATCCGTGCTCTTGTCGCCGTCATAGTTTGGCCTCATTTTGATATCTAGAAAATCGGAGCCCGCATAGCTAGACTTACGGTCGTCCGGCTCCTCCACATCCAACTCGACGTCCGCATCGGGCTCCTCCACTTCGCTGTCGCCGACCATGGAGCCTGTTCATAAATGTCAATAAAATACAATACATGCATTACGACAAGTCTCAATTGCCTGTCTAGTGCCTTTCAAGTGCTTGTCAAGTACTTGTCAAGAGCTTGTCAAGTGCTTGTTAAATGCTATTCAATTTATCGTTTTGACATTATTTAATAATCGATAGGACTGAAGACAAATGTTGCGGCTGCTTGTTAAGCTTGCCTTAGAAATTTTATGGATTTTGGGCTAAATGGGGAGGAAGTAAAGTAACTGCTGCTCGACTAGATAATACCCTGTTAATTGATTTCTTTTATACAAAGCTACTCTTGGAATTATAGCTGAGGTTTTATCACCCCATTCATAATGAAAAGAAAAAATATACTAACGCTTGACTTGTAGATACCCTGTACTTTAGCATCTCTTATAAAAAGTTACTTTTAGATAATAGTCGCTCAATAATCTATAATAATATTTAATTTTTAGTTCAAAATACGTTATTTTAATGATGAAAAAGGCCCATCTGCTCGACTATAAGATACGTTCTACATACTTTTCACCTGTTTCTTTCTATACTTTGATACTATTGGGTTTAAAATAGAGAATGTTGTACAATAGTTAATAAGGATGAAGAAACTTTAACATTAATATTCAAAGATACCCTGTAATTTCCTATTTCGAAAAAAGACCTCATCGTGAAGCTCTAAAGTTCAAATTGTATAGCCGATGGGAATTATGAAGAGTACAGGGTATTGTATAGTCGAGTCTAATGCAGTTTACAGAAACACTTGTGTATCCTTGAAGTTGAGCTATAACTGTATGGGCTGTTGGCATATTTCTAAATATTTTAATATTCACATTCAGTACCTTTTACATACACCCTATAGCAGCCACTGCCATTGGGTCTGCTCGACTCACCGTGAATTCGTTCGTTTTCCATTTGAAAGCTCGCCATGCTGGGATCATGTCGAATTTCCGCTGGCAAAGCACGCCACACCTGCAACGTTTGCTCTGTTAGCTGCGGTAAGGACTGAACCGTGGTCGGAACTGGCGGCGGAACCGGAACCTGCAGATCCAATTGGGTTTTGCTGCGATGCTGCAGCTCGATGCCGTGCGAGGGGCTGCGTGGGCTTGGGCTAAGTCGACGCAGCGTGCCGAGCAGGCCCATGATTAGTATACACTAAACGCTCTTCTACTGTTATACTGCGCTGTTATACACCTTTTGCTGTACACCTTTTCGTTGAGCTATGAACCGTACACATGCTGTCAGGCCACGGCTCGAGTTGCGACTGAATCGTGAGTCGAGTCGCGTCGAAACATTTTTGTGGTTTCGTCTTCCAGCAAAAACGCTTTCAATATTGAACGAACCACTCTGCCCACCCTGCCCCAATCGTGCCCCACTGCCATATACTCTTTCTTGGCTTACTTCCAGGATGGAAGCTGGCGCCTGCGCAAGTTTTTTTTTTGCTCTCATTGAGCAGCTCATTTGCGTTTCCGTGTTTTGCTCGCTGTTCGCTTTTTCGTCAACAAGTTTCCTTTTGTTGAGCCACTGAAACCACTGAACCACTTGCCATATGCACGGCGACGTGTCAACAGCTCACTTAGCTGCCCCTCCACACTCACAATTAAATAATTCATAATTAATTCACAACTTTTCGAAATTGCGCATACGACATGTGTGACAAATGCAATTTGAAGCTTGGCTCTTTGGAATTTACTGGCAGAGCGAAACGTGCTGCAGCTAGCTAAAGAATTTAATTGTTAGAACGGCGACGTATGGGTACAGTAGTCAGTCGTAAAATGAACAGCTCACTTAAGAGATGATTAAACAATTTTAAAAAAGTTTTTCTTAAACAAAATAAATATATAAATTAAGAAAACTTAATTACTAAATAAAGTGTGTAAAAAGAAAAAAAAATTATTTTAAAAATAAACTTTTTAAAATTATAATTATAATTAAAAATTGATATAAAAATAATATGAAATGAAATTTTAGAAATCATGAAAAAATAAAAAATAGAAATAAGTATTTTACAATCAATTAAGTACTCCTAAATAGTTTTCTTTACAATAGATGGCATTTTTAAAAATTATAACAATAATAACTTTACAGGGCATAAATACGTTTATTATACAATTTAGAACTTGATTGCATGCGGCAGTTGGTTGTGAGCCTCGCTAAACAGACTTAGCAAAGACAAGCATCTATGCACTTCGTGGTGAGTATTACTTAGCTCACCACTGCGATGCTGTGTCTATGCTTGTGGTGTGCAACTATATTAGGTGAGTTTTGCCACCACTTTACACCACTTTTTTTACACCACTTTAGTAAATACATGCATGCAAGTGGGTTGTGCATCTTGGGTAAGAATACAGTAATTTGATATGTTGGGTGTGTGTCTTGGATAAATTAGCTCTTGAAATGTTTTAAAGATGTTAAATTGTATATAAAGAAGAATTCATTATTTTATAAAAATATAAATACGAAATATATATTTAACAATCTTTTCTTTTAGCTGGAATATAAATAATATTAGATATGAGGTATTCACTGCTGCTTAAGCCCAACTCGCAGTTGTTCTATGTGTTAACGCGGAACTGGTTCCCAAGAGCTTTTGACATGGCACTGGCGCCAGAGTCGATTACGAAACATAGACATTAAATGCAGAGGATGTGACACTAATTGCATTGATTTACCAGGCCCTGTAGGCCGCGCAGCCAGAGAGACGGACAGGCGGACGGACAGACAACAGGCAGGCAGGCAATTCGACGACAACTGATAAAAGTAGTTCGAATGGAAGTGTGCTCAGTCCGCACTCGCAACTATCCCCCCATTTCTCTGTCACCCTCTCCCATCTGCGCGTCACTGGAACCTGTTCCGAGTCAACAAATTCCGACAGACGGTTAACTGAGGCGTCCATTGTAACTTTTTTTTTCAATTATGCAAAATTATTTGTAATAAGTTTAGTTGGGCGCCTAGTGCTAGAAGCAGTTGTAGAAGATTGTGCATAGTGTTAGCACTATCTTCTACATAGTTTAGGAGTTTAGGTCGAAAATAAAGAGTCGAGCTTTAGGATATAATGTTTAAAAGTCGAACCACTTGTCGAGCATGAGGAGTCCAAAATGAGGTGTTTAGGGTTAGATGTCAAGGTTTCGGAATGGAAGCTTACCAAGTGAAATTCGGAACCCGAAGTCCCTGAGTCATTAGAGGTTCATTCAGAAGTTAAAACGACCTACGAAGCTGAGGAATTACAAATTAGAAGTAAAAAAATTAGTATTTGAGCTTTAGGAGTAGATATTTAGGAGTCATGTCATTGCTTGGACGTTAGAGGTTAGAGCTCAAAATTTACAAGTTAAAGCTTAAGCATCGCTGCTGAAAAGTTAAAGTTAGGAGTAATTAGGAGTCAAGTTTTATAAGTAGATGCTTAGGAGTCGCTTAGGTTTTATAGATTAAAATCAACAATTTAGGAGTTACAGCTTAGGTATCGCAGTTGAGCAATTACTGTTTAGGAGTCCAGGCTTAGGAGTAGTTTTTTAGGAGTGGAAGTTATTTCGAAGTCGAAGTTAAGGAGTTGAAGCTTTGAAATCAATTTTTCCAGAGTATTTGATATTCGCCTTACCGCCGATGAACTAGTTCATTTGCTGCCTTAAATAGGTTCTCATAAACATCTCCGAGGGGCATTCATGTTTTGCTTTCCCTGTCGTATCCATCGTAATGCCGTCTGGTTTATATTTCGAGCTTTGGGTACAGTTGTTCTGGCTCTTGTTTGCTGTATTCTCTGGCTCATTTGGATTTTAATTGGGCATTTAATGGGCGTTGGCCTCGGCATGAGTTTCACAGCGATTTCTGCGTGCAAAACAATGTAATTGGCAGGTGAGCAGATGAGCAGGTGGGCAGGCGGGCACGATGCCTTTTGGCAGTAGTCCTTTTGTCGAGTCCTTGAACCGAAGTGCTCTAGTGGCCTAGCAATGCGAATTTCACTTTTCCTGCAGGCCAAACAGCAGCAGTTGCTATAAGCTGGAGGCATGGCTGAGCTGCCTTTTCGACCAGGATCACCTGTGCATGCATATGCACACACATGGCCTTTGGCTTAAAGGACATTGGGGCTTTGCTTGTTATGCTTGCTCATTGAACGCATTGCCCATTTGCCTTTACCTTTACCTATACACACACACGCACACGCACACACATACTCATACTCAGTCACCCTCATTCTCGAACCACTCTTAATTAATCAGGCTGCAATCGACTTTGACGTTTGAAAACTTCACTCAATGTGCCAATGCCAACTGCCAATGAGAACAGCAGCAGCTCCTTCCCTTTATGCCTCTTCCCTTACATTCCTACAAAGCCTTTAACGCTCACTCTCTCTATCTCTGTCTCTCTGTCTCTTCCTAATTCCAGCTCGATTTCCACACAGTTCTCTAGTTACCTTTTACACACTTGCAGTTTTGCTTTCAAGTTTTTGTTTCATTTCGTTTCTTTTGAGCGCTTTGTCTTGCGCTGCCTTTTGACTACAGTGCATACTGATTTGGTAAGGTTGTTTTCACTTTTTTCAATATTGCCAGCTTATGCGGGTAATGCGAACTGTCATTATTGATTAAAAGTCTCCTTTGTCCCAGTCATTTCATACCAAAAGCGTATTAAAGCTTTTTATTATTGCGGCAATTCTGTCATTTTCATATAACCGCACCCATATATTGACAATTGTGATGTCACAGCGAATAAATAGCTGCATATTTTGCCTTATCTGTATCTCTGCTAATCGTAAACACATCATTGTTGCTGTTGCTCTTAATGCCGTTACATATTTTGGCTTCACAGATGCGCTGAGCGGGTGGGGTAATTGAATATGTCCACTGCGTGCATGCCATTGGTTGAAATGCTGCTGATCCCGTTAGCTTAAGAGCAAGTGACGGTCCCATTGAGTACTTAAGTATGAGAGCTGGCGTATTGCGAATGGTGTGTGAAGTGCAGAAGCACTGTTAGTTGAGTGCCTTAGTTGTTGTTTTTATAATTCTATAAATGCCGGCTGCTCTTCGTTGTCGGAGAGAATGCCGGCTTAGCGAAGGAGCGCAGTTAATGAGTTATTTTTAGTTTGTGCGCGGCGCTCCTGTCGATCGGTCGCTATTTGTGCGCGTGTGTATAGAATAGTATTTAATTTAGTTATGTTATTTTTGTCTGCTGAACTTTTTCGGCAACAGTAAATGGAGCGCGACATAACGGCATGCATATTGCGTCTTAGAGAGAGGTAGAGCGAAGGCAGAGATTGTGAAAGCAAATGAGGTAAGCGTGTTATGCTCTTTATATATTTGATCTCTTCTAAAAGGTATATTGATTTTGTAATGTATTTTGTTCTTGTTTATGTGATTTGTTTTATTGCAATTGAAATGAAAAAATATTTAATGATTTTTAATATGAAATGCCATAAATTAAATTCAATTTAAAAAAAAAAGTTCTAAAGTGTATTTCTGAATTATTATTTTTGCTGTTTACCCTTTATATAGAGCAACTTTTTGCCTTTGACTACAATGGAGCTCCTTTTTCAACGAATTTATTTTCGATTTTTCATCGTCAGCATCATCGAGTGTTCCGTTTTTGCTTGCTTTTTCGCTTTTCGAATTTCTTTCATGCGCATTTTTGGCTTTTGTCGAGTTGGCTCCGACGGCGGGTCGAGCTGTTGCCGTCCATTGTTTACTTCCGCTTCCGGTTCGAGGGCGGCGGCGGCTGCACGGCGCAGAGGGGCGCGGCGCGGCATATGCAAATATTTTCAACATGATTGCATTTCTCTATTTTGACTTCTTGCTTTTGTGTATTTGGCCATTAAACGGGGAGTAGTCCAGTCGCCTGCTGCCATTCACGACAAAACCATTTGATTCCAGTTAAAAGCATAATCAGTCAAATAAAATTAAAGATAACGACTCAAATGAAATTCAATTTGCGATTGATTTTACCCAGTTAAAACGGTATAGCAAAATGGGTTGTTAAATGGAAATTAAATTGTGGTTGCTGCTGTGGTATGTGGGTGACAGTGTCTGTGTGAGTATGGGTGTGTGGGTGTGAGTATGAGTGTGTGTGTGTGTGTGTGTGTGTGTGTGTGTGTGTGTGTGTGTGTGTGTGTGTGTGTGTGTGTGTGTGTGTGTGTGTGTGTGCGTGTGAGAGAGTGTTAGTTTGCTCTGAAATACTTCAATATGATAAATGGAGAGGCGTTTTTGGTGATAGTACAAATAGTAACGCTGTTTTAGGCCTAATTTCTAAATGAGCAGAGACTGGAATGATCTAGAATAAAATATATGATTTAATCAAGCCAAAAATCATGACAAAGACGAATAAAATAAATTAAATTTTATTTT
Source organism: Drosophila anceps (assembly GCA_035045945.1). NCBI lineage: Eukaryota > Metazoa > Arthropoda > Insecta > Diptera > Drosophilidae > Drosophila > Drosophila anceps. Next base: position 4,463,371 of record JAWNON010000190.1, read on the forward strand.
TTGTTTTAAAAAGAATATAGAACAAAAAAAATAATTAATTAAATATATAATAAAAATAATTATAATAATTTTTTTTTTTTTTTGTAGGGTATTCCAAGGGTCCAGCACACTGCAGCTACTGTCGTGGCTCGTGCAAGTTTAATAAAATTAATTTGTTTATTTACCAAAATGAGCTTCGCACTTTTTACGCGTTTTTAAGCACATTTCAAGTCCTTTTCCACTCTTGTAGTCACTTGAACTAATTAACTCTAAATATTTACACATGCCGCATGTGACCCGTTTCTCCTTTTTTCCTTTCCATTACCGTTTGCGCCCGTTTTCCTTGTTCCTTTTGCCCTACCGAGATTTTGCTGTATTTGTACCCTTTTTATTTAATTTTCAACTCTTTAGCGATTTTGTGTTCCTGTGTCATGTAAATACAAATTAAAAAGTACTTATGCTTGCCTCACTCTACCGACTAGCAGCTGCTCTATAAGCTGCAATTTTACAATTTAGGTGGGCAGAAGTAGAGTAGAATACAAAAAATGCATTGATATTAAATATATACAAGAATCGAGCTTAAACCGTACTGTAAGCAATCGATAACTATCGATATTCTGCTATGAGAATGATCGATAAATGGAAACTTTAGCTACATTCTAATTGGAAGCTCTCTTACTCTCTAAATATATACAAATATCATAATCCTTTTTCAATGTGTCAGCAAAACCACAAGTTTACTATACCCCATTCATGCTTTACAGGGTATATCAAGTGATAAATGGAAACCTTTATCACATTCTAATTGGAAACTCTCTTGCACTCTGAATATATACAATAAATTATCAAAGCCTCACCAATGTCTCGTGCTCATCATACCCCATTCATCATATTCACTTGAGTGCAGGGTATAACAAGTGAGGTTTTATATATGTGTATATATATTGTACGCAAGTCGTGGAAATTTCGTCCTGTCAGAGTTTTTCCTTTGTTTTTGTTTTTTTTTTTTTTTTTTTTTTTTGGCAAACTTTTTAAACCACTTTTTGGTTCCCCTTCGCCTGGGCTGGAAGTTTTATTTTTTGCTGGGGTTTTTTGTGTGTGTGAAAAATTGATATACTAATTTGATAAGTAGAATTTTAAAGAGTTGTGGAATCTGGTATGATGCCGAGCTTATATGAGAAGGTATTTCAGTTAGTTGAAAATGTTTTAGGGGTTTATTAGACATAAGCGCACTTAATATATTAAATATTAATATAAAAAACTTCTGAGTATCAAATGACTTTAACTAGTTTTTCGTTACATGTATATCAATTTCAAATGTTGTGTAATCTGAGCTGCGATAGTATCTGTTGTTCGGCAGTTTTGGCATTTGAAAACAATTAACAGAATTTATTATTAAGTAATTTGCATGTAATTCGCAACACTTTAAGTTCAGCAAATGTTGCACTTTGCCTGCGGCGAGCTGTTGTTGTGTGGCAAAGAGAATGCAGCTTAGGCGAATTATTAACAGCTGGCCAGAGCTACTGTGCTGCAGATAGACGATAGACGAGACACAGATAAGCCGTGTAATGGCTATTTTGCAATGCAAATTAGTGGCCAGAATGAATTTGCGCTTATCGCGATGTGGAGCGCGTGAGAGCGATATGCGGGCCAGAGATCTGACAGCAGCGATAAGCATATCAGAATAGCGTTTAATGTCAACATAGCAGCCAATTGTTGTCACACACACACACATGCACACATGTGAAGCTGGGAAGAAATATAGATGTTATTCTAGCGTTATATTTTGCTTTATATATCGGAGCACAGATTGCTTGTGCTATGAAAATGACTAAGACAGCTATTCAGCTCTGTAGTTTTGGAATTTCAAGTAGATAGTATGACTAAGATCTTGAGATATCTGTTAGTTAAGGTATATTATATGTATATTAAGTAGATTGGTAAATACTTCTTATAGAATTCTTTTCTAAGTCAATAAGCTACGTAACTCTTCTATATTGTCTTTTTATTTTTTATTTATCGAATTCTTTTCACCTTCTTGTATATTAAGACTAGATGATTAGATATTTTATGTTTTTTGTTTAAGTATTTCTACTTTATACTTCTTCTCTAGCTGTCCGTCCGTCTGTCTGTCTCTTTCTGCTACTTTCTTTTCTGATCTTTCACTTAGTTCAGCCAACTTCTTGCTTTAACTCAGTTAACATTAAACAATTAACACTTAGTGGCATAAATTTTAAAGTTTAAGCAGCTACCACAAAGAGGTCCTCGGCTCACTGTTCATGTGTTGACGCCGTTAAATATAAGAGAATGAATGATGGATGCATCATGACCAGACGTTCGCTCTAGCTCCTTTTTGTAAACTCAAACATCTGCTGCTGCTGCTGCTGCTGATTCTGTTGTTGGAACGCATCCATCAAAAGCTAACAGTCCCTGCGGAACAATGGATGGCACAAAGGATGCGTTTGGGCCGTCGCTGTAGCCGCTGGCCATAATGAAAGCCAACATTGTCAAAAGGCAGTTGGCCAAAAGCCTTTTGTTGTGATTTATATTGATGGAACGATAAGCGGCAAGCTACAAAACCGGACCATGAAGCTACCGAAACATGGGTTATTGAGGCACTTGACTGTAATGAATTGCGGCCTTGGTTGAAGATTTTTTTTTTTTTTTTTGAAGGTTCTTTGGCCCAACTACTCGAGTTGACAGGATATGCTGGAATGGAATTACCGAATGAACTTTCTTTGATATTGCCAACAAGATTTGCCTGTTTTTAGCGGTTGAAATGAGGGATCGAGATATAGTTATATATATACTACACATAGATATAGATGTAGGTATAGATATAGATGTAGATATAGATATAGATATAGATGTAGATATAGATATAGATATAGATATAGATATAGATATAGATATAGATATAGATATAGATATAGATATAGATATAGATATAGATATAGATATAGATATAGATATAGATATAGATATAGATATAGATATAGATATAGATATAGATATAGATATAGATATAGATATAGATATAGATATAGATATAGATATAGATATAGATATAGATATAGATATAGATTTACCTATAGATATATAGATATATAGACATAAATATAGATAACTTTATTTACTTGACATTAGTTACATAATGCCATTACCGTTAGGTCTCCTTTTGATCTGACCACTCACATGACAGCTTTCGGTTTCGCTTTTGAAAGTCTCAGGCGAGAAGCATAAAAACCAAACCGTCAATTTGTTTGGCCTTTCGCCACAAATGAAATGCAAGTTACGTCAATATTTGCAACACTTTTTGTTGTTGTTGTTGTTGTTGTTGCTGTGCAACAAATTTGCATTGCCATGCGAATTGTTAATGTTTTTTATTTAATTGTTGATGCCATAAAAACGAAACTAACTATTGTAAATGACAACGAGTTGGGTTGAGTTGTTGAGCGTATGGTAGCGGAAATGGCTATATATATTTATGATCGTTAGTACAAGGAAGTGCTCCATTTGAATCTATCTGCAACTGCAGATGTCTACCATAGGATTAGTCGATATGTGGGCTTGTAAAAGATATTAAAAATGGGAGTGGCATACATAGAAAAATAGATAAATGTTTTAAGTGCGCCTAATTATATAGTCTGTGTTACTATAGACACTTTATTTCGAACTGCGGGTGGAATCTAAAGAATGCTTATATATATGCACTGTATATACTATATTATAAGCACAATAAGTTTACAAGTTTGTTTACTTCAGAAAGTCGCTAAACATTTTATAGTGTAGGTATAAGTATAATGATAATGTTTCACATGTTCACTTCAAGCTGATCTTCAGATAAGCCCAGGCTATATGGGAATATGCTAAGAAGCGAGAGTCAATCGATATATTTTGTTTGGTCCATTAGAATGGACAAGCCCAAGAAAATCCCCAAAAGATCATGAATACTAATTGGCATTATATAGAAGCCAGAAATCTCTACTCTATCACTAGATATGTTTTACTTGATTAGTTAAGAAAGTACTTATAGTATTTCAAAATATCTTTATAAGCTGTAAGATATTCTTAACAGTTTTACTATCTAGTATAACCAAATAGCATATACAGCGAGTTTTACAGTGCTAACTCAAATAGATCCTGAGATATCAAGCACATACCTATTAAATCTTATCAGATATAAATCTAAAACTTCTTTGATAGTTTAACAACTCTATTACCTTTTTTGGGCAACCTCAATGGCCCGTCTCAAGGGTCAATCATGCGTAGATTTCAATTGGCAATTAAATAATTTTTATGCTCTATTTCCGCATATGCAGATGAACCCACGCAAACAATGAATGCTTGAAGTATGCTCCACATATTCAAATTAACTCAATTTGTCAAATGCAAATTGACCTTGATCAGCTTGTTCGAGTCTCTGACTCATTGGTCCTACGACCAATACCTATTGACACCTACTGCTGCGTTTTTATCTATATTCCCCCCACTCTCTACAATATTCTCGAAACCAGTTTCTTCTCTTATTTCTCTTGCTCACTTTTTTTTTTGTTGACATTGAAAATTATTGTTCCATGGCCCCATCACGCATCCCATTCATGAGATGCACAACAAGTTTTCTTAAGATGACGATAAATTTAATTGGGTAGCTCTCGTGTTGTGGCTGTCGCTCAGTAATTTGTAAGCTTTATCAATTTATCAAGATGCGGACCTTACGCATTGCTTGTTTATGCATGTCATTAAAGTTCTTCTTCTTCTTCTTCTTTTTCATCATCTCCTTCTGTTTTTTGCTTGTTATGATTTCGAGTCTTTTGTTTTAAAGTTTTGCTGTTTTGGCAGCTGCTGTCATAATATTGTCGCCAAGTGCGTAATGATTGAAGATGAGGAGTAGAAAATTTGCTCACTAAAGCCATTGGTAAGAGTTGTGGGATAACTGTTCAGCTGTGCAATTACCACTCAAAACTTGTACTCAGCAAAGTCTAAGAAACGAAAACTTGAGCTCAGCGAAGTCTAAGAAATGGAAACTTGAGCTCAGCAAAGTCTCAGAAAGGGAAACTTGAGCGCGCGAAAAAATTGTGGGCAGATAGTTTGTCAATATATATTTTATTAAAATTCTATTTAAAGTGCGTAAAGTAAAATATGGAGAAAAACTGTAAAGCACATCATTAAAAATAGAAAATAAAAATAAAATAATGTAGAAAAAAATAAAAAGATAATATATAATATAAATATAAATAAATATCTATAAAGATATTTTATGGAATATAATAGAAATAGAAACATATAACATTACTTTGATGAATGTAAGAAATATTTAATAAATTAAGCTATATATATAGAAATTTTTATCAATATATTTATAATAATTAATATTTTTATAATTATTACACATATTGATATGCTTTTCCTATACACTGCACGACAACAGTATAGGGCCGCCTTAGCTCGTTGAATGTTTTCTATGTCATTTGACCTTTTTTCTATTGGACTCCGTTAGTAGTATAGCAGCGCTTTATATTTGGAAACTAATACAGAAATTGGTTTGAGAATTTAATTGTAAAGGTACGTACTATACAGTAATAATATGCTGGATCTCTAGATTCCTTACAATTACTCTATTCTATTCTATTTTATTAAAGTATAGTATTATTTTCCGGAAGTGTACACTTTTCTATTCAACCGTTTTCAAACGTTCTTATTGATATATAAGTCGAGCCAGTCAGTTACACTTACAATGATGTCAAAACATTTTTTTTATAACTTTCTAATGAAATCAATCTCGAAACTCTGTAGCATTCTTTGAAAGTTTTCGCCTACTTCAAAGTCTTTAATTGACTCAATTTTCAATCTATTTGTTATAGGAATTTGTCTGCGCATTTTACGTTGGCAGCCTATGGACCATTAAAGCAATTATTCTGTTAATTTTGTCTAAGGCATCTTTGCATTTGGCCAATAGCTTCAAAAGCTTTTTATCTATTGTGTTTATCGCATGTGCTGGTAAATTTAAATTTAATTGTTGCTAATTTCGCTCTGCCTATGGTTTGGAGAGGGAGAGAGAAAAAGAGCGAAAAAAGTTTAATCACAACAATTACAAACTGCAATCTTCATTGGTTTTATCTGTTGCCTTTGCATTTTGCAGCCTTTCATATTGGCCGCCAGTCAAAAGCAGCAGCAGCCGCAGCAGCAGCCGCAGCAGCAGCAGCAGTGCGGCAGCAGCGATTGCTTTGCATAGCTTGCATTTGGTTAGACCTCGGGCTAGATTTGACCAGGCCTTAACATATTTCGGTCATTTCCGCTGTTGATTTAGATACCCTGCAAATATTAGAGAGCTCTTTGAGGGAGTTTAGCACCTAATATGATTGACTGAATAAGCATACATAAGTAACTGATGAAGTAGGCTTTTCTTATCGTCATTATCATTATCATTTTCATCACTATCTTTATTGTCTTGGTCATTCTTTACTTTTCTCATCTTTGACTTCTCGAAAATCAGCATTCAATCAATCTCTAGGGTATCGCCATTTCGAGCAACTGTCTATTAAATGTCTGTTAATTTGATTTTAATTGCAATTGGCAATGGTTGAGGATTATGTAATGTGACAATTGAAGCACTGTGGACATTGCCAACTGTAGTGGGCTCCACTTGACACTCGCAGCTGCCACTCACCGCTGCCCACTTTGCCATGCCCCCTAGCCACACACACACACACAAACACACACACACATACAGTTCCCTCATCAGTTTATCAACTACTTGCAGCATGTGGCTGATGTCATCGTTAGTCAGTTTAGTTTGAGCAGCGGCGGGGTTTTTTTTTCTTTTTTAACTCTATTTGACTTGTCTTTCGATTTTGCGGCTGCGTTTTTCTTTTTTTTTAGCTATTTACTTTGCATATTTGCCCCAATGCTCGTCGGCCCACTTGACTGCCCCTCCAGCTGCAGTGGTTGTAAAGTGAACTCCGTCTGGGCCCTGGGCTGGCGAAAAAAAAAAGAAAAAAACAAAAATGAGCAGCTGCTTACCATGTGCAAAGTGCTCGAATGCGACTCAAAATGTTTGCTTTGGCTGCCTTGGCGTTTGTTTTGCCCAAATTGAAACATTTTTTTGGTCTGTGCATCGCCAATAGGCAGAAGCTGTTGCAACTGTGGTTCAGGTGCTTAACTGACGACAAACAAGTTAAAGGAAAATTTAGCAAAATGTCTTCAAAATTGTAAAAAAATGCGAAAATCAAGCATGGAATAATACAATAACATAGCGTAAGCTAATCAATTAAATATAATTAAATAAATATTAAATAAATATTAAAGAAATTACAAATAAATTAAACATAGTCAAATTAAATTGAGATTAAATAATAAATAAATAATAAAAAATAATAAATAAATAAAAAAGAAATAATCAATAAATAATAAATAAATAGTAAATAAATAGTAAATAAATTATAAATAAATTATAAAATAAATAATAAATCAATAATAATAAAATAATAAAAAAAGAACAAAAAAATTATAAATATTTAATTAATAAATAAAAAATAAATAAAAAATAAATAAAAAATAAATAATTAATAAATAATGATAATTTTTTAAAAATATAATAGAACAAATATAAATTATAATATATTTTATTCTTTGAAAACTTAAAGCTTAAATTGGATTAAATATGTCTGAAAAATAGGCAACTGTTTGCAATCTCTAACTTGTATCCTATTGGTCAATTGCGTATGTTTTAAAATTATTGTCTTTCTGCGCGGTATTTATGATTCCAAGGCGCGACTAAAGGGCTCTATAAAATGATCACTTAAGCGTAATATTTCATTCGCATTCTCTGTCCCTCTCTCCTTCTCTCTTTATCGCCTTCCTGTGCAATTTTCATTAGCTCTCAGATATTTTTGTACATATCAAATTTGAAAATTTTGCGTTGTTGTTGTTGTGGCATGCAACATTCACATTGCGTGTCACATGCCACGCGAAATTTAATTCTGCGCTTTACATTATGTATGCAAATATGGTCATTAAAATTGTAATCAACCGGAATGGCAGTTGAAATGTGGCGCATAAATTTAAATTTCAATTTGTATCGAAATGCATTTTAAATAGAAATTAAATTTTATTTTATCAAAAAAAAAAAAAAATTAAATAAATAAAAATTAAATAAAATTGTTCACGTCACACGTTGAAGTAAATAAAAGGAATTAAAATAAATGTCGCTCAGTGAATTGTTCTATCTGGTCAAAAGGTTTGGACAGTAACTGACAATAGCCAGGGGAAAAGTAAAGCAGTTGTGAGTGCTACACAAGTAGATACCCTGTACGGAAAGATGATGCAACTGAGAGTGCTATAGATGGGAGTGCCTGACTTGGATATACCCGGAACCCTAAGCACAGCTGTTATTCCAACCATTCTACATATTTGGAGCTTTACCAGCTGCTTTTTCTTAATCTTCAGGATACCTTGGTTAAAGTGAACGCTATACATATTAATATCAAAATATGGCATACCCTATCATCAACTTCTCCGACAGGGTAGAAAACTACGAGTAAATATTAAATGAAAAATGTCTAAAATGAATAAACAGGCAGGCAGACATGAAAAGTGAACAGGCGGACAATCAGAAAGGCAGACAGTGAGCTGGAGCGGGGCGGATTGTAGTTGGGAGAGAAATGTTTAAATGCGTAAATAAAACTAGCATAAAAACAGGAACAACTGAAACAAAAACAAAAACTTTGACAGGACAACAACAAGGAAATCCCAGTCCAGGCACAAGCCAAAAACCATTGGCAGACGCTGTCAAATCTGGCCAACTGACAATGACAGCCAGCAGAGTGAGAAATAGAGACAGAGAGAGAGAGAGAGAGAGCGAGCGAGAGCGAGCGAGGGATAAAGGGCGAGTATATGTCAGGAGTTGGGGCATTCATGCTGTAACAAGTTCCACAGCTAAAATAAATTGTTTTCGCTACACAATTTTTTGGTGTTATGCGCGCCACTTGACTTGTAAATGGGCAATGGGCTGCTCACACACTGACACAGACACTGACGCACGGGCCAACAAGGATAGCAACAAAGACTAACACAACTCCCATTGTTGACCCAGTTATGAGCCACAAAACAGTCCTCAAAACAAATAAAACGCCTGGGAATGCGAAGAAATGTTGAGAAATGTTCGCTAATGACAGCTTCGCAGCTGCTTGAAAGGACGAAGCCAGAGTCGCTGAAAAGTATGCTACGGCAAATATGCTGACAGCAGATTGAGAGATAGGAAAAGAGAGAGAGAGAGAGAGAGAGAAAGAGGGAGAGAGAGTGGTGGAGAAGTCGCATAAAAATTAAAGATATATGAACCAAATGCTGACCATAAACGCACAACAGAAGTCAGCGTGACGCCAAAAAACTTTTGGCCTAGAAAGAAAGTTTGTTTCCTTCACGCAGGATATGCTTCTATATATTAATATATATATATATATATATATATATATATAGATATAAGTATATATATTTCGTAGAAATTTGTTGTTTGTGTGCGTGGAAAAAGCTTTTAAGCAAACGCTTTTTCGTGCTACCCGATAAGTTGACTCGGTGCATAAATATGACTTTCTTTTGGTACTTAAATAAATTTCCACGAAAGTGGAATACATTAAACAAAAAGATTAAACTAAGTGAGTGGATAAAAATGGAATACATATATATATATACATAGGTATATGTATGTATAGAGTATATTAAAAAAAAGGCAATTGTGAAGATGGACAATTTATTTGTTGAGACTAAAATATGAAAATTATATTTGCAACATTAATCAAGCCTACGGAAATATTATTGAAGCTGCCATGAATGAGGAAATTAATCTTTTGGAGAAATGTGAAATGAAGCTAAAAGAAGATTTATTTTATATAAAATTGAAGTGATGAAGAAATGAAAATGAAGAAAATATATCTAGTACATCTACCCCTATGGGGCGAAATGTACACCTAGATATAAGCCAAAAGCCAATTAGTATTGAAGATTTATGAGATTGGCAGCTTCCACATAAATATTGTATATATTTTTTGATACATATCTACCCCAAAATTTCTCTGCATCAATTACAGCTCAAATGATCTTATTAAAATAATCCCATCAATTATTGCCCCTTTAAAGACCATCTATTCCGGAAGTTTCACACACAAAAATGTTCCGCACAAAGTTTCTGAATTTTTCCAAGCTCTCGACAGCTGCCGCGGGAGCTCAGCGGGATGCTCTCGAGAAGTTTTGTGCCCGTTCGCAAATATTTGGCAGCATCAACAAACAAATTAATACAATTTCTGGACTAAGCGCTATACTTTGGCTGCTCCCATTCCCGTCCCAAATGGACGCCCATTGAGCGAAGCTTTTGTCTATTTGTCTAGTAATTAAAAAAGTATAAAACCAGCAAATTAAATGCGCCAACTGTTGAGAAAGTTTTCTGTTTTTTCTAGCATTTTCATTTTGATTTTTTTTTCTTTTTTGGGAATTTTTTTTCCTGAAAAGTTTTTGTGCACAAGCAAACAAACAGGCGTCGCGTCGCCGCACTTAATTAAATTAGAAAGCGGGCACAGTGTGCACAGTGGGGCAGAGTCAACGCTGAATGTAAAAAAGTCAACCAAGCTTATAATAAGCTGGACGATAAGTTTAACGGGGACTAAGCTGATATTTGAATGCTCAATGTTGATGCTCTATGCTTTTCTTCTTTTCTTGCGATCCATTTTATTTGCTTTCTATTCTATGTGATTTTCTTGATTTTATGTTATGCATCTATAGAAATATGGTTTTGATAGATCATTTACATCCTCTGTAGTTTAAATAGATATAAATATAACCAAGTTAATCGGATATATATGAACACGCCATTGATGATAGAAAGATAATAAAAAGCTAGAGTCGAAGCTGGTTAACTCTCAGGCGTTCTCTTATCTAGACACCTTTCTAGAAAGATAATAAAAAGCTAGAGTCGAAGCTGGTTAACTCTCAGGCGTTCTCTTATCTAGACACCTTTCTATGTGATTCTCATAATTTCATGTCTTTGAAGCTTATTTCCTTTAAGCTCATTTCGTTGCTTTAAATATAGAGTTCTAGATGTAGATACATGTATATATATATTCTGCATTATTGGTTGCGTATATCCACTTTCGAAAGGGTATATTGCAAAAGCAAAGCTCGAAGTCAATGTCGCCGGAAATCAGCAAAACTAATGCCAAAACTTTTGCAGTCGGTGTGGCGGCGAGAGGCGTGACAGCAGCTGCTTCGGTGGTCGTGTAAGTCAAGGGGCGTGCGTGACTGCTAGGGATGATAGAATGGGTTTGAGTGTGCTTGGAGTGTTTACTGTGGCGTAAAATGGCCAACGACGCCCGCGACGGCGACTTTGTCTGTCAAATGAAATCCCATTCCACTTGTCTATCCCACTCGGAGCGTGGGCGTGTCAGGGAAAGTTGATCAACTTAATTAGAGGCTTGATTACGTTAGATGGCGCTCATCTCTAACGTTCTGAATGCCGGCCATTAAAATTAAACGTTGACTGCGCCGCAGATTGTAGACAGAACGAAGATGAGTGGAATGGTGATAGCAGATTGCCAGGACTTTGACATTTTTAAAGCTGAGTCCTGGAGTCGAGCAGAGCTGAGTTGAGTCGAGTCGAGTCGAGTCTTATCGCGTGCACGTCTCTCGACCAGCCAGAGTCTGTTATCAGCTTATGGCTGCCATTTGGTTAGCAGCCCTTTAACTGCTGGCCATTTATCCTAGATTTGATTTATGGCGCAATTAAAAATTTGTGACCCGGCCCCCTCCCCACCTCTCATGCCGCCTACGTCCCTCCGTCGAAGGCGTGGCAGCGCTCACACGATCTCCGCGCATCGATGCAAAATTTATGGCAGCGCATTTATTGCCAAGCGGCGTGAAAAAATTTAAATGGCGCTTCCGCTCGGAGCGACAAATGGCGAGCTGTGTATGAGTGTGTGTGAGAGGGAGCGAGAGAGAGAGAGAGACAGAGAGTGTGAAAGAGAGGTAGAGAGAAATGTATGTAGAGAGAGGGCGACCCCCCTAGAGATTCAGAATCTCGTTTCGATGCAATATGCCAAAAAGGCACTCGTTAAAGTGCAAGTTTTTTAGTGCAAGGATTATGTGAATATTTCGAGGGGTGCTCAAAAAGTTGTCGATTAATACACATAAATGAATATTCAAACCAATATCTATGGTGAAGGGGTTAATGTGTTAATAAGCCTTGACTATACTTGTGAGCTACCAAGTTGATTCCACATACATTTAATAATATGTCTAACAAAAGGTTGAACTATGCAATGGTCTAGATTTGATATAGATTTTAACAATAATTTATTTAATTACAACCATTCCCCAGAGTTTTACTTTTAGACTCAAAACTGAGAACACTCAACACTAAATATGTTATAGATTTAGGATAACTATTTGAATTCATCTCGCTGTGCTGCGATTGTCGCCATTGTCAGCTGCTGCTGCAGGGATGTGTCTGCCGCTTCGCTACCCCAACCACCTCTATTTCGTCATTTCCCCTTTGTATAACCCCTTGCCCGTTAGCTTTTGCCTTCATCTGGCAGCTGTTAGCCTGCACTTTGAGTAATCGCAGCCTTATGGCGGCTTTTCCACTTGGACTTGTGTCAAAAGACCATGCACACACACACACACACACACACACACATATACACACATTCATACTTATACTTACATATGTATATGTGTGTATATTGTATTGGTGGGGCATGTTAGCTTGGCATCGTTCAGTGCAACATGTTGCCTGTGCCATGAAATGTATATAAATTTCTTATGCGGCCTGCCATGTCGTAAAACACGAGGTTAATGTGGTAAACGCTGTCGAGACTGTTGTTGCCTGCCAGTGAGAGAGCGAGCGAGCGAGCGAGCGAGCGAAGGCTATCTTAGGGTGGACGGTTTTGCGAAAAGGGTTGAGTGCGGGGCACTTTCGTAGTCAAGAACATTCATATTGTTGCACACAGGCACAACTATTAGGGCCAGTAAGTGGCATTTAATGGGCTGGCAACGGGTTTGGCCACATATTTCACTGCCAACTTTGTTGCAACAGCTTGTGGGCGTGGTCAAGCAGCGCAGATAAACAGAAAACCAAATACAGCTAAACATAGATATTAGAGTTGCGAAGCTTAGTTCAATTTGTTAATTAAGTTCGATTCATGTTGCAATATTTGTTGAATATTTTGAATTGAATATTTGAAAATTTGTTGTTCGAATTATTAACAAATTTTTTTTAAACAAAATTATATTTGAAACTGCTATTAAGAATTATTTTATACAATAGTTCAAGTAGTTCACGAGTTCATTACTTGTAGTTCATTTTAATGAACAAGAATGAACCACTTACAGGCATACTATGGTCCATGAATCGAATAGCTAATCAGCTCATGCACATGAACAGCTGAACCAATGAATTGAATCATTCATGAACGTTTGAACAACTAAGTGAAAGGCGTCATTCATGAAGGACTCATCGTTCACTGATTACTGTAAAAGTTCTCCAGTTCATATGACAAAAATGTTCATTTGAACTTGTGACTGGTGATACGACAGCTCTAATATAAATAAATAAATATATATTTATAATTGTGTTACAGTTTAGCCTGTCGTATAGGCCACAGAGGACGAGTGAGTGAGTGAGAGACAAAGAGAAGAGCAATGGGGTTGGGGTTGGAGCCTTCCCAGCTAATTATCATAAGCTGACAAATCTTTGCGGCTCTTATCACCAGACAGTCAAAACGGCAACGAGCAAAACCCAAGCCTAAGTTGCCTCAAATAGACTCCATTACAGCAGCCACGCCCACCGCACACAGCCGTAGCAGCCGCCCACACTGCGCGCCTGTCTATTTGATTAACATTCGCACACAAATTTTAGCTCAACTTTTGGCTTCAAATTAATTTTCGGGTGCGCTCTCAACATAAACTTGTAATTGGCAGCACATTTCGCATACGCCGCGTTGGCCCTTAACTTTTTTTGTGTAAGTGTGTGTGTTGGCAACAACTTTCTATGGTTGCCCTATAAAAGTTCTAATAGATTTTTTTTTAGTTTTTACTCATTGAGTTGATTTTAGCTGAGTTTTTTTTTCGCAGCGAGTCCTCGAAACAGAAAAACTAATCATTTGTAGTTATGGCTAAAGTTGGGGCTTTAAAAACAATTTCCAGAAACAAAGCATTGTTTTAGTTGGTTTCCTCGCTGCGGTTCACGCTGCGTATGTGTGTTATTGTGTGTAAAATGTTAGCTACATTTTAATATTGATTAAAATTTTGCAGTCCTTTTTTGGTTTGAATATTTAATGGAAAACATGTTGCGGAATGATTTAAAATTATATTATTTAATATTTATATATTGTATATTTTTCACGAGTATTTTGGTTTCAACGACAAAGTAATAATAATTAAATAATAAATTATTTAAAATTGATTGAAGTTTAAATGGATTGGCTTTTATTATAGTTTTATTTAATTATTATTTGATTTATTTGATACATAACGATACATACTTTTTTTTAAACAGAAATTAACTTAAATAATGCAATAAATTCTAAAAAAAAAAACCATAAAGTGTTTATAGTTTGGCTGAAATTTGGCATCAATTTAGGACAAAAAATTAAAAAAAAATAATAAAAAACAAAAATTTAATAAAATTGAGTTTAATTTTTTTTTACTAGATTAGTTTTATTATTGTAATTCTAATATATGCCAAGAATACCAAAAAATAAAATAATATTTCGATTCTCCTACTATTTAAACTTGCTAGCTACGCCAGTCAATATTTATTTGAATTTAAAAAAATATTAAAAAAAAATATTTTAAATTTATGAAGCATAACGCAAGCATCCATTAAAAGACATATAAATATTATAATATTTTTTTTTGAAAACATTAAATCTTCTCGAGTAATTTTAATGCTCGCTGTTTTGCAAGCACTTGGCACGTCTGTTCGCAGCTCCAAATTGTTGTTTGCGCAATTTCGCTCGATGGCCATTGGCCAGGGTCGTTGCCAGTGTTGTCAGGGTTGTCAGGTCAATGAGATTTTTTGCAACAGTCAATGGGCGGCTGGCACGCCTCCAATGTGAAGTTTTACCCTGCAGGAACGATGTCAAACGTTGGCAAATTTCAATTCGATTTGTGTAACGAGTTTTCTATAAACATTTTGCTTTTAAAGTTAGCAGCTGACAGTTGTTGCCACTGCAGCAGAGCAGGCAGTAAATGCAAGAGATAGAGAGCGAGAGCGAGGGAGATAGAGGGAGATAGAGTGTGAGTTCCATTTACTTTTATGGCATTGCATTCCGTTGGCAAGTGGACTTTGCCTTGGCTTTTGGACATGTCCAAATGCATTTCACAGTTGTTTGTCTGCTAGTGTTGCACGTG
This sequence comes from Drosophila anceps, assembly GCA_035045945.1. Classification (NCBI taxonomy): domain Eukaryota; kingdom Metazoa; phylum Arthropoda; class Insecta; order Diptera; family Drosophilidae; genus Drosophila; species Drosophila anceps. The sequence goes on from JAWNON010000190.1 coordinate 4,478,749, forward strand.
TTGTTTGTGTCTTCGTTGTTGCTGTTGCTGTTGTTGTTGCTGTTGTTTTTGTCGTCGCACGTCGTGACATTGCCGCAATCCTGGCAGCTCATTTCGACAAATGGCTGACAGGAAGTGCACTTTTCCAGCTGACGTTTCCATGGCCAATGGTAACTTATGCAACATGCAACATGCAGTATGCCGCATGCTGCATACCACACGCAGCTGGCAACTAGCCGCCATAGCGTCACAATTGACATCGCCTTAAAGCCTAAGCTTTAAGCTCGAAGGCCAATCAAGCCATTTGCTGTTCTGGTCACGCACTCATCAATGTCGACAGGTGGAGAGACCCAATGTGTTGATAATTGAATAGGTATAGCTATAGGGTAAAAGGGTATATAAATAAACGTTATTATTTAAATCAGATTCTTAATTTATTGAAATAAAATAAATAATTTATCGAAATAAATAAATATATAAAATAAAATAAAACAACAATATTTAAAAATTAAAAAAAAAATTTATGTAAATATTTTCAAAAAATAAAGTGTAAAAAAAATTTTTTTTCATTAAATTAAAAAAAAAAATTGTTTTTGTTTTCAAAACATTTTAAAAATATTTTTTTTGTTAAAAAAATTGTTATTGTTTTTTAAATGAATTATTTTGTTAAATTAATTCTTTTTTATATATATAAATATAATATGTTTTAAGTCTATGAAATCTATGACGATCTATGAATGTCTACAGCAAAGATCAAAAGGAAGGCGTTAACTGTATTCAGCCCATAACTCTCACTTGTTTTGCTAAGCTGATTACTGGATATGTTAGAGTCGTGCACTTTTAATCAACGTTGCCTTGTTTTGCTTGTGGGAAATTGTTTATTATTATTTTTATCGTCAGAGTCCGGGACTCGTGCAGGCTGCTGGAATTGATTGAGTTAGTTGGGCAGCTGCCGTTGCGTCTGGGTTGATCAGTTGGTCAGTTGGTTGGGCTGTTTTTATTGACACTTTCATTGAATTATGTTTTGATATGAAATATGTGTGTGCCTTAGCACATAATCGTGCCTCAAACATGTTTCACAGGTTTGTTTTTTCCCAGAGAATTTCTGTGGGGTTGAAGTGTGGCTGACCGCTAGGCGGGCATAAATCAACTCGAAATTCCTCGAGAGTATCTTATGTGTGTGTGTGTGTGTGTCTTATTTACAGGCAATTTTCGAGCAAATATTTTTTTTACTATGCATTGTTGATGTCCATGTTGCACCCCCGCTTGTCCAAATACCACCCACCCCCCTATTCAATAGAGCCACGGAAGCGTGACCCAAATATTTGTTTGATTTATTAGCTGGCTTTTTTTTTATGTGCCATAAAACAAGCTGTTGATATGTGTACATATATCTGGGTATTTGGACTACCTTAAGGTATTTGTGTGTATTATGTTAAGGAATTTTTCCTGTATTCTCATATTTATAGTGATGAATGCGAGGTTAAAAGGCATCGAGTCTAAGTGTCTAGTCTCTGGGGTGCTGTAAATAAATTATATTAGATTTAAAGTAGAGTAATAAATAATTTTCATATTCCACTTATATTTCACTGATGCAAGTGGTTTTCACAATAGTTCTTAATATAGCATATAAGATATTTTGTTGCCATTCTTTTCTCTATTTAATCATGTATATTTTGTTTTATAGATCATAAATATATTCCATAATCACTTTGAATCTCTCTATTTACTTTTAATTTCACTGATAAAAGTGGATTGCTTTATTTATTCCATTTTCATGTTATACTTAATTTCACTTATATTCCAATGTTGAAAGACGATTTTATATTTATTATTTATACAGTATACACTAATTTTACTATTATAATCTAAAAACATATTCAAGTATTTTATATTTCACTTATATTGCCCTTTCAATAGTGGATTTGATATTAAAAACACTAATAATAATAAAATATGCGGTCACCATGCCCTCATCTACTTTTTAGTTGACTTTGATTACAAGCACATAATTTGCATAACATTTAGGTAGAGTATAGCCACTTCGTTCACTTCCCAACCACTTTCTCTTTATTCATTTTTATCTGTTTCATTCTTTCACGAAAAGAAAAAAAAAAGAAACAAAATGAAGTGCGACAGAGTTCGCACAAGTTCTGAAATGCAACTGACAGATACAAAGCAAAAGGCAACAAATTCGACCCAACTGTGTTTGTGGTCATAGAAATTCTCACCTAATTGTTGGGCAGGCAGGTATTTAAAGATACCTGTTGGAAAAGCAAACAAGCAAACAACTGAATGAAGTGCGCTGCAATGAGGAAGTGAAACGCTTAAGTGCCGAATTGTATCTGAAAGATACGCGAGCACGTGCAGCAGCTGCATCTTTGGCACTTGCTTGTCTTGAGATTGTTTACTTAGCCCCTTTTGGGACGAGGCCCTAAAAACTTTTTACGGCTCTGCAGTTACGTAAGTTCTCCTTCTGCATTTTCGTTCGTACCTCACTGGAATTCAATTTGACATTTGTTTTCGGCTTTAGGCTAATTCAATTGGCATTGGCCAAAGCCCAACAAATTCGAGAACAGATTTATGAGCTGACCAAACGTTTCGCTTCCATTCGATTCGATTCGATTCGATTTGTCACGCTTTTCTCAATCGAAGAAAAGTCGTCGCAATGTCAAAGCCAAGCGAAGTCAAATGGAAACTTGTTGCCCACTAGACACCAATTGTATCTGTATCTGTGGCCGTATCTGTATCTGAATCTATTTGAGCTTTGCCTACGCTTCAATTATTCAAATGCTTCGAGCTAGTCTGTTGCGGTCCAGCAATAGCTCAGCTTACCCCAGCTTTTAGCCATGCCAAACCACATTCGGTTTTGTGTTTGGCATTTGTTCAGCTTTTTCTTGAATGATTTCTGTGATTCTTTCTAAGCATTTCGTATTGCTTTTAGCTCTTGGCTGGTAACACAAGACGCCGCTCTAATAGCTGTTAATGGATAGCGGTAAATGCTCGAATGACTATGGGGTTACATATGCAATTTGTAAGGGAACTTTGGACTCTGCGAAAGTTACTCTCTCTCTCTCTCTCTCTTTCTCTCTCCCTCTCTCTCTCTCTCTGATGTAGAACATCGCACAAAATAGACAAAGATTGATAATTAAATCTCATTATCATTATTATTGTCTTTGTCAATCTCATTATTATTTTCAATATCATTAAAATTGGCAATTATTATTATCATAAGAATTAGAATTCATTCTCATCATAAACTAATCATTATCATCATCATTATCATTATAACGACTACAAGTTTGTTCATTTCATTTCATTTTCAAAATACCCAACTATAGAGCTATCAGCATAGCCAATCAATATACCTGCATCATCAGACATATTCAAAGTATGACTAACTACCATTGCCCCCTGACTGAGGTAACGAGTCTAAAGAGTTGCGTACATAGTTCCTCTTTGCATATTCAGTTACCTATGGTAATTTCACTTTGGCAATTGTCAAACACTGTCAGATGGTTAATTGCGGCCTCGTTTGCGCAGTGTGTTAGCCGCACAGCTGCTGACTGATTTCTAGCTGCCTTAACGTGGCCTAAAACGAAAGCGCCTTTTGCCAAACTAGACGCCAGACGCCAGCCACCAGACAGCTGACAACTGACAACTGGCTATTGGCCATTTCACTGATGGAGTCTGATGTCTTCATTGCTAATCACTTGACTGCTCCATTTGGGTAGCAGCTGTTGACATTGCTCAGCGGTGTGAGCGGCGCAAGTGAAGCGATTGCTGGCTGCAGCTGGCCTCAAGCGAAATTTGCCAGCAAATGTGTTTGATTTTGATTTATGCAACTGCACAAACTGCAAATTGCTAACTGCAAGCTGCAGCAGCAACTGCAAACTCCATTGCACTGTAAACTGCAACTGCAACTGCATAGTCGATGCTCCATTTCTAATAACTGGACTCGGGAGGCGCTCATAAATCAGTTTCTAGTTGCCGGTTGCCAGTTCCCAGTTGTCCGTTGCCGGTTGTCAGTTACCGTCTGTCAACGTTGGCGGGCCCAAAACGCAAAACTCAAAACACAAAACGTGTCTGCCATCTAATCACCGGCATCAAATGCCCCTCACAGGCTGCCACACAGCCTGCCACACAGTAGTTGCCACTTCCATCTACCACCTTCCGCATTGCCACATGGCAAAAGGTAGCACTATGCTTGGGTTTTTTTCTAAGCAAATTGACAGTCTTCTATTTATAGGGAATGCTTACTCAAGGCCAATTCTAGGTTAATTTTTAAGACCATTTATAAAACAGAAAATTTATATCAGAAAATAAACAGAGAAGATTTTTTATGTACCATAGGTATTTCAAGAACTTTCCGTTTCTACTATATACAAAGATAAGGAAAACGAATATTTAAAAAAATTATAGAAAATCTATAAAGGGAGAGAAAGAGAGAGGGATACAAAGAATGAAAAAGAGAGACAGAAACTGAGAAAGCTGGCGTGAGAAAGGGCTGATGAAGAGGAAGACAAAGGAAGAGAGTGATAAGAGAGAAGGACAGAGAGAGAGAGACGATTGAGAAATGAGTGAAAGAAAAAGAAAGGGAAGAGAAGAGAAGGCGTGCGACATAGAAAGAGTAAAAGAGAGGGAGAGAAACAGAGAGGTAGAAAGAGAGAGTGGGAAAAAGATACACAAATAGCGAGGGAGAAAAGAGAATCTGAAGGAGACAAACAGAATTAAAAGGAACATATAGACAGGGTTAAACATGAAGATAGAGAGAGAGAGATAGAGAGAGAGAGAGAGAGAGAGAGAGAGAGAGAGAGAGCAACATAGAAAGAAATAGAGACACAGAAAGCGAGAGATAGAGCATGAAAAAGACAGACAGACAGTGAGAAAGATAGCGTAAGAGAAAGAGACACACAAATCTAAAGAGAGAAAGATAGGGGTAGAGAGAGAGAATTATAATTATAAAGAGGGAATAAAATGGACAGACTAAACAGGCCGAAAGTAAGAGAGAAAGAGATATAAATTGACAGAGAGATACAAAAGAAAAGATATTCAAATAGCAGATGGGAAAAGAAACTCTGAGACTTTGATAAGTTTTTATTCCATTTCGAAATTTTTAGCCGACTGACTACCAAGCTTCAACTTCTGTCGACTTCTTAAAGAATTTCTTTTCTAACTTTAAGTGAAAGTATGAATTTTCATTAGACCCTTGTGTGTGATTCATTCACCCATTCACATTAGACTCTTTCCCTGTGGGATATGAGTACTTCATATGAAATGTATCTGTGGAAATGTATTGCAATGTGGACACGACTATGTAGACCCTGCCGCCTGCGCCGCTGCCACGCCCACCGCTCAAGCCATGCAACGCCATTCGCATGCAAATTTGATGCAAAAATATGTGAAATTTTCGATTTTAAACAACGCCGTTGCTGCTGCTGTGTTGCTGCTGCGTTTTGGTGCTCAGCTGATGCTGCCCCACACAGAAATTTATGGCGTTTGCATGTCTGAATTTATCTGCTTGTTTCACATGCAAATGCGGCGCAGTTCCAACTACGTAATGTTGATAAAAATGGCAACATTTTACAGCACAACAGTCGCGAATGCGTTGAAGCTGGCTGTGGCTGTGGCAGCGTTTGTGGCTGCCACAGACCGAGGCAAGTTAGCGAGGAGCAGTAGAAATGCCTTAACTGATTTTTTTTCACTGTGCGCCACTTAAACGAAACCATGTCAGGCGAGGGCCGATAACAACAACAACAACAACAGCAGCACCAACGGCGAACAGCGGACAACAAGCAGCAGCAGTAGCAGGTAACAGGTAGAATACAGTGGGAAAAATTTGTAATTTAGTTCGCAGAAATAAAGATATGGTATACATATGTATGCTGTAAGAGAGAGAATTCAGTAAATATTCACAGTAAAATTTAAGTAGAAAGAGGCAGATTCTAGAGGGAGCCAGATAGACATAAAATATCTGAGAGAGATAAGAAGGTAAAAACAAGATAAATCGAGCGATGGAGTGAGATTTATTGAAGAAGGGGACAGTAATATATAGAGAAAGAGACAGAGAGAGAGAGAGAGAGAGAGAGAAAGAAAGAGAAAAAAGAGAAGAGAAATAGCCGACAAAAGGAGACAGAAAAAGCAAAATATTAAGATAGAGATTAAGGCAGACATAGAAAAACAGATACACAGAGAGAGATAAAGAGATAGATAGAGAGAGAGAGAGGGAGAGACAGACACAGGACAGAAACACAGAGCGAAAGAGAGAGAGGGAGACAGACACACAGATAAAGAGAGAGAGAGAGAGAGAGGGAGAGACATATATAGGCAGAGAGAGAGAGAGATAGAGAGGCAGAGAATGAGAAAGAGATACAGAGAGTCTCTTTTCTCTCTGAGACAGAGATACAGAGAGACAGTGAAAGAGAGAGCCAGAAGAAAGACAAACATAACAGATAGGGAGACATAAAGATAGAGAGTGAACGACAATCAACGAAAGACTTTCTGAGAGAGCTAAAAATTAGATGCATATGAAGAACGCAATAGAGGAATTTCTGAGAGAAACGAAATTAGTGTATATTCAAGAGAAAAAGAGAAACAAGAAGCAGAAGAGTGGTTGAAAAATAGAACTTTTTTCAAAAGGCTTTTCTAAGCTGTCTTTTTATTGCTCTTTAAATGGTTTCTAAATCAGTTTTATTCTATTTCTATTTTCAGTTTTAATAAATTTTTCCCCATTCAAAAAAATATTTGAAAAGTTCTTTTCTTTTTGGTTATATGAAGCCCATTGTATTGGGACTTGCGTTGGCACATTGCTCTTTCATCATACGTGTTCATTCATAAAAATTGTATATTTATTTGCATGCACACACACAGACACACGCACAAGCTGTCCGCAAACAGACGGACGGACGGACGGACGAACAGGGTTGGCAACAACACATTTGGATTCAGATTTGGATATGCCTTTGCCAGTTGTTTTCACTCTTTTGTGCGTGTGTGCTTGTATTTATTTTGACCTTGAGCTATGTGAAGAGACCCAATCCAACAGAGTGAAGCTAGATATATGTATATATATATATATATATATATATATACCTATACATATATATGTATGTATATGTAAAGTAGAGAGAGATGGCATCACTTGGGAGGTAGTTGTGTGCCTCTATTTTAATATTCCTTTAAAAGCGTGCACCCACTCTGATGAGAATGATTGCGAGATGTTGCCCACGGAGGTAATCTCTAGGGGAGATCTGGGCGCCCATTTGAATGCCACAGTTTCCTTATGTTTTCGCTCTGCTTTTACTGCCCCATAGAGCTGGCATTTATTTGCTGGCTGCCACCTACATACATACGTGACTGCCACCGACTTTGATGTTCAACTAAACTCTGGCGGCAACAAAGTCTACCGGCCACGCCTACCCACAGGGGCGTTGCCATAGAGAACAACTTAAAGGCCTACCTACTCCTACTCCAACTGATGCCCAGTACCTCAGTTCTCGGTTGCAGGTTAGGTAGGCTTAGCTGCCACAAAAATTGACAAAGGCAACGTCAGTTGACCAAACTTCATCCAATGACGGACTGAAGCACTGATGGAGTGATGGACTGACTGAAGGACTGAGTGGTGGGCGGGCATGTGTGTGTGTGTGTGACTTCCTGCTTGTGGCAAACTTCTTAAATTTTCCAGCTAGCACTAAGCGTAATGACTTTTACTAGTCAAACTTGTTTTAGAGAGGAAGTCAAATCATATGAGGCTGAAAGGTTTACCTTCGTGTTAGACTTGTGGAGAATTTAAAATTCATTCGATTTATTAGATCTTATAATATCATTCAACTTCAGTTGAGTATTCCTTGAGCATTTGCTTCTGCTTCTCATATCTTCAGTGTTGCCCATCGTCAAATTGAATGCCAATTTCGAGCAAGTCAAGTGAATGCACTTGACAACACTTGCCGCACACGACTCTAGTGTTGGTTAGCGAAAACTTTCCCATGACTCTTTTGGTGTAACAAGTTGGCCCCCTTCAACCCAGCAGTTGGCACTTGCAACCTGTTTGCCCGACTTGCGACGACACGCCCAGCACTTCCGCACTGCCGCATTTGCATCAATGCGTTGGCATTGTCAAAAAGGAGGTCCAAAGAGTGTGTCTAGTCGAGTACATATAGGCAAACGGGGAGCACTAAGCATTCATCTTTAAAAACCATTTTAGTCAACACAAAGCGAATGCGTTCTTTCACTAAAAGAAATCCAGACAAAGGAGGATGCCAAACAGAAAAAACAAGAATAGAATAACAGCACACGACTTTGGAGACATGAGAAAAAACGCGTAAAACTTTAGCCAGGACACGGAAGGATGAGCTGGAAGCTGCGGAAGCTGTCGCCTTGTTGTGCTGTTAACAAGGCAAAAGCAGAGACAGAGGCTGAGGTAAATGGAGAGGCTAAGGCTGAGGCTGAGGCCGAGGCTGAGGCTGAGATACAGTCAGAGGCAGAGGGAAAGGATGGCAGCTACACAAGGAAATTGTAACCCGACAGATAGTGAGACGCGTTTAATGGAAGCCCAGCCATATTTTTCAGATTTTAACGAGGACTAGTTGAAAAAGAAGAAGAAGAATATGGAGAAGAAGGACTACCATCAATGGCAAAGCATTTGTCTCAGACCAAAAGTGCTGTAGCTTGCTGGCCATTGTAGTTGGCTTCATAGTCTTCACCAGCGGGTCAAATTGAGGGCGTGTCAGTAGCCAAGTGAGAGAGAGACATAGAGAGAGAGAGAGAGAGGGAGCCAGAGCGGACGCAACATTGTGTTGAACATGGTGTGGCATGAGCTGGACTAGGAACGGGAGCTCAGATGTTCTACCATTTGTCATAAAAGTGGCTACAATGTGTGGCAGGTTGAGCGAATAACAACACGCTGCAGATACGTGTAGACATGCGATAGGACTTATTCACTCACTTAAAGATGTTTAGAGTGAAGCTTTGAGGTTGCAATAAAAACGCACAAAGTGTGAAGAATAACAAAATATTTTAGTGAATGATGCTAAAACAGATTTTAACAGGAATTCGTTTGAGGAAAATTGTTTAACTAAGCAAAAAAAATGTACATGGAAAATAGTTCGGTATATTTGCATGTAGATGGTATAGACGCTATGGTATAGACAACTTAGTTTGTTTTTGCTTTAAATTAAGTAAAATTTTTATTCTATATAAAAAATATTTAGTTACCTTTAATAAAATTCTTATAAATATGCGTAAGTATCAAAAAAATTTTATATATTTTTTAAAAGAAAGAAAAGAAAAAGATTCAGGAAAATATTTTAAATACCTTAAAAGTTTTGAACCAGATAGTTATTAGAGAACAGTTTCTACTAAAGATATGATTTAAAATATAATAAAAAATTTAAGATGTTTTCTGCAGTTTTTAATTATAATTTTTATTATCTCACATTTTTTATCAATTATTTTTTATGATATTTTAAAATCAATTTAAAAGATACTCATATTTATTAGCTCATTAGCTTTGTATCAATTATTTTTTAAATATATAAATATATGCCAGATATAAGAGCGACGAACTCATCAATCATAGCGTAGTGTCAGGCTTCTTCAGTTTCAGGAATAAGTCACAGAGATCCACATCTGTCATACTCGTATTTGATTATTTTTAAATTCAGCAATATCTTCTTCCAATTCATATTCGATTTATTATGCCCTTCCATCAATTATATCAATTTGTTTACAATCGTAAGACAAAGATATTTTTTTTTACAAAAGTTTCTTTCCAACTACTCTCACTTCCAGCTCCAGAACTCTTTTGTAAGCTGTTTGTAAATTTCCTTCTTTCGCTCTTCCATTTTTTTTTTGCGGCGATTAAAACTTATAAATTGTTTAAACACGCATTGAACAAAAGCAAATTGTGATGCTGGTGATGCTGCTGCTGCTGCTGTTAATGCTGCTTGCTGAAGTTGCTCTCTTTGCCAGCCGCTTCCCTTGGGTTTAGTTATTTTTTTTCCGTGTCGCTTGCTTATCGCTGAAAATTCTGCACAAAATTATATTGTGTATAGTAAAAGGAGGCAAAAACAAAGGAAGAAGTGAGGAAAATAACAATGAAAGAAGAAAATAAAGTTAAATAGACGAATATTAAATACACTTGCTGAAAGAGTTCTGATATGAAATATTTTAAATGGCTTCAATAATATATATCATATATATAAGCTCTTCAAGATACAGTAAAGTTGCATGGGTTCATTCATGAGCTCCAAACTTGACTAAGTTGCCAGCTCAATTGTCTTAGCTTACATAGTCATATAGATAGACGGTTGCTTAGACTCAAAATATTAATATATCTCAAGCATTAATATAATTTTCTAATTTTCCTTACGTCACTTTGCATTAATCGTAAGCCAACTCGCATGCCCTTTTGTTAGTGTATTTTTTAAAACGAAAGGAAAACATGATTTTCATCATCATCTTTTGAACTTGTTTGCCAACTCTTGACTTTGGTGCTGCCATTTGGCAATTTGGCAAACGTTTTGTTATTGTTTCTATAGATAGAGTTCGAGTGGTTATTGTAGTTGTTGTAGTCATTGTTGTTGGTGTTGTTGTTGTTGTTGTTGTTTTCTGTAGACGTGGGTGTGCTGCCCCTTGGGTTCTGTTGATTGATTCGCATCTATCAGCAAAGTTGCTAGACTCAATTAAAAATGCTAATTGATGTCTGTTCGGGGCGTGTTTGTCAAAGCAATTGAGAGACACACAGAAAGAGAGATAGAGACACATAGAGAGAAACGAGAACGTGTCTCTAATTAGCCACAAAAGTCACAGGCAGCAATTAATATTTCATTTTGATGAGCGATTAGTTAAATTCAGGCTACAAATGTCTACACTCATTTAAATTGAGCGTAATTGCAATTAAATACCCTGCAATGGTAATGAGAGAGTGGAGATTGATGCTAAAAATAGAAATTATATGTATATATAATTTTGTTTTATATATGTATATAATATACACAATGAGACTTCGTGGAAACTCACAAATGATAGCCGCTGTTTAGCTGAAGCTCGATGTACAGGCTTTGATATACCCTATTACTTATTTGTAAAAAAATAGAAAAAATTATTTAAAAACAGTAAACAGGGAATTAAATTGCGAAAAAAAATAAATAATTAAAAAATAATATTAAATTATTAAAAAAGAAAATTATGTTCAAAATAAATTTATTTTGCCTATCGGCTATATGATTATTATAGTGTACACATGTCAATATTTTCCAGTTCATTTAGGAATTCTGCAATTTAATACAGGGTATTTTCCATTTGAGCATTCTATAAATAATTCAAATTTATTTTGCTGCCTTTAATACTCTTACCGTAGGGCATGAAAGTTATCTCTATAAATATGTAACATTTTATATTATTGATAGTTGATTCAATTTCAATTTCCATTAGCAAGATAAATGCATAATCTGCAATCTTTATGCACAATTATTCAGTCTGACTCAGTGAACTATGAAAAAGCTTGTCATGGCTGAGTGGATGATAGTACTGTATTATATAACCAATATTAAGATTCTATTTATACTATAGTCCAAAGATCTATCAACTTCTTGTTTTGTTCTTAATTTTCTATTGTAGTCAAAGATTTCTGTAAGCATTTGATTTGTGGTCTTCTCGTAAAGTAACTAATTGCCTATATTTTTTGTATTCTCTTCACCTATATTGGTTTCATTTTTATAGTAATAAGCTGTGATTCCCTTAGTTACGATTTTTTTCCACATTTAATAACATTATGCTTGTTTGTGTATCTTTTACAAACTAAACTAAACTATCATTATATAATATCACATAACATAGATAGCACATAAAAAAGTTTCAAAAGAGTATTTAATTGTGTTCATAAACAAAAAGTGAAACATTTTCCGTTTTAATTTGTTTTATTTGCGAATCGTTGTGTGTTAAATGTCAGCTCAAATATTTATTTACCTAGCTGCTGATATTTCAGGCGACTCATTAAAGCAATTAAAAATTTGTTGTTGTTTGATCAACTTTGTTGTGCTTGCGTATGTGTGTGTGTGTTTGAATATTTATTTATTTTGCTATTTTGGGAGGTTTTCGTTTGTGGGGCGTGGCACTTTTTAAATAGTTTAAACACATAAAAAAGTTACAGAAAAGTTTACGTTTCGTTTTTATTACAGAGTTTCCAACACCACAGAGCATACCCAGCACAGCCGAGCAGTCGCCTCTCTGGCAATTTTGTATGTCTGGCAGCGTTGCCACCCGGCCACAAAGTTAGCTGTGTAGACTGTTTGGCAAAGTTTTAGTCAACTTAATTAGCACGTTGATTATTTTTAACGCCCAATCGAGCAGAGGCAATGATTTCATTAGGTGCCTAGCGCTGGTCTCCCCACTCCCCACTCCACACAGGCGTTGCCACATGGTTGATGTGAATTTTTGGCTTACGAGTCGGTTGGTTCTGCCCAAGTGCAGCGTAAAGTGCGCTATGATTATTTAATTGCCGCAAAGTCTCGGAAAGTGGAATAGCGGAAGAATAAGCTAATAGAGTGCACTATTTGCGCTGAGAGTCGAAGTTGAAGAGTTGTAAACGTTGCCAATTAGTTGGCATATGGCAGAGCGGGCAGCCACTTTGCCAATTTGAATACTTGATGACGCTTCCAGTTGGCTGGAAGTATACATTTCGAACTTTGAGTTCTTCAACTGAAATTAGCCCGAAGCGTAAAAGTATAGAAATGAGAAAAAGTTTCGGACTATAATGTGAGTGATATACTTTTTGTGAGCTAGGTTAGATTGTTGCTTAACTTTTGATATTAACTATGAGGGTAAGTTGAGGAATATACATATGTATACTAAAATTAGTTAAAATGAGAAAAAAAATCAATAAATTTATAAAATATTTAAGTATATTTTTAGCAAGTTGGTTAATTAGTAAAAGTTTCAATGAAAAAATAATTAATATAATATTATGAATAGTAAAATTAAATTAAATATGTAAAGTCACCTTTGACACTACTCCACCCCCCAGTTTATTATTCTCATCTTAAGTTATCAGAGCTTAATTCATTTAGACAAGCTGTTGATGTCGGTAACAAACTTGTTTTCTTATACGATTTATTTCGCACAACAATTTTGTAGTTTTGTAACATCAGGTTCTTCGATTGGATCAAGTTATAGAAATTAATATAAGTAAAACATGCTGACAGTGTGTACTTTTCTGCAGTAGCAAATATTTACGCTCAAATTCCTAAATCTCATCAATATCGCTGTTCCTTTTTATTTACATTTTATAATTACATATGTTGATACTTCGATTTACCTGAAAGGGCAAGCAAAGATATTTGACTTGCGAAACGTGCATATTAATGTAATTTCTTTTGACATAATTTGCTCGAAACAGTTGCAAGGAAGGTTTTTTATTTACTTTTTTATTTTTATTTTTTTTTTTGCAGTGTCTGTGTAAGAATTCTCAACCGGTTCTAGGGCCGGTTTTTGTGAATTACTTAGCTCGAGCAACAACTGAACCTTTGTCTGTGCAGCATTGTTGTGCTTGACTGAAAGAACGATTCATTGAGCTGAAGTGAAGATTTTTTAACTTATGAATATCAGTATATAGCCAAAGCTAAGAAGTCTGGATAGACACATTATTTTAAATTTGAATAAGTTTTAATGAATTATATATTTAAAGATATTTGAGAGTTCAGCTTGCTTTAATTTCAAAATCTTGTGCTTAGCTGTCATATTAAATTACAACTGCAACCGCAGAATGCATAATACCTTTATTATTTACATTCATCATTTCAATTGTCGAATTTTGTTTTGTTGTGTGCCATTTGGGTTATTTGTTTGTCTCATTTAAGCCAACGAGACGTCTCAAATTAAGCGTTAAATTCAACACATAATACACGTTTTATGGCTGGCATGACTTTATAGCCCAGCTACTCACATACATATTACAGCCCCGTTCCACTGAGTCGCCCGATTTACATCTATTTCCCCTACTCTCCCCTTGTTTTATAACTAGCGCAGTTGCCTTTATCTGTAAGCCAAGTTGTTTGCCTTTGAGCTTACATGAGGCAAACAGCGTTTAACACATGAAAGAGCTAAGAACAAGCGAACGATGTATAACTAGGGAAAATACCTTTAATGAAAGCAGACCGGTATACATATATATATGTATATATAACTATATTATATATTTTGAGTAAGCCATAGCCTGATTATGCTGCCCACCTCTGAAATTTAGTTGGAAATATGTATTTGATTTGATCACTTGACAAATCCTATTTGCACGCTTCGTAGGAAAATCAATTTATGCTGCCTTCGGCAGGGTATACCCGCGTCTCACCCTTTTTGGTTGCGTCATAAAATTCCGTTTCTTGTTTTTTATTGTGGGCAACCCTTTTATCATTGATCATACTTACGAAAACGAGACTTGGAATGGGACTGTGACTTGGCTTCGATTTTTTATGGACTTGCTAAGATGCATTCACGCTTCCTGTTGGTGCCACAAAGAAACAAAAAGGCACAGAGCAGTCGGTTCTAGCTGGGCTTCACTGGCTTGAAGATACTCTATGAACTTTATATCCATATATGTAAACTACATTAACTGACTTGCAGCTACCCTAGAAAGCACATACACAAGTATTTGACTGAGTTTAACTGACTGTAAGATACTCTATACACCTTACATGTATAAATGTCTCTTGTATGTATGTCTTCTGAGTTTAACTAAGCAGCAGATACACTAGAAACCACGTACACAACAAGTCTCTAACTGAGTTTAACTGACTATCAGATACTCTTTACTCTCAACGTTCATTCGAAATGTTATAACTAGATGATTTTCTGTCCTGTCACATTCTTGATCACATAAACAGCATACCGTACAGTACCAATCACGCAATGGGTCTATAAAAGAAAAGAAGCAGAGAACAAAATCTCGTGACTCATTGCCCGTAGCTTAATGGCAATTAGTTGGAAAATTTGTGCCTTGCTACCGTTGGCGGTGGTCGCAGCACTAAATACTATATAGATGATGCCCAGTTTCCTTCGAAATCACACACTATAAACCTCATAAACATTGAGAGAGATATATAGAGAGGGAGAGGTAGAGATGGAGGGAGCTACGCATATTGTCTGTGGTTAAGAAGTTCTTGGGCAACATTTAAAAAACATTGCAGTCGCACACATTGCCTCAGATTTTGATTATGTAATTTGTTTCTTCTCTGCTTCTTGATATTCTTGATTTCTGTGCAGCGTAGTGTAAGCTGCCCACATTTGAGATCAAGTGCTGGCAGCCATTGACAGACGTCTGTGCGAGGGGGCAAGGAAGTGTTGATGATTGTCGTTGGCGTTTGTTGAAGATGTTGTTGTCGGCTCTTCCATGCAACATGTGGGCGGTGTTGCCACTTCTAGTACCCTAGTTGCAGTAGTTGCCGTGCCTTAATATCCATCATATCAAATACAGACATATATATATATGTATATCCATGTGTGTGTTGCCAATGCCAATTGTTAGCAACAACAACAACAACAACAACAGCAAAACGCAAACGATCCAAAATAATAAAAAGCCGGTCAATGTCTGTGCCAACATGTTCGCCAGCTGCATTGCAACATGTTCGATCTTTACAACGCGCCTGGCCTGGCATGTTGCAAGCCAACGCACAAGCGAATGTTGTCCAGGGCAGCATGCGCTGCGCGCGCTCTCTTTAGCCCAGGCAACATGTTGCTTGTGTAAGTGCCTAGACATGTTGCGCGCTCTGTTACATGGCAACAAAAAAACAGTTTTCTGCAAATAAGTGCTTAAAATATAGTAATTACATTAATTATAAATAATTATATAATATTTGTAAGTTCATTTTTTGTTTTTATAAATTAGCTACGTTTCTTTATTGCTGCACATGCAAGCCGTTCTTATGCACTTGCGCTCTCTATTTTTTTCAGTGCAGACATGTGCTCTCAACATTGCGGCGCATCAGTTCAGATTTTGTTGCTGCCATTCAGATTCAGATTCAGTTGTTATCTGTAAGTCGCCCCGTGTCGTCGAATGTGCGGATTAAACGCATTTACCGCACGCATCGCTCTCCATACAAAGCCAAGTGTATTCGGTATTCTATTTGATTGAGGTAAACAAAACAAAGGCGTGCATTATAATAATACTATAAGCCTCTGGGCATTGCTCGAACATATATGAGTGTCTACACATATGTAAGTGGCATATGCCTATGAGAATGTGCGTGTAATAAAAAACGGTTAATCGCGTGGAATTATTTTGAAATATAAATAAATAATACATTTTGAAAAGTGAAAGAAAAAAACTAAAATTGCTAAACTAATTTCTTGGTCGAATACATAAAAAAGAAAATATTAAAAAAATTATTAAACAAAAAATTGTTGAATTGGAAAATTGTGTTTTTTTGTGGTTTGATAAAAAAAGATAGTTTAAATATATATATTAAAAAAAATAAAATAATTCGTAGCATAAAATATATCTAATAGAGATAAGATTTAAAAACAGTGAATAAATTTTAATAAATAAAACAAAAATTTCGAAACTCAAATTTAAAAAAAATATTGAAACCAAAAACGAGATAGAAACCTAAACCCAAATTAAATTAATAATAAAACAATAAAATACACATACAATAATATTATATTCAAATCAAAAAATAATAATAAATAAATTTTACATTTATAATTCAATAAACAAAAAGTTGCAATATTAAACTAAAAATAATAGAAAAACTTAAATTTATAAATAAAAACTTCTAAATTTGCATTTACACAATAAATACAATAAAATTAAATTTAAAATAAATATATATATATAATAAAAAAATTGAAAATATATGGATGTATAAAAGCTTAAATAAAATTAATTTTAAAACTGCAAAAGAAACAAAAGTTTTAAATATTTAAGATATTAATTCACCTAGCAAAAGATCAAAATAAAATATAAATAATAAAAACAAAAAAAATTAATAAGTGTGAATTTCAATTGCTATTTAAATCGCAATTTCAATCGTTGCAGTGAATTTGTGATTTATGAGCATATAAAACGTCTATCAACAAAAGAAAATAAATGGAAAATGTTTTAAATAAATAGAGACGAACAACAAAGCGAGAAAAGCAGGAGACAATAAGAAATAAACAGAGGCAAAGAGCAGCAGAAAAAGTGTAAAGATCAGTTGCAAATACTCCTGACAGCTAAAGATACTTTTGACAGCTGTAAATACATTGCGAGCAATAGATACTGTTAGAGCGCTAGCTACAAATACATTTGTCATGAGCATGCCTCAAGTGCGAGGCAACGGCAAGCGTTGCTATCCGCTAATGCTGCTGCTGCTGCTCCTGCTGGCCGATCTGGGCTATGCCGAGGAGCATCCACATCGCCACGCCCACAATGGCACAACCAGTGCACCGACTGGAGTTCGTGCTCGTCGCAATCATCAGCAGTCGCAGCGTTTGCAGCAACTGCAATGGGCACAGGATGGCAATGGATTCGACGGACTGCAGCTAGGCAATGGCTATCATCACTTACGGCATGAACAACATTTGCGTGCAGAGCTGGCGGGCAATGAGCAGAACCGGCAGCCGCCTTTGCCAGATCAATTGATGCTTGGCGGACCAGGTGAGCAGCATCATTTGCGTCATCACAATCGTCATCATGCTGCCTGGCAGCAACGCGTCTTTCCCGAGTTGCGGCGGCAGTCGCTGATGACAACGCCAGCAACAGCAACGGCAGCAGCAACATCGACCACGGTCGCTCCTGCAACTCATCTTGTGACAGATGCACCCTTGCAGCATGTTGCCGTCAATGACAGCAACATTTATTCCTCCAAGCGCTACTTCGATCGCGATAGTATTTCCACTGCCTGGATGCAGCCGCGTTCAACGCGTGCGCCCAACTGGCAGCAGCAGTTCGTTGACAGCGATGAAGATGCCAGCGAAGATGATGACGACGATGAGGATGATGATGATGATGAGGATTACGATGATGATGAGTTGGATGATCAAACTGATCAGGCTGTAAATGTTGCAGCCGAGTTGGCCAAGCAAATGCCGCGCTACTCCTTCTTCAGTCAGAAGCTGCCGGACATAAGCGCCAGCGAACAGGATTACGACTACGACCAAACCGAACCCAATGTCTCCAACAACAACAAGCATCCAAATGTGGCAGCTAATCATCGCAAGGCAGCTGCCAAGCGCAACATTTTCAATTGGCTTTTCAAGCCCAGCAAGGAGAAGGTGCAGTTGCAGCTGAAATCAACTACAGCTAAGCCCAATGTCGAAAGCTTAAGTCAGGAGCAGCTTTTCTCGAATGAGCAGTGGAACAAAATCGAGCATGAGCATCATCTGAAGCAGCAGCAGCATCAGAAGGAGCTGCAAGCTTTGCGCGACAGCAACAGAAACAGAAATGCGCCGCTGATAAGAAACCGACTCGTCGTCGGCATTGATAATGAGGTAAGTTTTGGCATTGCGCCCATTCAATTATATATATATACACTTTATTTTTTATTGTCATGATGTCATTAGACATTGTTATAAATACGCAGCGTAGCGAGATAAGTCAGCGACAGAGACAAAATGGACCACAAATTGGGTTGTTTACCGACACTGGTCAACCCAGCTAGACAAACACAAGCAGCCAGACAAACAGACAAACAAATCAAATCAGAGAAGTATACAAATACACACACATTCAAAAATTACACTATAAAAATGCCTATATAGCACGCTGAGTCATGCAAGAAATTTAGTATAGAGTTATATACGAAGGTAGATTGAATAGTATTGTGAAGTTAACAAATTTTGACATATAGAAACATTTACATATTGACACTAAATTAAATTTAATTTTCATCTGCCTTTAATTCTAAATTTCATTTGAATAATATATGGAGCTGTGTTCATGAAAATAGTAGTGTAACTAAGCAGTGTTCATAAAAATAGTAGTGCAGCTGATAAGCACAATTGTTTGAAAATAAATTGTATGTGTATACAAATCATACAGACAATCAATAATTTTAAGCAATTAGGACTTCAGTTTTAGGTTGATCTTCCATCAGTCAATCAATCAATCAATAGAAACTTTAACTTAATTCTCTTAGTGTACTTCAATAAAGTTATACAAAAAATGCCTAGTATTCAGTTGCATTATCTTTGGCTGATCTTTGATATTGCGTAACAAAATTCATCTTGAACTTTAAGATCAGGACATCAGTCAATCATAAAGTCTGCTACGTTTTTTTCAGTGTATTTCTAAATTTTCTGGAATATAACATTTTGTTGTGCAACTTTTAGTTAATCTTCAATCCATCAGTCATTTACAGCAGTTACAAAGATTAGTAATTACACTTAAATTTCTCGCAGTGTACTCTACTTATGTGCTACACTTGCATATGTTGGTAAATATAGACTCGACTCGCCTCGACTCGACTCGATTCGTGCACTGACCATGGCTAATATCGTTTGTGTTTTGGCTTTAACAGCAGCAGCTGTAGCAACACAGTGACAACAACAACAACAACATCGACATCAATTGGCTTTGTGCTGTTTGTTAAATATTTACAGAATTTTTGTTAAAGGGCCAATGCCGCTTTTTCTGATTTCTGAACCAGTTTGTCCAATTGTTTATCCAATCGTCTGTCCAAACCAGCGCCCATTGCGGCTGGCTAATTGAAACCAGCAACAGCAACAGCAGCACCAACAACGGCCGCAGCAAGAGCGACAACAGCAACAGCTACAGCGGCAGCAACAACAGTAGCAACAACAGCAGCAACAACAGCAATGCGAACCGCAGCAATGGCAACAATTTGTTGCATTTAATTTGCGCTTTTTGCATAGCTTTTGTTTTGTCAGCTTTTTAATTGCATTTTGTGGCGCATTTCGCTCAAATTTTTCATTTTCATTTTCATTTTTCTTTCCATTTCCACTTGCATTTTCTTTATTGCTTTGTTGCACTTGCCGCCTCTCTTGCCGGGGCGCACACCTTTTCCTAATTGCGCAGGACACATTAAATTAACGCTCAAGCAAATAATTGTGCGCTAAGAAGGCGTATTAGAAGCGAAGGGACGTGGTCTAAATGGCTAGATAAGTAAAAGTAAAAAGCAATACGAGAATATTTTGCTGGCGGCCTTTTGCGTGGCACGACTTGAAAGATGATGAAAGAGATAGAAAAGATGGAAAAATAAATAAATAAAAATTATATTTTAAATACATATACATATACTTAAATTTATGTTAAGCTCAAGCAAATTCTTTGAGCTGACTGCCAAAGACTTGTATAATTAAATATTAATTAATTTTCATTATGTTCACCTCATTTGTCATCCAAATATTGCCTCAATTGTCACTGACAAATTGCTTTAGCCAGATAGCTGCCAATTGCCACTTGCCACTTGCCACTTGGCACTTACAACATTTAAATGCCTTGTGTAAATACGTGCGAAAATACATTCATAATTATCATATAATTACTGTTGAAAACAACAACAGACAGAAAGAAAAAAAAAATTAAAAATCAACTTGAAACGGAAAAGAGAGAAAAAAAATTGTAAATAGCAAAATAAACAGACAGCAGCAGCAACAACAACACGAACAGTTGTCGGGATATAAAACAAAAAACAGCTGCAACAATAACAAGTGTAGTAAAATGTGTGTGCGCTTGTGTGTGTGGGTGTTGCTCTTTGAGCAGCAGCAGAAGAAGAAGAGCAGCAAAAAGCGTGCCGCCTTTTGCGACAGGTGAAAATTGGCGCTGAGCCATTCGAGTTGACAAGTTACACTTCGTCCGCCCTACCTCCTGCTCTCTCTCTCTCTCTCTCTCTCTCTCTCTCACTGTGTGACACAGTTATTTACATATGTCTGCGGATGACGCCGTGGCGCTATTGTTTCCTGCCCAGCCACGCCCACTTTGCTCGACTGTGGCTGTGTGACAGCAGCAGCAGCAGCAGCAGCAGCAGCAGCAGCAGCAGCAGCAGCAACAGCAGCAGCAGCAGCAGCAGCCGCAGTCACTCGTAAAATGTTGCTCGATGTTTACATAATGCATTATTTGCATGTTGCTCTCATTGCGGTCCTTTTTCTTGTTGTTGTTGCTGTTGCTGTTGCTGTTGCACTTAATTGCAAAGTTGGTAAAGCATTTTTTAACATTCAGTATGCCCTAGAACTACATGCAAAATGGAGTAGTTAGAGTTGGCAGAAGCTACAGCTAGTTGGAGCGGAGCAAATATTGATTTATAGCAAGAAACCAGAGCAAAATTCACGCATGATATAGCACCTAGTCACAAGGTAGCCTTTAATCTATCACTTATCATATTACTTATATATCACTACTTATCACTTATTAATAAAGATCAATTGAAGTTTATCCTATTTACATAAAAGTTATTTAGCATTTATTTACCTACAGGGTATCCCTTAGTCTATCTTTTATCACATTATCACTTATAATAGCAGACCAACTTCAGCTCTTCACATTTGAACACATTACCCAGCACTTACATGCATCTACAGGGTATCTTATGGGCTATCACTTACCATTTAATCACTGTTAGTTACTTTAATTGCTGGCATTTTATACAGTTTCTGTTCATTAACGCTTCAAGTGCGGTTAACCCGGGCGTATACGTAATATTCACAACTGATTTTTATACACAATTTCTTTTTTAGTTAATTTCAAAGCGCTGCAAATTGCAATTTGTTTAACAATAAAAAAAAATGTTAATTAATAAAGTGAAGGAATCTCTGTGTACAATTCTAATTGCTCATCAGATTGATTAAATATTTTTTCGCTTTGTTTTTCTTACCATTTCAATTTCAATTTCAATTCCAATTGTTTTTTTTTTTTTTTTGGCAGATTTAAGTAAAAATTCTAAATTCTATTTTATATAAATGAAAATATTTTAAAAAATCATAAAGTTTAGTTGCATTCATTCAGTGGGAAATAAAATATGCTACAATGAAATTTGGTGATAGAAAATGAACAATAGCTTTAACGAATGGGAAATACTCTAACTTATATTTAATAATATATTATTATTATTAATAATATATTATTATAAGTAATTATGGCTAATATATCTATAACAATAAAGAAGGTTGACAATACTCGTTCGATGTCTAAAAAGAATTAAATAAAGTATATGTTTTATCATGTGTGGTAAATCTCAAGAGAAAGCCTTCAGTAATTTGACTCTTAGCTCAAAACTTTGAGAGACATCAATTTTTGCGCACTTGCCACGCCTCCTAAGAGGATACCTATATAAGTAGTAGTAGCAGTATCCCAAATTAAAAATGCCTCCTTATTATACCCAATGCAGTGGTATTTTCCGGGATATTTCGAGAAATGATTCTAATCATATCGACTGACCGTCTGACTGAGGAACGGGCAGCGAGATGGACATGCCAGAAAACGAATTTACTCTTTTTACTTCCTGAACGAATATAAAAAGTTAAAGCCTCCACTCAAATATTTATTTTTTCACAAATTCCTTCTTTCAAATTCATATAAAAGAGAGCAAACAGAAATTCGTATTATTATTATATTTTTAGCAACAGGGAAATTGTTAATTTATAGAATGAAAAAGCTAACGAAAACCTAAACTCAATCAGAGAACTCACTCACACACATACATTTAAAAAAACACACACACAATAAACTCTGACATTACATTTTCATTTGATCTCTTTTTGTTTAGTATATGGAAAGAATCGGCTTATTTTGCATTTGTCAAATGTTACATCGAAAGCGCTCGCTTAAGCCTTTAAACTGCTTTGTAAGAAGTTAATGTTGTTGTTGTTTTTGTTGTGGCTGTTGTTGCTGCCAGGGCTCACCTGGCAACCAACAACATATGCATATAAAACAAAATAAATGTTTCAATTCGTAAAACATTTTTCACATTTTGTCGGAATATAAAAATATATATGTACGAGTATATATGTATATATAATAGAAACTAGTAAATGCATATTGAATGTAAACAAAAAATTTGTTAAATTTGTGCAATGCATTTCAATTGGTGCTGAAATGTTGTCGTAACAAGAGCAAAAGTTGTTGGATTTCTCAAAAATTTGATTGTTGTTGGGCAGGTAGATGTTGCAGCTGTTGCTGCTGTTGCTGTGACTGTAGCTTCCCCTTTTGCTGTTGCTACTGTGGTTGATCTCGATGTCTTCTTCTCCTACTTTGACCTTTACAAGCAGCTTCAGTTGCACACACACTTTCTGAATTGCCACGCCCCCCGCCGCAGCATATGCCATGCCCACGCTGTGCTGTCAGTTTAGCAACAACAGATTTGATTGTTTTTCTTGCTGTTGCCGTTGCTGTTGCAGTTGTTGTTGCTGCTGTCGCTTTATCATGCGCGCATTTGTAGCAACTCTCGCATCCTGCTGTGTTCATAAGCTTTTAACTGCCTTTTGTATGCATTTCGCTATGTCTATGCCGAACAACTATCGCAGTCAGCCCGCCTGCTGTTTGCTGAGCTGCCTTTTAGCAAATGTATTTGCAGCAACGAAAACACACAACAACAAAAAACAAGCAGAAGCTGCAGGCTAAACTGCGCTTAGTCCTCACTTCAATTGGCAAAGCGGCTCAAAGTGAAATGAAAACCAAACCACAAAGCGGCTAACGCAACTGCCAGCAACAACGCGAAGAGCAGCAGCAACAGCAGCAGCAGCGACAGCAACAACTTCGTTTGTATTGACCTTGAGCTGTTCAAAAGGGAGGCTTTAATAACAACAGCTACATTAACACGAGCCAACAGCTGCTAACAATATATTTTACTGCTGTTGCTGTTGTTGCTTGTCCAGTTGCTGCTGCTGTTGCGTGCTGCTGTTGCTGCATTTAACTGCTTAGCTGTAGCTTAGCTGGGAGTATTGTTGATCTAGCTCTCGCATGTTGCACTCGCATGTTGCTGTTGCATGTTGCTGCTGTGTTAGCTCATGCTGCTGCTGCTGCTGTTGACATTAGCTGTACCCGCATGTCTAAAAGTATTTTCTACTGCTTCTATTAAGCATTCCATTTCTATTTTTTTGGTTTGCTTTACTTTAGCTCGCTTTCATTAGCAACAGTTGCAGCTGGCACAGCACCAACAGTGCTAACAGCAGCAACTGCTTTATATAACTGCGCTGACCCTTTGCAGCTGTCATATAAATAAGGCCAAGCGCAATTTTCAGCAATTTCATTTGCACAGAGTTGGCTTATTGTCTCTCCACTTTTTTTTTTTTTTTTTTTTTTTTTTTTGGCCATGTCTGTTTGCCAGCGCTCTGTGCGGCCATAATTTATGGCTGCTTCTAATATAAATTTTCGAGCAAATTATTTGCGCGTTCAAAATAATAATAAAAAAAGCAATATAAATTCTCTCTCAACTAATTGGCAAAGGCTGTGGCTGCTGCCTCTGCTAACCAGCAACCGCCAGGCGGAGCTTGCCATCGATGACTTTATTAGCCAAGCACTTCAACTCCAGCCTGAAGACACCCCAGCAGCAGCAACTGAGCATTCACATGGTCTCGAGTAAATTCTTGGAACGCCGCAAATCTTTTGCGGCTGCTTCATCACTTTATAAATCATTATACATACATTTCATTATATATATGTATATATGTATGCATGTATATCTATGCAAAGCGCGCGTTGACAGTGTGTAAGTTTAATCTGACAGCAAACTGTTTGTCAGTGCCAAGAAATTGATATGTATCTTTGTATCTTTTGTATCTGCGCGTATCTGTTGGATGCATGCGCTCGCATTCATGTCAGTTTGCATTTGATGATGGCAACAGGCTTAGCTGCTTAGTTGATGCCGACTTTGTGATTGCGCCCTCGGCTGATGCGCTTCAATGGAATGTTTTAGGCTTTTTTTTGGGTTTGCATTGGTGTCAAGGTAACTTAATTACAGTTAGAACTTTTTTCTTTGTTTGCTTGCCGAGATCATGGCGATCACGTGGCAATGACATAAGACCCAATCAAGTGTGGCATAAATATAAAAACATATTACGTGACTCAGCCAGCTTGGACGAGCCGTCGTTTTTCTTTTAGATATATGCTTAAAGTGCGTGCGGAGTTTTCTCTTTTGGTAGTGGGAAACATTAACACCTTTTAGACGCGCTCCATGGCTTGATCGATAGACAGTCTGATATATTGGCCAACTTTTGACAGCGGTATTTAACTTTCTTTGATAGCTGTTGTATCTAGTGTATAATTGAGCTAAAAGTGTGAAAAATTGTTGACCAAGTTTTCATATATTTGATTTTCTCGTTTGATAAGTGAATGAAGAGAAAAGAATGCCAGCCAGAGACTGGGCAAATGGATCGTTGACAGTTGTATAACTAACAATAATGATCATAATACTGATGAAAATGCTTTATGCTCTATCAGCCAGCTGGTCACTCTGGCCAGCATGTCGGACTTCCTTTGCCATTACTGCTTACCATCTAAAAGACCTCTTCTGTCGCTCTGGTATGACCTCCTACTTTGAAAGCATTTGCTGACCCGCATTTATCGGTAAGTTGGTGCACTTCTATATGCTCTAACTGCGCACTGTTGTCACTTTTACTGCCGCAATACGTTTTCGTCAAAGTCACACAGTCTTTGCCAGGAATGTTTGTCTTTGCACATTTGCTCCTTTATGGTTTCTACTTTCATAGTTACTGCCAGGTTGGGCGTTTCTCATATCCACCCTTTGCAGTAGTAGCAAGTGTGCTCTGCTTCGTTAATTGCATTTTCTCAGTAAATTCGACACTTTTCCCTTCTTATGTAGCTATTTTCGATACTAACTATGGCCATAGAGCACTTGTGTTGCATAGAAAGACGTCCAAACTTGCCTTCTATTCTTCGTTATTTGGTTACAATTTGTCTGTAACTGGCTTACACTAAAGCAGTTAAGTATATTTTGATACAACCTAAGTCTTGCTCTAACAAACCTTTATGTTGGCCAACTCAAGCTGCTGCTCTTTGTTAGAGTCTAGAGTGTCTGACTTGTGGCTGACTACTCGGCGCATTAACTTTTATGCGTAAGTCCACAGATTGTGAAGGACTTTACGCATTGCCTTGGCGACTTTTGAGTCTACTGTTTGAGAGTCGAGATTTCGGATCACAACTGTCGCTCAGCTACTTTGGATACTCTATAAGCTTTGCCTGTAGTTTTTCTCCTGTAGTGAAATTCACATACATTTTACTTATTCATCTTACATATGTCTTCTCTTCTTATTGCGCTGCATTTAGTCTGGGTCTAAGCACCACTAACAGTGTTGAAAAGTGTTAGACATGTGAAATATAAAATATATCCAATATTTTTTCAATTGATGCAAACAAAGCTCAGAGTGGAAAATCATGTTCGTATGCAGATGTGTTTTACATGTTTCATATGATTTCTGTTAGCAATTCTTAAGCACAAAATTCTTATGAAATTGCCAATAAAAAGATCAAAGATCAAAGCTTCCTAGCAACTAAACGTAGCTAAAATTAAGTTTAGGCATTTGCTCTCATGTCTAATCAACTTTCGAGTTTGGGGGGGGGGGCATATTTAGGCGCTGAAGTATGCCGTTATTTGCAGCACGAAGCATTCAAGTGCTCAAGCGTTCACATGCAACAAGAACAAAACAAAGGCGACAAATGACAGGCGACAAGAGACAAGCGACTGGAAAATAATAATACGGCCTGTCAAAAGAGCCAAACAATAAATCATGACAGCAAACGCAATATGTGTATATGTGCGTGAGTGTCTAAATGCTGTTGTTGTTGCTGCTGTTGTTGCTGTTGTTGGTGTGGTTCATTTCGCAATGTCAGCCATGTTCAATGCCCATTCCCCCAACAACGCGGGCCATGCCCGCTTCCGCCAATGCCAAAAAGTCAAAATTGTAACAACAACTGTTGCTGTTGTTGCTGTTGCTGTTGTGGCTATTGCTGTTTGCTATTAGGGGTCAGTCGAAAATATTCCACGAATTTAATGAAGCCCAAATAGACAAGCACCAAAGCCCAGCCAAAGCCAATCAACTGTTAAACTGTATAGAGAGTAAATAGTATAGCTGTAAATAGCTGCGTGTTGGATGTTGTTATTGCTGTTGTGGCTGTTGCTGTTGCTGTGGCTGTTGCTATTGTATTCTAATTTATCAAGCGCAGCGCATAAATCAAACCTGCAAACGTCAATTGAATTGTTTCGTAGAGACATCAATCAAATGCAGACCCTATCTTCCCCTTTCTCTCTCTCTGCCCGTCTCTCTCTCTCTCTCTCTCGACCATAGTCGAATGTCACCTGCTGTGGCACAAATATTTACCTGCAATTGTTGTTGGCAACTTTATTGCACCTGTTGTTGGGTGCTTGATATTATCTCTAACAAAAAGGTCAAAGATTGTCCATGTCTCGCTATGCAATATTGATGCATTGGCCCAGGGCCAAAAGGTCTCAACGTCTTTTTATTCTGATCATTAAAAATTTAACATAAATCTTGTCCACTCGACATACATATCTGTCTGTGTGTGTGTACTTTGACTGGTTTGTGTGTCAAAGAGTCACACCAAATTGCGATGCCATTATATAAAGTAAAAGCCCCGATTAGACGCTGACAACAACGTGACACGCAAAACGGGCAACCAGAGAACCCAAAAAACACACCCACCCAACTCTCCATGTGTCTCTGTGTGAGTGTGTGTGCGCCGGAGTGTGCCACACTGTGTATGACAAGTGTCACCTAGTTGCATGTATATACGGATATACACATGTCTGCACAGTGGTTGCATATCTAGTTCGTGAATAACAGACAAAAGTATCTTAACTAAAATGTGTTGGACATTGTAGCTATCTCTATATGCATTTATCCATCAATGTATCTTTGAGATACAAAAGTATCTTAAATAAAATATTTGAAAATTTGTAGCTAGCTCCATGTATATCTTATTCATTATGGTACCCTTGAGATAAACAAGTATTTTAGCTACAATATATGAGAAATTATAAATACTAATGTATCTTTAATTCAAAATTGTATCTTTATCAGTTATGAAAAATATATCTTGACTAGAAAAATCTACTTAACTTTTTTTCAAAGAAAAATAATTTGAAGATTTAAAAGTTGGCTTAAAATATATAATATAAACAAAATAAATAATATCAAATTAATTTCAATTATAAAAAGCTAAAAAGTAATATTTTTTTAATATTTTGAAAATAGTTATTACTTATTAAAATTTTTTTATAATATTATACTAACTTTGCAACCACAAGAAAAAAATATATATTTGTGATAAAAGCAAAATTTTAGAGATACAAAACTTACTTAAGAATTTTTTTTTTGTTGCATAAATCTAATTATAAATAATAACAGGAAAAATAAAAAATTTATATTTAATATACTTTCCAAAATAAAAATTCATGTTTCAAAAAAAAATTTTAAAATATTTATTTATTAAAAATGTCGTATAATATTTTTACTTCAATATTTCTTACAAAGAACTTAATAAATAAAATAGAAATATTTACTTCAAAATATAAGAAATGGGCAGTAAATATATGAACAATATATCTATAGTATTTATTACCAAAGAACTGCCATTACTTATATGAAAACCAGATACGTATGAATATATTTATGTATACAAATATGTATGTATTCATATTCAGCTAGCATTAAGTTCTTGCTATAAATTTGATTAAATTCGGACTTGCTCTCATTCCACTTCTAACGGGCGCGAACCCTCCGTTTCATATGCGTTTCAATATTTATGTCCATTTGACATATGACACACCCATTTCGAGTGTGCGCCCACTATGCGTTTGGCCATTGACATGCAGAGCTGTCGCAGCACTCAGATTGGCTCCGTTTGCACCGAAAATGACAAGAGAAAAAAAATACAGAAGTGGGGAAACTGGGGTAGCGAGTGTTATGCAAATGACTGGCAAAGCGCATTTGACAGGTAAATCAATAAACATAACTCTTTCCCACCGGCAAGATCAACATTGCACTTAGCTAAATGTGCGAGCGCGCTGGAGCGGGCGGCGTCTCTAATGCACAATTCGGGGAGGTCTGCATTTGAAATTTGCACTCGAATGAGCTATTCAATTAGTTCGGTTGCAGCTTGATGGCTCAATTGTCAGCTGAACGCAACAAATGTCAACATCTAATTGATAAGCTATGGAGAGTACATATTGCTTTGTGTGATCGACTCGTATGTCAATATTCATGACATAGAAAGCGGTCCAATTAGATGTAAATGGGCTAATTTGCAAATGAATCATTCAAAAATTAATGGATTAATAATTAATAATTATATATCGAATGATCAGGCAAGGATAAAGAAGTGAAATCATAAACATTAAACGCAAATGCCAAACAATTAATTGATATGTCATGGAAATTGTTTTATAAAAATGTATTGTAAAGGAAGCTCTTACTGCCGCAATTAAAAAGCTGGAACTATCATATATCAATAACTAATCGATAAGTAATCGATAGCTCAGCTCTGCTGACTACTCATAAATCTCAGCCAGTGTCAAAATTAATGATATACGAAGCGCTATGCCAATGAATGCCAATGCCAGCGAGGCATCAATAAATCGTCTAATTGATTCGATTGACTCGATTGGCACTCGATTGGCACAAAGAAAGAGCCGATAAAAGCCCAGTAGCTGAGCTGTCGTCTGCCGTCCATTTGTCTCTGACAGAGCTCTTCAAATGTTGAAGTCGCCGTCGTCGTCGTCGTCGTCGTCGTCGTCGTTTGCTTCTTTCAGTTTTTCTCTCTTTCGAAATGTGTCAGACATGGGGAGTTGAATTAGAAATTTTGAGCGTCTCAAGTTGCAACGTTTTGCATTATGCATGAGGGGCTTGTCGATGCGTTTTCAGATGCGCACAATGCATCAATAAAATTTCATCAATATATCATTTTTTTGGACACTTTGATTGCCCCAGCAACAAGCACGTCGTTCAAGCATTTCTTACACAATTCAATTTCAATTTTTATTGATTGAAACAAAACACTTTGACACTGAGCCAGCCGAAAGGTGTTTTTCTTTGGTATTTCGTATTTTCAGACTTATAACGGCACACCAAAGCTGTTTGTGTGTGAGTCCATGTGTGTGTGCACTCGAGACTTAGCTGCTTTCGCTTTTCATAATTTTTTTTATATTTTTTTATTACATTGAAATTTCATCAGCTCGCGACATGCAGAACTTTTTCTAAAAGATATGCCCCTTGAATATTTCAGTGTCCGTGACATCACAAGTTCCACTCAACTGGAACTTGTTCAAATGATTTAGTGCGTGTGCGTGTGTGTGCGCGCTTTCTCGCCTGAGCAGCAGCGAAACAGAGCCAAGGCCAAATCTATTAATATATTACCTAAAGATCTCAACGTGAACTACTTAAGAGACAGACACATTCATTTCGATTATTCATAATTTCCAGGGTGCCCGGGAACTGCTTTAAATAGACTGAAAATTGAGAGAAATTACGAGAGTTTCTTCAAGTTATGGAATTTTTCTAGGGGTAGGTTAGGTGGAATAACTTTGCTAAAGATGAAGTTTCTGCTAAAGTTTTGGAGAATTATTACCTAAAGTACCTAAAGTATAGAACGTATGCACAGATCTACTTTATATAGATCAATTGCTCCTGTTATGATAGATAAACTTTTATTCTTTATTCTCTCTAAGTTTATTCTCGGGCATTGTATACCTAATATACATAAATCTTTCCATAATGCCAACTATAGGTCTTGAGTTTGATTGAGTTGTCCTATCATTATCATAATTACTGACTCACCTCTATCAATAATTGCCCAAAAAACTATTTCTGTTGATGAGAGCTCATAATTCAAAGCTTTTTCAGGTAGCCTAATCATCAGCTAATGCTAATGTGCACCAATGAAGGTCGCATTGAGATAGGTCAATAATTAGTGCTAATAAACCGAGAGTTATTAGTGGTTAGAGCCAATAATGGAAACCCCTCTTAGCTGGCCGCTGCAATAGCCAGCTGCTAGGCCTGGTCGCCCTTCGTTCAATTTCCATTTTTATCCAATTAGTTATTGATATGAAAAGGGGGGAAAGGCGAAGGTGCAACACCTGCTGTGCAGTGACCCTTGGGCAACTCATCAGTTAAACGATATCGAGAGACGCATTGTTAATCACTTCATCAATGTCAGATCCGTAAATCCAAATGCAAAA
The DNA here is from genome assembly GCA_035045945.1 of Drosophila anceps. Taxonomy (NCBI): domain Eukaryota; kingdom Metazoa; phylum Arthropoda; class Insecta; order Diptera; family Drosophilidae; genus Drosophila; species Drosophila anceps. The sequence goes on from JAWNON010000190.1 coordinate 4,509,870, forward strand.
TTTCAACAAATCGCAATGCCAGACAAAAATCTCATCAGCAAAAAAAAAAAAACAAAATGAATTTTTCTGCAGTTGTAACTCGTGGCAGTTGCAGTTGCAGTTGCTGTCGGTCTGTCGGGCTCTTGGGGCAAGACTCTTGGAATTATGATGTGCTCGTGCCCGTCGCATTCGAGTTCGAGTTAGCTGCGGCCAACTGCCAACGAATAACAACTATGGAGGCTGGCGGAGAGGCTGGCAAATAAATTTGCACAGAGTTGCAAATCATTTGACTGCCAGCGACTCCCAGCTGACAACTCTTATAGTTTCTGTTTCTGTTTCTTCTTCTTCTTCTTCTTGTGTATACCCTTGCAGCAGAGGGCAGTTTAATTTAGTCACGAACTTTGTAGCAGAATTCTAAAATTAAATAGAGTGAGGGGGCACTGAAATGATTTGATTTGTGCTGCAGCTTGGACAAACTAGAAGCTGAAATTTCTTCAGAGATAGAACTTGAAGGTGAAAAGTCTTTGAATCCAGGTGGAGACCAATTAGCTGTTATTAATTTAACTGTAGATCACGACTCAAGGTCTGTTTGATCAATTTAAAAATATGTTAAAAGTTAAGTTTAATTAAATTAAAAATAATCATTAAATTCATTTTGAAAAAGTTTAATTCAATTTAAATATAAAAAAATAATAAAATTTAATTTTTATTAAATTTAATAAAATTAATTTTTAAAATATTTTATTAAATTTAATTGAATTAACGTTGGAAGAATACAAGAATTTACTGAAGAGTTGGAATCAAAAGAAATTTGTGAATTATATGACTTCAATCAAGCTTAAATATGAACAAAACCATTATACCCTGATTTTTCATTTTCAATGGGTTCAGGGTATACAAAAGGCAACGAAAATGAAATGAACCATTACCATAATATGGAAATACTTTACCTCTCACCCTTTTACTTCTAGACATATTTAAATATATAACTATTAATTTTAGCTTGTGTTACTATTCTCGAAATAGCATTGTATGTATTTATTACTAGAGAAAAGCGTTGCTGACTGAATCTAGTTCTGTTGTAAGCTAAATTAATTGTTTTGAAAGAGTATTTTATATTTGTCATCCGCAGCTGTTGCAACTATTTTTGCATGTTTCATGTTAGCTCCGTAATTTGTTGTTGCTATTGCTGTTTACTTGTTTTTTATTTTATTTCTTATTTTGTTGCTCTTGCATTCCGAGTTTTGTTTGTTTTGCGCAAAAGTTTTTTGTTTTGTTATTTTGCTGTTTTTTTTTTTTTGCTGCTGTGCGATGATGTCATATGCAAATGACAGCGAGTGCTAATCCGTGCATTGGCCCCGGCTACGAAATGACAAAGGTGATGGTTAGTTTTATCTATAAGAAATCGGCTTTGCCAAATACTTGACTAAATTGTAATTTGTATATTTTGCATTCTTCTCATTGCAGGTGAGTTCCAAAATGTCAAGTGCTGATTGAGTCAGCCAAGTGAATGAGTTGATAAATTGAAGAGCTGAAATCAACGGAACTTAACAGGGTTAAGTTATCTACCCACAATACATTTATATCGGATAATGTAGTAGCTTATCTACGTTTTATAAGTATTTCCTCTATTTACCGAAGCTCTACGTCCATTTGTAGCTCTGTGAAAAGCATGTCCCTGGGCCTGAGTCACTTCCTCCCCTCAAGTTTTCCGTTGCTCTTAACGTCTTTGCTCTGTGTGCCGCATACGCCTAACGACCTATTAGTCACGTCTAATCAACACACGCACACCCAACGTACACCCAACACACACCCAGTGACATCGAAATGAAGCACAGAAAAACAATAAAGCCAAAGTGATCGTGACCAATTGTTGGTGTTGTTGTAGCTGTTGCTATTGCTGTTGGTCTGTTGCTGTGGTAAGAGCAATAACAACATCCAGTCAAAAGTCTATGCCTGCAAATATTTGCCTCATGTTGACAAACTTGTGTACCACACTCTAGTCGACTACATTCCCCTATCCCGGCCTGCTGTGCCTAGTCACAACCTTTGCTAAACCCCGTTGACCCTAAAGTCCTGCCCTGACATTTTTGTATGTGTGTGTGTGTGTGTTTTTTTTTTTTTTTGGCAGCTTTGGGTCCGGTGCTCAGACTGTCCATCAACTGACCACAAAATGTCACTCAATGGGCGCCTCGACAAAATGGCTACAAAACATTCTGTAGCCAACTAGAGGGGGATGTAAAGCGGATTAGGTGTGGGGTTAAGGATGTTGCATAAGCAAATTTACTTACGCAGTTTCTCATGCGCATTCAATCAAGATGAAATTAATATCCCATTTTAGGCTTATACACTCGGTGTATAATTAATCGATTAGATATGTTTGTAATAGAGCTTTGATTAAGTGTTGCCATAGGGGGCTATTGGTTCAAAATTGAATTTTAATCCTTGTCTTCCATGATATCAATTGGTATTAGTAATGATGATGATACTATTAATGACAATGACAATGACAATGACTACACGAATGCTAATGCTACTTCTAATGGTAATCCTAATTCTACTTCTAATACTAATCCAAATGTTTCTGCTAATGCTAATGACAATGACATTGACAATGCTAATGGTAATGAGTATGATAATGAAAAGGAAAAGGTAAAGGATAATGATAATTATGAAGACAATGATAATGAATTCGACGATGGGAATATATAAATATTTGGATATAATTGAATCTAACTAAGCAAATATGTTATTTTGAATATATTAGGTATGAAGCTCAGTTTACTGGGTATTTATAAGTCAATCAACTCACCCCGAGAGCATGTCAGTCAACATTTAAATATTGTAATAAAACGTGACTCGGTTTGGTCTCTTGCACACATCCATCAAACGAATAGACAGAGGCTTTTGCTCCAGCCCAAATCGCACACAAGATTAAATTTCCTTTTGGCGTTGATTTGCGTATTGCGGATTTGCATATTAACATGCGACTGGCATGCGAAAAATATGTGACCAAGTATGCACGCACTCACACACACACGCACACAGATACACCCACACACACATATGTGTGTGACAGCATTCGTAAATAAACACATTTCCGTTTGCGGACATCCGCTAAAGGCACAGGGCTCATCCGTAAAACCAGGTCCTGCGATTCAGTCTTCTTCATCTTGTTTCAACGCGAGAGAGAGAGAGAGTGAGAGAGTAGTCTCTATATCGTTCTCCCCCTCTCTACCTCTCTCTCTCTCTCTCTCTCTCTCTGCTCATTCTAACGAAATTGCAGCGCATCGTGTGCAGCACGCTGAAAAATGAATTTCGAGCAGATATGCCGCCAACAACCACAACAAAAAGTACAGTCAACAGACAAAAAAAAAACCAAAAGTTAGCTTCAACTCAACCTATTTTACAACACTGGCCCAAAACTCAGACATTCTAGTTTTGCTATTTCGCACTGTTTCTCTAACGTTTCATGGGCATAGCTGAAACTCTTGATAAGTGTGAAACATTGCGTGTGTGATTAAGAGAACTCGAGAAATATTTGACATTCCTTAAGTTTGGACTTTAAGGAATTGTAAATCAATAATATGAATGAAGATCTTCTGTTTTTTTTTTCGAATTGCTTAAAAACTTGAAAGAAAAGTTTTATTTTTTGAAAGCTCTTCAAACTTTGGTGTAGTTTATTGAATTGAAAACTTTGAATACGGATTCAGACTTTGTCATATATAATTTAACTTTCATATGGATTTCTTTAGTAAGAAAACTGTTTTGGAATCATTTATGTGTGCAATTAAAGATTGTTTGTTTGCGCAAAACTTTAAACTTAACCCAAAAGTTTCATTTAAAATAAATATATTTATATAACTACTTTTTTTTATTTTTTTTTCATATATTCGCGTATATATATACATATATATTAATGCATATATATTTTATATATTCATTTCAATACAAATCCGCCATAAAATAAACTTTTCTGTTACAAGAAATATATTAGCCATTGCACTCCCCTCAATTTGTTGTTCTCTCCATCTGTAGAGTATTTGTGCACGTATTTTAAATAATTGAAAATTTCGTTAGGTGCTTTTTGTTGCTGTTGTTGTTGTTTTTGTTGAGTGTGGGTCTAGTGCATGCTCAGCATGACGTTGTGCTTACTCCTGTGCCGCCTTCAGCTACCTCCATCTGCTACACTCCTCGTCTTAACTCACTGCGTCTGCTGCATCCTTTTGGCTTTCACTCGCTGCGTTCGTTCGCTAGGCAAACAAACAAAAAACTGTGGCGCTGTTTGTCGCTATTTTTTTTGGAGAGAGAAGTGGAGGCTGGCAGATTTTGGCTTGGGGGCGTGGCTTGTGCGCTGCGTGGACTGCCAGCACAGACTTGCCACATGTTAGACATTCTCGATGGTGGACAGGCAGCAGCAGCTGCTGCCTCTGTCCCTGTCCCCCAGTCCATGCATTTTGCAAATTGAGTTTTGGTTCAAGACTCGGATTTATTTGCATAGCTGAACGCTTAAAGCTGAGCGAGGAATTTAAGCTATATCTCTCTCTCTCTCTCTCTCTCTCTTTCTGTGTTGTGGTCAGTTCCATCTCCATCTCCAGTTCCATATACATGTTCCATTCTCGTAAGCCTTTTTTGCGTGCAGCTTATAAGTGGCAAAGTCCTGGGAGTCTTCTAATCCTCAGACCTCAGCAGCTGAAGTGTAAATGCCATCATAATGCTTGTACCGACATCAGAGTCAGGTTGAGCCTCAGCTTGACAGGGAGTGTCCTGGTCACGCCCACACGGCCCCTGAGAGGCTTGGCACGTGCTCGACGAGGCGAGGCCAGCCGAGGCGTTGGCAATTACCGTGGCCAAGTAGCTACTGCCGGCTGCGGGCTGCGGGCTTATTAGCCATGCAGTTGAGTGCGTGTCATGTTTCAGTTCGCTTTAATTAATTTCAGTCTCTGCGCTAAGTAATCTGAGTATTCAAAAAATACGAGAAATATAAATAAAACAGTTAATATAAATATACCAAAAAAAAAGCAAAAACAAAAACAAAGAAACATGGCAAATATTGCATAAACTTGAACGCTTTCGTGTTACACATACGCCACGTGGCCTGCGTTACGTTTTGCCACATGAACACATGATGGCGTTGCATGTATATTTAATTAGTTTAGTTCAATTGACTTTGTGCAGAGCAGACTCTGCTATCGATTTCTAGTATTTATCGATTCATACAGAGTAAAGTTGAAAGTTGATATTATTACAAATTTGTTTATCTAATAAAATTACAAGTCTTTTATTTAGAATTTATCATTTAAAATCGATAAGTCAGTATTTTAAAGTATATCGATAAATTATCGGCTTAGCTTGCATTTATTTGTATCTGCCATTCATTTAAATATTTAAAATTTATTCAAAAGTAATCGATTTATATAATAACGATAAATAAAACTTTCAGATCAGTCAAGCAATACAAAAGTTAGTTCAAATAAATTGTTTATTAGTCCATCATAAGCTTAACTCTAATTGATTTCGCTAAATTAAAGTCTCGTTACAAATTGATTGATCGACTTAAGTCTTTTATTAACAGATTTATTGTTAACTAAAAGTTTATTCTTTACTAATAATTTCTGCACATTGAGTGCTTAACTAAAATATTTCTTTTTGAAGCAACCTCCATATGTTATCGAATAACACATAAAATGCAAATTCCTTTAAAGCGCATTCAACACAGTCTCAGGCTGCAAATTCACGCAATTTGTCACGCCAAGTGCTAAAACTCAATTGAAAGATTGATCGCATGCAATTCAGCGTTAAATAGTTTCGAAATTGTTCTCGAAATGGGAATTGGAATTGGAGTCGCACTCGCAATTGAAGTCGTCGACACATTTTGATGGAGTCCACTGCGAGTGTTTTATCGCTCAATGCACAAGGCACAAAATCAAATTGCTTTAAAGGCACTTGCAACCAGCTGGATGCGTGTGTGTGTGTGCCACAGCATGGGGCACAAGTGTTTAGAAAGCGCGTTAGCTGCATTTACACTGCAATTTTTAGATTACTCGAGCGTTTAAAAAAGGGCCTCCAAAAATGTATATATGTATATAAATGTATATACGCAAAAAATAGATACATAAAAACCAAAAAAAAAAAAAAAAGAAGAAGAAGAAGAAAATGGGTCACGTACGCTTGAAAAATGCAAACGCAAACACTTGCTGCAAAAAAAAACTCTTCTCAGCGTAGGCGTGGCACAAATCACATTTCACAGAAAATACCAGCAAAAAATAAAGGGAAAATAGTGAAAAACTTATGGCAAGTGCAGCTAGAAAATATACTGGAAAAATCTATCAAAATTAAATTTCAATTTCAATTGCAATTGAATTGCATTGAAATTGAATTGTTTGCAATTGTAGCTAGAGATGTGCAGCGCCTCGTGTCAAGTGAGTCACGAGTCAAATGGAGACTCTGAAAAGTCAAATAAAGTCTGAGAGTAAAATAAAGACTACATATAGTAGTTTCGAAGTCGATGGACCAACTTGACTTGTTGACAGCTTTGCGACTTGTTTAATAGTCTAGAAAGTGGGAAATGTTGAAATCTAGTTCAGATTGCATGCGCTGCTAGCTAGTTCTAACTATGACTTTGTCTAAGATTAATTTTAAATAATTTAGTTTAATAAAGAAACAACGTGTCGATATAAACTGCTTCGTGTCACGACTTTTCATGCACTCCTCACTCGTTGGGAACTGTGATTGCGACTGCGACTGCGACTAGCAAATGTAGCAGTTACTCTGCAGAGTTGTAATTTGATTTGATTTGTGGCAGTGATTATTGTTGCTGGTGTTGCTGTTGTTGCTGTTGTTGCTCTTATTGTTGGTGTTCTTGCTGGCGATGTTGTTGTGGCAAAACGTTTTCGCTGCGAATCTGTTATGCATTTCAATTTCGACTGCATGGAAAAGCAACAGCTACAACTACAGTAACAGAAGCAGCTTAATTTCGCTTTAGTCGAACCCCTCAACACGCAATTTTTGTTGGCGAGTGTAAAAACAAAATCCTCATACGCTATGTGGTACGTGCGATTATGCTGAAAGCGTAGAAGGACGAGACAGAGAGACGAGGAGAGAGGAGGGAGACAGCTGCTATTGAGTAGAGGAAGTGGAATGTGGTGTGGAATGCCATCTGATGAGTTGATTAGGTTGCCATGAATATCCTGCGTGATTCGGAAAATGATTGATGTCTGTGCGTCGGATAGCAATGCTCATTCAAGGGTGCTTCATACATACCCTGAGCCCCATTTCAATGGAAAATTTAACTAACTAGATTTAGTTGTTCGCTGAACATTGAATGCCGGCCAGCAACAGGAATTGATTTGATTCGAAATTTCCAAATATGAATACATTTGGCCAGTGCTCGATGTTGATTTAAATTTGCGGTCGAATGAAGTACTTATTTAAGCAGCTTACACTTTAAGATATCGGCATATCAAATCTATCTATAAATGAAATAGAAGTTGGAAAGCTTTGATGAGTGTTTCAATAATTGAGAAATAGAAATGATCGGATGAACTGCATCGTTCTACATTGGGTACTATTCATTGAGTTTGTTCACTAGTTCATTTGAATGAACCATTCAATCTTAGCCTAAGCTGAATGTCAGAATATGACCTTAACCTAAAGAATTTGCATATTATAAAGTCGTATACATCTTCCTTAAACTTCCCTCGCACTTAAGTTGCTTGAGCTAAGCCAAACTGGATAACCGCTTTACCCTCTATGGCCAACCTTGCTAACTTAATTTCTGATTTAGCAGCGATCTGTCAGTGGTTTCCAACAGCTAAATCCCAGCTCAGACAGCTTGCTTCCTAATGCTATTTGGACAATCCTTCAGGGTAGCACCTGAGACAGCTGCCTCTTCCAGCGACGCTCGTTCTCTCCCTCTCTCTCTCTCTCTCTCTCTCACTTTCTATATCTTCCTGCGCCGCTTATCTCTTGACGCTTTGGTCACGTAACCAGCAGCTCATTTCCCCAGTTACCGGTGGGCAAGACAGCGCCTCAGCTGATAAATCCTACTACCCTCTAACCCGTTGTGTCTCTGCCGCCATCGTAGGTGGCAGCTACTCGACCTACTCCTGGTCTAAGCGGCTGCCATCGCAGCTCATTAATCAACTGGCGCTTCACACGATGTCGCGCTGACGTTCGCCTCGAAACTGTCACTTCCTGGGCGTGACAGTCGACACCGAGTAAAAGAGAGAGATAGAGAGGCAGTGAAAGAGAGAGAGAGAAACCTTTTGTTTTGGCTTGATTAATTATTTAGCTAGTGATAAGAGCTATTCAGAGAGCATTCAGTCGCCTTTTCCCTCACCAACTTCGTTGTCCAATTAAAATTGGTAGCGTAACGTGATAAGCCACACGCGAGCATTGAGTAAGGCACTTGGAGCCAAACTTTTACTATTTTTTTTTTCTCTTCATTTTTTGCATCTATGCCACAAATTGTGGCAATAGCAATTGGCCTGCCTTTGATGCAAGTTGAGGCTGGAAATTGAAGGACTACAACGAGGCGTGGGGAGCGTTGGCAACAGTTTGTGTTTCAATATAACCGTCAACACTCGTTATTGCCACTTCAGTGATGAGTTCTTTTGGCACACACACACACACACACATATATATACATATACATACACACTTCGGTGTCTCTATAGACACTGAACTGCCGCAATCACCGCCCGATTGCACTTCTCTAAAATGCAGCACACAATTTTAGCTGCCTTCTCTATCACTTACAGACACCCAGTAGTTCATGAAGTTGAAGGCTATACACGACTTGAGCGCAGATTTAGTTTGCTGAGGCAAAGAACTTGAATGTCTGGGTGAGAAGTTTCGAAAATTAGTTAGGATACTGGGCAAGAAGTAAACAATTCTTTAATTTGGATTTTTTTTATCTATTATAAGTCTAAATATTTAGTTAAATACTAACACTATCTATGTTAGTCATTCATAACTATTTAGTATATTTCACAATTTTCTATGGCCTATCAAACATAGAAATATTTCTGTAAATTATTGACAAATTTTATATAAATTTCTTTGCTCTGTTAACTCTTTTATTAATTTTTTTCTAGCGCATTTAAAATGGTTTTCATTATATCCATTATTCCAGGGCATTGCATTGTCTATCATTTAATAAGTTTTCTCGATTTTTACACTATTTTTTAGCTGTTTTGCTCGTTGTTCGTGGCGCGCATCATTGAGTTCTGTTCAAGAACAATTCTTCTGCATGAGCACATGGCATATGTGTGGAAGATACTCTCTATACATGTATGTGTATGGGTGTGTGTGTGTGTGTGTGTGTGACATTGTTTGAGTGCGTTCAGTTTGCTGAGTGCCAAGTCTGAATGTGACTGCAATGCAAGTTTTCCTACTCCGTCATCGTCCTCATAAATGTCGCTGATTTCTACTACTCTTTTTCTCTTTTACTTTTTCTGTGTGGAAAAACCACGAAAAGAAAAATTCGAGCTGAAAAGATATTTCATGTAATTTTGCGTTGATTTGATTTGCTCTTGGCTTATTTTTCCTGTTTTCCTCGACATATTCAGCATTTTTGTTGTTAAGTGTGGAAATTGTTAGTTGTGGTAGGTTTTTTTTATTCATTGAATCATGCAGACAAGTGAATTCATTTCCTGTTAGACAATATATCAGATAAGATATTGATACAATTTAAACTATTTTTCTATAGAGAACCTTGACTTTCTTTCTCCTAACCTTTTTCTTTCTATCCTGCTCGTTTCTTTTGATTATTGCCATGTTTGCTTTCTACGTTTTTTTCGTTCTTTTTTAAAACCATTTTTTATAATTTTTGCTGTCAAATAATTTCAACACTTTGTGGCACTTTTCTAGCTCTAAAAAAACTTGCTCGCACAATTAAATTGTGGGCCTCCCTCTGCGCGTCTCATGCCAGCGCACATGCCAGACATTGTGGACGTGGTGGACGACGACGACGTCGGCAGCTGCCAACTTTTTGCCGCAAGAAATTTAATTTGTTTGGCAAATATTTTTTAACATAAATTTTCATTTAATTTTGAAGTCAAAGTTTTCGAGCGCAGTCAAATCGCGTCTGTTGCTGCTTAAATCTGATCTGCTCTACTCTGTTCTGCTCTATGATTCAACAATATTTTCTTGTTAGCTTAATCAGCAAAATGTATTCTATTTATCATGCCTCAGCTCAACGCGGTTTTATAATAAGCTTGTCAGCTTTGCTGTGCGAAGAAGGAGCAGAATAATCTATTAGTTCAGCGTCAACAAAATGTGTTAGAAATTTCAATTAATTTTTAAAAATATTTTGATCTAAAAATTTAAATATTAAATTTTAAAATTTTCTTTAATTTTCATTTTGATATGAATTCTTGACCAATTAGTTAGCTAGTTAGCTTCTTCTTTGATTTTGATTCCATTTCGATTCTCGTGATGTTTTGAAAGAAAAGTAATTTTCATTTAATTTCACTTAAAATGCACTCAAATTATTTCATTTTCTCTCTTGCTCAACTTTTTTTTGTTATCGTTAACAGAAAATCAACGAGTAATAAAAACCAAAATGAAAAGGTGCAACAAATTGAAATGACTTGCTGGAATTGTTATTGTTGTTGTTGTTGCTATGGGCTGGTTGTTTACATTGATTACAGACAGAAGATGCCGATACCGATGCCGAAGCCGAAGCCGAAGTCGCTGGCGATGCTGAACAAGAATATCCTGTTTATTTTTACAGCCCAAAATGTAGAGTCAGCAAAATGCGCCCTTCTTTCTGCTTTACCTACCTGCAAGGTATGCGAGACCTCAAGCCGAGTCGCTGCCTCAGCTCAGTTTTTGCCTGGTTAGGCATGAAAACTAATCCAATTAGTTAGACAATGGCCAGTTGCCACGCCCCTAACAAGTCGAGAGGATGCCACGAACTCAGCTCCGATCAGTATTGTGGCCCTATTTTGCTTTTTGAGTTTGCTTGTTCCTCCCGCCTATTGTTTCGATCTAAGAGCCATGTGATCCATAGGCCACGCCCCCTTTGGCCATCAGGGATTGCGGCAAAGTAGAAGCCAATTTCAATTTTTGGCCTTAAGCCGAGCACGTCTACTTAAACAGTCGCGATGTGTCTACCTGGCTTTGACTAACTCTTTTTATAGGTCATTCCACACACACACTTTTTCCAGCGCTCGTTATGGCTTATTGTTTGAACGTGGCTATTAACTGGAATTGGCCAAATTGTTTATTCGGCTTACTAAATGTAGCCGAACACATGCATATTCCGCATGATAATAAACCGATAGAACATTGTAACATAATGCGAACAATAAAGAGGCCTTTATGTTCTATTCCAGGTCTAAGCAGAGGGGTCAAATGAAGACGTTTTGTCTAGCTGTGGGTTAAGCTGCATACACCCTGCTTAAATTAAGCTGTCAGTTAATTCCTATGCGGAAATAAAGTAGTTAGTTAGGGATTATGATAGCAAATATAACTATTATTTGTACCAGCTTAAAATATTTGTATTATATGTGAAATGATGATTAAAATTGCGAAGTGAATTTGTGCGATTCTGTGCGGGGTTGTTATGTTTCTGATTAGCATTTATAGCTGAAGTTAATATGTGCATATATTTATGTATGATAGCTTGCCAATTTGTACAGGCCGTAGGCTTAAATATGAGCAATTTGCTTGAAAAGCTATTTTATGAGTTTCCTGTTTCCTATCATCAGCAGACTGTGATATGTTCTAAGTACAGAAGTCTCTGGGTTTCAGGCTCTGGGATCGACACGAGCACACATACGGACAGACGGGCATACAGACAGGCGGACAGAAGGATGGACTGGACTGATACGTCTCCTTTAGTGCTAAATTGATTTCTATTAATAAGTTTTTATACCTAACTACACTCATCCTCAGTTTATTACAAATTAATTTTAATTTCAGGTAAACTAATTTTTGTTACTTTCCAATTGCAAAATCTTCAATCACTGCTTATGCAACAATCACACGCTGTTAATGGTCATCATAAACATGAGAGCAAGCTGCCATTACCTCACATACGCACTCTCTCAATCTCTTTCTCTCACTCCCTCTCTCTCTCTCTCTCTCTCTCTCTCTCTCTAGCTCTCTTTCACTTGTCTCACGTCTCTGATTGTAACTCAATTACGTGACGGGCGCGAGCTATAAAAATAAAAAGAATGCTGCCAATGCTGCCAATGGCCCCTTCTAAATTTCTCACATGCCGCAGCTTAAGCAACAGCATTTCCATTTTTAGTCCAGCTCCCGCTCTCGCCCGCTCTGTGGCACAGCCTTCGCGCTAATTGCCGTCGGCATTGGCTTTCAACGCTGCGAATGCCGCTTTAATGGGCGACTAGCTCCTTTAATGAGCCCCCCAGGTGTGGCAGCTCGTACAACTTGAACTCCGAATTCCGGTTCGTATTCCAATTGCAATGCCACCCCATTATGGGGCCATGCCACCAACTGTTGCAGTTCCAGTTGCAGTTGCATTCATTAGGTCATTGGGTCTTCTATTAAGCATTTACCATCTGATGCCACTAACTGCTGCTGCCGTTGCTGCTGCATCAGCTGCACTCGGCATTTGTTTGCATTGCCAGACTATTTACATATTTCTTTTCAGCTGAAAATGCAGTCGAGCTGCTTTTCCGGGGAATGCATCGTAAAAGCTGTCCCTTGTTGCAGCTTCCTTGTGGCAACTGCAACTGCAGTGCAGCAGCCTTTTTGAATCGGGTTTCATAAAAGCAAATTGTATCGAAATTCATAAAACACATGCCAAAGATAGAGTACACATGAAAAAATAGTCAACGAGTTGAACTTCTTTGAAGACTATTTTGTTTGTTTTTGTTTGTTTTATAAATACCTTAAAGGTAAACAATTTTCTGTAAAAAAGTTCGCTATGGATTAAATATGCTCCTGTATATAAAATTTCATCTTAACATAATACAAATATATTTATGTATACAAATTTCTTGTGCAAATATAATTTAGTGATTCGATTAGAAACCCCATACCTTATATAATCATTTAAATTTCAACTCATTTAAGGTTACCTTCAAATATCAACTATATTAAATCATATTTACGCTATCAAAAGCACATCGCCCACTGCTGTGCATGACACATGACTCCAACTAAAAGACAAGTGTAATATGTTTCCCACATGCATATATGTGTATAGCATGTAGAGCAACTATCTTATCTGATCTGCTTCATTTGCATCTCACATCTATTTGTGCTAGATTTGACCTTTAGCTGTCTACCCTTTCAGCCTTTCAATGTCAACTTTTCCCATAAGCAGCAAACCAAACAGACAGACAAATGCCAAATATTTGACTTCGCTTGCTATGTTGAGTCAACATCCTCCGTTAGCCCCCCTATCTACCGCTTACTGTCACCCCTCTTCAGTTACCCCACACACACACGTACACACACACACACACTCACATACAAACAAACGGAAATTGCGTTGTTTCACCCTTTTTCCGCCTTGGCCTTGGGCAATGCTTTATGAAATGAGAGAGACCTAGCTCTGCACTTTAGTTTATCTTAAGTCAATTTCTTGTCCTTCATCAGCGACATCATTATCTCGATGATTATTGTCATTATTATCTTGGTTTTGTTATTTTGTATTGTTTAGTAAGCGCTTAAACTTTGTCTATATACTATATAGAAGCGATAATATATATATATATATAAGCTTTAATAGCTTCATCATGATCATTCATCATAATCATTAGTATTATCATTATCTTGCTTTCTTTTTGTTTAAGCGCTTAAGCTGACTTTTTTTTATAACATAATTGGATAACCAATTGTCATAGATCAAGATATTCGTGAACTTTGACATTGATATTTATTTATGGCTCGCCATGGAAACACAATTAGCAGGAAACGTGCTGGCCATATAGGGTGCCGGGTATTAAAGAGGGTTGTTCACCCTGCGAACCGCTGCGAATGGTTTTTCATTAGGCTCTTCAATATTTCTGTGTCCTTTTTCAATGTGAGCCTCTGGGCTGCACCTTTTTTTGCGTGCCTCGACTTTGGTTTCGATTACGATTTCAATTTCGATATGTCAATTATTTAGCAGGCCAACCACGCCCCCTCCCCTCCTCTACCCTCCCCTTTCGGCGTCTCCCTTTTGGGCCCTACCGTGGGCCGTTTTCAATTTGATTTTTATGATTTTGCGGCGCATTTTTGGTTCTGCTTCATTTGCATTTTGTATTGAATTTGTATTCTGTATCTGTGTATCTCAGTATCTGTGTATCTCTGTATCTGTAATTCATGTATATTTGTCTGCGGCTGTCTTTGTGGTTGCGGCAGCTGCTGCTTACCCACTCTTTCGCGCTCTCTCTCTCTCTCTCTCTTTCTCTGTCTTTCATTTTCTGTTCATCAGTCTCTTTCTGCCAATGCAAATGGTAACTTAGGCAAATTGAAAGCGGCCAAATGCGAGAACAATGCCAGCCAACAAAGCTAATGGCAAACGCTCAGGGGAACAGTACCAGCAGCAGCAGCAGCTGATATGCCTGCAGACGTGAATGGGAGATTTTACAATTCTTATTCGCCTGCTGCCATTGACTCCGTTTTCGATTCATCTGCCTCATCAGTGGCACCAGCACCAGCGACAGCGGCAAATTTCATTTCCATTACGATTTTCAATTGAAAAAGTTCTTAGCCAGGCACATTCCAGCAGTTACACGATCTAATTTAGCTGACCTTGCTTAGGCCTACAGTGCCAGCTGCCTATGCTGAACGGCTGAACGGCTATACTTCTAAGTTCTAGACAAACTAAAGCTGAATGCAAAAAAAAGTTAAATTACATTTTAAGTTAAAAAATAAATCATAAAAAAAAACTTTGAATTAACTAAAATTTAATTCAAGTTAATAATAAAACTTTATAAAAAACTTGAAATAATAATAAATAAATAACTTTATTTAATTTAAAAAATGTTAAAAAAAAATCTTGTAATATAGTTCAATATTTTATATGAAATAATACTTAAAGTATTAAATAATTAAATTATTAAAATTATATAAAACACATAAATTTGTTTTGTTTTGATTTTTTTTTTAATTTTTAACAATACATTTATTAAAATTGTATATAAAAAAGTTTTTTAATTATCATTTTATTTTATTTTTTTTTTCTTATATATTTTTCACATATTTTTTAGCAACACTTTAATACCCTTATATGCCTTAGCAATCTGTTAAAGAAAAACCCCATTTTAATATAAATTTTTCTGTCTAACGATCCTTTACTGTGTTTATCTTCATTTCTTGTGCTGCGGTTGGGGTTGGTGCTGTTGGCAGCGTTTAATGTGCCGCCTGCAACTCATTGAGAAATTCATTTTAATTAACAGCGAAATGCATTTGGCGCCAGCTGAAAAAAGGCAACGCCGCGCGCACCTGCGAAGCGCGGCAACAATGCAAAAAAAATAAAAATAAAAATATATGGAGAAAAAGCAAAAGCAGACAGTAGCCCCATGTCGCTGCTTGGGTGGCCTCGGCTGATGCTGCCACTGCCGCTGCTGTGCTGTTGCTGTTGCATGTGCAACATAATAATTTGTAAACATTTATCAATTATGCAGCAACAGCGGGAGCTGCAGCAACAATAACCCTGGCTACTTGCTACGCCCCAAAAGATGCCCCAAGCGCGGCCACCGCAAACTGGCCACATAAATTTTCCACATAGGCCAAACAGCCAGCGCGGCAGGGCGCCCAGCTGCCTCGCCCCCCGCTCCCCCATCTTCGATGGCTCTGCGGCTGCCCCTCTATAAATTCCAGAGGCGTTTGGGGCGTTGATTTGCCTGGGTCCACAGCAAACACGCAATTAAGTGCGACTGGGCAACACCTCATCAACGGAGACTATAGCTGCGGCTGCGGCTGCGGCTCTGGCTCTGGCTCTGGCTGTGGCAGGTGGTGGCGCGTTGCACGTTGCACGCGCTGCACGCTTCCAATTCAGTCGATCAATCACAAAAAACAGCTGCGTGACTCGTTGACAAGCGCAACAATAACAACTTAATCCACTGCAACATAGCCATAGGTTGCAAGAAAATGTTTATAAACATGTATTGATGGCAAGCACAACAGTCTGATTCCGAACTAGTTACCACGCAATGCTGACATCAAATATAAAGAAGTGCTAAATAAATATTAATTTAGATTGGAAATTGTGATATATATGATATATCAATATATCAATATACTGAGCAAGTGCAATTGAATTAATTGTCTATTGATTGTTCTTTCTATGATTTAGTATGAACAATATATATCATTTCTTTGCTATCTATGTATTTTCTCGATTTTATTACATTTTTTTCAAATTTAATTTATTTAAAATCAATTTCAATTTAACAACAATTGCTATGAGACTAAATTTGGCAACATGCATGTAGCTTTAGAACGTGTTGCCTAGCTAACAACACTTCTGCTACAAACATGTTGCTTCGGCACAAGCAGTCTGCCGCTTAGCAACATGCGTCCTAGGCAGCAACATTTGCTTAGACTCTCACGCACACACAGAGCACATAGCAGTTCGCTCTTCGCCTAGACACTCTCTTTCGCTCTCTGGCTTCGGGAACATGCACGTGCTCTATGTGTTTATGTTGGCTGGCCAAGAAACAGCTGTTTTGTATTTTGTGACTTGTTCGATGCAACGCTTCAAATATGCCGACTCCCAACTTTCGCCGCGTTCGCTTCAGTTGCTAGCCTGAAGGCGAAATCATACGTTGTGCGAACGCGGTCGACTGCACAGCTGCCCGAGTAGTATGTGTATGTGTGTGTGTGAGTGCGTGCGTGCGTGCGTGTCTGTGTGCATCCGTAAGTGCGTGTATCTAAAGTTGTATTAATGTATCTGCATTGTGAAATAGCCAGAGCCAGCAGAACTTTGCTTTATATGAAGATTTCTTAAACTATCAGCTGAAGATGAATATACAGACAGACAGATGAATATGCGAGAGTGAGATAGCAATATTCATTAAAAAAAATATTAAACATTAAAATTGAGCAATATACCTCGAAAATTGCATCAGCTTTAAAATTTTGCAAATTAATTAATTTAAAAAACAAAATAAATAAAATAAACTATTAATTAGAAAGCATCGCAAGACGTTAAATAAAAAAAAAACGAAATGCAGCGAAACGTGATGTGGCTTTGGCGATGGCTCTGGATGTGGCTGTGGCTGTTGGTTGGCCTGCTTAGCCTGGAGGCCAACGCTAATGACCAAACATACTTGGTCCATGGGGAGAAGGTGTTGCTCGAACAGCAACAACAACAGCAACAACTAAAACAACAACAGCCGCCCGCTGTTGAGCATGGAATGGAGGACGATAAAAGCGCAGTCTGGAGTCTGGAGTTTGAGCATCAACTGCGCCACGGTCAGCAACATTTGCGGCATCTAGACAAATATCAGCAGATGGCGTGGGAGCCATCACAGCCTGCTCCCCATTCTCTAGCTCAGCAGCGTCGTCTTCATCAGCATAAATCGCTGTCGAATGCCATTAGACATGGCTCGAAAGCCGTTGACATTGATTATCCAAACAGTTACCCGCAGGAGGCGCAGCAGCCAGACGAGGGTCAAATGCTTGCTGCAGGTGAAACACAGCGATTGCACAGACATCGCCAGCACAAACAATTGCGCGAAAAAGAGGTGCAGGCACTTAAACACAGAGAGAATAGCTCGAGATGGAACGATGTCGCAAATCGAAATAATAATGTGAGTGCAATGAGGAGAATGGGCAAAGAGCAATTCTAACAAACGATCGTTATATAACAACTGTGATAATTAAATAAGAAATATATATATTCAGATAATCTATATGTTTAGCAAGGAAAAGAGAAGAGAGATGAGGAAAAGGGAAGAGAGAGACTTGCATACATAGAAATCAACTTGTTATAGCCATTACATCTGTATTAATCAATTCAATGAATTATCAATACCAATTCAGTTAATTGAAACATGATTAAATACGCTTAATATATCTCCTTTACCCACAACAATAAATATTAATTCCTTAAAATATCCGACTATGTCTGGATAGGTACATAATCTAAGTTGCCTTGATTAGCAGACATTCAATGCTCACTCTTCACCACTCTCCCTCTCTCTCCCTCTCTTTCTATCTCTGCTTCTCTGAGGTTATGTGGCACAAAGGCTGATTAAATTGAGTGGCTCGTTAGTCTCACTGGGCCAGCAGCTGATAATGAAGGTGCGCCTAACTACATTTAGGCAGCAACAAGAGCTCGGACTGAGAGAGAGAAAGAGAGCGGCAAGTTCAGCTGTAATGCAGGCTGAGCTTTAACAAAGGACTTGACAGAGGCAGGCGACCGGCTAATGCGGCTGATCTTGCTTTTGGCAGCTAGTCAGATTAGGAAGAAAGCTAGTGACAGAGGGAGATTTCTAATAAGTATATAAAAAGAATATACAAAAGTAATCTAAAAGTTATTTAATTGATATTTAAGTCTATACATAGTTTTCTTTCTTGATCTTATAAATATAACTAAAAAAATAGAAACATCTAAATGCATCTGTAGACATTTCTAAATTGCATTTACAGAAATTATAGTTAAATCATTTCATACAAACGTGCCTTACTCTGAGTTAGCCATTAATATACGCTTATATAAATTATACTTATACATACATATATATAGAATATCTTTTGTTCACTTTGCGTTTTTACATCAATTATCTGATTCAGCGGGTGTGAAAATAATATTGAAAGTGTAAAGCACATATTAATATGGTTTTAATTGAATGCATCGGCGTCGCTTCATAAATCTCAATTGAATCTGAGCAATTATGCCAGGCAATTAATAATGGAAAAAAGCATGCCAAACAAACAATCAACTAATCTACGGCTAAAGATCTATGCGGTACGTGCTGCGCAATCCCAATCCGAACGCAAATTAATTTGTATGCCAAGCTGAATACTGAAAACTCTGAGAGCTGAAAGCTCAAACTAAAATTGAGGAAACTCACGACGGGGCATCGGACTGTGACTCGAGACTCCCAGACTGAGACGGATTGGTGGGGCAAACACTTTGCTTATCACTCGTTTTTTGAATTAATGAACAATTAAATTCACTTAAATGTTGAAATCCGGGCAACACTGGCAAAGCATTCCAAAAATCGAGAAAGAAAAGCAAATAAAAAAAAAAACTAAAAAGTAAGGAACAATTTTTAATGCAATTTTTCTTGTTCGATTTTTCATAAGAATTAGTCAGCCACCTTTTGTTATGGGCATGACATCATGGAAGCCAGAAGAGACTATCGGGTTCAGTTTGATACTCGCAGATACATCTAGACACAATGTAGAAGCGGTGTATCTATGACTCGAAGTGTATCTATGACTCGTTTATGTATCTACAGTCACACATAGAAACATATAAATGTATAACTAAACAGATGATCATCTAAATGAAAATGAATTGATATAAATATATTTGAAACTTATACAGACTATATTCAACTGAATGAAGTATTAGCATATATCGTATGATATATCATACTATCATATATTAAATATACAAATATTTCGATACGCTACAACTGAAATATACCTAATTAAATGCATTTTTTCTCTAATTAGAAATGAGCGTAAATTTTTCATTTGTTTATTTACTCTGTTTGCATTTATGTATGTAAATACAATTAAAATGTAATTTGTTTATAATCTTGTGATAGCACCTCTTGTAGTTAAGTTGAAAATTACTTCATATATATTTATTGTGTATATCTATATCTATATTTGTCTGCATCTTCCACTTTCATCTGTCTAATCGGTTTTCATTATTAGCACTAAATTTCTGCTTGATTTCATTTGAGGTTCGTTGCCTTTTGCTGGCCCAGCTCCCTTTTTGCTGCTGGCCTCTGGCCTTTAACGCTTTGGCGCCGTTGCCACTGAATTTTATTTGCTGCTCTAATCGATACCGACACTTGCCACACGCCCCCCACAACCCTTCAGCTGCCCCTCTGTCTCTCCACTAAATTGTGGCAACTTTTCGAATGAGTCTACTCGAACTCTTGGCTGCTTCACTGCATGTGTGTGTGTGTGTGGCAGGGGCTGCACTTCAAACATCGCACGCCGTTTGTAATTTTGGCGCTTGGCTAAACAACGCAGCTGCATCTACACTTGGGGCGAGGTGGCAATCGGGGGGACTGGGGCGGGCGCTGCCTTTGCTGCCATTCAATTAATTCAAAGCATTAAAACAATTAAGCGACTGCGGCTTCATTGACTTGGCGCACGACAAGATCGCCCCCAACCCCAAACTCCACTTGCAATGTGCGCGAGGCTAGGCAATTGTTGTGCCTACCCTCTGCCCCAATCCCATTCGGTGACCCAAATTTTCACACAAATTAGTGCAGCTAATTTTTAATGATGATTTTTCAGTAACGCCTCCCACTTCACTTGGCATTTTTCATAATTTCCATTTGCCTATTTTGCTTCTCTTTCTTTTTTTCATGTTTATTTTTACGCAATTTATGTATAGCTTCGTTGCCTGCTGCCCCTTCTGCTCCGCCCTCTTGTACGGGGGCTTCTTTTGCGCCGACAAATGCAATTGAAATAAACATGGAAAATGTGGTTTACTCAGCTCTGGCGAGGGCAGGCGTGTGGGCGGGTGTGGCTAGGCAGGCCCTGCGGCAACTGACGCCTTCATCTCTTTTAGTTCTTCTTTTTTTCAAGGGTGTTGCCACAGCTAGAAAGCAAATCCAGGGCCAAAAACAACAACAACGACAACAACAACAACAGCAGCAGCGGCAGCCGCCATCTCCATGCGTTTCAACTCATTTGCACCTAATTGTCATGCAGGGGAACAACGAGACGGCACCCAAATAGGTGTATACACAAGAAGTACGGTCTGGTATCTAGGTACATGCACTCAGAGAAATGTGCATATACAAACCGAAATACTTGATCAAGTTTTAAGAGAAAATAAAGCGGAGAGAAGAAAGAAAAATGTCTTTTCTGTGTCATTTTTATTATGCTTTATCAAAGAATTAGTTTATTATCATCATCAAGTAGAATTTAGTATGTCAATATATTTATGTGTATATGAATGACATCTATTTACACTTAGTGCAGGTTATAGATTAGGTATAACATATACATATATTTATTTATACTTTCACTTAGTATAAGTGCAAAATTTCTGTAATTTTTAATAGCCTTTGCCTAACAATAGAAGAATCAAGTTTAGCTTGCTTATGTCTTTTTCAAGTATTTTTAATTTAATTTGTATGTAACTGGCAGACCTTGTTGCATCTGTAAGCAATATCTAGTATCTCTTTGCTTAGTACACTTAGAGAAAATTGTACTCAAATCAAGTTCTTTAAAAGCGTAAGTGCTTATGAGCACAGCTTATGCTTTTGTTTTCCTTGTTTATTAAAGAATATAAATACTTAGTACACTTGGAGAAGTGTAGGCCCTTATTGATATTGCTTTGTGCGAAGTATGCAAATTCTTCTTAAAAATATTTTTTAAACCTTTGTTTATTAAATGCACTAAGAGAATTTCATACTCAAACCAAATATAAATGTTTTTAAAAGAGAATTAAATTCTATAGAATCTGTGTGATTTTTCTCAGAAATATTTTTGAACACAATATTTTTTTTAAATATTATATATTTTTTTTTTAAATTTTTAATGTTTTTTTTATATATATATATTTTTCCAATTCTTATTTGAAAACTAAATTTTATGGTTAGAATATTTTTGTTGTTGTAATATATCTTAAAATTAGTTTAAAATTAAATAAATCTGATTGCATACCTTAAGCATATTTCGAAAATAAATTTGCTTAAAAATACGAATGTAGAACACATTTTTCTCTCAGTGTAAATGCTTGTATGGCTGTCTGCATAGCTAAAGCTTGGCCGGCACCAGCTGGCTGCCACATTTTTATCATTTCTCTGGCTTTTCTCTCCACCTCTCTTTTAGTCCCTCTCTCTCTCTCTCTCTCTCTCTCTATCTGTGCTCCTTTTATTCTCTTTATCTGCACCTCTGGGTAAGTCGTTGACTTAATCTGCATTTTCCTCACATTTTTTGTGCTGCTGGCAGCCTCCTTTTTACCATTCGCTCGAGAATGTGCTCACATTTTTGTGTCCCTTGGTCAACAAGACTGAAATTTGCATAGTTACCAGGCGGCTGCAGCGCTTTAATTTTCATTTAAACTCAACTTGAAATTAAATTGGAAAAGAAATTTTGAAATGTAATTTTGTATATATCGATAGCAAAAAGTTGCATCGTTTGTTTTGTAATTCGATATCGAAATTATGAAACTAAACAATCTAGTATAACTCTCTCTCGTTAGATCGATAATTCTCTAGATCAAATTGATAAATTTGATGGATCTTGTGAGTTGATTTCATGGTATCTAAATCAATTGGTATCAAATTATATTAAACAATAATAATCGCTAGCCGATCATCATAAGCGAATATATTATAATATCATAGAATATACCAAAGTAATTAAAAATCATATAATATCTAGAACTTTTCCAGGTACACGTTTTGGCTATTATGTTTTCTAACAGTTTTATCTATTAATCCCTTTCTCTCGGTATTCCTTCCTCTCTCTCTCTCTCTCTCTCTCTCTCGCTTACAAGCGTTTAATTTGCAAGTCCATTTCTCACTCCTGCTCACCATCTCACTCCTGCTCTCCATCTCTCTCTATCTCCCACATGTATTTCTTATCTCGGCTTTCATCCTAGCTTTTGTGCACTCGACGTTCGTAGAATTCCCTGCAAGGATTCCGGAGATTCGTTGCATTTCAAACGCTGCTAATTCTTTGTCACCTTAAATGGCATGAAGTCCTCGTGGCTGGCAGGCAACAGTGTTTTAGCCAGCAGCCAGGTCCTTTGTTAGCCAGTTGCTGTCCCCTTGTCCCAACTTGGGCTGTGGCTAAACAAAAAGCCAAACGCCCACAATCACGCTCCCATCTGCTGCTTTATCAACGTGCAGAATTGTCTAGTTTTTTTTTTGCCTTTTATGCTGTCGCGTTTTGCATTCGCATTTCCACAATGCGCTAAATAATTTTTTATTTTTTACTTTATTTTTATTTTAATTCCATTTTTTTTATCATTTTGTTTGCATTTTAAATTGCATTTGTTTATGGCACTCTTCTTCTACTCCATCGTTTGTGCAGCTGGCTGCACATTTTCCTAGTTGTATCTGACGCAGCAGCCGCCTCATCTTTTCAGTCAGCGTCGATTTTCAGTTTTCAATTTTGCATTTTTTCCCATTTTCCATTTCCCATTTGGCATTCTGTACGGCGTTTCCTTGGCCGTTATTCAAATACCGGTTGGTCGTTTATCGCCTTTTGGGGCGGAGCCCAAAGCGCTTTTTATTACCCGCAATTTGCGCATTTTCACTTTTAGTTTTAATTAACTAAAAATTTTGTGCGACAACCACACAGAAGAGCCCTAGCCCAAAGCCCAAAGCCCAAAGCCCAAGCCAAAGCACAAGCCCAAGCCCAAGCCCTGGCGGCCTTCGCGCTCTCCTCTCTCACCGCCCCTCGCATTTCCCCAGGGCAATTTTCTAGCCTTTTACTTTTGCGATTTAATTTTTATACCCTTGCCAAAAAGGTTATTCTATTTTAAGTAGAAGCGTTAAAAGGTTTTAATCTAAACTTATAAATAGCCTCAAGTCGCTCTTAGATTATATTTTTACTTGTGCGTGCTGCATTAGAATGATGCGTGAAATTTTGTATGAATTGCTTACTATATGTTTTGTTTTTGCTTACAAGTTATAATCATATATAAAAAAAACGGTGTTTGAAAAGTGAAAATGTTGTGAATATGTCTCCTTTAAAACAACATGATTTCAATGAGTCAATTATAAATAAACATTTTAAAAATTTTATTGACACGTATAAAATCTAATTATTTTAAAATAATAAATGAAATCTTCTCATTTTAAAGTATTTACTATGGCATATTTAACTCGAAACATAATTCATTTGTTTCCATATTTTCATTATTTGGCATTTTTATTATTTAAATATATTTGTTGCCATGTCAAGTATTAAATTCATTTTGTTTTATGGTTTCATAATTAACATTAACATTTATTTTAATATATATTGCCTAATTATCATTAATATAATATTAATCAATTATTATATATTTATATATAATATAAATATATATTTTTAAAATTTAAATTTAATATACAATTTTTATGGAATATATTTTATAATAATATTCCACAAGTATTTTTTGTTTTGATTTGTTGAATTATTCTTTTATTATAATTACACTTATCTGTATATATCAATATATATATTTAACTGTGATTCGACTTCGGCTAGCATATATAAGTGCGCTTAACTGTAGAGTATAAATAACGTAGTAAATTTTCGTTTATTCGCTTTTTTTTTTATTTCCATTTATTTTTTGCTTTGTTTATTTTCCCGTGCATTTTATTTGCATTAACAGCAATTTTTACTATTTTATTTCGTCGCCCTCGTTTTGTGTTTGTGCTCAAATTGTTTTTCTTTTTATTTTTGCGCTTCGTTTTGCACACAATTTTCCGGCACATTTTCACATTTTCACAGTTTTTCTTTCTTTTTCGTTTGCTGGCCGCACAATTTTAATTATTTGCAAATGGAAGGCTTTTGGGTGGGCTTCGCCAGCTACTCATTGTTGTTTATGGGCGAGTTCTTTGGACAAACGAAAACCCTCTACCTCTCTACCTCTCTCTCTATCCCTTTCTCTCTGTCTGTCCCTTTCTGCAGCAAAAGTTCAAAGTGCAAGTTTTCGGCTTTGACTCTTTTGCAGCTTGCGGCTTTAATTGAACTCGAAGCCAGACACATTTTTCAATGCGCCTTGCGGCTAGCCACAACATCAACGACAACAGCAACGACAACAACAACGACAACAACAACAATTTCCCTTTGTTCTGCAAACTAATTAAACATGGAAAGAAACATCGTCGAACAGCATCCACCCCAGCTTCTTCCCCACCTTGACCAGGTGCTCCACTATTAATTTGTTTTCTTTTTTTCTTTAAATCGTGTTTTTTTTACTTTTAGTTCTTCGTTGTTCTTATTTCCAATTACCAAACACTCGGAGCCGCCTTCTGAGACCGTGATTAATGGCCGAAATGGACGTGGCTTCATTTTGATTGCCGCCTGTCCAATTGGCCGGCACATCATTTGTTCTTAAACACAACACAAATACAAAACTGTTGGCTAAATTCAATACAAAACAAAAACAACAACAGCAACAGCAACAGAAACAACAACAACTGCGATTGGCTTTTCAATTTTCCTCCAAAAGAAAACGGATTGGCTTTCTTGCCCATTGCCCATTAATCAGTTTCCACTTTCTTGTTTTAGTTGTTGTTGTAGATGTTGCTATTGTTGTTGTTGGTGCTGTAGTTGTTGCTGTGTGGTCTCTTTGGCAACTGAAATTAGCTGTTGCTCCCACCATAACAATTGTTGTCGTGAGCTATCGCACAGTACGCACTCTGAATCCGATTAAAGGTCTCAGTTCGATTCGTTGCCAAAACCAAACAAAACAAAACCCAACAAAAATGTGTTTAACACGCTTCAAATGTGGCTCAAACGCATAAACAAACACACCTGAGCTCAAATATTGAGTAATTTGTAAGTGTTTTTCTTCTATTTGATTTTAAGCTGGCCGAGAGCGCGCGTTCAAGCCGCATAAAATGTCGTCATATGCAGTCAGCTTATTGTTACATAAGTTTGGGAAATTGTTGAAAAGTATTAAGAGGGTCAAATGTGCGTGTGCACTTAATGGGTATTACACATTGTTATAAAGCAAAATAGAATTTTTTTGTACAAAAAAAGGCTAACTATATTCAAAAAGTCATATTCCACAGCCATATCATTTATAAGTATATTTGCGGAGCAGGCGATTATCTCATCTGATGTTAAGTAGGAGTCTACAGTTACTGAACTATCTAAAACTTAGGGAAAATAAATATGTATAAGAGTATATGCTATATATTTCTATACAGGTAGACTCTAGACTCTAGAGAGACGGACAAACAACAATGCGGCAATGGTTGTACAAAGCCAATATACTCTTTTCAAATATTGTTTTATATATTTTTTATAAAACAGAGGCTTAGGGTTTTTTCAAATTTGGCCTAAACTCTTTCACTAATTAACTCTTCAACTAATTATTGCATAACATTCTTCATATTTGCCTTAACAACAACTCCAAATAGTTTAGAAAAATTTATTATTTTAAGAATGTGCATTGACAAAGTTGAGGCTTAAGCTAAAATTGTCGATTTCAATTTCAGGAGTCTCTGCTGAGTTCACCCTCATGTTGAGCCCACAAAAATCAATCTTTATTTATTTTTCCCAGTTTGCCAAGCGTTTGGCTTTTCTCTATTCAAATATCTAAATATGAAAAATTTCTTTATGAACTGTTTTTGCCTCGAATATTTCGATAAGTCAACTGACATTTTAAAAGGCTTTTTCTCTCTCCCTCTCTCTCTCTCTCTATAGCAGAGAACTTTACGTGTGCTTCAAGGTAGTTACATTCTGTAAACAAAAAGTTGCATCAGCTCCAGGTTCAATGAACGATTCAATGCCACACTTTCCCTTTAACCCCCATTTCTCTCCTCTCCTTCACTCTCTCTCCCTCTCTCTCTCTCTGTGTGCAAGTGGCACTTTTTACTTGTAATAAACAACAACAACTAAGTACACAAAAGTATAAACAAAGCAATTGCCGCTGGCATAAACAAAAGGCCTGCATTCTGTACAACCTGCAGCTGCCGCACTTTTCAGCTGGGTTGGGGGCATTGAGAGTGGGGAGGGTACACAAAAGTAACTCGAAGATTTTCCCGATTGTTTTCTGCCCCCACTGTTTGCCTTGTTGCTCACTTCTCGGTTCATTTGACGACACACTTTTCGAGGGGCTTCAACACTTGAGCAAGGTCGCAAACTTTTTGGCAATCCATTAAATATGCTCGCCCGACTGGCGACTGACTGTTTGGCTGGTTGTTTGCCTGCTTTCTAAGTAACTGTCAAAAGCTGTGCAAATTCCAAAAATACAAGAAAACTGTGAAGAGTAGAAGAGTAGAAGAGAAAAAGTTAATGAAGCTCAACGCGCATGTCGAGCAGCCAAATGAAGCCAATCGAGTCTCACGTAGCCTCCGCTTGGCAAAAGATACTTCAAGCAACAATCATCCGAATGTTAGCAGAAATTGAAATGGTTCATGGAAGAAAACATATAAGAGAGGGAATAGAAGAAGAACAACAATAATGACAATAGAATTGAAATGACATTGAAAATTGATTAAAACAGAGTTTCATAATAAATGGAAATATTAAAAATATTTTACTATAAATAAAAAAAAAATGATTTGTTTTAATAAAAATAAAAGGCTTAATGAATAAAAATATATATAAAGTTGACTGTCTTGACTTTATATTTTATAAATCCTTACGAATTTGTTTTCCAATCTTTAGATTTAGCTTTAATGATATCAGCTTTCTAACTTCTAAGTTTCAGCTCAAACCTTTGGCTCACACATCTAAGTTTCTGTTTCAAGAAATCATCGCGAAGACTTTTTCATTTGTGTATTGATGCTATTAATATTCTTCTATTGTTACGTTGTTCTATTGTTTCATTGTTCTATTCTTTTATTAAAGAAAAGTATAAGTTACATTTATTTTCAACATTCTTATAAAAATTGTATGACCATATCTTGTATCATTTTTATTTGTGAAAATAACAACAAAATAATAAATAAATCTTGTTTCTTAGCCAACGAATATAGAGTTTTTAATATCTGTATGAGACTTGTTCAAAAAGTATCGCAAATTATTGCCTTTTTCTAAAATTAATTTATTTATTCATGAATGAAAAAATGTTGACGCAAATGTATAATATCCGATGGGGATTACTTTGAAGGGGGTAAACATGATTATCACTCTCAAAGTAATCCCCATCAAATAGATACTAAACACTTTAAAATGTCATTGAACATCGAATATACGTGACCCAAACAGATCTTGTCGACAGGTATTAAAAGTATTATACTGTTATGCTAATAAGCATAAGTAAAAAACATTTTGTTGTAAAGTTTTTTTTAAAATAAAGTATTTCCATTTAATCAGTTTTATATTTTAGTTCCCTCGACTTAACTTACCTCTCTACATCTGCCACTTCCAATTCAATTTCAAAGTTTCATATTTCACAATTCTTGCAGTGACTACCCCTATATATCTATAGCTAACATGTTTATTCGTTTAATGCAAACCAATATTTCATCATATATATGTGTATCTTTCACACACGTAATAGACGACAAACTCGATTATTTTACAATTTTGCTGGCAAACTCTGTCGATTGCCGGCGCCGGACTCCCTTTGCTAAGTTAGTTGTGTAGAGTGCATTCGCCCACACTCAGATTGCGAGTATTTTTTTTAATTGACAAGCAAAACTCGAAGAGCGAAGCCGATGCCCCTGTCAAATCTCGCCATGCTGTAAACTGATTGAAAATGCGGGCGCAAAACATTCCGCAGCGACCCGTACTTCAATTTCCACAGCTGCAGATACAAATGTATCTATGTTTCTGTGTATCTATATAGCTTTGTATCTTGCAGCGGCAGTTGCCAAGTGCAGCACGCATTGAATCACTCACGAGAGTCACTCAGTCAGTCAGTCAGCCAGTTAGTCAGTCAGTCAATTATACAATGTTGCCGTCAACTGGCGACGAGTATCAAGATGATATCTATTAGATACTTAGATACAATTTTTCTTCTTCTTCTTCTTTTTATTTTCGTTCTCGTATGCAACGCAGCTAACTGAATTTATGTCAGTTTTTATGTGCGCTCACAATGATGAAGTTGTTGTTAATGAAGATGATGACAATCACGATGATGATGATGATGATGATGATGGTATGGCTTGTCTGAACTTTTTACTTATGCCCGGAGGGTTAGGACACATGTTGTGCGGCTGCTGCTTCAGCTTATGCTTGTGCTTGTGCTTGTGCTTGTGCTTGTGTTGGCTTCTTGGCCATTCGTCAGCTACGTTGTTTTTTCTTCTTCTTCATCTACTACTACTTCTACTTCCATTCCCTTGAATGCATTTGCTATCCACTTTGGGGCATTTTGTTCGTGCTTTTAATTTGCAGCATAATTAAATCATAGCCAACAGACAACTGTTGCGTTAAAGCCAGATATTTCTCTGATATTTCTGGGTCATACTTTGGCCAGAATTTATGACAGCTGCTGCTGATGTGGCTGCTGCGGCTGCTGCTTCGATTTGTGCTAAGTGAAGTCGTCCATAAATTAGAATTCAACAATTTTTTTTTTCACAGACAAAAGTGCTACAAAAAAGTTCCAAACGAACTCGAGTGTGGCCACAAAGCAGCTGAAAATTGATTGAGAAGACTTAGAAGACTTTTTCTAAAGCAAAAGTAAGCTAAGTAAAATACTAAGAAGTAGAAAGCAGAAAGTGTGTTATTTACGATTTGCAAATGTGAAAGGCAAAATGGCAGCTAGAATTAGTTTGAACTTCTTCTTTTTTTGAAGAAGAAAATACTAGAAGAAATATGTAACTATTATGTTAGCTCCACGTGACATATGTATATATATACCCTGTAGAAATGATGACAGTTGCTTTAACAATCGTAGAGATATATTCTATATTTTGGAGTATAACAAATGATATTTGATAAAATCTGACAGACTACATATATATAAAAGCAATATCAGCAATGCCTAAGCTTAAAGATTCCCTATAAAAATTATAAAAAAATATTTTAATTCAATTGGCTTATGTAGAATAACCTTTAGAGTATAACCAATATAATGCATAGACTGCTCTTTATAAATATAAAATATGATTATTACAATGACTACAATATACCTTGTAAGAACTTTAAGCAGGTAAACAAAAACACAACTAGGAAGCAATTCACTAGAATAGAGAGTTCACAACCTCAAAACTCAAATGCAATTGGACACAGTTGGTCTGAGTCGACAGCTCTCGAAGCCCACATCAAATGCAGCCACGAACTCTGACCCAAGATCAAGACGCAGAGATCTGAAGGCCTTCAGCCAGACACTTGTCATGGTCAAGCCAAGCAGATTCCACCATAATCAAGTCCCAAACTCTGGTCAGGCCAGTGGTTACGCCCATTCATTAAATGCACGCAAAGCAACAGGCAACAGACAACACACAACGCAACATCTAGATATTGTAGTACACATGAACAGTCGGTTGATTCGCTGGAAAGAAATGTCCAAATGCGCCGTGTGACACACTTCAAACTGTCAGCGCATTTGATGACTGTCCCGCTGAAGTTTTGGGGTACGGAAAGGGAAAGATAGAGCCGTGGGGATCTACCCAAGCCAATTAAGCAATTTGATTTGTGTTCGCGGTCATCACATGCCACACGCACATCAAAGCAAAAACAGAGTAAAAGAGTGAGAGGCAAACTCTAATCATGAGCCATAAAAGTCGCCCAATTTGATGAGACATTTGACACAATAGAGACACTTATTATAGGGTATATGAATGCCTAGGGGAATGTGGAATTATGACTTTAACTATCGATCATAAAAAACAATTTTCACTCGCTGACCCCAAAGAATTGACTTCTGTTTTTATGGCTTCATAGAGAGACAACAGATGGATTAGATATAAAGGGGCTTACAACTATGAAGAGAGTAAGAGTCAAGTTGGCAGTCAGTCAGACAGTCAGTTAATATTTGCATATGTAAACCCAGTCAGATATTTGAGAAACATGTAAGCTCGAGTTATGGAGCACAACATACATAGAGTATCTTAATGCCTGACGTATAATAAATATTGGTTTAACTATTGATAATAAAAACAATTTTCACTCTGTGACCCATTGAATTAACTTCTGTTTATGAGCATAGTCATAAGATAACAGCTGCGTAAGCCATAAACAGGCGTTTAAATGACATTTCGAACTATTGAGAGTTGTTCAATCACTCAATCAGTCAGTCAATATTTGTCTTTATTCAGGTTTCATTCATGAGCACACTTCGACAAGCTGCTTGAAATATTATTTAAATATTTACATAGACGATAAAAAGTAAAATCGAGAAATTGTGTACATTCGTCTGACAGTTTCAAAAAAAAAAAAAAAAACCACAAAAAATATTTAAAACGAAACCGAAAGTTGCGGCACGACGTGGGCGTGGCACAATTAGACGATTGACCTTTTGTGTTGAACTGAAGATTTATGTGGGGCCCTAATCGAATGCAGTTTCCACAAATACTTAACCCATTGTCGAATTCATATTCCAAAAGAAAACAAAATATCAAATAAAAGAAAAACATTTGTCAA
Source organism: Drosophila anceps (assembly GCA_035045945.1). NCBI lineage: Eukaryota > Metazoa > Arthropoda > Insecta > Diptera > Drosophilidae > Drosophila > Drosophila anceps. Next base: position 4,541,172 of record JAWNON010000190.1, read on the forward strand.
GCTTGTCGCTGCGGCGTTCCACAAAGGCAAATACAATGCGATAGCTGCAGTAGAGGTAGAGGGCAGGGATGGGGATGGGGCCGGTGCGTGGCAGTGGAACTGAATGGAAGCTCTTCGCTTTGTTAATCGATATTTAAATTGAGTCAATTTGTGGGCAGCCCCCATGAAGCAAATGAGAATTTTTGCTGGCAAGTCAATCGTTTACCAATTTGTTGCTGCATTTCTTAATTTTTTTTAATACCTCGCTTTGGCGTTGATGTTGGGTATGCTAAGTGAAAGAGCTGTAGATAGGAGTCGAGAAGTTGTTATGAAAAAATTGTGAGACTTAAATTTGTTTAATTCTATGAGTTTTATATAAATATGACGATAATATTAGAAAAGAGATAATAACTAATAAAATATATTTTTAAATATAATAATATAAATTAAAATATTTTAAAAATATATTTAAGTCACATTTATACAGAATTAAATACATAATTTATTCTCTTTACAATATTTTTTTTTCTTTTATTTTAATAATATATTATTTTTTTTATATATATATATATATTCAACATATTTTACATACATTTGCTTGTACTAAAATAAAGAATTTATTTATGCAATATATATAAATAGATCACTCAAATATATTTTTAAAAAGTTTTTGCAACTTTTTCTATTGAATACTATTCAATAAGTATTCTATATATATTTGTTTCTTCCAATTATGCATCTAATTATTTCACTCGACTGTTTGAAATCATATTTTGCTCTCTGAGATTTTTTTGGATTATCTTTTTGTTGTTGTCGTCTATCAGGTCTTCGTTTCTCTGTAAATTATGAGTGCATTAAGCTGTCTAGCTGTAGCTCTGGTCTATTCATGTTCACCAGTCAGTTGCACACACACTCACACAGACCGAGTGAGAGATACACATGCAATGGAATGGGTAGGTGGACGCTTTACAAAGTTCGATGCTTCGACGCAGCACTTGAAATTACAAGCTGTTGTTGCTGTAGTTTCGTTTTTTGTGTTATTCGATTTTGCTTGTTTTTGGAATGAAGCAGCACAGCCACATAGCACGCTCTTGTCAATTGCAGAGCTTGTCAAAGTTTTCTCCTGCTTCCCTACCCCTCCCCCAATTTCGTCCTTTTTTAAAGTATTTTTTCATAGTTTGCTAAGTGCAGGGTGGTGGGTGAAGTGGGGGGGGGGGGTCATGTCAAACGCCGGGCAATACAAACGAGACTCGGCTGCACTCTACTCTGCTCGACTCCATTCCAGGCAAAGACTTCATCGAACGAGTTTCGACAACAACAAAAAATGAAGAGAAACAGCTCCAGAAGCAATCGTAAATAAAGTGCTCAAACGCATCCAAATGCGAAAACATTCTGCAATTGCAAATTGAGATGAAGTCAGCTGCTCGCTCGATAAGCCAATAACTATAAATGTAGTGCAAAATCAAAGCGTTCAATGTGGCACACTTTGTTTACAAAGTGCACAGCTAAGACAGCACATTAAGAAAACGATTTTAAATTTGAGATAACTCTTGCAGAAACATAAGCATAAAAATTAAAAAAAAAAAATTGGACTATGGGTTTTATTAAACAGGGTTAAGCAAAAAGTGAATAAAATCGAAAGTGAAAAATGAATAAATTAAAAAAAAAATATAAATATAAATAAATATAAATATAAATAAAATAAATACAAAAATATTAACTAAATAGAGGATTTAAAAAAAATAAATGAATTATATTAATAAAATAAAAATATCAAAAATAAAATTTAAAAAGTATTTAATAAGTATAAATATAAGATATACAAAAAATAATTATAATAATTATTTAGTATATCTTAATTTTATGCTTTAAATTATTTTAAAAGAAAATAAAAAATTTTGTAAATTTTTTATAATCTAAATATTAAATAATTGTTTAAATTGTTCTTCCACCAAAGTCATTATTGTTATTACATATATGTATATAACAGAAATTAATATGTTTATTTATATCATTTCAAAGCAATGCTATCCTAATTTAACACACAGTTTGAATAGTCCATATATTGCCTTCAATAGATCGCATATGCTCAAAGACAATAATAAGTAATTTACACAAATGCTAAAAAAAATGTAGTTTATTTACGCATCCAGCTAAATCACCGACAATTTCATTTTATGAATCAATTCAGTACAGATCGCAGCAGGTTGAGGCATTAAAATCAGTTTATATACAAAAATTTTAATGCATATCTCATCAAATGCTTAACAATGTTTATTTCGAGTAGCCACAAAGTGATTCAGCAGCTCTGTTCCGTTTATTTGCTATATCCATGTCCGTATCATTACAATAATTATCAATGATCAGGCTGATCATAGCTGCGCGCGCCGCTGTTCATTTGCATGTCGAAACTTCCACCCCGCCTTATCGCCGGCACATAAATTTGTCACGCTTCACACACTCACACACACGAAAATTATGACATAAGGCAGACAGAATATGTGTATAAAGAAATTTCAAATGAAAATTTAAAAAAAAAGTCATTATCAATTACGCCACTTAATTATTTTTATTGGAGCATAAAATGCTCCATTTCTCGGCGACAAAAAAAAGTCAAACACACATGCACACAGAGCGAAAGAGAGGGAGGGAGAGAGAGAGAGACCGCAGACCACTTTCCTCCATACACTGTTGTGCGTGTATGTATGTGTATGAGTGTGTGTTTGTGTGTGTGTGTGAGTGTGAGTATGTGTTGCACATGTGTCAATGATGTGCTAATTGTCGCGTGGCCACTTTTGACTGACTTTTGGGTTTGCAGCGTGAACTGCGCAGCATGTTTTCCTCCCACTCTCCCGCTCTCTTCCTCTTTCTCTCGCTCTCTCTCTCTCTCTCTCTCTCTCTCTCTATCTGCCTCTCTCCGTCTGCCTGTCATTCTGTGGCATCGACATTTTGCATATTATTTGAACATTTACAGTTTTCTGGCCAATTTGCTGCTAGGGCTTGGCCCAGACGCTTGGCCAAAATTGCAAAAGCGAAGGCGTTTCACACTTTCCAATTCAATTTGCGCTGCGGGAAAAACTGTTGCATTTATATATAGGTATATATATATTTATATATATGAATATATATACCATATACATTAGCTTTGCATATTTTGACAGAGAAAAAAGTGTGTTAAGTAGAGTAAGGGAAATGTGTTAGTTCAGAAGGTATATACTTTGCATAATAATACATAAAAAGATGGATATATAGATAAAAGAGAGTAAAGATAGTTATAAAGCTATATTCTACAGCTAAAGAGTAAAAGAGAGATATAGAAACATAGTTAAAAAGACAGATGGATAGATAGATGACATTGTATATAGTGATAGATAGCTTTATGTATATGATCGAAAGATGAATAAATAGATAGATGGTCGATAAAAATATCAAAAAATAGATAGAAAGATAGTAACACAGGAGATATATGGAATAATACATAGGTAGGTAGTCATATCGATAGAATAATAGATAGATAGTCAAATCGATAGATAAATTTGAAATATTTTTATTCTTTGACATGATTTAATTCATTCAAAATCCGTCTTTCAGAATATCATTGTGGTCTATTCTCTAATTGAACATATTTTTAGAAGATCCTTTATCATGAGATCATGAGCATTATCCAAACATCGTTATCTTTAGTTAATCTCATAGAACTCAAACAAAGATTCGTTATAAATTTTTAAATTTTCAAACAAGAAAACTTCCTTATACGTCATGTATCATGTGGCCTGTATACTCTAGAGTAAACTCAATGACCGTATTGGACTTTATATATGAATGTATCGTTAATTGCTTTTGACATTTTTCCAGAAATCCTATCAAAACAACAAGAGTAAAAACAAAAAAGCCAACAACGAAATCAGCAACGTAATTAGCTCTGTTGTCAATATAAATATTTTTTTAGTCTCTCGCTGCTTTTCTGTCAACTAATTGTCTTTGCTGATGGCAATTAAAAAATAGTTGGGCTGACAAAAAGCACAGAGAGACAGAGAATGAGAGAAAGGGAGAGGAAGAGGGGGATATATGTGCAGCAGGTCGCGCCACATGTGGCATGCATAATGCAATCGAATACGTTAATTGCCTTTTTGTCTTGATTAAAAAACAATTTCAATCGAATTTTTTGTTGCTCTGTCTGTTGCAATAATTAAATTAAAGCTCGCAAATTAACGCCCACGCGTTGCCGCAACAGCAAAAAAAAAAAAAAACTAAAAATTGTAGCTGCCTTCGAGCTGTTGTTGTTGTTGTTGCTGTTGTAAATTAAATGCAACAATTTGTTGGCTCTGTCGCTTGTCGCTGTTAGTTTGCTGCATTGTTTGTGTGAAAGTTGTTCATAAATTTTGATGGGAGTCGCAGTTTAATGTTATACATTACATTAAAAGGCAATTAAAGTTGTAAACGTGCCATGCATTTCACTTGTCAACATGTGTGCGGCTCGGCAACATGTTGCCAGGCAAGGGGTGAAAATCAACAATGTTGACAACAAGTGACGCCCCAGCTCTATTGAATCCGTTTTGGTCTCGCTGATTGATGGCCCATTGACAGCAGAAGAAGAAGATGTAACAGCCGCTATCGCAACTATTGTGCATACTAAACAAATATGAACATGACTCAACAAGTTGCAGCACCCACACACACAGCAAGAAAGAGACAGAGTGAACAGTTAAACGCCCAAGTTGAGTTTTTGCTTATGATTATCTGTTGGGATTTGTGTTAAAAAAAATACAACTTTTAAGTGTCAATTGCAGCGAACTTTTTATCACTGATATTGCTGTTGCTGCATATTGATCAGAGAATATAATGGAAGCTTAAGATAGTTGCTTTGCCGATTTGATGATGTTGCAACAAGCTTTTTGCATAGAAATCGTTGTATGTTGCAATGTTTCTTAAGGTGCGCACTATTGAAAAATGTTAACTATTTATAAGGGTGTTTCATTGGCATTCTAAGCAAGTTATTGGGAATTTATTGAGTTATTAGGAAAACTTAAAGTTTCTTATAAAAATTTATGAATATGTTTAGATATATATACAAAAATAGATGGATAATTGCAAAACTCTTCCTCATTTGTTATATTCAAAACTTGAAATCAATGATAGCTTTTCCAAACCTAAAGCAACTGTTTATGCGGGACTTGAGTTATTATAGAATAGATTTCCATGAATTAAGTTTTAAGATTCTTAAGCTTTGTTTCCTATTCTCTATACAGTTGGCCATTTCGTTATCCGAGATTAATACCAGCTTATAATCTCTTAGAGTCAATCTCATATCCATCCATACTATTATTTGTTTTTATTTTTCAATGTATCAATGTATCTACATCAAATCATTCAATACCTCTGTTAATTGAACGAACTGAGCTCTAATGCCTAGTTGTGTTGTCTTTGAAACACAAACTTCCTATTGCCCCTCAAATATATATGAAGCTCGCATGCTACATCACTTGTAGCGATTTGCTTACTCTATTTGAGCAAATTTCATTTGAGAGAAGCTGCAACTCAAATTGAATTACATTCCTAGCTTACTTTGGCCTTTTGGGCATGTCTTCTCTGTGTAGCAATCTTATAAGTGGATCACTTACCACTCATGGACGCCCTGGGTGGCATTTGGCAGCCGTGGCTGACACTTCAGGATTAAGCACTTTACCAAGAACTTGCAATAATTGTTATGCCCAACTCTCTGACAGTTTGATATGGCCCAAGGGGCCGAATGTGCGCATTCACAAAAAATATAAGAAAAAAAACTTTGCTTGGCCTTTAACATTTCTAAATTCCAACTAACAAGCCTTGCTCCGCTCGCTTGCTCAGCTCAGTTTTCACCCTTTTGCAACATTGTCTGAACTAAAGCTGAAATAATTCTAATGCCTTTTTCTATTTTCTTTACTCTGTTGCAGGTAAGTGCAGCTGCGAAGTGTTTAGAAGACGCCAATGTGCATGTAAGTAAACAGTGAAGCGTCTGTAGTCGAGAGCCAGCTATGTACGAGCTAGTCTGTGTGGTCTGCAATTGCCATTAGGTGAGCCACTCCTGACAACTGTTGGCACTTCCGCTGCCAAATGGCAAATAGCAACTGCCTCTGCTTGTCCCTCCCTCTCTCTCTCTCTCTCTCTCTCTCTCTCTCTCTCTCTCACACACAGTCTCTATCTGCCGCTCTTGAGAGGTAGTTGAACCTTCAATGAACCCACACACTAAAAACTCTATAGCAATAGCACGAGAAGTAACTACAACAATAAAGCGGCGTCTGTTTAACGATCGTGACCAATTTGTTGGTCAAATCAACATCGACATGAGCAAATATTTACATTATACGATCCTCTGGTTGGCTCAGTTCTGAGCCTCGGCACAAGCCCGCAGACCCCCGCCGGTGTCAGTCAACCCAAACAGACTCATGTGTTTGGCATATTCAATTGAGCATGCGAAAATACACTGAAAGAAATAGTCCAAAAGAAAAAATTAAAGAAAATCTATAAAAATAAGATTTAAGAAGAAAAAGGGAATTTTCTTAATTTTTAATTTATTTATTTTGTAGTAAAATAATTTTTAAGTTACTAAAATTTTATTTAGAAGTACCTTATGCTATTTCTGCCTAAAGTACCCAATTTTCCGTACAGTGTATGTGGCAATTGCAATAAAATTTTCGCGGGTGCCCCACAAAAATGACGTGTCTTGATTTGTTTATACGCAAATTTGATTTTGCGCTGTCTGGCAAATTAATTTCATACAAGTTGTAGTTTGTTTTTTGTTGGCTTAATTGAATTGTTAGCCAGAACTCTTGGCGCTGATTTGACTACGAATTATGCGCTTTTGCCTTGGCGCTGAAACTTTATACAAGTCTTCAACTAAAAAACCCTTTTTGACCCACTTACAAAGTAGCTGACCCCAAACAACAGCAACAATAGCAACAACATCAAGAGTAGCAAAAGTACTTTGCTCTAAGTTTATGGCTTTCATTTGCTGTGTTTTCGTTTTTGTTTTGCGTTTTCTTTGCGCAGTTGCCACAGAAAATGTGGAGAAAATGTTTATGTTCTTCTGTGGCAAATAACTGGAACAATAGTTAAGCTAAGCTTGAAAGACAATTTATCTGCGGCTCACCAAAATCTTAGGCCAGCTTGTGGCACAGTGAAATAATGTGCTTTGACCACGATTGCATAACAAGTGCTATAAAATACTTAAGAAATTTTCAAAACAAAAAAGAAAAGTTTGCCTTAGTTCAAGATATAGAAATTATATTTAAAATGTAGTCAGCTAGTAAAAACTTTTGTTTTTTTTCTTATCCTAATATGATTTAAAAACTAAAAATTAAATCTATTTGAAAAGAATATAAAATATAAATACAAAAAAAAATAAATTGATGGATTAAATTAAATTGCTAATGATTAAATAGATATTGAAGTGACTTATATATATATATATATATAGCGCAGATTCAAGACGACTGTTCAAAAACCATTGTGAATTTCGGATTGAATCAAAAATTACCTAATAGCTCTTGCTTGCTTACTCTGTCCCCTTCAAAACTATTCCCATTAGATATCATTTACATGTGGGCCAACAATTTTTCCAATCCTTGAACCACTTCATAAGTCATTTATTATAATCTTGGTTAGCTTCTCCTTCGATGCAGAACGAATCTCGTCAATCGTAGCGATACGTCTTGGGTCTATGCACTTTCGGTAACAAGAAAGAAACACAGGCAGGAGGCCAAATCTGAAAAGTGCAGTGCCTTTGCTTGTAAAAAAAAGAGGCCGGCCGAAACACGTCTCTCAAAACCGCTGTTAAGAATTAACTGAGCATTCTTAATAGCCAAGCTTACAGTCATAGGGGAAGGACATAAATACCAAAATAACGGCACAAACAAATTTAAAATTGAATAGCGTAACCAGAGAAACTTCAATATTCCTGATACTCTTTTAACACACCTCGTTTTACATATAAAAGCCGATCAAATAACTCAAAAAAAAAAGGTTAAAATTCTGTAAATTAAAAAAGCTAATAAAAACACATATTTACTTATTAAAAAACATGAAATTATAAAAAAAATAAGTAGTTACACGCGTAATACCTGAGTATTATACCTGGCTATGCATATAAATGTGATATCCGAATTGAAATAACTCTTGATGCTCTTTACAAATGAATATAAAGCCGCACAGCTCGAGGCTAATGATAGCTTTCAAAAAAAAAAACGTGGGTCTCTCTGTAAAAAATTGTATTATATTTATGCATAAATTGTTATTTTGTTATCTTGTGCGGCGCAGCGTGAATTTATTGCATATTTGGGTCGAAACCAATTTGGAGGACTGTCAAATGCACTCGAATGACAAACAAAATGTGAAATGTCAACGGATTGCAATAAAGAGGAGGCGGTGCGGCCGTTAGACTGAGTGGGCGTGACCATTAAAATGACCATTAAATGCACACACATCAGCAGGAGCAGCAGCAGCAGCCATAACAAAAGGGCAGCAGCAACAACAACAAAAACATTTAAACGATTGCAAACATGTTAAGCATCAGCGAAAATATTTGAACAAATATTTGCGAAACATGCACAAAACATGAAACATGGCCAAAAGAACAAACAGACAGTCAAATAGACAAATGGACAAAAATTCAATTTACAGCCCACAATTGTTTTGATTGCATGCGATTGTTTTTTTTTTTTCTTTTTGCCCTCAAAAAGGGTTTTCCTAAAGGGTATTTGGTCATTTGCCAATTGGCTTGAAAGAGCGCAAATGCAAATATTGAAATATTGCTGACATTTGCAATTTAAATATAAATTTTCATTTTAATTTAATGCAAACATTCGGCGCAGCTGGATTAATTATTAAATTTGCAACTGCGAATATTAATTACTTTTTTTATCGCTCAATTTTAAATCAAGTGCTGTCTCCTGTGATTATATAGAGCATATATGTATACATGTATATATGTATATATAAATATGCAGATATAAGCTCACATATTATATTAATTAACCGGACATTGTTTGCTTGGACAGCTTTTCAGAACTGTTCAGTGAACTGCATTGCAAAAAAAAAAATAAAAAAATTGCAAAACGAAAATACAAATTGAATTGATTTCCTACTCAATAAATCAAGTCAGACTGTACGATTTATAAAAGTAAAATATAAATTATATATTCATGTTTTGTTCATTTATGAGCAACTATAAAGCTTATCACAGAAATTAAATATTTCTAAGTATTTTGCTCTACGACTGTCAATATATAAAATAATATATTTATGATATATAATATATATATGTAAAATAATAATATATAAAATCTGCATTTTATTTTCCTTTGCAAATGGTTCATGCTGAAGTTTAATATTCTCTTAAAGCTGCAAAGACTAATATGAGGTTAAATATTAACAAAGAACTAACTGATCTACATACATATGGAGAAGCATTAAAATATTTGTAACTCAATTTATTTTAATTTGAATTCAAATAACTAGAGCAACTGACTGTAAATAATTGAGTATTTATTCATATGTTAATATCCAATTGATTTGATAGAGATATGAAAATGCATGAAATAAGTATTTCATATATTATTTTATTACAAATTACAAATACTTAAATATATATAAAAATTTTAAAAAGAAAAAATTGTTGCATACAAAAGCCTAACTCAACATTTCGACTCTTATTTCATAGTTGAATGAGAATCTCTAATGAGCACAGAAGGTAATAATTACATATGTCTAAGAACTCATTTGAAATTAATCTCATGTTTAAAGACCCCACAGAGTTAATGTAATTGAGCTGCACATAGGAAATGAAATTGCTTTGTTAACAAAAACTAGAAATGCAGCTTCTATTGTAAGTGGGGATATTATGCAGCCTTAAGGAATCTTTACACCCCGTACAGAATCTAATGAGATGTGCACACAAACTACCTGCTGAGCGAGTAGCCTTGAATTGTGAGAGAGTCGTAGTATGAGTTCTCGGTTGATTAGACTCCATTAAAGGCGGCAACAACAATGGAAACACAAAAGAAGTCGAGACTTTGCAGTTGAAGAGGGGCCGAAAGTGAGTGTGAGAGAGAAAGAGTGGAGAGGGCTGCTCATAGATACGTTTAACTGTAAGCGCATTCATTGAACTGGGTAAACAGCAGCCAAAGGGTAGCAGCATACCTACGAGCTACAATTTGAATCGCACACAAACAAAGTTCAAAGTGCAGTTGATATGGGGGGCTTAGCAGAGGCTGCACTTGCTTCCAGAGGAGGTTTAATGCACGATAACACGGAATGGAAATGGAAATGCAAATGGAAATTGAAATACTTGAAATACATGACGATAAGCTGGGCAGCTCGAGTGGCTAATGAAGCGTGTGGCTTTGTCGCAGTTGACAAGGGCCTTCAATTAGCCACAAGAGAATTCAAAAAGCCAACGAAACACGCAAAGCCGAAGATACATTGGCTTATAAAGTTTTTTTTTTTCATTTTTAATTAAATTGCAATCAGTAGCGACAGAAGCTGTGCTGTGCCCAACAACTTTCAAACTCGTATAAACTATGCAGACAGACAAACAGAGTCAGGCGCCGGCTGTACCTAATCGAACTGATATAGGGGCGTGGCAGGGGCCATCCGAAAAACCAAAAACCAAAACCAAAACCAAAACCGTAAGCCAATGAACCCCAAGTTTCAGTCCGCCTTCAGATTGATGGAAAAGAGAAATTCTTAAGAAATTCCTGAGAAGTCCAAGTCAACACAAACTAAAGCGAAATATTCTCAGATGTCGTTCTCAAAGCCAAACATCATTTATTTAACGCAAGCAGCTACGTCATCTATCATATCGATAAGCGACGTTCAAGGAAATGACGAGAAATTAAATAAAAACACGAAATCAATAAATTGCATTGCCTCCAAGCCGAAGGCGAAGGCAATGGCAAAGGCGAGGGCAAACTGCCCCCAAAGCGGCTGCTGCCAGCTGAAAATCTACGTAAACTGTCATTAAATATGCATATGAATATGCATGTATATATATCTTTTATATATATATATATAGGATACGTAAAGGATGTACATATATCGCACGTGATGGCAGCAAACAGATATGCAAATCGCTTTTCAGGCTGCATAAGAAGCATCGGCCAATGGGATGTGGCACAAAAAGCTGCATAAATTATGTTCTCGATATGCTTCAAATTTAATGAGCTGTTATGGGTGTTCAAGTGTGTAAATACCCTGGAAAATATGCCGAAAATGTACACTTATTAAAAAATCGATTCATTTATGGAAAATGATAAACATATATTATCATTAGCAATTGTGGAGAAAAAAAATAATTTTTTTAGTGCGACTACTTCGAGGTGTTTCATAATTTACCGATCATGTTAATCAATATTTATTTTTAGTTATATAAATAATATTTTATAATTATTAACTGAAACAAAATTTATATTAATTTGAAGTAGATGCCCAAACAATTCAGATTTGTGCAGATCCCTTAAGATCGATAGCAATATTGATAAGTTATCAGACAAAAATTGTCATAAAAGCTGAAAATGATTATTAAAACTAGAAATATTATTCAAACGAACGATAAATATATTATATTATCAATCTACGTTATATTGATAGTATTATCGATATTTTATTCTTCATCACTATTCTACTCTCTTTCTATAACAATATAGCTCAATTTTTTTTTAAAATCACTAACTTCATTGGAAAAAAAAATTTTAACAATAGTACCCTCGCTTAGGCTTATAACAAAATACTTCTATAATCAAGCTTACTATTTTTACGCACAATCACAATATTGATAAATGCAAACTACCGATATAAGTATATCTGCCCGAAATCGATAGTCATATTGAAGCTATAGCGTATATTCCTTTTTTGCCTTGAAATTAAGTTTTGCAACACTTCTTTAAATGTTTGAAGTGCACTTACTGTCTGCTCGCTTTGAGCAATTCACAACACTTGGCGCTCTCATTAAAAATTGCGTTTGAAAAGAAATGTGTTTATATTGGATGGCGGGAGTACTCTTATGCAGCCAAAGCAGCAACAGCAGCAGCAGCAGCAGCAGCAGCAGCAGCAGCAGCAGTATCGGCAGCAGCAGCGCCAACTTCAACGAATTTATTTATTTTCAATCAATGTACGTTTCGCCTTCCTCGCTCTGCTTGGTCTTTAACATAGCTTGCAGCATGGCCGGCAACTTTCGTCGTTTGCCCACAGAGCGCGTGCCACTGGAATATTTATGAGCTGTGTCCATCCATTGGCCACTACTTTGGCCCCAGCTGGAGGACAGAGGCAAAATCAACGTTGACCCAGTTGGCAGTGGCAAGGACGGAGCCACCAGCTGGCTGGCTAGCTGGCTGGCAGGCTGGTTGGCCTCGCGACTCGCTGCAAGTGAAAGTCAAGAAATTAATTTTCCCAGCAACTCATTAATATTAAGTGCAAAAGCCCAAAAAGGCAATCAGACTTGCACATAATGAGACGCAGCTCATTCCAGCAGTCGCTCGTTGACGCTCGTCGCTTTAATTGCTGCAACATTTGTGACAACATTAAAAAGAGAGCCAACCCCAACCTGAATCCTAAATTGAGATCCCAACTCAGTACCTGCTCAAATGGCGTTTCGATTTCCGTTTCCGCTGCGTTTTCCATTTGCGCTAAATTGTTGCCCCAAAACTCTTTTGCACAAACGCCCCCTGCTCGCAACACAAATGTGATTTATGGCACGAAATTACAGCTGCTAAAAAAGCTAAAGCGAAAATAAAAAAATAGAAAAAAAAAACAAAGAAATAAATATTTTTTGTATAGAAAACTTTAAGCTGAAAGTCGAAACAGTTATGCTCTATATGAAAACAAATAATGAAGGTGGCTATGATTTATGAATTTACTGAGGTTTTCAATTCTTATACAAAAAGAAATTTACTTATAAAAGAAAGAAAGAAGCCAGCAGCTAAGCTTAACAATTTTCTAAATAATGCGTATCTGGATTTATAACATATATATTTAAAATTTCTGATATTTTAAATATTTTTAAAAGCTAAACTCAATTAAGGCTACACATAAGCTGCCAAACATACCTAAAGCTGTAGTTAAATACTCAAAAGCTTTCGATAACAAAATAACAGCAATCAGAAACTGGTTTATCTAGATTTATACATATCTTTAATAATTTTAATACAAATATTTCAAATATTATTCAAAGTTTCGCTCAGGCTACACAATTTCTACCAAGCATGAACAATTATCGATAACAAAATACTTGCCCCTCGATAATTTAGTTGGCCTGCCTTGACTAGAGCAACGTAGGGCAACAACTACTTTAATGCCTTTGGCTTTCTGCTTAGTTCCTCTCCCTTTCTCCTCCTCTCGTTTTTTATTTGTTTCGTCGGATTTCCGCTCAAATCGATAGCTGCAAATTTATGACCAGTGTTGCCATACTAAATGAATTTATGGCAAACGCTTAACGCTCTGCCAAAGAAGAATCCTGGGCGCTAAGGCGGGGCCTTTGCTTGCATTTTGCGAAATATGCGTAACTTTTTGGCTGCTGCTGTTGTGTGTGTGTGTGTGTGTGTGTGTGTGTGTGAATGTTCATGTGAGCGTGTGCTGTTGGATGCGCCCGCAGCAACAAGCCCGCAAAAAGTTGGCAACACTGAAAATTCATTTTGGTTTTTGGGGCTTGGCTTGGCTTCAGTCGCTATCTCCTTCTACTCCACATTATCTTTCTTTGTTTCTCTCTCTCTCTCTCACTTATTCTCTCTTTTGTGTTTTTTCCTGTTGTATTCGGCAAAAAGTTTTTGCGGTTTGTGTTTTTCGCCTAAAAGCAGGCTTTGGAACTTTGCATAAAACGCGCTGCAGCTAAACTTCGAATCCTTACCGTACGGTCAGCCCCATAGCTGGAGCTGCATTTTTTTCGGCTTGTTTTTTTTTTGGTATTTTTGAGTCGTTCATAAATTTGACACTTTTGGCTTTTAGTTGCTACTGCCACATGCCACATGCCGCACACCAGTTGCCAGTTGGCAAGCATTTCCATCTCCCTCTCTTTCTCTATCTGTGACTCCCTGTCTATCTCTTTATCTATGCAAAAGTAAACTTTTGGCTCTCATTGCGGTTTTTTGAATTGCAAACCAGTTGAACGAATTATAAACTCAGCTGCGCAGATATAATGCGAACTTGAGCCAAGATGCTCGCAATTGAGCATCATATAAATTAGCCCAGAAACCAACTGCTCAGCTGTTCATCTGCTTTTCTGCTCTGCTTGCGGTCTGCAGCGAAACTACAAGCTACATAATGAAAGCTGCGAAGTTTTCATATTAATTTATATCTTCGCGGTAGTTAGATTCACAAGTTCTTACAATGTTCAGAGTATTCAGTTGTGTGTAATCTTTATCACAGGACCTGTTGGATTTATGAAGGGAAAGTTTAAAATGAAATAATGATACTGTATTTAACTAATTTTATCTACGACTCGCGTAGTAAAGAACTTAGTAGTTGAGCTAATTAGATGGTAGTCGTATACATGCCAGGCTGAGTAATCTCTAGCAACCTGAACATAAATGCTCTCATATTTTCTCTATGGTTGCATATCCAATTACAAGCTTCAATGGGCTTCAATGAGCTTCACTGTTAACAACGCGTTCCTTAGAAAGCTGCTATTAATAATATATATATATGTAATACTTAAATTCATTAATATTTCTAGCATATTCATTCTCTATCCACTTGCACTTCGCCAAAAACTTTGTCCCTAATTCAATTACAACAAGAATCAAAGAGCTACGCTCTGTCGGAATGGAAGCTGCACAAATTTTAATCCCATGACAGGCAGCTCAGCTATCAGCTGCTTATCCCTGATGAGTTATGACAGAGTCCAGTTGAAGAGATGAAGCAGAAGTAAAAGCACAAGCACTAGCAGAAGCAGAAGCAGAATGAGATGCTGCCTTTCAGCTTTATTCTAATCATAAATTGCGAAGGCGAAAATCAACTCTGAAGGACTCTTTTCCCAGGAATTTAATTGTGGGCGACTGCAGCTGCTGCTGCTGGTGCTGCTGCTGCATGCACATCTGTTGATGACACTTCCGCTTGGTTGCAAGCAAAATTGATCACCTTTTCGAAGGAGCAGCTGCTTCAACTTAACTCACTTTATTTTCAATTGGGGGAGAAGAAGAAGAAGCTTCTCTGTCTGCCTGTCACTGTTTGCTCAGTTCCGTTACGGCTTTCATCAAAGTTCAGCGACTGCTTATTAAAAACGTCAGACACTTTGCTCTCGAGCTGCTGTCGTCTGTTAGCCAAGACAGGCTGCCACGCCCACTCCACTGCCCCGCTCTCTGTCTGCCTGTCTGGCTGTCTGTCTGTCTGGCTGTTTGTCATATTCGCGGCATCAAGTGGCAAATGCCCGTCAAGTTGATAGTTCCAGCTTTTATTTATTAGCTGCAGCGTGTCAGTTGCTGCAGTTGCAACAGTTGCTGACAGAGAGCAATAACGGAAACAGAGGGGGAGAAAGACAGAGACAGAGACTTTTTTATTAGACTCCTCGCGCTTCCTTACTAAATTGCAATCGTAATTTTTGGTTTGTTGTTTGCCTCGTTTGTCACTTTAACGTTTTAGCATCCGCATCCGCTATTCACATCCGCATCCGCATTTGCATTTGCAACTGTGCGGCCTGCAACACGTTTAGCCAAGTTTCCGCTCTTTTGTTGCCTGTTTTGCGGCGCTTTCCTTTCTATTTTCTTCGCTTTGCTTGCCTTGTTTGTCTGCTTTATATGCGAATTGCGCATACGCCGCGTCTAACATTGCAATTCTTTTATTATTTATGTGAGCGGAAAAAAATATAAAAGTTAGTGTCAGATAGCGACAGAAACATAGGGAAAAGAACGGTTGCCAAAGCTGGAACTGAAACTGGAGCTGGATCAAAAAGTTGCAGCTAGAATGATGGGCGGATATAGAAAAGTTTTCTTTTTTGTTCTTTGCTTGCGTTGAAGGGAATTTTTTATGTCATGAGTAAAACATGTTCTGTTAGATACAATTGTAAATATATAACAACACAATAATTAAGAATATGTATACAATTAAATAAATACAAAAATAAAAATATATAAAAATTTATATATAGTTAAATAAAATATAAATAAAATTTAATAAAAATATGTAAATAATAATATGTAACTAAATAAATTATA
This sequence comes from Drosophila anceps, assembly GCA_035045945.1. Classification (NCBI taxonomy): domain Eukaryota; kingdom Metazoa; phylum Arthropoda; class Insecta; order Diptera; family Drosophilidae; genus Drosophila; species Drosophila anceps. The sequence goes on from JAWNON010000190.1 coordinate 4,557,329, forward strand.
TATTAAATAAAATCATAGATCTTAATATCTATGAAATATAATTACAAGCTTTCTGAACCCAACAATTTTATGTTGAGTGTTGTAAGGCAGTTGATTATGTATAGAACATGAGCTTACAATTTAAAAAGTTTTTAAATTTTTTTTTAGCTTTCTCATATTAAAATTGATAAGATTTTTTTTACAAATTTTTAAAATATTTAAATATAACTTTTCTATATAAAGTAGTATGAATAAAATATTCTGTAAGCGTATTTTAAATACGAAATTGAACAAAATTATTTTCCAAGCAGAGATAACATATTCCTAATTGAAGTAAGTTCTTGGCAGTTTACTTCAAATTTCGTATAAGAAAATTCTCTCAGCACTATATTAGCTGTCTCTTGTTTATTTTCTTACATAGTTTGAATTTTAATAACAGTCTATTGAATTTTATTATAAATATATACATATACAAATTCTTGATTCAAGTTAGAAAAATTCCTTGGCAAACTTCTGCACTCAATATATATATATGTATGAGTAGGATGCAGCTACTGCAAGCATTTGCCACAAATTGCTCTCGTTATTATTATTGTTTACTCACTCTGAATGTGCTGCATCAAATTTAGCCCCCAACCCCCCCAACCGTTTTTATAACTTTTAGCCACGCCCCGCACCCTGCAGTTCAGAGCTCGTTACCTGTTTGCTAGATGCGTTTTGCAATGCATATAAATTTTATTTGTTCAACTTTAGAATGGCAATGAAGTTGATGTTACCACTAAACTATGTTCTATATGAGAAAGGGAAAGAGAGGAGGAGAGGGAGAGCGGGAGCGGGAGCGAGTGAGAGAGATAGCGGTAAAGACATGTATAAAAGTTTGCAGCGCAAAAGTTGATTGTTAGCAAAAAGTTTTTCTTTTGAGGTAACGCATAAATTTGTATTATTTATTGTTGCTTGTTAGAAAGCTACTGTGGCTCATATAGTGCTCGGTGTGCTCCTGGTGGGTGGCTTCCAAATATCCAGCTGCCTTTTTGGAAAACGGTTCTGTGGCATTTGACTCGCCCGCACTCATAAAATATAAATATTGTTTATGCTCAGCCATATTGACAACAAATATTGCACACATAACTCCTACGGGAGAAACTGATTGACATTTAAAACTCCTGTACTTGCTTTTTGTTTGTAAATTCCTTACATTTACGGCACATTTTTTAATGATTATTTAATTTGTTGGTATGCCAAAGTTTATGGCACGCTAATTCCTGTTAACAAGCGTTCAATTAATAGCTTAACAAAATATCAATTATTTTAACTTTTTATTATGAATAGCAGTTAAGTTGGCTGCGCTGGCTAGCTGAGCTCCATTGTTAAGTTGGCTGCGCTTATTTATGTGTAGACACGTTTTTAAGTTGGCTATGGCTGAAATAGTATGTTTAATGCGTTTCAGGATTATTTTTATTTTATTTTTTAATGAGCTTAGTTTTAAAGTTTATTTTTCGCTCGCAAATAATTTCGTTTTCTCATGAATTTTATGGCTGAGCTTGCACAACAGAGTTGTGTGCCATGGCTTAGACCAGCTGGCTACAATTAAGCTCAAGGTAATCCTTATCTACATATTTTTACTAAGCACTTCTTTCAGCTTTTGGTAAAATTGAAATGAAACTTCTATCACATGCTGTATTATCTAGTCTTTTTAAATTTTTTATTAATATTAGAGTTTTTTCTTTATCTTTTTTTTTTTTGTATAATTTTTTAGTTGCTGAAGTAATAAAAATAAATTCTGGAAAAGTATAAAATAATCTTTTCTAACAACTATTATTTTAAAAACTTGCTTTAAAACTAAATACGAATGAAGAACTATGTTTATTTTTAGGGAACTAGTTCAATTCTTAAATGAACTTAACTTCCATTCTTAAATACATATATTCAATAAGGCATTGTGTAAACGCCTAGCGTAGCTGCTTGACGTACCTTTCCTTGTATATATGCCTGTTGTAATTATTGTTGATTTTCTTGTTGCTATGTTGTTGTTGTTGCTGTTGTTGTTAATATTATTATTGCCAGTGCCCAGCGGGACCCTTTGTACCACCTACACATGTACGTCGCATTTTTTGCCTTTGGCATTTGAAACTTAATTATTGCGCATACGACACGTTCACGCAGGCTTCCTCTCTCTCACACACACACACACAGTTGGCTGTTGGTATTTTATTTTATTTATGAGCTGTTTCAGCTTCTGCGCAAATTTCCCAAGTGCCTGATTGCCGACCTCAGATGTCTGACTGACTTTAAAGAATTGTTGGCTTTTAAATTTTATCAGCTGTACGAATGAATTTTTAATACGAACGCTGTACAGGCTTTCTGGCTGTTGCTGCTGCTGCTGCTGCTGCGTCTTTTGGCCATTGTCCTGCAGCCCGCCATCTGATCCAGTTACCACACACAAGGGATGCATTCGCATTGCGTCGTAATTCAAATCGAGGCTGATGAGGCCAGCTGGGCAGGTATCTCTGCCAAAGAGTTTCAAAATACAGCAGTGTGTTTATCTAAGCTCTCCCACACCTTCACTCTCTCGCTCTCTCCCCCTCTCTCTTTCTAATCTAAATAGCTGCCAAAAGCAACAGCAGCCGCATTAGCGAGTGGCCTGCCTCTGGCAAGCCCTTTGTTAAAGCTCAGCCTGCATTACAGCTGAACTACCCGCTCACTATCTCTCTCTCTCTCTCAGTCCGAGCTCTTGTTGCTGCTTAAATGTAGTTAGGCGCACCTTCATTATCAGCTACTGGCCCTGTGCGACTAACGAGCCGCTCAATTTAATCAGCCTTTGTGCCACATAACCTCAGAGAAGCAGAGATAGAAAGAGTGGGAGAGAGAGGGAGAGTGGTGAAGAGTGGGCATTGAATGTCTGCTAATCTATGCTGCTTAGATTATGTCCCAACATGCATTTGAAGGCATAGTCAGATATTTTGGCATATAAGTTATCTCTATTGAGTTGATTAAAGGAGATATTTATATATATATATTCGCTTTCTGTTTTCCTCTTTCTATTGTCTAATCTCCTTTCTCTTTTCTCTCTGTTCTCTTCTTTATGATCTTCTCTTTTATCTCTGTTCCCTCCTTTCTTCGCTCTGTTATATTCTCTTCTGTCTTCTTTCTTCCATCTCCTCTCTTCTGTCTTCTCCCTTATATTTTCTCTCTCTGCTCATTTCTTATTTCTCTTTGCGCTCTCTTTTATCTTTTATATTCTCCCTCTCTCTCTCTCTCTCTTTCTCTTTGTCTATCTCTCTCTCTCTCTCTCTATGTCTATCTACTGTGTCTGTATTTTTCCTTTTATACAACTTTTTTTCTTTCTGATTTCTGATAACTTAAGCAAATTGATCGCAACTCACATTATTCTTGCTTCCACAAATGAATAATTTAATATTATTCGTTTCTTACTTCTGCGATAAATACTATTCATCAGCTTAACTGTGCTTATTCTCAATATATAAATCAAACGTTCTCGATTTCTTGCCAGTATGTTACTCAGTTTTCGGTTTATTCCGCATGTTACCTTAATTTTATGGACAATTTTTTATGCAGTGGCAATCGCATCGATTGCCACAAAGCGATTTGTGTCAGCTTAAGAGCTACTACAGCTGTTCAAGAGATGGAGGCTTGAAGAGAAGAGAAGAAAAGAGAAGGGAGAGTGAGTGAAGGGTAGAGGAGGCGGTGCATTCGTTTCAATCACATTGAATTGGATTTAAGGCCAGGCAAATGGTCAATGCGGCTGACCGTAAACCAAAGAACTCCACTCCATGCCAAAGTAATTCCATATATTTGCGCATTAACGCCACATTGTGTGAGTGTGTGTGAGTGTGAGTGTACCCCCTGCTGACAAACAATGGACCATTCATAAGCCTCAAGGTTAAACCGCTAAAAATCATTGAGCTACATCAAAAGGCGGCCATTGTTTTGGTCTAAGCCAAATGAAATGGAATAAAATGAACATATATAAAATGCCAAGACGCCAAGATTTATGCCAACGGCACCTTGATGGCTCCTACCTACAACTGCCTCGCCCCCTCTTCTACTCCTGCTTGACTAATGAACAGTCGAATAATCTAAAGAATTTGCCCCACAACTTGAAGTCCAAGTACAAGTACAAGTACAAGTCCAAGTTGAAGTCTCAGCTGCGGTTCTTTTTGTTTAGCTCTTATTTAGACATTCACTCGCCCACGTTGCTGCTTTGTTCGTTTACCAACACTGCCCGCTGCGACTGAGACTGCGGCTTAGCTGTTGGCCCTCTGCCTGCCTGCTCATTAATTTCGCTTAACTTCACAAATTGCCAATTGTGCGCATTGGTCAACATTTTTTTCTCTCTTCTTCTTCTTCTGCTTTACTCATTGTTATTGTTGCTGTTGTTGTTGTTCTACTTAGAGCTCACTGCAGCAACCAGCATAGAAGCATTGTTTTGTGTGGCTCGTATTTATTGCCTGGACTGCCAATTTGTTTTGTATGTGGGCATTGTTATAAATGACAGCAGGCTGGAGAACAGTCTATGGACTATATGATAAGCTTTGTTATATATTTTTTAAATTTATTTTGACTTAATTTATATAAATTGATTAGTTTTATTGAACAACAATATTAGCTTATAAATATTTATAATTTTTGTATAATTTTAGAGATTGTTATTATTATCTTATAGTTTTTAATTATTTTTTATTTAATAATTACTTTTTTTTAGAGAGACTATTTTGTATTAAATTAGTATTATCTTATATCTTTCATTTATTTTTTTTTTAATATTTTTTTAATTATAAACATAAAAACAGTTTTATGTTTTATTTGTATACTATTTATATGTATACTAATTTGTATTAATTTTATTACAAAGAATTTATGAGACGGAACGCCTTTCGCTTTGTGCCTGCTGCTTTGATTACATAGAAAATGTATTCGTTATTCGTTGCTTTTTTGCCCTACTCTTTTGGTTTACGTATGGCCATTGTTGTTGGCAATTGTTGTAACTGTTGTGTCGACTGTGAAAACACATGAATTCTTAGTTTATGAAGTTCTGCAGCAATTGAGCAGCCCCTACTCCTCTCCAGCCCCCATTTGATCCCCTCTCTGGCAGTTGATGTTTGTGTGGCACGTTACCTGAATCTCTGCAGCAGCTCTTGCCTGCCTGCCTGCCTGCCTGCCTGCCTGCGTGCCTGCTTGCCCGCTGTGGACGACAATAAATATTGTGACAAATTGCCATCACACGGCACAAATGGCAATTTTATTTAGTGACGACTTTTATGGGCGCCAGCACACATGGCGTATGTGTAATGCGGGCATTTGCAGCTCAGCTCTGCTTCAATTCAATTAATTAGTTTCGGGGGAAGTTTTTGGTATTAATCAAATTCTCATTTCGTGCTCTTTTCGTTCACAGAATGCGGACAACAATAATAATTATGCACGTAATCGCATTGGCAGCCAAACGGCTTACAAGGAGAAATTGCTGGGCACGCCGGAAGCTGTGCTCAATGCACGCCGTGAAAGGGAGGAGGCCAAAGGTAAGAAGCAGGAGGCGAAAAAGCCACCCACTAGATTCCACGACTAAATTAACTTTGCAGCTTTTGCAGCCAAGGCGAATGCACACATCGAAGAGGTATTGAAGGAGAACTCTTGCCACTTGCCACAGAAGCGTTGCATGAGCGCCGGACGAGACCCATCGAAGATCTACATGCCCCACTGCACCTTCGTTCATCGTTGCTCCGAGGACAGCGGCTGCTGCCACAGTCGCACTGAGATCTGTGCCCCAAAGCGCACCCACAAAGTCGAAAAGTATTTCTTCGTAAGTATTACGAATTGAATTTGAATTTCAAATAAGCTTGCAGCGGGCAAAATTGGCAATTTGCCAACTTGCCAGCAGACATATTTGGTAAATGAATAGCCAAAGTAAAAAGGTTAAAAGATTAGTTGTCAATTTGTTTGTTTTCATAGTTATCTAATGTTGAAGTTAAGTTTGACTAGCAGACATGCTTATGTGTCCGTGTCAATGTATGTGTGTTTGCTATTAAAAAAAACGTAGAATGACTGAATTGTTAGCTCTGCGCAGTGTTCAATGTATCTTCTAGTCGGACACTCCCGACTCGAACGCTTTTACTTGTTTGTAGTGTGTAATACCGTCATGTATGTTGATCAACTTTTTAGTTTTAAGAAGAGAAAATAAAAGTTAGCAGAGCTTGCAAATTAGTGGGAAATATTTCATATCTAATATATGGAAGTATCAGTTTTTTAAGGTTTCTTAGAACCTGCCAACCCTATCAACCGGAAGTAATTTAAAATGAAAATTTATTGAACATATACACAAAAGAGAAAAGATCTATATTTTTTGCTTAATTAAATAGCTATCTATATACATGGTTTATGTAGGTGTTGCCATACCTTTATGCATAATCAAACATTTAAACGAAAAACTAAATTAACCAACTGTCAAAATTAAATTGAAATACACACACATCACTTTGCCTTAACTGCCCACACATGGCATGCCCGCTCGCTTGACTCGCTTGACTGTCATAATTGTTAAATTGCTAATTAAAACTGATAATCAAATCTTTGAGCTTTGAGCTGGCATAATAATACGCTTTGAAAAAAAAATAAGCCAGAAATTCAGCAAACAATGCATAATTTGATTCTCGATTTCAACATATTGAATGCTCGTTAGAGAGAGAGAGAAAAAAAAACTGTATGTGGCATAAGTCAGCAACAAATTGAATTATCATTGCGTCATTAAAAACTCATTTCGAGTCACACACACACACACACACGCACACACAAAGAACACAATACACCAGAAAAAATTGAAGTAAAAAGGTGAAACGATATAATTATGTTGCAATATGGCGCCCTGAGGCATGACCTACGAACCCGCCCCACAAAGCGCAACGACAACAAACGCGACTGCGACAACAATCAGAGCAATTACAACAACAGCCAGTGACAGGGACAGGTAGAGTTAGAGAGAGAGAGAAAGAGAACGCTATGGGGCTATGAGGAAAATGGAAGCTAGAGCAAACACAATGTGCAGGCAGCGACTCTTGACAAATGGTTAAAAGTTTTGGGCACATAAACGAGGGCGGTCTGAACAACTTACTTACCCCAATGTAAAGATAAAAGTATACAGTTACATAATATCAAAACTAAAATAGTATTTTAAATAAATAAAAAATATTTTAAAAAATATTTAAAACAAATTTTAATACTTTTAACTTTTAATACTAGTCTTTGTTATTAGTTTATAAATTCTATAGACCACCCACGCATGTCTATATCAGAGCGCATTGTTGTTGCAGTTGCTGCTGTTGTAGCCGTGCGCAACTATAGGAAATTACAAACTGAACAATGCCAATGATAATGATAATAAAAAGGGCGCATTTTAAACGAAACAGCGAATGGAAAATGAATTTAATGAAATTTCATTCATAAACAGCAGATTCTATTTATGCAAGTACTTACGCCCACACCTCAATTAATAGCTGCGGCTCATTGTTGGCCAACAATTTGGTTAGCCACAAAAGGGCTTGCAATTAAGCTAGGGCAGCAGCAGGGCATACCCGAACGCAAAAAGAAAAAAGGTCGATTATTTGGGTATTTAAAATTTGCAATAAATAAAAAAAAAATAAAAAAAATTATATTTTTGAATTATATTTTTAATTTTTATAATTTTGGTAAAATTTGAATGAGAACGATTTTCACTAAATAAAAAAAAAATGGTGCCAAATATTTGTTCTTCATTACAAAGTTGCTAAAAACCAATTACACTTTACAATTAAATGGTTTTCAGAAGACAACAAAAACCTGCTTACAGTCTGCATGCGAAAACATTTGGCTGTTTAGTTGTTGTAGAGTGACGCTCTCTCACTTTGCAGTCCGCTGCTATTGAGTAAACATACAGGAAACTTCACTCACTTTCCCTCTTTTTACATAAGCTGCAGCCATAAAGTTCTCAATTAGCTACAAGTCGAAGACGTTAGCAAGTCAAAGACGAAGCAACAGTCTAGCAGTGAAGTAATTATAGAAACAGAAGCTATAGAGACAAACTACATACAGTTTGTATGTTAAACCAAATTCATATGTTGATTATTATTAATCAAGAAATACATGCTCTCAGGCCTGCACAATTTGCAAAGTTCGAATTGTAAATATATATACTTATATATATACATATATATAAACTTTTTATGCTATAATTCAATCCAAAATTTGAGCTCTCCTTGAGTTACATGTGCCACAGAAGTTTACATAGTAACTAAATTCAATGCAAAACTCAACACATGCGCCCACTGCTCATAAGAATGTTATTTGTCTTCTCAAAACTATATAAATATATATATATAAATATATATATATATATATATATATATATATATATATATATTTATATATATATTCATATGTATATACTTATTTGTATATATGCAACTTCTAGAACTGAATAATTTAGTTTATGAAAAGTTTATGCCGGAGTGCATGTAATCCGGGTTAAGCTCCCAGCTGTTGCCCTTAAGGATTCCATATACCAAAAATTAGTTGTGCTGAGGTGCACTTGACTATCTCTTGACTAAGAGCACCTCTCTCGCACTCTCTCTCCCTCTCTTTCACTCCACAGACAGCTGTCAATGTGCTCAACTAAGTGTTGAATAATTTTATAAAATCTGCAACTGTCGTCGCTTATATTTGGGCATAAAGTTCGGCTCACAAAAGTTTTACCAACTGGGCATTAGGCAGGTGCCTCCTCTGGCTCCGCCCCCTCCGCTCCGCCTTTGCTACCTGCTTACGTGCTTTGCATTTATGTTGCAGCTGCTGCCAACTGTTGGGATTTCAGCTGTCGAAATTGCATTACGCAGCGCATGTGGCACGAAGCTGGCGCAAGTGCCACACACGCACACGCCCCACTCTGTCCCGCTTGTTGTCGCTCATTGTTTAATAAGCAAAATTAATGTTTGCTCTGCGTCTGGCGACAGGCTCCACCCACAGCTTGGATTATGCATTCGCCGGCCTGCAGCACTGCAGCGAATCGCGCCACATTTTGTTGTAAATTAATTAAACTCGGGCAACGTTTTGCCTGTCAGCCAATTGACTTTTACTTACGCCAATGCCAATGTTAGCCAAGTGGGCGACATCGACTTGGACATCGACATGGATATGGATATGGATACAGATGTGGCTATAGCTGTGGCTGTGGATGTGGCTGCGGCTTTAGACGTAGACCTGCACGCCATGCGGAGGCGTTGGCTTTCACGTCTCTCTTCTAGCTGCGGGTGAAAGTAACGACATCTCTTTTCGCATTGCGGGTGCATTGAACCCAGAACCAGAGGCGAAAAAAAGGCTTCATAAATCTGGCCAGCTCGCTCGCTTGCTCGGCTCGGCTCTGTCTGGAGTGGATCGCAGGGGGCATTGCACTTTGGCTGGCCAACAATGCACAAACACACGGCTCCGTTCGCCCCCCAAGCGCCACTTCTCGCTCGCCCTCTCCGTCTACCTTCTGACTTCAACAAAATTTGCGCAACATAAATTATGTTTTGTAAGAATGTTTTTTTGATGCCGTTGTCCCTCCCTCTCTTTCTCTCTCTCTCTCTCTCTCCCTCTCGCTCGCTCTATCTCTCGCTCTGTGTTGTCCTGCTCGTTCTGGTCTCAAGCTGTTTGCCTGGCACTTGACACCTCTCAATGACATCGTGTGCGCAAACTTTAGCTTCCTGCTCCCATCTCGCCAGCTCTGCCCCACCCTGCTCTCCGCTACATTTTCCTACGCCCTGCTCCTGTCCATAAATTTTTGTTTTTTTTTCCTTGTAATATTTTGTATGTTTAAGCTGGCAGATAACATTTTTGCAGACATGCAACCTTAGTTTAGTTGGGCCAACAACAGTTAAAAGTGACCATCGGGAGCAAATTTGTGTTTAAACAGAAACCTCACAAGCAAGTTGCCATTGAATGAGCTATAAAATTATAGGAAATATTATTTATAATTTATAATACATATTTTTTTAAACACTGATTTTCAAAAAAAAAAATTGTATGTAATTTATATAAGTAATTATCATCTCTATCCTTCTATCTCTTATTTATTTTCGTATAACTATAAAATATTTGTAAACTAGCAATAACGTAATATAAGGGAAAAAAAGATTCTAGAACTAAAAAAATTAGTTTATTCTGATTAAAATTAAGTTAAATATTATTATTATAAAAAATATTTAAAAAATAATAATAATAATAAAAAAAAATAAAAAAAAAAATATTATTTTTTTTTATATATTTTTATATTTATTATTTCTTATATATATTTTTTATATTAAAGAGCATTGTAGGGCATTCAAACATTAACACTTTGATACACTTTTCTCTACTTTAACTCGCTCTCTCGCTCTCGCTCTCGCTCTCTCTCTCTCTCTCTCTCGCTCTCTCTCTCTCTCTCTCTCCTTCTCTCTTAGAGGGTTCGCCCTCTTATAATTCCTGTGGCTTGGCTTAACTTTTATTGGATAATTAAGCGCTGCCTCGCGTAGCCTATGTTAGGGTGTGTCTTCTACTCTTATAAGCTTCTTCTTCCTTTTCCCCCTGCACTCGTGCGTGTGTGTGTGTGTGTAAGTCTTCAAGTCGAAAACTCCCTGCCAGCAAGCACAGCAAAAGTGTATTTTAAAATTAAAAGCCATCTAGTAAGAGCTTATATGTAGAGAGAGTTTTTCCTGTTTGAGTGTGGCTGCAGCAAAAGTGTAGCAAAAACGGCAACAGCAGTCATAATTAGATGCACAACTCTGTGAAAGGAAAGGCTTCTCACATGCAAGTCAAAGTCAGACTTTACCAAAGCCAAATTGAGTGTATGAAAAGGAATTTCATTTGACGCAAGTCGAAAGTTTGGAAATTTCCATGTGCATAGTCGAAATACAGGAAAAAATATTAGTTTTTCTGAAATGTAATAAGTTTTTTTGGAATATAAATTATAATTTTAGTGTTTTACACATTTTTAAAGAAAACTTACAAATATCATCAGTTAGATCAAAGAATTTTTAGATATATCTATCAATTACAAAGCCAGGCAACGCCGGATCATTCCTTTTCCATAAATTTCTTTTGCTCTGTTACTTACTCAAAATCTGACACTTACCAACACTGTCAATTAGTGTCAATAGCATAAGCGCTTGCATACAATACCATACAAAAAATTAAACTACATTTTATATGAGTCCTTCGTCGTTCGTCCTTAGTCCTCAGTCCTCAGTCCTTGGTCCTTGGTGCTTGGTTCTTGGTTGCTCTGCTCAGAGCGCTCGAGTGCTCCGGGTGCCTACTACAAAGCAATAACTGACTAATTGCTCGAGTCCAAAGTGTGCACACACGAGAGTGCCGACTACATTTGCATAGACATATAGTATATACTATATGGCACAGGCTTAGCCCAATTAGGGGCGTGGCTGGGAGGAGGTAGAGGCGTAGTGCTGCCATCTTGCAGAAAAACGTAAAACAAAGTGCAGTCGAGAGAGTCAAAAACTCGTATTCATATGTATTTATGGCGTATATCATGCTATGGGCAGGCGGCTCAACCACTTTGCAGCAATTTTAGATGCGGTTGCAGTTCAAATATCAACAACAGCTAGAAAAGCAAAAACAAAAACAACGGCAACAACAACAGCAATAGCAACTACAATGCAACAGCAAGTAACAGCAGCACTTTGCACTTCCGTTTCCTGCAATTATTGTGCTGCTTCAGCTCTTGAAGCTTGAGCTCAGCAGCATTTTCGACTCTTGTGCCTGCTGCAATTTTCTTCAATTTTATATTTCGCAAACACACACATACACACACACTCACACACACACACATGCATGTTGCCTGTTAAAAGGAGGGCGGTGCGCTGGGCGTGTCTGTGAGCGACATGTCGAGCATGCAAAACTTTTTCAATTCGTTGCATTCAAAAATTTGCATAAACATTCCACCAAAACTTTAGTTTAAAAAGAAAGTGTGGTCGAGTGGAGAGAGTGCATGGGTAAAGAATCGGGGAGGAATGGACAGACTGAAGGAGCGTTATATAAAAAGTGAAATATTTACAAAATGTGTGTACCCTATGAGAAGTTATATAGCCAAAAAGTAATATGCGACGCTCAAATATTATAGTTTTAGAGGTTTTCTGAAATCTTAATTTTGCGGTGAATTGCAAAAATAATAAGAAATAAGACAAGCTAAATCTTAAATAAAAAATGTTTATGGATAATAATGAAAACAAAACTTAAGTTAATATATATACAAATAAATATGTATTAAAAATATTATAAATTTAAATATAATGAAAAGAAAATCAGAATTGTATTCTTCAAAAAGTTATATGGACCCTAGTTACCGCCTAGATACAAATGTATATTAGACTTTGGCCTACACAAAAATATATAAATAAAATAGTATTTATATTCCCATGTCCTTATCTATATTCAGTTAACATTTAGCAATTTTTCAGACTTTTCTCGTTTACTTTAAAAATTCCCCATAAATGTTTCCTGCTGCCAATGTCACCAATATACCCTCTAGTATCCAAACTCCATTGCTATAGAGCACTAAAAATGCGAAAAATTTAATTTTCATGTTTTTCACTTTTAGTATATATAGAAAATAGCAAAAAGATGTGTGTGGGTGTGTGCGCGTGTGTGCATGCGTAACATGGCATAAAAAAGGTTTCAAAGCTCGCACAGAATTTCAGTTTCAATTTTAGCATTATTTTTGATCAGCTGTCAGTTTTCTGCTTTGATGCGTCCAATCAAAATTCAATGCTCGACCGCTTTCGGTTTTGCATCTTTGGATATTTTCTGTGGTTGGCAACATTTTGTGGGCATTTTCTGCTTGCTGCTGGCTGGATGCTGACTGCTGACTGCCAGCTATTTACTTAGCTTGATTAATAACCGGAGCTGTAATTTTAATTAAACGAATCCAGCTTAATTTATGCAATTCATATGGCATTTCATCATTTTGCACTTGTCATGCAGCCCCAAACGACGGCGCCCAGCTCGGAGCTTAGCATTTCGCAAGCCAGCGTAACAGAAGCTGTTCAAGTTTGTCTCCTAATGGTTGAAAGCCATAAGCTTAGGCAAAAGGGGGCGTACTGAAAGTAGGAGTAAGGGATAGAGATGAGTCTAGTTTTTTTTTTATATTTCAATTTTATTCATATTTATTTTTTTTATCTTTTTTACTTGAATTAAATTTTTAAAGCAACAGAAATTTGTTTTAAAAAATTATTTTTTTTTGTAGGAAGTCAAAAAATATTCGTTACATTAATTTTTCGATTTCCTATATTCAAAATATATTATTTTAAGCAAAAACTTAAAACTAAAATTTAAAAATCTCAGCGGGTTACATATACAATATAATAATAAATCTATAGAAAAAATCTCAATATATAACATAAATTTTATAATAAATTGTTATAAAAATCCAAATATAGATACAGACTAATAAATTGTCCACACTCTTAGTTTCTTTTATAACAATATTTGAATATATTTCTTAATATTTCAAAGCCCCCTTTCAACTTAGTTCTGCCTGCGCCTCTGTCTGCCTTTTCGAATGGCAACTGACAGCTGACAACTCATTTAGAATTACAAGAGCTATAGAAACGAGAATAACAATGACGACAAGTTTGATGAACAGTCAGCTTAAGGAGCATTCAGATACCAACACATACACACATTCACACACACACACACGCACACGCACACGCACACGCACACACGCTTAATGAATGAAACTTTTGAATAACAATCTGCATATGCAAATTAACCGGGTTAGCCTTTCCATAAATAGAACAACATATATATCTACTCCATACATACAGACATATACAACTGTATTTAATATAGTACACAGTCTCAATTACACCCGAATTAGACAATGGCTGTTTGATAAGCGGTATTAACCCAATTATTCGGCTCATTTGCAGGTCAAGACCCACAAAGACAAACGATCCAAGCCGGAGATGTTGACCTTTGTCAACCATACCGAATGCCATTGCATTGATCGCAGCAACTACTATGCAGAGGGCATCATCTCCAGCAGTGGTGCTGTGGTGCAGCGTGCCACCATGCTCAACTGCAATTGTCCAGGACACTTCGAGCGCATCCTACAGAACGACGGGCAATGCAGATGCGATTGCTCCTCGAGCAACTACGATTGCGACTATCGCAAGCGGGGCAGCGAGCACTTCTCCTTGGAAGATCGCAAGTGAGTAGAGATTGAGGAAGTTACAAGCTCTCCATGCAATTGTAATTCATATATTTTCTCTCTTATACTCTCCCTTGTACAGGTGCATCAAGGAGGGTCGCTGCAAGCCGCCCACCTGTCAGTATGGGCCCTATATGGAGAAAATCGGACGTTGTCCCAATTATCATGAGCAAACCTCGCATCCGATGAACAACTATAATGCGGTGGACATGTCGTAAATGCATAGCACGGAACTGGAAGCGGAACCGGAACACAACAAGTATTAGTATAAAAAAAGTTATACGAAAAGGAGTTAAACGACGCAGCGAAAGAATTGAATTATTAGAAATCGATTCTAAGCAAGTTTCGAGTTTGAAAACGAATGCCGAAACCTGTCGAAAGAGAAACGGAAGGGAATTTAGTTGCATATCCTATAAAGAACACGAACATATATCCGCTGATCGAAATTAGCTCTTATACAGCACCTTTTTTGCGACCCTAATTCAGATCATCTTAAATAGCTGTAAAGTTTAAAAAAAAAAAACAAAACAAACGAAAAAAAAGTTAAAATGACCTTTTAATTAGCATTGCAATTTATTTGAAAAATATAGAAAAACAAGAAAAAGAAACTTTTGCATGCCGAAGTCTTAATACCCTTGCAGGTAGACGATCTGGTTGAAACTGATGAAAATCAAATCAAATTTCCTTCTATTAAACTAGAAGCTTTAGCAAGAGTTATATCAAGCGATATCGACGTGTATTCGATGTATAGTTGATGCAGATTATTATAATCTATTATATTAGAGAACTACTCAATAATTCTATTAATTGTGTGTGAAACAAAACAAAACAAAACAAAAAGAATATATTCCAAAATATAAATTGACTGGATCTTAGTTTAAATTTACTAATGTTATGTTATTTAATTATAAAAACTAAAAACAAAAAAAAAACGAGAAAAAATACGAAAAACAATAAACGTAATATTATTAGCAATTTTAATCATACAACGTACGAATATATAGTATATATATATACATATATATATATATATATATATATATATATATATATATATATATATATATATATATATATATATATATATATATATATATATATATATATATATATATATATATATATATATATATATATATATATATATATATATATATATATATATATATATATATATATATATTTAGAGAGAACTATCTACTCAAGTTAAATACAGATGAGGAAGAGATAAACTCAATAGTGCTCACAATATACTTACACACAGAGAGAAGACGAAATGTTAAGCATTTGGTATTAATTAAATACTAACTCATATTTTAATTTCTAGTCAAAGTCGTTCTTGTACATGTTTTGTCTCAATTGAGAGCATTTAATGAGCATATTATATACATACATAAATACCATATATAGAGAGTGTCTATGCATATTATCCAATGAAATACATACATATATATCCGACTGTATCTATTTGTAGCGATCATTAACTCTTCATCTCGCTCACACTAACTTTCGCTCTCTCTCTCTCTCTCTCTCTTTCTCTCTACACACGCTATCTATACAGAATTGTTTATTAATTCAAAAGCCATTCAATAAACCCACCAACAACAACAACAACAACTGCAACAAAGACAAAAAAATATTTTAAATTTCAGTTTAAATATATAAATTTATTCCATTTACGAGTTTAATTCAGTTTGCGAACGTCTGGCAATAAATTGCAAATGCAAAAACTAAATCGATGAAATTAATATTAATATTAGTATTTAATTGTAAATGTTTTATGTTCGATAAGGCCTGCAAAACGCACACTTTAAGTCATTTAATTTGCAATTGAAATGAATCTGAATCAGATTGAATATGAATTCACATAAATTTAACATAAATAAACAATTTATGCATTTTATTTTATGAGCCTATTCAAAAATCAATTAATTTCAAAGTATTTAGCAACAATGAGCCATTATTCATATTTATTAAACTCCACATACACACACACATAAATATTTAAGCATTTATATATTGTTTTTAAAAGTTATATTAGAATTATATGCATATATATATATATATATATATATATATATATGATATATATATATATATATATATATATATATATATATATATATATATATATATATATATATATTCATATATGCAAAATACAAACCAAACATTTCAACACATTTTACTTCTAACTTTAGCATAAATTTAAATGTAAAGAAAAAAGAACACATTTAAGCATCATCAAGCAAGCAAAACATAATTATAAATAATTGATGAAATTATTATTACTATGCGAAAATCCAAATAAATATGATAAAAAAAAATATATATATATATATGTGTATATTAAAACTGTTGTGGTTTTATTGCGAAGCTGCGTGTATTAACCGGCTTCACACGGGTCAATTTTAGTTTACATTTAAAAATTCAAATAAAATTGAAGACTTATCCATAAAGGCTCTCGCTTTGCTAACAGCTGCTGAACAGCAAACTTATCATTTATTCTTCTACATGTAAGCAGCAGCTGTTATGTAACCGTTTACTGCTAAATCCGCTACCCCTGAGGGTATGCAATGAATTTTGCTATAGACTTCTTGACCTTGCGCTATTAATAACCTCGATTTTAGCAAAATATTTAAAAAAAATTAATTCTATAATTAATTTCAAATTTTTTATAATTTCAATCAAATTGTATATGACTAATAATTTTTTTATTTTCCTAAACATTTACATTTCTGTTCTTTATTAACATATTTTAGTTGTAAATATTGTCTTAAAATTATACAAATATGGTAGAAGTAAAGATATAGTATAAAGATATAGTATAGCAAATACTGTTTTCAAGACCACATCTCAGCTCAACGCACTTGCATTCTGAAAAACTTTCGTTCTGCAGTGTAAATCTAATACTGTCTTAAGCCCTGGCCCAATTACATTATCTTATCAAACTCAATACGCCACCTGTCGTTAAATTGGGGCATAACAATTAGCATTATGTATGCGATAATCTCTCATGCTCTTGTTTGCACTTTTAGCCATGCTAATGATAATGGCTGAGCAGCTGGCAAACTTCTAATGAAAATGCATAACAAATGGCTCAGCTGCTAGCACATATCCACACACTCGCACAAACACTAACCGCAATGTGGAAAACAAAACACGCAACACACGTAGTTTTCCCACTCATAGACACACACACACATACACGCAAACACATGCTACGGCAGGTTTAAGCATTATGATCTAAAATTTATAGAATTTATAAACAGGCAGCGCCCAAAAGGGTTAATGATGCGAGCGCCCCCTGGCGGCTAAGACAGCAAGCAGAGTAAATGAGAGATAAAGATAGACAAAGAGAAAAAGAGAGAGAGAGAGAGAGAGAGAGAGAGAGGGAGACAGCTATTATAAGAAAATCAATTAAAGTGGCTATATAAGACGCGGGTACAATTCAGAAATGCAAACCGGCCAAAATTGGACAAATTTATAAGGACATTTGTAAGTGAAAGAGAGTGATAGAGAAAGAAGATGTGAAAAGTGACTTCAACTGATTCTGTCATATATTCAATTAAAGAGACAATAGAGGACCCAAGATACTAATAAAATAATAATAAAAAGAGAGGCTAAGAAAAAGGAAGCAGATATTGACAATGATAAAAATACAATTGAAAAAGAGCTTGGAGGACTCAAGTGCCGTTTGAAGACGGAAATACAACAGGCCAAAAACAACAAAATTTACGTAATGTTTTATAAGAAAGAGTAGGAGAGAGAGGGAGACGTCTTCTTTTGCCGTCTATAGACAATGAGGAAATCAATTAAAGTGGCTGTGGAGGACACAAGTGCCGTGAATCCATTCGATTCGTTTTGGGCAAGTGAAATCACACGGAAATGCAAACAGAACGAAAATGGCTCTGACTATGCAAACAGCAGCAGCACGCAGAGGGCGTTAATACGGAAGTGGGGGCGTGGCATATGCAGAAGGATCAGTGCAACGCAGTGCAGGCAGTCGAGTGAGCGAACGAGCGAGCGCGTGGGCTCGCAAATTAAAACCGCATACGCAGTGGGCGTGGCAAGGCTGATGTTTGTCATGATACGCCTGCATAATTAATTCCCCCTCACACACGCCCACAAAAAGCTGGGCACCAAAGGTGAGCGCGGGTGGAAGAGAGAGAGCGAGAGAATGAGTGTATGTAGCAGGCCTTAAATACAGGTAGCTGTTGCCGCCGTGCAGTTGATATGCCGACAAACGGCAAATGCCGCAGCGCTTAAATTGCAACTCACACGAATACGAACGCATTCACACGCACACACTCACCTAGAGAGACAGACAGACAGATACAGAGAGAAATTTACATAAAGCTGCAGCGCCTGGCTGGCAACCCTCCACACTCTCAGCGCCCTTATCGCGGATTCGACTCCATGCTAAATGCGTTTAATTTCCCGTGCACAACTTTTTGCATACCCTTAAATATAAAAGGATACAATGAAAAGTTGAACGCATTGGCAACAGCCGAGCGCAGAATTCAGATAAGTATGATGAAGCAGATGTATGTAATATGTTTATATTATAATTAGTCTAAAATCTGTTCCTAAAATAACTTTCCAGGACACAAATCATATAAATTCCTAAACATTGCATTCAAACTCACAACTGTTTTGTGCAGGCGCCACAATAGAAAGAATTGAAGAATTTACGAAATATTTAAAGTCAGTCAACTTTCTTATGTTTTATAAATTTGAATAAAAATTATATTAGAATTATTTGACAAATTTTTCTTTTCTAAATAAAATTCAAACTTTTTTATTTAACATTTAAAAAAAACTGAAAAAATATTTAGTTTTCACATTTTAAAAAATGTTAAAAAACAATTTAAAATTTTTTTACATTTAAGTTAATGATTTAAGTAAATGAAAAAAATGAGAAATTTTTAACATTTAAGAATACGTTGAAGAGAAAAAAATTGTAAATCATTTTTAACCTTTAAAATTATGATTTTAAAAATTTCATTTATTTTAGAAGAAAAAGAAGTTGTCCACTAATAATTTATAAAAAAAAAAATATTTTATTTCAATGTAAGTTTATAAATACAAAATATGAATCTAAGCAAATTTCGCTCGTGTAAAGTAAAAAGTTTTTACATAATATGAAGAAAACTCTGAGCAGCGAAAAATTTTAATTAAAAGTCAATTTGCTTCATAAATCATTTACCTAAAATTGCCTAAGTTGAACAAACAAAAGAACTACAGAAGAACAAACATACATTAGGAAAAACTATATATAGTAATTCAACTACATACAAAAAGTGTATTTAATATTTGTTGATCAATTTATAATTTAAAACATTTTTTTGCACAATTGCCTTCACAAAGTTGCATTTGTTATGACACTCATGTGTGTATGTGTGTGTGTGTGTATGTGCGTGCTAATTTTTGTTTCTGGTTGCATTTGGTAAGCGAAAATTGCAAACATTTATAAAGAATTATGCATTAACACAATTTTCCCGCGAACAATTTCACATTTATGCGTTGCCACAGCGCGAAATTTTTAATTGCACGGAAAATCTATGCAAAGCGTAATACAATAAAATACATTAGCAACAATTACAAAAGCAACATTTGCGGGTCTTGGGATATAAATTTCCAGAAAAAAACGAAATCCAATACCAGGCAACTAATATCTATAATAACCTCTTCATTTTCCATTGTTCGTATGTCAGGGTAAGGATTACAGAGTGTATTTTAATAAAAACTTGATGGACTCTTTAAATTGTATCAGAATTTTGTTAATATGTATATGTATACGACTCTAATGAAATTTTAAATATATTTTTTGTTGTAGCGATGGCAAATTTAAGTCAAATAAGTACTCGATTCTGATCAATACCCACATACTAAATTCACTTAAAAAAAACTTATCCTATTAAATTCTGATTAATCTCGATTTAAGCGAACAAAATATAATAAATAAGTAATAATTAGTAATTGGAAATTAAATGGAAAGATTCGAAAAGGGAGAAGCGTTGCGATCGACTAGATACACATATAACAATATTGAGTCCAATACTTGAAAGTTCCAGCTTTTCGAGGTCCTACAGATCCGTACTTTTAGCACATCAAATATGTCCAAAGATTTGTTTGATAAATGTGGCCGATACTAAAAAGATCCTTCAATATACTTTGGATGACTGTAGCTTCATCTTAGACTAATATTCTTTCATCTTAGACTAATTTCTTTTTTCGTTCAATGGTTTGTGTCTCTGCTAATTTCTATTGTCTTCTTTCAATGTGTTTAGCAAACAGTTTGCATACTTTTCGAGGCTTAGCTCTATATTATTACACGCGACTATTAAATTAACTCCATGCACGCACGTTCAACATACAAAATCTCACGTTTGTTTTCCTAATGGCAGCGCGTTCGGTCGCTTTCAACGGCAACAGGACCTCACTGCCGGTAGGAATGTGCGTGGCCGACCTTGAGTCATGTGGAATGTTAAGTGGTTATGCAGTTCGGATCGTGCCGGTTCAGCATTGACCTTTGGACCCACAAGTCACAGCGACCCCAGTGCCCAGGCACGCAACGCAGATACCGACAGGCGTGGCAGCTGCTCTGCTTCTTCTGCTTTTAGTTGTTATTATTGTTGTTGTTGCAGTTGCTGTTGCTTCTGCTGAATGTGAAAATATTCGCAGCATTCATAAAAGTGCGCGATTATCCTCGCCGACGCATCGGAATGGGCTTTGGGCCAAAGAACCCAAGCTCGCTTGCTTCTCTCTCTCTCTCTCTCTCTTTCTCTGCGTGTGTTTGTGTGCCATTGATATATGATATGGTTTTGCCAGCTCCTGCTCCGCCCACGTGCCCCCCTTTGTGCCCAGAAGCCAAACGAGACGGCGCGTGAAGAAAAAGCTAATAAAAAATATTTATACATGCGCGCTTTTTGTTCGCCAGCGTGTGAGATACAAATGTATCTTGATGTGAATCAAGGAACAAGGCCCCATGAAATGTGGAGAGGGGGGAGGCCAACACAGCAGAGCCAGAGCCAACAACAAGGTGTATACTCTGACTGAATCAAGTCACTTGTATGGAGCAAGTTATATCAAAAGAGCATTGTAAAGAGAATTGAATTAAATGGGGAAATGTTTACAGGCTCGATTAAATGCTGTTTGTAAATGAAAGATTAGAGAGCGGAGAGAAGAAACAGGATAATATCTGAAAAGCAATTAAATTAAACTAGAGTCAGCACTTAAGTGAGCGAAACAGAATATAGAGAATAGTATGAGATGCATTCAACTTTTAGAGTCTATCCAGCTGAGCATGTCTTATATATCTTCGATTTATTTGTGAATAAAGAAATAAAATATACTAATAAGTTAAATAAAAAAGCTACAAGATGTTCCAGAACACAGTGAATGCAGAAAGGTAAGTAAATGCACTGTGAATGCTGGCAGATAAGTATATCTAACTATATGACAATTATTTACCGCCTTATGGCAATTAAATGATATCTAAATAAACCATTTAACAATCTAGTCCCATTCATATTTACATCCCATTACAGTTTCTCCTAATTTCCAAACACATCCCATTGCCGCATAGTTTTCACAGCTTTTCACTACTTTTAACGGCAAACCAATAATAACTTTAACGATCTCATCAGCATAAAATGATCTGGCTGGCCACTAAAAACTGAAAACTCTGTGCCATATTCACATAAATTTAACGCTTAAGTGAGACCAGTTTTTTTTTTGGTTTTTTTTTTGTCTATGCTGAGCTACATTCAACCCACATTCGGGGGTTAACCGTAACGGGCAGACATTAAAAATCCTTTTGGCTCACAGTGTGTACCCAAACGTTTCAGCTATTGAGATGTGCTAAAAGGAACGAGCACGCAAACGAGCCAAAACAAACACCCAACGCAAACCAAAACAGCAGCCACCAACGGCTACAACAGCAACAACAACAACAAGACTAACCACAGCAATCGACAACAGCAACATCGAACTGAGCAACAACAGTTGCTGCTGTGAAGCGTGTGCTAATCTTATTTTTATGGTCTCGACGGACTTGGACTTGTTTTTCGTGGCTCGTATCGAATGGCAGCAAGTGCGTAAATGCTTCTTCTGAATGTGTGTGTGTCTGTGTGTGTGTCTGGCTGCAGCAGAGCCAAGTTAAGTTATTGGCCAAGTTGTTGTTGCCGCTCGCTTGTTTGCATATTAGTCACAAAGCACGCAAAAAAAGAGCCCCAGCAACAACAAGAAGACAAGCAAGGAAAACTGACATCGCGTGTAGGTGACGCACGCAGATACCCTGTAAATATATTGCAAAATTAATTATTAATATTTAGTTAAAAGGTGACCAACTAATAATTTAATACAAAATTAATAAACAAATAGTTAAATATATATATTTAGCTAAATGAAAATCTAAATGAAAATCTAACTAATCAATCGACAAAATGATCTTATATATGAGAAGAATTGTAGATTATAAAAATAATTTACTCTAAACTAAATCTCCTTCATCCTTTGTATAGTTCAAGTATAGTACACAAATAAATTATGGATCTTATATGAAAGTCAAATTTATATCTAAAAGCTATGACATTTTATGTAAAATATAAAAGGCTGCAATCATGTCAAGAAAAACTAACAAAATTGCAGAATCATATTAACGTAATGAATTAAAATAATTTTGAAAAACTAAAAAAACTATTCCCTACTGTAGATAATAATCAAACTAAACAATAGTCTACTACAGATCCTAACCAAACCATTGCTCTGTGACTATAACACCCATTTCACCTCCACATCATACAATACGTACAGGGTATGATGATGATATCGCTTCGCTCTACCGCTGGGGGCACACCGAGAGAGAGAGAGGTGCATAGAACAACACTAAATTGAGTATTAAACGAAAGAAATGATGTCGAGGCTGCACATCTGAGGCTATTAGAATTAATCAAAAGGATTTGTTAGCGCTTTGCGGCCGCAGGCGTTTCGAAATAGATAGAAGGAGTGTGGAGCCGACAGAGTAACACGAAAGTGTGGGCAGAGATGTAGGTAGTTTCAGCTGAACAGCTGAAGATGGGCTGCCCTGGCCTGGTCTGGCCTGGCCAGCGCCAGAACCAGATACCGTGTCTAGCTTTCGCATTTTGCGGTTAGTTTTGGCTATAAATTCGTGCTGGCTTATTGATATTTATTATTAGCCCCGGAAATTGTGCTCATGTTAGTCCATATATCGTTACGATAATGTTCCCAAAGAGGAGAGACATTAGGGTATCGCAGCTGAGGCGCCGTCAAAAGTCTTTCCCATTGAACATGCTTAGACGGAGTCCTGCTGTCTTGATTCTAATTGATTGTATTTGTCGAGAGTTAACTTTGGGTGTTCCCACTAAATGGGTCAATTGAATGACAACGGCTTGGCAATTCGGTTTGCTAAGCCTAATTGTTACAAATTATGGGCATGACGTGGAAGAGGAAGAAATTCATAATAGAAAAAGTCATCGAAGCAATGGGCAAAGTAAAAAAGCTGTGTGCTAGGTAAATACTAAAGGCGAGCGCATAGGATTCCCAAATGGTTAAAGCAAAGATGAAAATTTGACTGTTAATTTAGTTGCCTAGGATGTAAAGGATTAAGTACACAGCATGTGAGTAGTTGAGCAAAATATATCAATTACTTATTATAATAAAGATAAATTGAAAGGATAGGCTTTACTTTGCCTATGGTCTTAAACCTAACGCTTAGAGTTATCAAATAGTTAAAGCACATTGATTTATTCGCTAAAAATTAAATTAACAGAAGTTTTAATATAACCAAAATTTATCGATTGCTCATAAAGTCGATTCTTGCATTTACTATCTATAAAAATTTGGCTTTGCCTGCATACAAGCATATATCAGGTCACTGCGCAGACATAAAATATCAAAAAGTTATGCCAGGCAAAGGTCTTGACCGACGTCTGGCTCTTAAAACATAAGTCTGGCAACCGCAATACCCTCCGCTTTACCCCACATGTCATTCATTTGCCAAAAGCTAACTATAAAGTAAGAAAAAAATATCAAATTAAATATGCAAAAAGCCGAATTTCAATTTCGCATTCGATTTTTCAACGTGTTTCTTTGCAGCCTTTCAATTTCAAATGCGATAAACGACAACAACAACGGCAACTGGCTGTCACTATAAACGCAAAAGATTGCATCAGGCCCCCAGAGCGAGATGTGCGAGAGAGAGAGAGAGGGGAGAGCGAGATAGACTGACGGTTTGGGGGTATTCCGTATTCATATTCAAGACCAAATCGATTTCGACTGCGATCCAAACAGCAACGATCGACGACTCGATGCTGACTTCTTTGGCCTTTGGGGTCTGTGGGGCTGTACCTTGATTTCATATTGTTGTTGTTATTACTGTTGTAGTGGCAATTAAATTGCGAAATAATCATTTTTATTGCCCGCTTGACAGTGAGATGATCCCCAAAAACACCCGCGAAATGAAATGAAAATCAATTGGCGTGGGCTTTTAGTACTCTAGCCTAGAGGGTATCTCAATTTGATCAATGCATATGAATTGCAGACATATAGGATATTTATATATATATATATATATATATATATATATATATATATATATATATATATATATATATATATATATATATATATATATATATAGATTATAAATCAGTTTCATGTAGAATTAGAACTAGAGTTACATTTATAGATTATAAATCATATTTATTACTATCAAAAAAAGACTTTAAATAAAAAAGACAATAAATAAATTTTTTAATTTTAAATAAACTAAATAATTTGTATTAAGCTAAGCTACTAATCTATTTATTTATAGGTTTACAGGTTAAACAATATACATTGATTAGCTGTAAACCTTTTGGATTCCTCTTTTTTTTTTAACTTATAGAAAAATATTAAACTAAGTGTATTCCATATTCGTTTTGATAAACGAATAGCCTGCACTCTTATGTTTATTTATTTATAAGATTTTCGTTTTTATAGAGGACAGCTTGTTAATTTGGCGTTTATCCAACTTGCCCGCCGACTGTCTGGGCGTGGACAGGTCGGCAATAATTGGCAATTGGCAATTGCCAGTTGGCAATTGGCTTTCCCATAATGCGAGACGTTCATTGACCCACCAACCCAGCAACCGAGTGGGTGTTAACTCTCTACCCCCCCTCGCCCACTGTTGAACCATCCAAGAAACTTTCGCAGAATGCGCTTCACGTGAGCTCATGAAAAGTAAAATGGGGCGAAAGGTTGTTAAATGATTAAGAGGCGTTGCATTAGTTGCCAAACCCTGCCTCTCTCTCTCTCTATCTCTCTCTCTTTCTCTCTCTCACTGTGTTAGTTGCAATCTGGATGCATTAGAAAGTTCGTGGGAAGTCTTTCAAGTTGTTGCCGCCAGACCAGGAGGAGAAGGTGCAAAAGCAGTCAAAAGTTTTTACACACAGCAAATGCTTTTCATAAAGGAAGCGAGTCGCAAAAACGAAAAAAAGCAACAGCAACTGTAGAGGTGGTAATGAAAAGTGCTAATATCAGCAAGAAAGAGTCCACATCCACATGTGACTGAGTTTTATGTTAATTGAGGCAGTGCGTCAATGGCATTCGCTGCTCTAGTGCTCCGACTGCGACTCAAACTTTGGGTTATGTCAACTGTGCAAGAGCGAACCCTGGCAAAGGTGTCGCGTCTCCTCTCTGTGACTGTGTGGAGTGTGTGGGCCGACCTTTATGGGCCACATGCTGAGACTTATGCGAGAGGCTGGGCCACAAAAACTATTAAAGTTTCGCAAGTGGAAATCAAGAAAAGTTTCATCAGGAAGCGTGGAGCGCCATTAAACTGGATGGCTCCATCAACTTGGACCATTCCATTTGGTCACAGTGGCTTAATTCAATATGAATACTGGCAAAAATAATTGAATTACGACTTTACGAAAAACTTTAAAGTATGCTTTACTGTATCAAATACATTTTACTAATTTAATTATAATACCTTTTACTTTTATTTCTCTTAATTAAACTAAATAAAGCTAACTAAAAAATATTATAATTCTTTTTACAATTACATTCAATTTTCAAAAAAATAAAAATATAATTATAATTTTTTAGAATATTTTTCGCATGAGATCGAATCTCTATACGCAAAGCAATTTCGATGGCTAGCCAAAAAATAATTATACCAAAAATAGAAATAGAAAAAAAGCGATGAATGACAACTGTTCTGAAAAATGGGGCATAACACAAATAATTGCCCAACACTGTTTTCCACGCATGAACAGCTAACCAGAAAACAGTCAGCCTACAGCAAATACTAGCTATGAAGCACATATGTATGTACATACATATATATATATATATGCAATTACAGTTAGCTAAAAATTGGGGCCCGTCGTATGCATAAAACATAAAACAAAACTGTGCTAATAATATTTCATAAATATTTTTGCTTTTTATTTTGATATATGTTTTGTTTGTGTGGATTTGTGTGGTGGGCGCCAATTTGGCGACAGAGCCGACCACATGAGGCAGCTGCAACAAGTGCGACAATTTGGTTGATTAATGGCCGCTATTTTTGGCGGAGCCCAACTAGAGAGCTGAGAACAGAGAGCAGAGAAACGGGCAGCTGACACAGGAGCTCGCCAAACGGTAGTCCACAATTTCAAAACAAAACTGGGTCAGGCAATCCGCTGGGATCTTGAATCTTTGCTGCCACCGCTGCAGCCGCTGCCGACAGTTCAAAGTTCTGCCACGACCCGGATACACGGCCAGACAAATAGAAAAATGTCAGGGCAAAGCTATCCAAACCCAAATCCAAACCCAAGCCCAGAGTCAAACTCAAATGCGATGCCATCAAAGGCGCGCCCTTGTCCGCTCTCTGCAGTAAGCGATGTCTGCAGACCTCGTCTGGAGACCTCGTCTGCGTAGCTGCGCTTGGCTTTGAGCAGCTCTGTGTGATGTCTGTCTGTTAGAGGTGGACGCGTGAGCGCATGCGCAATCAAGCGAAGCACGATCGGCAGTTTAGCTCAAATGAAAAACTCCCCTCTCTGCTCTTCTTCTCCTGAACCTCACATTTGCTTTCAATATATCGCCCAACAATCGGTGATCGCTCTGCTTGTCTGCCATCGCTAAATCGTATCTTTCATGGGGCATCTCAGTTGCATTTGTCTCGGACTCTGTGTGCATTGTATGCACAATGTTTTCAGTTGTTTCGTCGTGTTTCGTCGTGTCTGTGATTGTTTGGCAAACAAGTCGGCTGGTCGGTTGGTCTACAAGGGCTCCGACAGCGTGTAGCTGGCATAATAATAATTATCTTTTATCAGCGCAACGCCTCAAGTTAGGCAGCGGTTTCTGTCGGTCTGTGCTTATCGCTGAAGCGCAATCCAACCCACTCAATAGGGAGTTCAAGTTCAACATGGGGCTGTGTGGGGTCCAGCTGTCGTTTGTTGACTACAGTGACCACTCGATAGTGTGCACTTACTGAAAGTGTAGCTCTTAAAATCTTTTTCAATCAGTCAGTCCAGGTCTTATATATAGATAGCATTATAGATACCACTATCAGTGCAATGAGTACATCAATGCCTAAAACAAAGCGTTCTTCTTAGGAAATGCCTACTGTAGGCACTTTAAATGCAAACTCTGCCATCAAGCTTAAATTATTTTCATACTCTGGAGTCAGCCTCATAAACCCTGTTAGCTAGCATTTCATGTGTGTGTGTGTGTGTGTTTGTGTGTCGATAAGCACGTGTCTAAGTGCCACTGGTAACCAGCTAGACTGGTTCATTGTGGCACTAGTTCCAGTTTAGAGAGCCACAAAAACCGAAGACGAGGCCGCACTTTGATTGATTAAACACAAACACAAGCGAAGCACTTGACAGCTGATGCAGTCTGCTAGCCGCTTCCTATTCCTATTCCTCTCACTCTCTGTAGTCTATTATCCAGATTCAGCCTCTCTTATATACATATATCTCTCGCCCACTGCTGCTCGATTAGCCAATTTTGTGTGTCAAACAGCCAAAAAAAAAAAAATTAAAATTGTTTACGTCTCGATTTGTTTTGTTTCATTTTGGCGTTGCTTCCTAATTGCCCGGGGGGCCTATGGGTATTATTACCGGTTGACCTTAGTGCCTCACATTTGGTTGCCTCATCTGCATATATGTATGTTTGAATGCAAGGGGCGTGGCGTGGCGACTGGGGCCAGCGAGCTGGGGGCATCGATTATGAAATTCGCCTTTTGCATTTTTTGCACATAAATTTCTGCGACTTTGACTGTGCCAAATGTTTCAATGCTTTTTTTATATTTATTTTTTTTTTTAGATTTGTTGTTGTTTGTGTTGTTGTTGTTGTTGGTGCCCAAAGCGTCGCGTGTCTGCCAAAACGAGAGGAAAAATGAGACAGTGTCTGGAGGCCCGGCTAAAATATGACTTTTATGCAAATTGCTTTGTAAATTTGTCGAGTTGCATTCGGTTTACGGGTTTTCCTGATAACCTCCTTTACGCCTTACCCCTCATCCTAATCTCTCTTTCCCTCTCTCTCTCTCTCTCTGTCTTACTCACTTATTGCAAGCCAATTTGTGCATGAGATTTGTCTCTTTGTCTATTTGGCATTTACTTCTTGAGCTATTAGCCAAATGGGCGTTACTCGTAAGCATGTGGCCTGTTGTCGGAAGTGTGAAACATTCAATGATACTTGACGTACATTATACAAATAAACACATACGCACGCATACAGATTGCCCTTAGTCTTGGTGCTTGAATCAACAACTAATCTCAAATGCTGTCAATATACTTGTTGATTTTGAAAATTATTTGTATTCTCTCTCTTATCTACGGCACAAGCGCATGTTTGCCCAGCTACAGGTAAACTCTGTATGATTTTCTTTTCTAGCTCGCAGACCTTGTAAATATGTAAGCATAAAAAATTAATATATATCTCTCTCTTTTTTTTTGTTTCGTTTAATCTTTCTCCATTTGTCTCTGTCTTCTTTATGTAGTGCTCTCTATCTATATGTCTGTCTCTTTCTCTCTCTTTCTCCAGCTCTCGCTCCCTCTTTCTCTCTCCTCTTTTTCTCTTTATATCTCAATCTCTATCTCTCTATCGATCTCGCAGGGCGACTGCCTCGAAAGTCTCCCTCTCGCTCTTAATAGTAAATAGTTCGAAAACGCTAAACTATAAATAGAAATTGTTACCCTTGGGAATAGAAAACTTGATAATATACGAAACACAAATGCTGACTCAAGTTAGGCTTCATCGACGTCATGAGAAACACAAATTGTATTATGAATCATTTATAGAAACTATTTTCTAAAAATATGAAATTAGATTATGATTAGTCAGCAAACATCAAATAAAATAATTATACTTATTTTGCATTACGAATTAAATGACATTGTTGTACTAATTAATAACTATGTACTAGAATATATTTTATATCTTAGGCAAGTATATTGTTGACTCAATTTAAATTCATTTAAAATTAATCAATATATAATGCATGACATCGAGTCAAGCGGCTGAAATTATAGAAATGATTTCTCTCTAACTGGAGCGGCGATACAAAATGTATTTTTAATGCAATCAAAGGCAAAGCGAATGCCGACAAACTGTGACGAACAAGAGATTACTAAATTAAACATAGACTTGACTTTGTGCAATAATATATAAATATATATATATATATATATATATATATATATATATATATATATATATATATATATATATATATATATATATATATATATATATATATATATATATATATATATATATATATATATATATATATATATATATATATATATATATATATATATATATATATATGTTTGGTTCTAGTTTTTCTTCATTTACAGTTATAACATCATAATATGATATATATTTATATATATATATATATATATATATATATATATATATATATATATATATATATATATATAAATATATATCATATTATGATGTTATAACTGTAAATGAAGAAAAACTAGAACCAAACAGAATTTGCTGCTTTAAAAGAAATTCTCAGTAATTAGCCCAGTTGCCTCCATTAAATTATGTATTCCAATTAGTTGAAAGAGAAATATTTTGTCATTTATCATAATGAGTTCTCAGCGCTCAGCGCACAGTGGACTGCACACTGGGCCATTTACGACACATTTCTGTCAATTTGTTTGCCAAATTGCGTAACTTTGATCATAAAACAAATTAACACTTGCACTCGCTGCCAAAACAAATTATAAACTCATACAAACACACACACACATATATATAATATAGTAAATAAGAGCCAATTTATTTCATTTGATTTCATTTCAAAAGCATTTGCATTGCGTTTCATTTGGTGGCCCACGCAAAACCGCTAAAAGTGGCCAGAAATTGGCGCAGACACTAAATAGACGACATTAAGTCTCCAAATGCAAATCTCCTCTTAACATACACACTTGCCACGCCCTACTCCACCCGCCGCCCCCTTAGCAATGTTGGCAACTTGTTACGCAGACCCAATTTGAATGAACGGCCGAGGTTCGTAGCCCAGTCCGGCCCCGTCATGCATCATCATTAACAATCGTTGTCGTTGTTTGTGTTTCTGTTTTGTTGTCGCCAATGTTGTCTCCGATGTTGTCTTTAATGTTGCGGTCGCCGGCATGTCTATGTCTCCGTTTTTTGCATCGAGCTTGCCAAAAAAAAAAAAAAAAAAAAACTATTTATTTACTCGTATTACTCAAAGCATTTTTTTGGGGTATAACGAATTTTTGATTGAGTTTAATTTGTGAAAAACTCTAATAACTCAAATGTATCCCCACTCTCATTCACAATATTGCTATTTTTATACATAAATGTTTTTATATGATTTCTTTCTTTCTTTCTCTCTCTACTAGTTTATCTCTCGGGGTCTCTCAGTCTTCTACACATAAATGCATATATATGGCTCTCTTCTTTACTCTCCATCTATCTCACTCACATTACAGAATCATCATATGCTGATCTCTTTTTTCTTTATTAATTTAATGATTCGATTCTTTATGTGTTGAATTCATTTCCATCTACTTTTACAGTACATCTGTAGCATATAATTTAAACAATTGTCTTCAACTTACTTTTCTTTGTTTATTTTAAAACATTTTTCTAGTGCATAAAACTGGAATTTCCCTATAAAAAATCTGAATACAGTCTTTGTGTGATGAATGCAATATTATAGTACTTAATCATTCAGCTCTTGACAAAAAGCCTACGAACAAAGCGGATATTAATAAATTTAAATGCATTTTCCATATTTCCAATTTTCCGTTCTCAGATTCATTCGCGCCTCATTCAAGTAAAATTCATAAAAATATCTTAGAGTATTTTAGTTTCGCTTTGTTTGAGTTTTGGCATTTGCATTTTGTTTACTTTTGCTAGCAGCTTTTTTATTTTTCGCATTGGCCGTTCGTCTATTTCGAGCAACAAATTTCTTGGCATCGTTTGTTGGGCTGGTTTCTTTTCTTTTCTATGGCCCAGCTGTTAGCCGGCTGTTGGCTGTATATTTGTTTTACTCGTACTCCTCGAATCCAAATCCGAATCTGAATTGAGTTTTACCTTTGGCTGCACAGCAATTTGTTTTGAACCATGGCTAATAAATTTGCTCCTGCTCAACCAAACGAGACCCGATCAATTTGTTGATAGAGAATTTTAAGGCCTGATTGCATGATTTTTCGCATTCGACTTGAGTTTGAGTTGGGGAAAAGTGAAAAGCGCGTCTCTCGTCTGGCTGACAAAGTGCAAATCATGGTGCTCACAATTTTCACACGTCTGAAAAGAAATGGATCCAATGCATCCATGACAGACTTTTAGTTTGTGTAAACAAATACATGACCCGCAGCTAATGCGGGGGCAGGCACCGAGGCAAGGGCAGAGGCAGAGGCAAAGGGGGCAGAGATAGCGACACTTCCACTTTCACTAATTGACAATTCTGTAGCTCAATCGGAAAAACAAAAAACCGCAGACAAACAACTTGGAACGTGCTTTCAATGGAACAACACGCACTGCAAATGCAAACATAGATATATAGATAAAAGAGAGCAATAGAAAATCGACGACAGTGACAGAGAGAGAGAGGCTGAAAGAGCTGCACTTGACGCCCCCACAAAAAAATCTGGGTTAAGCGTCGGCCTTATCGATATGTGTATGTCGTTTAAAAGATTACAAAAAAAATCAAGAGTAGAGTGATCAATGAAGCATAGAGCAAATGCATCTTAATATGTATAGACAAACAGAACTATTTAGAAATGACAAAATCTAATAATAAGAGGGGATTATTTAAAAAACTCTTAGCTGCAAATAAAATCAACTATAGGATAGAACACATCACATTAAAAACAAAATAATGAACGAAGAAATATATAATAATTAATTAGAAAAATATTTAGTACTATTATTTCCTAATTCATATTATTTTTTTTAAATTTGTTCATAATTTTTTATTGAGCATTTATTTTTTAGATTGAATATTAAAAAACAAAGTTTATAAAAAAATCCTATTAAAATATTTTATAGAAAATTAAGTTCAAGAATTTTATGGCGTTGCATTGAAAGAAAACCTTTCTGTGAATTTTTCGATAATTCTTTAAAAAAAATTATTTTTTAAGAAAAAACTCTCTTACGTCTATATCTTTCGATCCGAAACTATCATACCAGCCACTACTCCTTAGCAACTATTACATCTGCAATTTTGTTTTTCGCCGTATCTTTAAAACATCGAATTAATTTGTAATGCATATAAATACTGTTGAATGTTATAGATTGGTTCATATACTAGATGTAATATCTAAGTGATATATAATTATTAATCATATATCAAATGGAGTATATGTAAAATTCTATTGCACAAATTCATATTACTATTCAATTAACAATACTCTAGATTCCTGTTTTCCCACGTAATTTAAATGCAATTGCAGCCCAGCCTGTGATTGAGTGTATGACAAGTTCACTTAGGCACACACTGTAGAGACATTCCTCCGAAATATAAATATATACACACACGCACACAAGCACAGACACACAACCACACACAAAA
The DNA here is from genome assembly GCA_035045945.1 of Drosophila anceps. NCBI lineage: Eukaryota > Metazoa > Arthropoda > Insecta > Diptera > Drosophilidae > Drosophila > Drosophila anceps. Next base: position 4,590,592 of record JAWNON010000190.1, read on the forward strand.
AGTGATGTTCGAAGCAATCTGTCGATTGATCGAACCGGGATCAATGCCAAAGCTGGAACTGAACCTGATGCTAAAGCTGATGCTGCTGTTGCTGCTGCTGATGCAAGCGTGACTAATACATAAGAGCATGTCAAACAATTAGGGGAAACACATTAATCAAAATGTAAGTCGGAGATCGTACAAAACGCCCAATAAACATATGCGATACGAGCTGTCAAAAGAAAAAAAACCTCGAATTAAAGATCGTACAATGAGAAGAGATAAAAACAAAATTAAATATAAAAATACATATGAGTGCAGCCAATCATAATAAAAAGAGGAGAGACTAATTCAGAAAGAAAGAGATAAAGTGTAGCTTGACTGAAAATAGAATAGAAAAATGCGAAACAAAATGTGTCTAGAAAAGATTGAGTTGTTGCAGGTAGCAGCCGAGGGAGTGAAGAGGGACGACGGGTATGCTAAGTTATTGGCGACGCATGCAAAATATCCGGTTGTGGGCGTTGCGACCAATGCTGAACAATGGAGAAGAAGGAATGGGGAGAGTTATGTCATATTGTTCGCTACATTTGTTGTAAATTCAAAAAACTCGAGAAAAAGTTGAGTCGAAGACGAAATACCCTTGCTACTTTCACTATACTACTTTTCTACTTGCTTTTTACTACTGTCCCTACTACCACCACTTTACTACTACTTTAGTACTAATTTACTACTACTCTATTACTACTACTACTACTACTTTCCTACTCTACTACTACTACTACTATTTACCAAGCGTTACACATGCCTTAACACAATCAATAGACCTAATGCAAACGTACACAAAAGCTGCGCAGACTGAACGCATTTTTTGTTGATTGCCTTTGGCTTGACGCGAATGTCACGCCCACAACAAATAGGGAGGCAGGGCGAAAGTGGGGTAGGAGATGTGGTGCAGTCAATGTGGCGCAACAAAGTGTCAGAGTTTTGTGGCTTGGATAATTTTGCGAGAAAAGGGTTTCCAGACAGATTGACTGGTAGCGTTGAGAGCTGTTGTCCATCAGTTTCCACTGAGCAAAACTCGAGAGCTGACAGACAGACACACACACACACATATATATATAAATACAGACTCGCAGATCGGGTGCCTCACAGCCACTTGACAAGATCATTAATAAGATTTATGCGCTATTAGCCAAAGCAGCCAAAGGCCATAAATAAAATACGAGCAGAACTCGAAGAGCAGCCGACTTCTTGGCGAAGAGATCTACCGCTGCTGCTGCTGCCCGCTGCTGAATGAGGCGACAACAAACCCGTTGACAGATGCACGCCCCACTAACTGGCACCCATCTGGTGGCAACCAACTCCAACAGCTACAACAACAACAACAGCACACTGAGCCAAATCAATGACACCTAATATGCATAAAAGCTATTCCAGGGCCACGATCAATATGAAGCAACATGGATATATGCATATCTATATGTATATGTATATACGTATAGTCAATAATTATTGTCATGATCATTATCTGATGATAATGATATTGATGATAATACCATTATCAATATCTTTCTCATTCTCTTATCATTAGATAGATTTATATTATTATATTTATAAACATACTATAAACTCAAGACTAGGTAATTTTCTAAGATTTTTTTCTCTGTGCATAATTATAAATACAAATGCATATATCATAAAGACTATGTATATACATATATATACATAGATATGTGTGTATATATATGCATCTAAATATTTCTGTAGCCATAAACTGGGTCTGCGACGTTTTAAGCGAATCGCCAGCTTATCTTTGATATTTGTAATTAGCCTTTAAATGTGAATTTAATAGGCACAGAATCTGAGTCACAAATAGCTGCATACATGCATATTTCTTAGACAGATTTATTTATGTACTAATATAAATAATTGCCATTTGCTATTTATAAGACTGATAAGTGAAAATATTGCTGGCTGCATTTGCATATTCATCAAGTTCAGCAACTGACAAAGCTGAAGATGATCATTAATAAGACTAACTACAGTTGTAGAATGCCAATTAAATAATCGAATATAAATATTAATGGATTCCCCGATTTTTGCAATGGAAAAAAAAAGATAAAGAAGCGGTGTAGAGAGGGACGGCATACGTGAAACAACGAAGGCTGGTCACTAAACTTGCAGCGCTGATATCTGATTGTTGCTAATATTGTTGTAGTTACTGTTGTTGTTGTTGTTGCTGTAGTTGTTGTTGTTTTTGCTGCTGTAGCCTACCCACATCAGCTTATCAGCACAAATATGAAGCAGCGGTGCGTGTGTCTGTCGGTCTGTGTCTGCATATTTGCATAGCAAAATGCTTGGAAGTCGTCCAAATAAATCACTTTAATTGTCGCCTTTAGATAAAGATAGTTGCGTGCACTTTTATTAGGTGAACTCACACACAGAGCGAGACAGAAACAGAGGGAGAAAGAGAGGGGAAAAGGGAGTAGAGTATTGAGATGAGATCAGCATATCAATAATAACTATAAATAAATATGATACGCTTGACATTTTTTGAGTCATGCTCAGTGAAACATTTGAGCTTCAATTCTGCATTTACATTCAAGTAAAAGAAGCAATGAGAACAAAAAAAGCTGAGCAAAGCCAAGCCACCAATTAAAATTACCAAAGTGAATGAATCATGCAGACAGGGAGACCGACTGGAACTGAAAGAGTGCTACACATTCCAATGAAAAGCTGCACATTTGAGTGTACAATGGGTATTTACATATAATTAATAAGCAGCAGAAGCGGTCGATATCAAAACAGAGTTAAGTCCAAGCCGCAACAGCCAAAAAATGAGTCACACATACGCGCAGACTGAAGCGAGGAAGTCCTATGTTCCATTGAAAAGCTGGACATTTGAGCATTTGCATACGCTTAATAAGTTTATAAGACGAGAGACAGCAATCGAAAACAAAAACAGAGCAATGCAAAGCCGCAATTGCCATAATTAACAATGAATCACGCACGCAGAGAGAGCGCGAGAGCAAGGGAGAGCTGTATCCTCCAATGCACTCGACACCCACTCTCAACGAAGTCGCACGCTTGCTGAGCAAAGCACAAGCATGCTTGCGTTTACACACTGGCCCCCACGCAACGCACTGATCGCACCACAGTGTGAGAGAGCCACAGGCCGAGACAGACAGAGAGAGAGAGAGAGAGAGCGAGAGAGAGAGCTTTGTGAACACGATTGCTATTGCTGCTGCGGCGGCTGCTGCTGCCCTCAGATAGAAAAGAACCGGCGACGCGTTCACATCGCAGCGACGCGCGTGTCCCCAAGCAAACAGCAAAAATAAAAGATTTTCGAAAAATTAAAAAAGTTCAATAAAAATAAGTTGATTACTTTATATACATATAAAAAATCAAGTGCGCGCAAGTCAAGTGAGAAAAAGTTTCTATTTATTATAACAAATAATATTTATAGAAGGAATTTAACAGCTTTCATATATATGTATATATCAAATTGAAAATACTTAAAAGCAGACAGCAATAAATTTTTTACATAAAAAAATCTAACAATTTGAGGCGTGTGCCAAAAACAAACATAAAAGAAAAATATTTAGCAAGGTTTTCGATATTTTAAATACAAATTCTAAAAATATAAAAAAGCAACAAATAAAAATAAAAATGTATAATTGAGACATTTTGAAATATGTTTTAGCACAGCAACAGACACTTACTCTACATACCGAAAAAAAAACCAAACTCAATTCAAAAATTCTATAAAAAAAGTTGAAAAAAAAAATCCAGAATGTGGCAAATTTTGCTGTTGCTTTTGCTGGCGAGCAGCGTATGCGGCGCAGCGCAGCGTAAAGTGGATCAGAGCAAAGTGTTATACGAGGACAGCGATAATAGCAAGGAGAGCGATGACGATTACTACAGCGATAGCGATAACGATAACAATGACAATAACGAACACGATTCGCTAAGCATCGATATCGATATCGATTATGCTAGACAAAGGCTAGTGCCTAGCTATTCGTCATATCGATCAGCCTCCCTCTCCTCCTCGACCTCGCCTCCTTTCGCCCACTTACGCCGCGTGCCACGCCACCCATGGGTGTCGCATCGTTTGGGCAGCGATAATCGTCTGGATGCCAGCGCCGCCTTTGATGAGGTGAGTAGAGCAAATAGCTACGAGGAATCCATAAAAAACCTCATCACGCCTATCTTTATGTGTGCTGCCCTCTTTGTGTGTGTGTGTTCCAATGTGCGTGAGTGTGTGTGTGTGTGTGTGTGTGCGTGGGTGTTTGCCTTTGTAGACGGCTAAATATTTGCCAGAGCGCTAGACTAGCCAGACGATGCGTGAGTTGCTATTAAAATTTTTCATTGCATCTCAAGTGCATATTTCTACCGACTACCGATAAGAGATTCGATAACTATGCCAGTGGAATTCTGTGAATTAATGATGCTCCATATCTCAATATCAATATTTATATGCTTACATATGTTTTATCTTTGGATTAAAGAAAGATAAGCTAGTTAAGAGAATGAATTATAAAGAAAAATATTATTAACTTATTTCTTTTACATTTTAAACTGTTGATTGTATTTGTATATATATATATATATATATATATATATATATATATATATATATATATATATATATATATATATATATATATACAAATACAAAACTCGATAGTAATGTATATGCATGAAAGAATAGGCTTATATTTTTAAAACATTATATTTGTAAATATACGTATAAATTTATTGAGCAACTCACTGAACTCGACGATCTGTGCGTTAGAAGTGAATGCCTCACCTTGAACCTCAGCGACAAGCGCGAATGAGCGACTGAATGAGCAAAGATACGAGTGCAGCTAACCCTGAGCCTCCACCAGAGAGACAGAGAGAAAGAATCGTTGTTGATCTTAAGCAGAGATTCCAATAGCCCACCCAGTAGTTGAGGCAGTTACTCAATGCTGCAATTATGAAACGTGTTGCGGCAGCAGCACCAGCAACAAAAAGCAGAAGCAGCCAATTTGGTTAACAAGCCAATTTGGCTCGGATGCAGCTCATAAATTGCACGATCGCCTCCTCGAACCTCGATCCTCAATCGGTTTCACTTTCTGGCCTGTAATTGGGCCAAGCGGCCCGACAAAGCAACAGAGCGAGATAGAGATAGAGGGAGAGAACATGAGCTCGAAGTTGAACCTCAACTTGAAGCTGAGACTGAGGCTTTGAACCTGTCTCTTGGTCTCCCGATCGATGACCATTTAGGGCGACGATCTTCACTTTCCGTTATGCTATGCTTTTAATTGACTTGATTGACTTGCACTTGATTGACATGCTGTAAGAGCTGTCGCCCTTTACCACATGCAAAACGAGCTGACAAGCCAACCAACCGATCAGCTATGATCAGCACTGCATTCATATAAAAACAACTATGAACATTTAAACAATTAACCAGTTCGTCGGACAAATAGGGGTTACAATTTTTTATTAACTAAATTAATTGAATTACTCCCAAAGCAACCAAAACTTAATGTAATCCAAAGCTCCTAATTTTTTAACAATGAAACTTAAGTAAAACTTTGAAGTCTTTCTTAAAACTCTCTAAATATGCAATATTGAATAAATTTAAAAATAATTATAAAAAAAAAAAAAATTTAAATATTTTAAAAATTCCTTATACAGTGTTATGATTCACAGTAAATACTTTTGTAAATTTCTTGATAAAAATTTTCTATTAGTTTATGTGACTCAAAAAATAATAAAAAAAGCTAAATAATAAAATATTTCAGTGAATGAAAGGAAAAGTTTTTTTTTCATTTGTTTCACGATGTGATATGATAGGAACAACACAATCAAAACCAAATATAAACTAAATATATTTTTTTTTATTTTGAATTAAATAGTATAATATATATATAATAATATAATACGTAGTCTAGCTTTCTTATCAGTGAGCCCGGGGATTTCAGCGAAACAAATTATGGGTGGAATCAGCGTCTAAATGGACGACGAATGTCGAGCAGCTTATCGTTTTGCTCCTCCTATCTCCTAGCTGTCCCTATCACTAATGTTAAGTTACTCTCAAGGCCAGGCAGCTTTAATAAGTCGCAGCATAGAGTCAAATGCAGTCGAGCGGCATTAAAAGCTTATGACTGCACCTGTCAGCAACAGGGCTTTATATCCTCTCCCTCCGCCCCATATGGCCAGCTTTGCTTGAGCTCCTTTGACTGCTGACCTTTAGCAGGAATTTAATATCGAGTCGTAGTCGTTGTCGTGGTCCTTGTTGTTGTTGCGTGGTGGCTGTTGCAATGTCCTCGTTGGCATTCAATCAGAGCACTTGTTTCGTTCTGCCTGCATTATTATTGCTGTTTACTTTGCACGCATTCCGTTTGCATAGCAGAGTGCAATAAGAAACAATTCGAAAACCGTGTGGTAAAGAGTGCATGACTAAGAGTTACCTAACAAATTCGCATTTTGAATATATATAAATATTAAATTTAGCTAAAAATAACGTCTGTTAATTTAAAAGTTTAGCTATAGAAGAATCTGCATATAACAAATTAATACTTATATATAATCATATCAGCAATTCAGTAAAGTCAACTTGGAATTACATTTACAATTCATTATCGTCGACTTGCGTGAATATGACTTTTAAATTCTTATAGTACACCAAAGTCACATCTCTAAAGCTCTCAAGTTTTTTAGATAAAGATATATCAAATCTATACTTCCGTTTAGTATCAGTTCCTTCTTCTTCACAAAACATGCCGAAAACACTTTAAAGCCACATCTCTTACACTTTACAGGGTATTCTGATAAAATGAACAAAATGTGTAATAAAGCATTTTTAAATATTCCGCAAAAAATATTCGCAATGCAAGCAAAATAAAAAATTCATTTCGCAATTCTTTGAGTTGCCCATCGGAACTTTTATTATAACTTATAGTCAGGGGCGCTATTAGTCAAAGGTTTATTCAGTAGTTGATCTATAGGTCACACACAGCTATTTATTTGCTTATCAGCCGTCGCTTTTAGCGCTGTCCGAATCATACAATCTAATTCTGATTCCGATTCAAAAATGCCTCCCCAGTGGGTCAATAAAAATAAATACAAAAATTCCAATGTCTGTTTAATTTATGCCTAATTAATTAAACTTGTTTAATCAATGTGAATGCAATAGTTTCATTGATCGACGCATCAAATTGTAAATATTATTTAGCTTCGATAAATGAACATACCGACAAGCACACTTGAATCGTGCTCAGCGGGTGATTGAGATGAATCTGCAGCCAGAAACTGATTTATAATACGTTGTATATATATAAATAGGAGAAAAAGAGGCAATTCTCTGAATTAAAAAGGATTTTGGCAAAGTTATTATTCAACAGCTTTGATGATATCATGGGCAACTTGAAATTTAAAATTTATATATGCATAAATGGTATTGATTAAAATTTAATTTTTTGATCGTATATTCAAAAGAACTTCCGTTAATAAAATTTGTACTATTTTACAACAATCATTGAACTCTTTTTGGCTTTTTTATTTTTTTTTTTTTTATTTTGATATTATATTAATATTTTAGCAAGTAGCTTAGCAAGAATATATCTTATACTGAAATATAATATAATACTTGAAGCTATAAAAAAAAACGCTTTTGAAAACAGTTACTCCAACAGATTTTATCAACATCATGGTTTCCATTCCTTTTTCCACTTAAAACCCTTAAATCGTTTCTGATCTAGCAGCTCAACTGACAATCTATATTTATAATAAGGAATATTCCACATTTGTTAAAGTAAATATTGAATACCGAAATATATTTAGCTCTACATCAGCTGTTAATCCTATAACAGTTATGCGATATAAATAATCAATATCAAGGCTGCCATTCCATTGCCCAAGCTGCATTTGGCAAATGGCATCGTTTGCGGCATCGATTTGTGATCTGGCTGTCCAATTCTAAGCGAAAGACCCCCATCTATAGACACTAATTGTAAGCTCTTAAGCCGGGCCCCAAAGTTGCGCCACTTGCTACTCCTCCTCATCCTCCTCCTACAGCTGCTCCCCCTACTTCGCCTCGGTGGGCAATCTTTAAAGTATTACCTTGATTTATTGGCATTATTTATTTACTATTGCGATAGGCGAACGCTGTCCATAAGGCGCACTAATGACAGCCCAATCGGCTTATGACATAATAGATATATACAAATATATATATACAAATTTATATATATAAATATACACATGCATACATATGCATATATGTGTATATATCTCTTGATTTATAGGCCAGGCCGAAAATGCGGAAGCCTAAAAAAAATGATATGGCAAATCTATAAAATTTCTTTCACTCTCTCACACCCTCCCTCTCTATGTCGCTCTGTCTTAATGAACGAGGAAAATTCAACAACTAAATAATAAATATTAAAACACTGAAAAAGAAAAGTGAAGTCAGCGGGAAAGGGGCAAAAAACTGTCGCACTATAAATTAAATTTGTTTGGCTTTGAAAGTTATTCGGCATTTGGAAAATATAATTTTCATCTTTTTTATTTTTTTTTTTTTTCGTGAGTGCTCTTAATTTAGTGGCCCGAAGTGTTTCATTTTGTTTATTTCAGCTGCCTTTTTTGATTGATAGCCAACTTGTTGGCCATTCAAACTGGCCAAGAGTCGCGTAATTAAAAGCGCCCAGAAACAAAGCAAAATTTGAGTCAAGAAAACGATGCTTGAATACTCTTTTGTAGCATAAAGAGTGAAGGTATATAAATATGCAGAATATCTACATATATATTGTATTATACATTTATTTATTTATATTTATTAAGTTGAACCTCCTGAGCAGCATGTAAATATATATGGAATTTCTATTTCTACCCTTCTCTGTCTCCGTTCCAAACTGTCTCTCACAGTTAGGCGACTCGCTTTTAACTCTTCAATCAGAATAAAATTCAACCAAGCAAATTGCAAAAGTCAATTTGTGCAAAGACCGTTGCCCAACAGACACACACACACAATCTCTTATGCAATCTCGATCCCGATCTGCGTGTTGTGTGGGCGTTGCAATTAGAAGAGAGATACGTCATGTTCTGCCACAGCGGCTTCGATGTTCGACGTTCGACGTCTCGACGGGGCAATCACTCAATTCGATCGCAATGCAACTGCATTAGAGTGTATATGTGTATATATGTGCGTATGTGTGAGTGTGTGTATCAGTTCATCAGCTGTGCGCTGTGGGGCCACATTTCCGGCATGCCCATAATGTTGCTAGTTGCTTGCTCATCAGCGTTTGCAACTTGCTGCGGCAACAAAGCATACGGCATAATTGGCTGCGAGGCTCAAACGGTTCTCAAGCAACATTTGACTGGTAACTAAACAGCTGGGAACAGTATTCATTAGCAGCATTCAGCGCTGCAGATTCACTAGCAACATGCTGCGGCAACATGCGCACTTAACTTAATTGACTTGGGGGCCTTAAACGTTTCTAAGACCACTGGCAGCAGACAGATAGCAAGTGGGAACAGACAACTGGGAACAGTCTGTGTAAAGCTAGTGGTTCGCTGAAAGCGAGCAATATACAGCTAGTAACTTAGGACAGTCAAGTGAGAACAGTTATCAAAATCATCTGCCTGTGGGATCAAATTCTCAGTATGCATAGATATAATGTTGCCTAGTGTTTCTCTTCTTCATTGGCAACTAGAAACACCACGTTAATACTGTTACTAAAACAGTTTATCAACACTGTTGCTAGTGCAGTTCAGTTACACTAACAACACGTTGATTTGATTGACAGCAACCCCGAGCAACATGCAGTTGCCAGTTAGCAAGTGGGAGCACGCAACTGGGAACAGTCATCTCGATCGTCATCCTCGTCAATTGGCTGTCATTGACATTGCCCACTGTTGCCATTTATGGCCCACAGGCGGCGCTTTTGTGCCAACGGTCGCTTTCTTCTCTGCTCGCCCCGATTTTCGCATCACATCACATTTTCCGCTTTCGTTTTCGCCTTGGCCAAGGCAAACAAATAAAATTGTCATAATAAACAGAGCGCACGAATTGGACAGTGGCACAGAAAGAGAGAGAGCCATATGTTCATCCATTTCCATTCGCTCGTTAAAATTAAAAAGCATTTTACGCACTCTCGATTTTCCACTAGCTTTTCCTTCTCAAATGTAAAAACATTGTAATTTTCTTTTAATGCGTATAGTTTCAATTAAGTTATAAAAAATATGTATAAAAATGCAAAGAAAAATTGTTAAATTTTTACTTTTGCTTAATTACTTAAGTTTTATGGCAGCATTTGCATTTGCAGCAACCCGTTCGCAGTCTAATTGGCACTTTTATGTCAAAAATGAAACAAGCTAAAAAAAAACACAGAAATAAAAAAAAAAACATTTTATAAGCATTTCACATTACGCATACGCCATGTGGCATGAACAGCCTCTGCCTCTCCCTCCATATCGCTCTCTCTCTCTCTCTCTCTCTCTCTCTCTCTCTGTCCCTGTCTGGGCCATGTTTACAATTTCTAAATGAATATATTGAGGCGAAATGTTTTTTGTTGTTGCAAAACGCTGCGCTTTTCTATGCCCAGCTTTTAGACAAATTGCAACATTTTCAGTTGGCACAAAGAAATCAAAACAAAAACGAACAAAAGCAAAAGCAAAGCAACATTTCTTTTCCATTAATTTCTTAGAGCAATTGTAGCGCACTTTAAATGCCCTAATAATAAAAATGTTACGTTTAGTTGCAATGTTCTCTATGTCGACCAGATCAAAGTACCTACTCACTGAAGTCATAAGTCTTGCCAATCAATTAAAGTAAAATCAGAAAATAATCCAAAAAATATTGCAAATAAGATGATTGAAAATTAATTTGTTAAAATTAGCAAAACGTGATTACACTGAAATCATCTTTGAAAAAATTTTTGATTGAATTATTTATTGAGCTTTAATTTATTTGACAAAAGTTTCTTGACTAAACATATTAAAATAATTGAGAATGTCCAAGCATACCTATTGCTTGTAGCTGAACTCACAACTTGCCTTCTTCTCTGGGAGCACAAGTCAAATACGACCGATCGCCTCTGGTTTCCATTTTAATATGTTATTAATTTGTTAGTTTTTTACATAAATGGAGAGCATGGTGAGAGTGGAGAGTGCGCTGACATGCCCGCTCTTTCAAATTCTTAATTGATCCTATTTATAATTTATACCCTGTACTAAAAAAAGGCTGTAGTATGGCTAACTAGTCAAGCTCTGCTAGTCCATCAACTAGGCGAATCTTCTGTGTTTATAAATTAGTTATTCTATGCATATAATTTTTATTAGATTAATTTAATTTTATTTGTCGAACTAGTAGATACCTTATACTTGTAAATACTGTATACTTTTATAATGTATCTAATAGACAGGCTCTACTCTTCTGTTAGTAAGGTTTACTCTGCTGTGCTTATTGATCTATTTTCGCATAAATATAAGTTTCATTTACTCAATTTAGTTATATTTTGATAATTTAAAAAAATTTACCAATTATTTTATACAAATTTAAATGTTATTTATATTCATTAATAATGAGATCACATAATTAATGTGTTTAAGTCTAGCTCTTGAAATCATAAAGATATATTTAACAACTATATAGAGTTTTTGGAAAAATTAAATAACATGTTATCCTATCTCTATCTTAGAGATAGTATAGAGAGCTGTTATGGTTGATTAAAACCTATACAAGGGGACAAAAGACTGAACAAAATAAACATAATAATTTCTAAAAAAAACCCTCATTCGGCAAAGCTTCCTCTGCTCAAAACTCGCATTTCATTATGTTTTCATAATTAGAAAAGGTTCCGAAAATGAATATGTTGAAAAAGAAGAAGAAGAAACAGCAAAACATAAATATGCATGCAGCTACAGACACAGACAGCTACACCTTTACACCGACCTACGCACACAGCTGCCTGTTTGTTGTGCTCTCTTTCATGTAAACAAATATTGGGCTGACTTTTGTGTTTATTTGCACAGTTGGCGGCGAATTTGCCGCGTTATTTGTTAAGGAGGGAGCGGGGAGCAGAAGGGGAGCCTGAAGCGAGGGGCGACGAATTGTGTGTGTGCTACTGTTTTTAGCCAGTGCCACGCCCTTAGCTGCCTTGACCACAGGCGTAAAGCTGCTGCCCCGGCTGGGCAGAAGAGGAGCATAAAAATGAAAACAGTTCGAGGCGCGAGCTATTTGCATTTGGCTCATAACTCTTTTGATTGCAAATAAAAACCAGGGACGGGTCTTATACAAATGTTTTTGCTGTTGTTGCTGTTGTTGTTGTTACCTTCTGGTGCCGTGCTCGTAAAAAGGCCAGACGCGAGTCACACCCACGCCCAGGAATCCAAGCTGAGGCATCCTTCAAAGCAAGACACCCAGAGAGCAATAGAGAGAGAGAGAGAGCGAGGGATTGAGGTAGCCAGGCATATGCAAATGAAGTTTGTTTTTATTGTTTGGTCCCCAACAACATCGACAACAGCAGCAGCAACAACAACTGTTTTTTTCGAATACTGTCAAACGGCAGACACTTAATGGGTTTTTTCATCTGCAATGGGAACGTCACTGGGTTTCCGAATGGGTCTCTGTCATGGCTGAGCATGCGTAATGAAGCTTAAGTAGAACTGGTTATAAAAACTGCCGAAGCGCATAAAAGAACATGAAAAGGTGTTGTACGATGAGCTCCACACAGCTCTGCATTGCTCTACTGCTCTGCTCTGCTCTGCTATGGTCTGGTCTGGTCTGCTCTGCTTTGGCAGTAGCCTAACGAACCGAAAGGAGCTGCCACCATCAACTGAAAGCATTCAATGAGTTGAAGATGAGCTGAGTGTCCCAGTGTGGGCTAATGCTATAAAAACATGTCCAGGCCAAAGAGTTAGACAATGTACGAAGTGTGTTGAAAAGCCAATACAATGGAGTAGAACTCTATGAGAATTACAGAGAGAGGACAAAATACTTAGAGTAAGAGTTCTTAGCAAGATGAGGAGGTAGAATCATACATTGTACAGAAGACTTTGAATGTAATCGTTCGCAGGAGAGAGAGAGCGAAAAGAGAAATAGAAAGACAATTAGAAAAAGAGATATAGACAGAGAGAGAGAGAGAAAGAGAGTATCTCTAGATAGTTGGAAAAATATATAGCCTTTCCGTATCCCATTGAATATATCTTCAATTAGGATCGTTCTCTCATATAGAGTATTTATGGTTAATGTCTTATTATCTTAAACATAATATAGATTACGTTAAACTGAAATGCATTCAGCACAATTCAACAGTTGAAAAGTAACGCTTAAAAACAAACCACGAGCTGCTCGGTGCAGCAAGGCAGTGCCCTTCTTCCTTTTCTTTCACCTTTCCTTTTCTGCCACGCCCACTTCAGCTGGCTCCCATTGCATTACCATTGCCCAGGACATTGGGCATTTCACTTAACGCTGTGCCTGACTGGTTTATGCGATACATGTCCTTTGCAAGGAGCAAGCAGCCAGCGAATGCCATTTTTCTTACATGCACACTTCATTTATTACCCTATATCTCTGTCTCACTCTCACCGTGTCCCTCTGTACCCCCTTCGCTCTTGCTGGATGTGGCATTATGTGTCAGTTATATGCATGTCGTTAGTTTTCATGACACTCAGGTCCAAGGCGCGAGTGCTTTTTGTCGAAAATCAATATCTGAGCGCTGCTCAAGTTTTTACATTTTCCATTTTTATTATTTTATACATATATTTGTATATGGGTATGTATGTACCTATCGTATGTATACATATATTTATTCGCTGCTCTTTGAGCTGTAAGTGATAGCATCGCCACCTGCTCGCAGGTGTTGCACATTTATGTTCACCAGTGCTCCAATTGTTTTTAAGTTCTGTCAGATACCCTGTAGAATGAAAATTTAAAGTAGATGAGGCAGGGTTAAAAGAGTTGTATTGCAAATTACTAAATAATATGTATATATTAATCTTGATTTTTGGTATGATCTTATTATCATATCAACTACTTATCCTTTATACATCCATTCAAATTTGTTGTGGCAGATCCAAGATTATTTTTAGGTTTAATTATTTTGTTTGTTAGTAAAAGTTTGTATTGAATAGGATTTGGTACACATAATAGATCTTTTGTAACTTCTCTATACCCGATACATTTGCTATCGTCTGTCTATATATCCCATTAGGCTCGTCAAGCTTTATGATGTTCCAAAAACTTTAAGAATAGCCTAAGCTTTCTTTACAGGATAGTACATAGTCGTCAATACTAAATAGTGAAATATTGGGTTTGGTTTTTGCGGCTATCATGCAATTTCCCACACCTCTGTGCTACGTGTTAAAAATCTGTTAAATCACAAACTGTTGCGTAAAACATGCCCCACTCATACACAATCACACACACACGCACACACACTAACAAAATACACAGCATAAATCATATACATAAATTCAATTAAATTTTTCTCGCACACATGTTTATATATGCATATACACGTGTATGTATATATGACTTTTGCTGCCTATTGTGAGGAGCGTATCAATAGAGCATCTAATTGAGGGCAGCTTGGCTCAATATATATAAATAAATAAATACATATATATATAAAAATATACTTTTGTGTCGATGTATTTAAATTGCTTAAATTGCCGAAAATTGATTCAATGAATCATATGGAAACAACTTAAACACAATTACGGTAAAGTTTGAATATAAACAATGAAAGCAAAGCCTGAAACCATTTTAAATTAATTCAAAATAAATTTAATGTTTCAATTGTTTGCAGAAAAAAAATTGTATCTATGTAAAAATTAAATATATAAGATATAGTAACTCTAGCTCTCGAAGATAAGCATTTTTACAATGGATATATATAATATGCAGCTATATTCATGGAAATAGTAGTGCTGCTCAAAACAAAACGTAAACCAAATGAATCGGTACTTTTTCAGTTGAAAAAATAAAAAGATACTCAGTGTTTGCGAAGTAGAGAATTACAAGAAACATCTCGTTAATTTCGGTCAGAATACATTTTTGTTTTTGACGATTCGTAGAAATAGTAGTGTGGATGTAAGAAGTTGAAAAACCATTGGTCAGTCTTTCAGTTCGTCTCGTAATCAGCAGTTGCACTACTTTATTGTTCATATTCATACTACTACTAAGTTCACCAGCACTTTTCAATGAACCATTTAATACAATCCAACTTTATCAAAGTAATCGCAGTCTAAATATACAAAATTCATTAAAAAAAACTACATATATATTCAATGATCTTTAACCTCACCCAAGTCGATCATATCTAAAATTTTTATCTTACACTAAAAATGATAATTAAAACTACAAGACTCATTTTATGCTCCTTAACATCTGAATCCATTTGAAAATTGCAAAATAATTTGATTTATTCCAACAAAAAAATATGTTTTTCGGTCTCTTGAGTTCCGCAAAATCGAATGATCTATTAAATAACAATAAACTTACAATATGCATTTCTGGCATTTATTATAGTTTACTTTGCGTTTGGCATACATATCACAATTTACACATTTCGTATTCCATATATATAAATACATATATATCTTTTTTTTTTGTATTTTTAATAAATATCCGCAAAAATGTGAATGTTTCATGGTGCCGAACATATTGGAATAGTGCAATAATAATAATGAAAGCCGCCACATGATATCCAATAAAATTTAAAGAAAAACAATGTGCGAATGTTGATTGGATGTAGTCGACTGTCAGATGCGCTGTAAGCTGTTGGGCAATCAATGAGATGCACTTTTCAATAAGAAAATAAAAAATAATTAAATAGTATCAGATAATAAATATTGTTAAATACAATTGATTGATTAATTGATTACTAAATAATGCTAAAGCGAAACAATTCAAATTTGAATGATATTAATTTCAAGCATAAGAAATATGTAAAAAGTTAAAGCTTTGCTGCCAGTTTGCTTAACCTAAAAAGAATATTTTTAAATAAATTCTTCAACAATTTTGATGAAAAGAATAAGAATTTCATAGTAAAATTTGTTCAATTATAATAATCTTTTAATTTTAATCTTGCTAAGCATTATTTTATTAGTCTGATGACCCATGCTCATAGATTATATGCCTACGGCTAAAATGTATATAGGGTATAGCATGCTGGTCATATACACTCGTACATAAATACATACATATATGTACAAGCTACATGACTTTACGTGGTCAGACCATGAAAATTGCGCGAGGAAAAAAGCCAAGCTAAGAGCGGCTAAGAGGGGGGCAAAGGGAGCGGCACTGTAGGGGGTTAGTGTGGGAAGGGGCTGGTTGCAATGAGTGGCATATGCAACAATTCGATTCGATTCGATTCGATTTTTGCCGCATTTCAATTTCAATTTTCATATGCTCCTTCACACACACACACACACAAACATGCACACTCATGCGTCACTCACCCTATTGCAGGAGGGCTATCAATCGGATCAGGCGCCCGGCTCGCTGACCGCCCAGAAGCAACAGGAGGTGGGCAGCCCAGAGGCAGTGCAACTGAGTCGTCGCCGCTACCAGGAACAGTTGAAGATCAAAACAAATGAATTGAGTAAGTATAAAGCAATACATGCCCATAACGAGACACATATATATGTATATATAGCGAAAGATGCGTCTGCATATAGAACAGCGGCGCCTCGATCCACACGTTCGGGCCATAAAAACTGTGCTAAGCAAATGCAAATGCTAAATGCTAAAATGCAAACTTTGTTGGCATTCCATTTCTGGCTAAACACAATGTCTTCTTCGTGATATTTATGGCCTGGCACGTGACTGGAAGCTGCTGTAGGGCCACAGACTGACGGCCGAGTCCAGTTAAATCCAAAAAAAAAAAAAAAATAAATGGAAAAAATCTGCAGACACTTTCTAAATGAGCCCCCATCGCAACGGAACGAACGCACCGAAAGAAGTCGCTGAGAAACTGGCTTCCTCTTTCTTTCTTTTTTCATGCCTCACCCAACTTAAGAAAAATACTCAACCAAATACCAGACATTTTCCCTCCCTCTCTCTCTCTCTCTCTCTCTTTCTCTCTCTGTATGCTTCTCTTTCTGCACACTTTCGTTGCAATTAAAACGAGTCAACTTGTCAACGTTGTTTTTTTCTCTTCTTTTCTATAAATCAGTCGATGCTTAAACTCTTTCTTTGAAGAGTAACTGGTGTACTAATTAGTAAGACTTGTCCCAAAATATTTACGTTTCAATTTATTTAACAAGCAATTACTGTTTCTTGAGCATTTATTATGCTGAAGAATTTTAAAAAAGTTTTCCAAAAATGTGAACTAAAACGGTTCACTTTTTGGGTAATAGGAAAATAATGAAATGTTTGAAAAGATTTATATAATATATTTATTTTTTTATAATATATTTATTTTAAATTTAAAATAAAAAAATCTAAGTAACTTATATATAAAACATACTCCAATATGCTCTTAAAACCTTCTATGACATAAGTTTTAGTCAAATATTTGTCGTTTGTAACTAGTTTATTGGAAATAATTGCAAAAGGGTTTTGGTATAAATTATATGGCTGAGATTTGAGCCTTGGCCCCCAATTGAACGCTTCTAATCTGTAGTTTCGTAAAGGCAACTTTCAAAAAACTCATCATATACATACCAAAGCTTAATCACTTTTTTAGTTGGAAAAAAGATAAACATAAAAAGAAATAATTTCTGAAGTGGTACACATAAGTATGTCTGCTACTGTATATACATATTTTAATACAATATGTATTTACAATTATATATCACATATTGCGTGCATCAAAAAAGTGCATTCCATAGTCGTATAGCAAACATTCCATTTACTACTGTTTGCTACTATGGTATTTTTTAGACTTGTGCTGATCTTACCAATTACTTCATTAAAAGCCAGCGACTATCAGTGGCATGCAAGTAACAACAACTACAACAACAACATTTGCGCAGGCTTGGCCATTGACAATGAAATGTGAGCTCATCGCGTGTATCTTTTGCGTTCCCACTTCCACTCGGCTGGAAAATTGCCATTTAAAGCGCGTGAAAATTGTTTTTTTTTTTTTGTTTGTGTTGTCAGTAAAACCTTATGCTCATTAGAGTTTAGTTAAAATGGGGTATATTATTTTAGCAGCATATGCATGTGATAGGCGAAAGATGAAAGCTTCGACTCGTATGTTAACATTTGCAGGAGTATAGAGGTAAAGGCAAAAAACCTGCAAGTTGTACTCTATCTATATGCATATATTGTTGATAAAAGTATCCAAATTTCAATTGAAATTTCGATTTACCCAAAAAAGTGTCATAGGAGTATAAAGTCTAACAATGTATGCTAGCTATGTAAGGCTTTTACAGGGTATCCCATATACAATTAGATTTTTAGATAAAAATACAATAATAATATATAGATATATAGATGACTCCTAACATGTTAAAGGGCATCTGCATGTCGAGCATTCAGATGTATTGCAAACCGTTAAGCGCGTGTGGACAGTGGCGACGTCACCGCAAATGAAAGTGTGTCACTAAGCCTGGGAAATTGTTAGCTGATATGCCTCAGTGTTGTTGTTGTTGTTGCTTTTGTTATTGCTGTTGACGTTGCTGTTTCTGTTGCTTGGGTTGTGGCTGGGCTTACCGGCACACGGCTTGCCGCTTTAAATGCGTAATGATGCAACAATTTTCTTATCACATTTTTGTTGTCATCCGCCGCGAATAAGTTGAATGTCGACTCTGCAGTTGGCTACGAAATTGCCATCGATCGATTCCTATAAATTGACTCCTGGCTTAAGTGACATGTGTTTGCCTATTAACCGTTATCTCAAGTGTTTGCTGTAGCTGCAGCTAACATATATCATTATTATTGTGTGCGCATGCAATTTTCATATACAGCATGGCATTGGCATGCATTCGATACGCAGCGAGCTACAAGTCGAGTTTTATCTGCAAATGCATTTAGTATGTTATGTTAATCAATCATGATCATTGGATATTGAACTGAAGTATGCCATAGCGTTTTGATCTCGGCAATAATTGACGCATGTTTCTCAAATTTAAAGTTAATTTTCGATTTCCTTTATGGAGTTATAAAATATAAAATAAAATAAAATTTTTCTACAATATATCTGTATATCTGAATCTAGATCTTCATTGAATGTTACAACCTTCAATAAATAATTATTGTATTTTGCTTTTATTTTTTCATACATTTTTTATACACTTTTTTACACATTTTTTTATATATTTTTATATTTCTGCCTCATTTATTTCTCAGTAGTTTTTAACGCAGTTCTTGCACGTGTTTCTTTCGCGTTTTTAATCAACTGCAATCAACTGCATCAACTGCTCTCCATTGCACTTTTCAATGTCATTTTATTTTTATATATGTATGTGTGTGTAACGGGTGTGTAATCCTATTGTTTCATCAGCGCCCATATGCAATGCTAGCGGTTTGCTCGCGTTTTATATCGCGCGCGCTTTTTCCATACAAATTACTTGACAATTGCCAAAGCGCTTAACAAATAAGTCACGCAATATGTGACACAATGTCAGACTTAGATTTTTTAAGAAAGAGTGTAAAAAATAATTATAATCAAATAATGATAATCATAATAATAAATTCAAATATTGAAAAAAAAATAAAAAAATGAAAACATATGGTTAAATTATAGATGTATATATATTTAGTATTTTTATTCGACAGACTACCAAAGCCTGACTGAGCTGTAGAGTTGTAGCATAGCATATATAGATATAAATAGATCATTGTCATATACTATCTATCAGTGTTGGAGACCTTATCAGAGAGATTACCTAAGTCCATATGAGTAGCTTTATTATAATAAAATTAGCTTTTATTGCAAAATCTAAATATTTATATAGTATGTAGTATTTATTTACTTATTTATATGTATATAGTATATCGTACTAAAGAGGCTTCATCACTTGAATAATACAGAGTTTTTTGAGCAAAAAATACTGATTTCAACAATTTTATTCCCTACTTAATTCTATCTCATACTATCGTAAACATAGATGCACCAATATATTATAAATATTTAATACATCTTATTTCATCTTCCATTTTCAAGTTTTTATTGCTTCATTACCTCAGTAAATATATCTTTTTCACTACCAACATTGCTAAAGGGTATTGACTAGTCGTTCCATATGCCCTGAACTATTTTTGTTTGTATTAATTTCTTTATGGATCGGCAGCAGTTTTGCACCTTTATTGCTTTAACGTTGTTTACATACAATATGTTGTTGTTGTTGCTGCTGCTGCTGATATTGTTGCCGTTGCCGCTGTCGCCAAAAGCCAATAAAAAGGAAACGCTGAAATTTTTAGCGTACGCAACGGTTTTTATGCGCCAGTCGTTATCAAAGTTGTCCTCATTGTTGTTGCTGCTGTTGCTGCTGTTCAATGCAGATGCCAAATGAAAAAAAAAACTGCGAGCAATAAAGTCATAAAATTGCAATAGCAAAAAAAATGGCAACATATATAAATACCAAAAGGAGATGTGGGTGTCACGCATTGAAATGCGAAATGCAAAATAGAATCGAACTTCAAAATCAGATCAAGCCACTGTCAGTTGGCCAGTAAAACATAGTAAAGCACATATGTGCATATATGTATATATGTATAAGTATATATGTATATGACAGGATTGAATTATCAACTTGGCGCACAACATGGCAATTGCCTTAGCCTCAGTCTCAGTGCCGGTCTCAGTCTGAGGCTCCGCCCTGCCCCATGAATTATTCAAGTGCGCAAAATTTGTTATTGCCCCAACGGGGCAACAGCAGCTGCTGCTGCTGTCTTTGAACTTGCCTCCTTGCGCCCGCTTACCCTTTGGCAGTTAGCCGTGACCATGGCGAGGCATGCAACGCCCACCCACAAGCCCATATAAAGTCATTATTCAGCTATAAAACGCAACTCTAACTGCAACTGCAACTGCAACTGAATTCTGCCCCTAAACCAAATTCAAAATTAGCTACCCCAATAAGGAAAGAGGTGGAGAGAGAGAAAGACACTAAGACATATATATGTAAACTGTGTCTACAACATATATATGAAGCTATTCTGAAAATGTTCAGTCTGCTCTTCTTAAGTCTTTATAGCTCACTTATCTAATTTCCCATATATGTATATCTCTTCACTTTGCAGACAACTTGGCTCGCTTGCACGCCGAGAGTATGGAGAACGAGCCGCTCTGCAAGAGGCCGCAGGCTCGAGTGATTCGTATGATGAGCGAAACATCGAAGGTCTATTCGCCGCGTGCCACAGTGTTGCATCGCTGTGACGAGAACAGCAGCTGCTGCCCCAGCAATATGGTGTGGGCCGTCAAGAATCAGACAACCGTCGAGAAAGTGTTCTGGATGCGTTCGATCAACAGCCGGCACAGCAAGGCGACAATTGTGCCGATGACCAATCACACGGAATGTCATTGCATCAATCGGCCAGCACAGAGGCGAAAGCGTAGCTCCCAATGCGAGTGCCCCAAGCACTTTATAAACTTTGCCATGACACAGGGTGGCGCCACTATGACTGCCAGTCGCTGCCGCTGTGATTGCCACCTGAGCAACATGACCTGCCAGCGCATGAAGAACGGCGACGAAGGTTTCGCCGTTTCAGAGCTCAAGTAATTGCATTCAATAACAAATCTTTATCTAATCTATTACTAATATCCCAACTTTTCAACAGGTGCATTCGCAGCAACGACTGCAGTCCACCGATCTGTAGCTATGGCATCTTCAACCTAAATATCGGCCGATGTCCGCGCTCAACGCAATCGCAGCCACGTCAACTGGGCTTTGGCTAAGCTAAGTTAAGCTCAGCTGCGATACATCCAGCAATTCAGAACTGTGCATACATCTAACTATTAACACATACATACATACATACATACATACATACATACATACATAAATACATACATACATACATTTACATCAACAAAAATACATTGAGCAAACGTCACCCACTGTGCGGCACAGTGGGCACAGTTCATGCGTTTAGAAGCAGTTGTATCAAAATGCAAAAGCAGTCGTATTAGTCATCAAATGCAAAACTATATATTTAAAGTTTCTATCTTTTGTTTTCATATAAAGAAACAAACTCGATTAACAATATGAAGTCTCTATGCCTTTAAAAGTTGCCATGAAACAGAATTTCCCATAAAATATTCTCTGACTATTTTTTGAGATCAAAAACTATTTTCTCAGTAAAAACGAAATAAACGAATAATCATGTGATTGATATGATTTATAAACAAGATTCTAGCTTATCTGAATTCATCAGTTATATTATTGAAGCTGCGAATCTGAACCATCAGTCAAGTGATTGATTTGATAAAAATAAACATTAAAGCTTATCAATCTTCATCAATCAATTGACAATATATTTCATATGATATTTATGGTTCGTTCATTATTCTAAATACATAGCAGATCTGTTTGACAGCTCTATGAAATGGTGCCATCAATCTTATGATTGAACTAAACTTAAAAGCATAATTCGAACCTCTTACCTTTCAGTTTACAAACGAAATCACTGTACAATTTTTGTATCTATCAATTTTAAAAATTTAATATTGAAAAGAGCTCTTCGACAGCTCTCTGAAGGGGTGCCATCAATTACATGATTGAACTCAACTGAAAAACAGGCCTCATGGCATTCAGTATATAATATATTTCTGTTCTTTTAAATCATATTCTGTAGCACGTTCCATTCATTTGAAGTCAACTTTTAATTTAAGTCCAAATATAAACTTAATTATAAAATCATAAATTTAATTTTAAAGCTCTGCTTCTAGCCGTATGAACTGAAACACATTGAAAACCAATTTAAAAAAAAATCAAACGCAGTCAAAAATTTCGGAAACGAACAAAAAGTATTGAAACCAACTAACATTCAATTGTACTTAAGTTTCGTGTTTAAGCTACAACTATAACTACTTACTATATATATATATACTTATATATATCTGTAAATTTACATTTATATATATCTATTATAAATTACGATTAAACGATAAAGCTAGTCAGCGATTGCAGTTGAGTTTTCTATTTAGCCAAAGGGCCAACCAGCCAAGCAGACCCAAGGTGCCATAGACTGTAAGTCTAACATCTATTAGCTGGCGTTGCCAGAAATTCAAGTGCCTAGCGTTGCCAGATAGGTGCGGAGCACCTTTATGCCTAATCACATATTCCAGCCAGTAGGCAGTCAAATCGCTGGCATTCAAAGGACGATCACGATACAGCACAGAAGATCTTTGGATACTCTCTCTGAAATGCGTTTCATTGAGAAGCCTCTTGATGCAACCCAACAACTCAGCTTGGCTTACATTGTGAATATCTAGAGTCAAGCCCCAACCCTTGGCTTGCATTTTGCGCAAGTTTGGACGCTGATCGCCTAGCAGTGGCATGCCGAGCAGAGGAACTCCATAATAGAGCGCCTCAGTTAGACTTCCTTTGCCTCCGTGCGTGATGAAGAGCCGAGCCAGGGGTTGAGCCAGCAGCTGAGCTTGCGGCAACCACTTCTGCATATACATATGACTGTTGTCTAAGTGAATAGCACTAGCATTAGTTCCATCATATGTCCAGTATATATCATAATCCTTTAGTTGGGCGAAGGTCTGCACAAATACTTTCTCCACTTCGCCAGGCATTGTGAGCCAGCTAAAGCGCGTGCCCAAGCTAAAGAGTATGAAAGGACGTTGAGGTGAGACTAGATTCTTTATTTCTGTCTGCTCCATTACAATGCCTCCAATATCCAGCATGCTAGGCAGCAGCGGAGCTATGGGTCCCTCGCTGATCATATGATGATTATTCAAGGCAAGTACCACTCTGCGACGCATGTCCTCAAAGCTGGGATAGAGAGGCGAAGGAAAGTGGGTACTAAAAGGGAAAAAGGGATCCATTTTATATCTACTCGATATATATCTAGCCAAAAGGAATCTACATCTACATCAGCACAGCTTACTCACCTGTAAATTCGTTTCATGACGCGCCTGGCCAGCAGCTCCGACAACTTCTCCCACAATCCAAAGATCCAGCCTTCAAATCCTGTTCGCTGGCGACTGTCGTAGGGCTGTGGCACGTACCAACGTTCCTCTGGATTGCCCAGCAGGCTGTGCACAAAGCCAATTGGCTGTTGAGTCGTAATTATGGCCACTGGGCAATTGAAATGAGCTGCCACGCCCAGCAGATGATCATTGAAATGATATCCAAGCAGCAGAAGATCGTAGGGCGTTGTTGGACTGTGCTCCATAAAGCCTCGCCATTCAGGCTGATCCAGCAGTTCTCCTGACTTCTCTAATCTCTCAAGCGTCCACTGCAGGCGACTTAGAAAGTTAGCATTAGGCTCAATCAGCTGGTTCCTTGGTAGCTGCCAGGGCAGCAGCAGCTGAGTTACATTCGCTTTCAGCCAATTCTTCTCTAAGGGCTCACTGGTTACCACAGTTAGCTGATGCCCATGCTGGAGCAGCACTCGCGCCACCGCCAAATGAACAAGCAGCTGCGATCGATGCACGCCCACAAAGACGCACAATATGCGACTACCATCGGCGCCAGCACTAATCCAGCAGGCAAGCAATAGAAGTGAATAGCACAGCGAACAATTCATGACTGAGACCCACATCAGCTGCTCCACATTAACTGTCCATTAGTCCAGACGTGGAGCCAATCCATCAAGCTGATAACAAATATGCCAGCAATTTGCTTATACAACAAAATCAAATCAAATCGAAAAACCACAAAAAAAAAAAAAACAAAACAAAACAAAAATCCCAATGTTTTTATCAAAGGGGAAATTAAAAATAAAAAAATAATATTTCAGTCTGGAAATTAATAATACATTTTTTGCATTCAAAAGCAAAAGAATCAACTTTTCAAAAATGTTTTCCCTTTGGGACTTTCTTATTTGCTCTGCTTTATTCAACATGTAAAATTTAAATTTCATATTGAATTGTTTTTATTGTAAAGAAATATGACCGATGAACTTTTTACTCTCTTGCTTACAGAAAATATAAATAAATATTTTAAAAAAATTATTTTCATTCTTTAATTTGTACTTTAAGAACGGAAATTTATCAGAGGTTTCTCATGGTATTGGATTCAATAAATATAAACGGACTTACATCCATTTCGCTGGAAAGCTTTATGAGCACATTGATCAAAATCCTGACCAAGTAAACTAATAAATACAATATTCTACTTCAACTGCATGATAAACCTTGGCAGCCAGTTTAACAGCAAGACAATGAAACAGAACCTCAACTCTAATTTTTGTGTCTGCTCACTCATCAAAAAAATTGTTTATATAGAATTAGCTGTGCTGTATAAAATGCTATATCAATTCTCTGGATTATTACTCCCTTCTTCATGAAATTCCTCATTAAAAACCCATTTTCAATGTCATTTCGCCCGCTTCTATTTCCACAATCTTACTTCTTGGGCAGCTTCGAAAAAAAATCCTCATGGAATTCCTTAAGTATAAGCCGAAACTTATCAGCCTGCTGGGCCAGCATGATCTTATGCTCATCACTCTCATGATCGAGCATTTCATCAGCCTCGACCAGAACTTGCAGATAGCGCAGCCAATTAGCTTCCAGTTCGATGATCTGTTGACGTGTTGCATCCGACAAGGCTACTCGATACTTATGTAAAAGCACAAACAACTCCAACATGGGTATGAATCTGGCCTGTTTTTGAGGCACAGCCTGGACAAGACGTTCAAAGAGCTGATTGGCTACAATAGATTCGTTGTGTGTGCGTGGCACTCGCAATACTTTGAGCTCATTGCGTTCCATGTAGCGATAGAGAGCTGTAAGAGAGAAGTGCTAAATTTATATGTAAGCTCTCTAGCTGCAACTGTTGGAGCACAGCTTCAATCAGTCAATCACTCAATCAATCATAATAAAACTCACCTTCTATGAGACCCGTTGCATGTTGCAGCATTATTTGAATATTCAAAGCCTGCCACTTCTCAATCCAGTCGAGCAGAGTGCTTTTAATGGGATTCTGATTTATGAGCACAAAGTGCACATGAGCAATGGCATCCATGAACGAAATATCATCGGCTAGCGAGCTATAGTGCTTGATGCCCCCCTCGAATATTCCGGCTGTCTTGGAGCTAGCCAGCAGTCGCTGAGTGAATGCCTCCTCCGTCAACTCCCAGAGCGCATGATGTGCCCGCCACTGGATCACATACTCCTCAATCTTTGCTTGTTGTCGAGCAATCTCTGTCTCGATGCCGCGCACCAGCTCCGAGCATTCCGCATCCTCACGAAAGGCTCTTGCAAAATTTGGTCGTCGCTTTTCCTTTGGGATCTTCAATTTATAGCCGAGTCGTGGAAACTGATCCACCAGGCTCTGCACGCGATCGATGACGCCTCGCAGCACGGCACCAACTTTTTGCATGTTGGGTGTGAGCTGTATTTGAGAGTCCTTGACATCGGCTTCCACGACAAGAATAGGCCCAGGCGGCAGTTCCTCCTCAGAGCGCAATGAATCCTGCAACAGCTGCAGGGAGTTGTGAGCACAGCTGAGAAATGCGCTGGCCAACATATCATCAAAGACATTCACATACTGATGCCACTCGCCGGATAGCTAGAGAGATGAGAGATCAGACATTTTTGTCAGTCTATCAAGTTTTATTAGCTATGGAGACCTTACCTCATCTTGAACTTCCGCAAACTCAGTGGCGACAGCCATCATGAGCTCTACAATGGTGTTGTAGTACTTTCTTAACGCACTGTTACCGCGACTCAGGCAGCTACTCAGCTGCTGCTCGAACACAGAAATATCCACAGCTCCACAAAAGTTGAAACGCAACATGGACGTATCGCAGATCCGTTCACAGCTGCGCACAATCTGACGATTCGCGCGCTTGTAGAGCTGGATAATAAGACGCAGCTCCTCCACATGCTCGACACAACCTTCCAGCCAATGGTCGTAACTGTCATTAGGTTCCCCATTCGATATGCCTGCATAGCTTAGTTTATAGATGCCTGGAGCTAGCTGTCGATCAAGGTACTGAATCAGCGGACGAAAGAGCTTTCGCTCCCTTGGCGACAGGCTGTTTATCAAGCGATTGTAGTCGAGGCAGAGCTGTAGCACGCTGTTATATACCAGCTTCAACGAATTCTGCCTTTCATAGATCTTGCGCACCGAGGCAGGAACTGTATAGCCCAATCTCTCAAAATGCTCCGCCTGCATACAGAGCTGCAAGGCACTCGCGTCCATGTTGCACTCCAGCAGAGCCTTTGACTGCTTGCTGCGATGCACCAGATATCGCTCCAGCTTCTGGCACAGATTGCTTCCAGCTTGACTTTGCCACTCTTCAAAGGAAAATCGTATTTCTTTCTCGAACTCCGAGCGAAGAAGCTCAAACTTTTCAAGCGCAACTGCTGCCTGCGGCACAGCTGGCAGCCAGGTGGAGCCACATTTAGCTAGACGATCACGCAACCAAGTCAAACGGTCCAGATTGATGCGATAGGTGAGAGCATCGCTGACATGTGGAGGCAGCCATGAAGGATGTTGCTTTCGTCTTAGCTGCAGCAACTGCCTTGTCGTCGTATCCATATCCTCGCTGAACAGATGCCACAGGTTGGTCACCTGGCCCAGATAGCATTTGCGTAGAGTGGCGTGGTAGGAATAGTAGAGCAAAACATTGAGAGCTTCCAAAGTCTCCTCGACATTGCAGACACGGCGAAAAGCATTCGCAAGTAGTCGCTGCTGGGTCTCTTCCATGCCTTTGACAGCTCTTCGATAGCCCTCCATCTTTTCATACCATTCGCTGCGATAGACATCCAGCATCAGGTGCTTCGTATTGGAGCTGCGTAGCTGATCGAGCGTTGTTAGGAATTGCTGCTCCACACTCACCGCAATCTTCTCCAGCTGCTCGCCTGTGGTGCCACTGAACTGTACCTCGCCTATGGTCTCTAGCTCATCCATTCGACCGAACACAATCATTGCCTCGCATATGTCCTTCAAATCATTCAATCTCTCCATAAAAGCATGCACATGATTGAAGATGATGCCCTGATCTAGCTGCCAGCCAATCTGCTGGAGCTCCAGTTGATGCAGCTGCTGCTCGTAGGACAGGCAGCAGTCCAGAGACAAGTTGCACATCTTAATGCCAAATCTCGGACGACCTTCCAGTATCTCGTCCAGATTTATTTGTGCGGTGCAGTACTTAATAATCTGATTGCTCAGATTGCGAAAGAGTATAGTGATTCGATCGCCGTGCTTATAATGCTCCGATTGCTCCCAAACGAAACGCAGCAGATGAAAGATTTGCGGCAACTGTTGCGATATGTCTGCTAATGACTTCGACTCATCGATCTTGGCACAAGGCTCGATCAGCAAATACAAAAATCTTAGGTTCGACATCGCCAACTCTTGCTCCAGCTGAGCCGATGAGATCAACTGCTCAATTTGTGGCATGTGCACCGATTGCCATTGACGCAGCACCTTGAACACGCGCTGCACATCGAACTGTTCCAGCTGAGAGTTCAAACCCTGTAGAACCTCCACTGCAAGAAAATAGAAGTATTTGAATGTATTCAAAATATCATCTGAAGATATGTTTTTAGCCCAAAACCAAACGAAAATCTTGATCTCGAAAGCTAGAGACTGTGAAATTTGCACTCAGGGTATTTTCTAGTCAATCATTCACACAACTGGAGTTTCACACTTCGTATATTAATACCCACATCGATATTCCCAGAACTCGTATTCATCGTTCATAGTTGCCAGCGTATTGGCGGCCATCAGTGTTCGATCACTCAACACTGTGCGTATCTGTGTAGTCCAATAGACGGCGATGCTTTCGAGATTCTTGAACAACGGCCTGTCACAGACGATTTGCTCCCCTCCAATCTGATGCAGCACAAAGGGCACATAGAGCGCTGTGATACCACCGATCTTGGAGTTGATGGCAAAAAGGAAGGCCAACAGCTTATCGAGGCTGGAACAGAACCTGGCGCGCACTGTCTGATTCCAGTCCTGGTAGTTTCTGAAGATTGGCGCATAGAAGCGCTCCAGCAGACGCATCAAACAACCATCCACATCGCTGTGCACGGTGCCAAAGTGAATCTCATCATGGAAGCCATCGATTGAGAATATTTCATTTGGTTCTCCACGCAAAAAATAACTAATATCATCGACGGGCTTCGTTGGGAAGCCCAGACAAGCTGTCAGCACATTGTCTGCATAGAATATTGTGAGCAGCGGTTCATTAACCTCCAGTAGCCAGCGTCGTATATTATCGAGGGAAGCTTCACTCCAATCCCTCTGATTCAACGAATACAATGTGGTCATGCGTTGTATATACTCAAGCAGCTGATTAAGATCCTCATCGCTGTATGTGGGACGTGGCGTAGGAGGCCGAATCTCCTCCTGTGGCACCTCTTCCTTGCGCTCTGAGTGGAAGTAATCATATTAATAATAAAACAACGTTTTTAAGTTTATTATATACCCTCATCATCGGATAAATCCGAATCAGTTAGCCGTTCATCTTCTACAGCGCTGGAGGATGTCATTTTTTCTTATTTGTCGGCTTTGCTATTCCTATGCAGTGGCACACAAAGTAAAAAATAGTATAAAACATTGCATTGTTGCCATAGTATCTCCATATCCAAATCCGTTAAATCTACCAAAATACAAGCTGTTTTGCAGCACCTAAAAATATTGTATTTAATATCTACCGATACATCGTATAAGTAATACATGAATGACAATATATCGAATATTATTATGCGCTATGTTCAAATCGAAGATAAACTTAAATCAAAGTGAAAATAAATGACTGCAGGTTTTAAAACTTTGCAAATACTAAAAATTAATTAATCTAAACATTAAAAAAAGTTTTATTAAAAAAACTTTTTGCTTAATAGTTTTATTTAAAAGCCCGCCGATGTAGCCACAGACACTGATTGCTGTTATACAGCACTCAAAAATAGTCTTATACGTGCTTATCGATATATCGAGTAGCTTTAGCTGTTATATCTAGCGTCGAAGCGAAGCGGCAAATTGTTTGTAATTTGTAAACATTTTTAAAAAGTAAAGTAAATCAAATATTATGAATAACAACAATGCAGCGTTAGAGCTGGTTTGCGAGACAGCCAATTCGCTGTTTCCCGAATTGAATATGCGACCCAACGAGCTATCAAAACCAACAGAAGCATTTCTAACCAAGGTGCTGATTTGCTATTTGCGTTCCTTTGGCTTTCGATTGGAGCCCCCGTACAATATTGAAAGCGAGGCGAAGGATACGTCCAGAGAGAAGCGTGTGTTCTTAAGCAAGTTGTGCCGGCAAGTGGAGCGCATAATACAAATATCATTTCCAGGCAAAACGTTCACATACATAGATATAATAGAGCCAAGTATGAATGAGTCATATCCAATAGTTTATATTATGTTTAATTATAATAAATGTCGTTGCAGCTGTCAAAAAAACCTCCAGTACACTGGATGTGCTGTTCAACTACAGATGTTTCTATAAGATGCAAAAAAAGGAAATCCTTTGCCCCATTGCAGATCAGCTGAAGGAGCGCCAGGCGTTGAGCGCAGCCATCGCTGCCAAACGCTCTGAGCTGGAGCAAAATAAACAAAAGACAGAGCAAACGAAAATTGATATAGTCAATTGTCAGGCCAATATAGCCAAGATGAGCGCTGAGCTGCCAAAGGCAATGGCCGAGCTGAAGGAGCAATCAAAGATCTTGCAGCAAAAGGAAATGGAGTTCGCCTTGCAGGAAGAACAGCTGGCAGAGCTCAATAGCCAGGTGAAACAATTTCAGCAGCTGCTGGTAAAGGACACCGAGCTGGAGCTAGTCGAAAGGTAGCTAAGTGAACAAAGCAAAAGAGAATGAA
Organism: Drosophila anceps; assembly: GCA_035045945.1. Classification (NCBI taxonomy): domain Eukaryota; kingdom Metazoa; phylum Arthropoda; class Insecta; order Diptera; family Drosophilidae; genus Drosophila; species Drosophila anceps. Next base: position 4,621,471 of record JAWNON010000190.1, read on the forward strand.
AAACTAATCGAATTTAACTCCAATCAACAGCCAAACAGCGCAAATACTTGCGCGCATTGAGAGCAGTAAACTGGAAATGGAAAAGCAGGAGGAGCTCTATAAGGAACGTCGCCTGGAGATCGAAGCCAATCAGCAGCTGATCGATGAATTAGAGAAGGCAATGAATATATTGCCACCAGAGCTGCTCAACGAGTACAAAGAAAATCTCAAGCTTAAGGAGCGAATGGAAAAGAAACACGCAACAATAGAAGCAAAGAATCAAAATCTCTTAACTGGCAACGAGAAGCAGAAAGTGCAGCTCGTAGAGTGTGAAAAGAAGCTGAAAACACTCAAGCTACAATTCGAGAAGGATGCACAGGAGCCAAAGCAGAAGATCACAGAGCTGGAAACACTTATCAATCAACAAGAAAATCGCATCGTCGAGCTGGAGCAGAGCAAAGACCAGCTGCAGGGGCAAATCGAGGCGGAGCAGTGCGACGCGGAGCAAATCAAAATAATTGTCCATAACTTAATAGATCACTGCACGGTTTAGACTTAATATATTCATTTGTTTATTGCTAAGGCTTAAACTGTTTTCTCTTTTGTGGTTAGGGACGAACGACGAGCTGAGGAAATTCATGTATCCATTTTTTTGCTCTCCAGATGAGCCTTCAGCTGCTGACTGAAATCATCCTCCACATTGTCGTCGTCCCAATTATCCTCCCACACATTTGGCTCCTCCACATCGTCGGCCACACGAAAATCTGTCAAAAAAAACAGCTCTTAATTCAACATTCTTGAAAAAAAAAACAAAAACAAAAATACCTTCAGCGGGAAACTCTTCAAATTCATCATCTTCCTCTAGCAGACCCAAATCTTCGCTCTTCTGGTTCGACTCTTCTTTGTCCTTTTCTTTCTCTTTATCGGGCGCAGACATTTTTAATATTTGTGTGTGTGTATGTTGAATTACAATTGTTAAACAATTTTACGTTTTCAACAAATTTGACGCTTAGCCGAAATGATGCCGAGTCATTTGTCTAGAGATGTGCGTATGATTACAATATATCGATATATAGTGTTGAAGAATATTTGTGTTCGATATGCTGATGCACGAGCATCGTAGCGTTGCCACCGTGTTAAAATAAAGTTGGGCGCGCTGTTTGCTTTTTGAATTATGCATTTATTTGTATTTGTATTTATTTGATAACATTTTGACTTGTGGCTATTTGAGTTTCAAGCTAATAGGGTTATTGAGCAGTTGAAGTGTACGTAACGTTAACATTTATAATAAATAGTTTTGCGGTATGCTTTTGATTTATTGCATATTGTTTTGTTTTCTGTTTTGTTGCATAGGCTTCTTTTCTTCTTTTTTTTACTTTTTAAAGTTTTCTATGTGGTTGGTTTTTAGCATGCCAAAACTGTTTCATTTTTTTCATTTTTTAGAGTTTCTTTTGAGCTTATTGTAAAAATTTTGTATGCCAAAATATATCTACATATGTATTAATATAGATTTGTTTCTGCTTTAAGTATACTACTTTTATAAAGGAATAAAACACCATACATTTGAATATTTGTTCTTTTTTTGAACTTATTTTTGTTCGTTTTGTGTTTTTGCTTTGTTTGAGTTTCAATTTTGTTTTTTTAATGGGCTTCATTGCTATTTGTTTACATCACAGGCGCACAACGCACAAATAAAAATGCAATTATTATCATCAATTAACAATTTGTTTTTTTTTTCAAGCTCCGTTTTTTTTTTTGTTTGCTTAAAAGTTTTTTTTTCTCTTTAGAAAAGAATTTGTTAAGTAACATAAATTTTTTTTGTTTTTTTTTTGTTTATAATACTTATAACTGCTGCGAAAGTTTTTTTTTTTATAAATAATATAATTTTGTTAGCTGGTGCTGTTATCTGATCAATGATTTCAAAAAGTGCTTGCCGTCCTGCTCCATTAAGTTGCACGGCCCTTCCACATCTCTGTGTGTGTGTGTGTATGTGTGTGTGTTTGTATATGTGTTAGTTATTAAGTTGATAAATACATATATATGTGGTATATATATATATATATGGTTGCTGTGTATTATTAAATACGCATCTAGTACATATAGTATTTGAAAGCTTTCTAGAAAAAACAGTTTTTTTATCACATATAGAGAGGAAGTGTTAAATATGTTTTATCTGTTGATCTGTTTAGATTTGTAAGTTGAATATTAATATATAAATATACATATATATGTAATAATACAAACATGCATTGTATACAATCTGTAAATTAAACAGCTTAGCCTCATCGAATGCATCGAGTAGTTGCAAACAATCATTTCAATATTTTTGTTTTTTTTTTCAATCTTTTTTATACATTTTTCAATAATTCAATTTTTGTTTGTTTCAAGTAGAGCACCAATAAAATGTAAAGCAAAGTATTTGTGGTTGGAAACAAGTTGCATTAATAAATAGAAAAAAAAATTAATTAAATTATTTACTTTAACAGGCTAGAAATACGTTCACAGGGCCGGCACAACTAACGAGTCGCTCACTCGCTGCTTTTACTCGTTACTTTGTGCCTAGAACCGTTCATTTTTATAGTTGAGAGCTTTTTCGATTAAGTATTTGTGTGAGTGTGTGTAGGTGTGTGTCTCTTTTTTTTTTTAAAACGCTAAGCGTTCTCTAACGGTATTTGTATCGCGCTTACAAACTACATAAATACACATCGAACATCGAAAATATTGATAGCGCATATCTATATGCAATAATAATAAAGGATTAATATTATAGCAAGTCAACGGACAAAGGTAACAAGTAAGCAATTCGCTGCAATCGTCTCACTCTCGCTAAAGCATTTGCAGCGAGTGCTTTGCTCGTACGCGATATCTGCTAGCGAATGCCTTACTCGTTGCTCGCTTGTGCGCTGAGCTTGCATTATCTGATATACATACATATATAAATATATATAATATAATTACAAACAACAAATCACTACACATTACTTCAACTGGTTTTTAGTTTTCCTTTTTTGTTTTTGTTTTTGTTTTTGTGTGCTTCCTTTACTCGCGCCTTGTACGCTTCGGTCGCGTGGGTGCAAACGAATCGACTGATGCGGTACTCGTTGCACTGCCTCCAATACTCGCACCCTCTGTCGAGGCTATAGCCGTTATAGTCGCCGATATGGTTGCCGGCTGTCGACTATCTGCGCCGCCGCCGCCGCCACGCACCTTACGCGATGCCACCGACTGAGCGGTCACCTGCAGCGAAATGGCATGCGTGTTTAGCTTCTCTGCGAGCAGCAGATCCTTCAGCCCCTTCATTTTCTGACTATACAGCGTAATCACTGGACGTTTAAGCATTATCTCGAATGGATCGTAATCATCAACAACTGTTGGCTGATTGCTGTTCGCTAGCTCCACCTGGCTGCTCTCCTCCACTTTAGCTTCTTTGTGCTGCTGTTGTTGTTGCTGTTGCTGCTGTTGCTGCTGTTGCTCGTTGTTGTTGCTCTTAGCCTCATTGTTGCCGTTGTTGCTTATTGTTGTAGCCTCCTTCTCAGCATTGTTGCTGCTGCTGTTGTTGTTGTTGTTATTATTGTGCGACAGTTCGCTGGACGTTGTTTGCTCGGCTGCTGCCTGTTGCTTGAGATCAGCGAACGGCTGACCGCCGCCCTGCAGCAAAAAATCAGGATTCAATATCTTTTCGCCGCAAGCAGCTGTGAGATCCGCCAAAGTTGTTGGCAACTCCGATTTGGGTTTCTGTAAATGGCAAGGAATAATTAGATGAGTGCTTTAAATTGGCTACATGAATGAAGGAAAGACGCTGCGCTAGCTCTGAATAGAGATTGAATAGATATACAACAGGGATAAGTAAAAGATCAAAGGACATAAAGAAAGGGTCATAAAAGACAATCAATTGAATCTGAATCAGCAATTATTCTATGATTAAGTAAATATATAAATAATTAAGCTGCAGCTACGTTATCCTACCTCATCCTTCTTAACAACCGTGATGTTATTGTTGTTGTTGCCTTCCAAGTGAAGTGATGCCTCAACAACCGCTGCTGCTGCTACTGCCGCTGCTGTAACTGTAGCTGCTGCCTTCTTTTTAGCCTCCAATGCTGCAGCCTGCTCGGCCTCTAGATCCTCAGGCAACTTGATGACCACCTGGGAGCGTATATCATGGTCAAACTTGGTGATATTGGTGACCAGCGGCTTGGCCCAGCCAATGTGTAGAATGGGCGTTAGGCTGTCCTCCTCCCACTGACAGATGCCATCGTAGAAGCGCAACAAATTGGCAAACACCTCCGCATCACGTAAAATGCTACGAGCCGAATGACCCGAACTCTCCGTCTTCATCACATAGGGTATCAGCTCATTGGCAATATCCAGCAGCTCCTTGTAGATCTCCTCATCGTCTCGACACTGATACGTATACAAGCGTATTACGTCTGCCGCATTAGCCCAGGCGGCGAAGGCTTCGCGATACTTGAGCAAACGATTGTAATAGTTGCCCTGAAAGATGTGCGGATAGACGTGATGATTGTGATAATGGGTGCGTGAGGATTCGATTGCTTCGCGGAATAGTTGCTCGCAGCTGATGGTGCGATGCGTGCGATTGATCTCCTCCAGCTCGCCAAGCAGGCCCAGCGCCATGGGATAACGCTTCAGATGGCCCAGATCGTACAGTAGCCACAGCAACTGCTGCTGCAGCTCAGCAACTTCAACACAATCGCTGTTCGCACTGAGAGATATATTTAAAGCTACACAGATGGCAGCCACCTCCATGCCGCGCTCACAGACCACGGCCAGGCCACCCAGGTACAACCACGAGCCGGACTCAATGCCGGCGCCAATGTCCTGGCCACGTTTATCCTCGCTGCCCTTGCCATGCCAGGTCACTTCGATGCTCTCCACGTGCTTCTGTCCGAACACAACCCACGCATGATCCTCGGAAATGGCTAAACGAACATCGCGATAGCCCAGCAGCTGGCAGCCGGCGGTGGTGGCCAGCGCCACGCCAAAGCAATCCAACTTATTGCCAGACAGATAGCTATACAGATTCTGCAGATGGGCTCGATCCTTGTAGCTGCTGCGTATTAGCGAATTCCATATCACGTCCGACACCTTCTTGATGATCTCCCGCGTCGCCTGGCGATGCGGCTTCGGTTTATCCACCACCGACAATATCGTCTGGAACTTCTTGTACAATCCGGCAATCAGCTCGTGTGTCACCACAGGAAAGGGCACGCTGTTACCCATGATTACCTCATTGCCACCACCTAAAAGATGACGAACAATAATTAAAGTGATATTGTAATTGATTTCTTAAATTAAATATTATTAAATATTTTGAGATGAAAAATAAAGAGATAGAATAGAGAGTAGAATAATTCAGAATAAATAAATTTATAAAAAAAAATAAATGAAAGAGTATTTAAAATTCTATTTAATTATCTTTTAGAAAGCTGATTTTATTTCATTCATTTTTTTTTAAAGGAGAAAGCTTTTAAATTGTTTAAGAGCCCTAATTATTAAATGTATTTATTGACAAATATTAAACATAAAAAAATAAAATAAATAAAATTAAAATATAAATATAAATATATATAAAAAAACTTTTTCGAAACTCCAGTAAAATCTTAAAAAAAAATAATAAGTGCGAACTCTAAAATTGCATTTTTATTATAACACACAAGATTGTATTTTAAAGTTTAATGTGAATAAACAAAAAAAAATAATTAATCTTATAAAAAATTAAGTTTTTACAACATAAACTAATAATAAATATTAAGATATTTTTGCAATTTGCTTTTTAAATAAAATTTAAAAATATATAAATAAAAATAAATGAAATATCTTTTATTTAAGGGATCAATTCAAAAAAAAAAAAAAAAAAAAAGTGAACATCTAGAGGAAAAAACCTTTCCTGCAAATAAATAAATCAAACTGATCTATGCAAAAAAATTGTAATATATGCATATAGTACAAACTCTTATAAAAATAAATTCAAAGTATATATGTAAGTCTAACAGAGACTCAACAAAATCCCTTATAAAATATACGTTATATTTGAAAAGAACCTAACTTCAAATCTCTTATAAAATATAAGTTAGAAATAACTGACACCAACTTTGCAGACTATTGACACTATTGACAAAAATATGTCTTATACAGTATAAGTCAAAGTCAACTGTCACTCACCTAGTGCCGCTTGGGCTGCCTGCGCCGCTTGGGCCGCCTCGCCGGTGGTCAGCGACAGCTCAATGTAGCCAACAACGATGGAGAGCAGCGTCAGATCGGGCTCAATGGCGCTGGTGAGGGCGCGTCTAAACAGATTGACCACATCCGAGGTGGATTTGAGGGGGAAGAGGCTGGCGTCAATGATGCCATTGAGGGCCATGCAGGGGCTGGCGCTGGCGCTGCGAGTGACCGTTGACATGACTGCAAGGGATTCCTGCTGCTGCTGCTGCTGCACTCTTCTTTTGCTGCACTCTTCTAATGGTGCTGCTGCTGCTACTGCTGCTGCTGCTGGTGGTGTTAGTGCTTCTTACGCTGTTGCTTAGCACTGGCCGCAGGCGCTGTTGCATGCACACTGGACGACTTGCATTTCCACTTGGTAGCAGTAGCAGTACAGCCAGACACTTTGTTGCTGCAACATTTGAGGGGAGCTGCTGCCGCTGCTGCTGCTGCTGGGTGTTGCAGAGGGAATGTTTGTGTGTGCAATGGACGCCACAAGTTGACAAACAACTTTTTTACTTTCCACCTTGTTTGTGCGCGCACTGTTTGCCCTTTTTTTTAGTGTTTTATTTTTCTCTGCTTTTGCTTTGTCGCGCTTCTCTATGTGCGTGTGCGTGTGCGTGTGTGCGTGTGAGCGTGTCTGTGTGCACTTATTCTTAAGCAGGATTTCTTTTTTATGCAATTCGCTGCATTTTTTTTTTTACTGCAATTTGTGTTTTTCGTTCGCTTTGGATTGTTCTATGCGAGTGTGCGTGCAAGTATGTGTGTGTGTGAGTGTGTGTGTATGCATGCGTTGTGTCGTTCAATTGTACTGACACTTCGTTAATTTTGTCGTGCAGTTTATTGCTGTTGTTGTTGTAGCATGAGTAGTTGTAGTTATTGTTGTTGTTGTTAAATATCCTGTCGTCGCTTCGCTCTCGTTTGCACACGTCAGCAGCGAGGGTGACCGAGTTGGCCGCCGCAGCGCTTCAGGTTTAGCAGGTGCGTAGCAGCAGCGCCAGCGACCGCAGCGTCAGCAGCAGCTGAAATTGCGTAGCGTTGAATTATTGCGTAGCATCCAAAGCAGCGCGCCTCACCTCCCCCGCCCACACACACGTGCCGCGGAATTTACGCCGTTTCTTTGTACTTGATTTTAGGTAATATTTCGTATATTTAATTACATTTATTTCACACAATTTATATTAGTTTCTTTTAGGATTTTTATTTATTTTTTTGTTGCCGAAAAAAAAACAGAACTTTGTTGCGTCGACTGTTTTTTGTTGTTGCCGCTGCTTTATTATTGTTGGCATTCCGTTTTGGTCCGCTCGACGCGCTTTGGCATTTTTAGCGTTAGTTTACTTGAGCAATGCGCGCTTAACAACACTGCTAAAATGCTGCCACCGGAGTGGCCGAGGCACCGTGACTGTCACTGCGACTGCGAACGGTTATATAAAATATTAATGAAAATGAGTGGCATTCCCTATTTATTAATCATTATGGTTGTCTCTTATGTGTATAAATTTCACTTAAAATAAAGTCATGTAATTGTGACTATGATTTTCTATAACAATTTGTCCATCTCTATTTACGATCATCGTTCACCTCGTGACCAGTCACTTTATCAGTTGTGCCATCACAATTACCCATCTCTAGCTCTGGCGCTTTTTGCTTAATATAAACAAATGCCGGCTTTTCTTAATTTTAACTGCAGCAAAACAATTGACTGCAAACAAGGAGCTGTGCGCGCAGTGCGCTATAATGGTAAGCCTCTCTTCAATATATATGTGTGCTTTTAAGTTTAATCCCCGTTTGACAGTGGATGGCAGCTACTGCATGAGCTGCGGCTCAGACAAAAAGATAAAACTCTGGAATCCGGTTTCTGGTTTGCTACTAAAGACCTATGGAGGCCATGCGGACGAGGTTACTGATATGGCTGGCAGCTGCGACAGCAGCTACATTGTCTCCGCCAGCCTGGACAAGAGCATCATCTACTGGGATGTGGCAACGGGTAAGAGAAAGAGAGAGAGAGATAGAATTAGGATAAATATGTTAAATTCTTTTGAAGGCTCTCCCGTGCGCCGACTGCGAAGTCATGCTGGCGGCGTACGGTGTGTCTGCTTCAACGAGGACTCCTCCATTGCCATATCGGGCGGTCGTGATAATGCCATCATGTGCTGGGACATACGCACCCGCCGCTTAGATCCTGTCCAGGTGATGAAGGACGCCAAGGATTGCATAACAGCTGTGCTCACCAATGATCACAAGATCTTTGCCTCCTCGTTGGATGGCTGTGTGCGTCACTATGATATACGCGTCGGTGAGCTCACCTGTGATGAGGTGGGCCAACCCATTACCTATCTGGCGCAGACGAGGGATGAGCAATGCCTGCTAGCCGGCTGCCAGGACAACTCGCTGCGTCTGCTCGACTGCGAATCGGGTGGACTTCTATCCGAATATAAAGGCCATCAGTCTGCGGACTATCACATCGAGTGCGGCATCTTGGCCAACGATGCGCACCTGGTCTCAGGCTCCAGCGGCGGCGATGCCTACGTCTGGGATCTGCTCGAGGCGAAGGTCCTGCAGCGCATTCGCATTAGTAAACCAAATTTGAATTGTACCGCAATTAAGAATGTTTTTTCAACCTTTTCTGTTTCTCTTGCAGGTGACAACGAAGGCGTGGTGCACTCCCTGGCCACTCATCCCAAGCGACAGGAACTGCTCTTCGCGCGACGCCGGGACATGTATGTGTTTACCACAGATCTGCAAATCGAGGAGGAGCAACTGTAGCAAAGGCAGTACCAACTTTCTTCCTTCATTTAGTATAAGTTAGTACTCAAATAAGTCTAGTCATATTTCTGTATAATTTATATTAAGTAGGAATTTCAAAGATTTACATATAGATAAATCAATTGTTACAATTTCTTATAGCATCGTAGATCATTATCTAGTTATTTATCTATTGTCTAAGTCCTTGGTATTATAGCTGTCAGAATCCAGCTACAATCTTTGACAGTCAAAGCAAACTCCGAAAGTTATCATATCTTCTCAATATCATACGTTCTTTGTTTCTACTATTAATTGACAAAGTTTAATTAATTTCATAACATATTATTCCGAATATTGCAATGATTCCGATCAAATATACTGCAGAACTTTTAATGAATATAACTCAAAACTAATAAAGTAAATGTAATCTGATATGATACTGTACAATCTTTACATGATTTAAGAACTTGAACCGCGAGAGCTATGTATATTTTTTCGATATCATAGTGATCCATATTTCCCAATTGTCAAACGTTTATGTTTCGGAATATTCTGACTGCTTACGAATAATTCTAATTCTTAATTCCGAAAACCTGTAATTTAGTCAAATGTTCGATTAATGTGACCTGTAAGAAGCTCTGCTATCGATTGGCATTTAAAATATTTGAAATTTTAGCAAAAGCTACATTTTCGGAATGACTCCGAAAGAGTAACTTTTAGCCATAATTTAATAAAAAAAATGCAATTATTAAATATACAAAAGAAACTATAAATATGCATTACTAAATCAATTTCAATATGTATATATATTATTTATATATTCCACTATTCTCCTAATCCTTTAGCTCCCATAATAAAAACTCACAAATTGTATTTCTTTGAGGGGAAAAGGAAAAACCATTTATTTGACATAATTTTTTTTTCGTATTTTTGTTTTTTTTTTTAATTATTTAATGTATTTTGTTTGTTGTTTATATAGAGCATGAATGTACGTAGTAATATGTTTGTTTGTATGTATGATCTGGCTTATATAATGCATAAACAATGTGTTTCATCTTGCTGTTGTTGTTGTTTAGCTGTAAATCTGTTCGCTGCGCTCCTCACTCAAAACAAATGCCCGATGCATGTGCAAGCGTGTCTGTGTGCGTGTGCGCGTCGTGTGTGTGTATGTGTGTTGTATGTGTATGGGTGGAGCACCGCTCTCCATCATTCTCAAACTCTCTCTCCGTTGTGGGTGGTGTTGGTGTTGGTTGTAGTTGTAGTTGGCCAAAGCCGTTGCCACGCTGCGCTGCTGCGCAGCAGCTGCTGCTGCTGTCGTCGGCTTCACCTCAAACACTTGGTGTCTTGCGGGGGTGGCCGGACAAAAAGCTGATTGCTCTGCCAGCGCGCAGCGTTCCAGCGGCTTAGCAGAGAGCTGCAGGCAGTCTACACTCTCTCCATTTTTGCTCGTCTAAGCTTACGCACACAGCGACACACACGCTCACACAGGCATGGGGCATTCCGTTATTGTTTTTGTTTTTTTTTTGTTTTTTCTTTACTGCCGAGCTGCAGCTACAGCGGCCTCTCTCTTTCTCTTATATATTCTTCAACTCTTCTACTCTGCTGCTTGCACTTATGTACTAAAGCATATTTATTTATTCGTTTGTATATGTATATGTACGCAAATTGTTGTACATATGTATGTGTGTAGTTATGTATGTGTGTATTTATAGATTTATTCATATATATATATATATATATATATATATATATATATATATATATATATATATATATATATATATATATGTGTATATATATATAATGTTTTATGTTTAATGTTATCGTATTTAGTAATAATTTTATGTAATGTTGCGTTAGCTTATGTAAATTACATATATATATATATATATATGTGTGTGTATATGTATGTATATATAAACTACACACACACATATATATATATATATATATATATATATATATATATATATATATATATATATATATATATATATATATATATATATATTTATATGTGTGTGTAGTTTATATAATATATATATATATATATATATATATATATATATATATATATATATATATATTTATATGTGTGTGTAGTTTATATAATAAACGATTCTCTCTCTCACGCGCACTCCTTCTCGCTCTCTCTCTTTTTCTCTCTTATAATTAGATTATACAATCAACAAAAAACTCAATAAGTTCCATTCCAAAAATTTTCGATTCTCATACATTTTTTTGGGCAAAAGGAAAAGTATAATAAACTCGATTAAATTGTATATATATACATACATACATGTATTATATATATATATATATATATATATATATATATATATATATATATATATATATATATATATATATATATATATATATATATATATATATATATATATATATATATATATATATAGAAATATATGTATGTGTGTTTATGCAAAGTAAAAATTAATTAAATAATAGAAAATAATTTAAAAAAGTAAAAATTAATGCGATGGTGTTTATAGAGTTCAGCATGCTCATTATATATATAGAATATATATACATACGTATATACATGTATATATATATACATATATATTTGTATTTTTATATAGCATGTTCCATATTTATATATAGTAATATATATATTTTTTTTCTTTCATTTTTTTTTGCTTAGTGAATAAATTTTTAATTTTGCTTAATTTGCTGTATTTTTTTTTTAAGTGTATGCATGTTTGTATATATGTATGTGTGTGTGTGTGTGTTTGTTGTAATAAACAAAAAATCATAAAATTTTTATGTCTATTTTGTTTTTTTGTTTTGTTTTCAGTTTTTTGTACTCTGTTTTGTTGTTACTGCCTGTTGTTTTTGTTGTTGTTGTTGTTTTGTTTCTCTCACATTTACTTAAAAAATATAAATAAAAAATTCTTTTTTTTTCCTTTTAAATTACAGTGGCTATGTGAGTAGTTGTTGTTGTTGTTGTTTTTGCTTTTTGCTTATGGAAAAATTAATAAAAAAATTCACGCCTTGACTGCACAAAATTCTCTTTGCTTTTTTTTTTACTTTTTTGTTTTTCTCTTTTTTTTTACTAATTTTATACAATTGCCTTTAATATTTATATTCTTTGTTTCTTTTTTTTTTTTGTTTAGTTTTACAGCAGCTTAAACTCTGTTAGGCGACAGTTCAACAGTAGCAACAGTATTAACAGCTAGCTGTTATGTTAGTAACAGTTTCAGCTGCAACGAGCTTTACAGCTAGCGGCTTGAATTACTTTTACTATTAGCAGCATCTTAACAGCTATGTACAGCAGCAGCAGCAGCAGCAGCAGCAGCAGCGGCAGCGGCAGCAGCAGCGCTAGATTTAGTTTAGCAGCAGCTTAACAGCTATAACTAACTATACACTTCAACTGTGTTAGCTGCGCAGCTGTTAAACTCATTGACGCTTGACAGCTTTATTAAGGCTATACTGCTGTTGCTTAACATAGCTGCGGCGCTTGGGCATTAAAAGTTTTACAGTTGCTGCTGCTGTTTTAGCTGTTGTTACTGTTATGTTATGGTGCACGCCTTTAATACTAGCTCGTGTTGTTGCTGCTGCTGCAATGTGTTGAGGAACGCTGTTACTGTTAATGTTGCTGCTGTTGTTGGTGTTGCTGGTGCTGCTGGTAGGCAATCAGGACGACGGCAGCTGCTTGGCCACAATGACACCTGGACGACATTGCTTCAATGCTGTTGTAATGGTCACCGGCTGATGATGACTCGCTGATCCGCCGATGATCGCTGTTGCTGCTGAACCAGTTGCCGACGCCGTTGCTGTCCCGCTGCTCGTCTGCACCTTGAAAATGGCCGAGGGCGCACCGCCCACATCTTTAGCCGACTTTGTTGTTATGATCACCTGCTTGTTGCCCTTCAGCTGCAGAAAGGGTCGCAGCTCGGCCAGCGCCGCGTGCTGTTTGCCCGTGGTCAATGCCAAGGGCGCATCCTGCGCCAATCGATATCCTGTGGCCGTGCTAATGATCTGATGATGCGAATGCAATGTCGATTCCTGCTGATGATGTTGCTGCTGCTGCTGCTGTTGATGTTGTTGCTGCTGATGTTGCTGTTGCTGCTGCTGATGTTGCTGCTGATGTTGCTGTTGATGTTGCTGTTGCTGCTGGTGTTGCTGCTGTGTTTGCTGTTGATACTGCTGCTGTAGCTTGTGCTGCTGATCACCATCAAAGAGATGATCCCCCTCCAAATGCCGTATGGCCTCCACAATTGTCTCCAGATTCTGTCGCGAGCGCGTGAACACCGCCGTCGCCGTCGTCGTTGTTGTCGTCGACATCGCTGCCGCCGCCGCCGCTGCCGAGGGCTGTTCGTGCAGCTTCTCCGTTTTGACTTTGACAATCTTCTCATTGATGCGCTCCACCTCCACCTTGGGCGTCGCCTTGATGGCCGCCTGGAGTATGGGCGTGCTCATGCCCTCGGCATAGGCTTTGGCAATGGCATTCACATTCACCTCATTCTCCGATTCTGTGGAGGAATTGGATGAGAGTATCACCTCTTCGTGCACCTGATCCTCGCTAATGATCTCGGCAGCCGCATCGCTCTCCAGCTCCTCAATGCTGGAGCAAACAACGACCTGTTGCTGTCCGGTCATCTCATCGATCTCCACATATGAAACGGTGCCGCCCAGCTCCTCCAGCTCGTCGGCACGCACAAAGTTATCCGTATGCTCGATGACCTCTCTTGGAATGTAGGAGCTGCTGCTGCTGTTGCCGCTGTTGGCAACGGCGGCTGCTGCCACCGCTGTGCCGGGCGGTGCTGTTGCCACACTGTACAGCTGTCGCTTGATCATCTGCAGTTCATCCTCGAGCAGGCGTCGCATGCTGCGCTCCTTTTCCAGCTGCTTCTTCATCTCGAGCAGCTCTTTGGCTGCTATGATCGCATTCGCATTGCTCAACTTGTTGCCGGCGGCTGCTGCTGCTCCGCCGGCTGTTAACAGTGTCATTGGCTCCGGCGACATCGAGCCCAATCCTTCATCTGAGCTATCGCTAATTGTTTGCATGTTGATCACGTTGTCTGTCAGCTTTCGCTTCTTGATCGCCACAGCGCTCGAAGAACTCGTGTTGTTGTTGTTGCTGCTCGATTCGTTAACATTGCCGCTGCTGTTGTAGTTGTCACCGGCGGAGCCGCCGCCGCCACCTCCGCCGCCATGCGCCTCATGTTCGCCCACCTGTCGCTTGAGCTCGCTGTTCTGCGTCAACAGCTGCGTCTTCTGATTCTCCAGATCGACAATATACTGGAAGGTCTGTTGCAATATGGCAGCCTGTAAACCAAAAAAAAAAAAAAATAAAAATAACATTAGTAATGCATAATTATATTCAGTTGTTCACATGTTCATGAACTAGTTCAAAGGTTCATTTCTTTTATTCACATTTTACATAACATAATCTCTTTACATCGTGTAAACGTTACGCATTGTCTATCCCTCCCTCTCTCTCTCTCTTACCCATATTCTGCACACTCACTAACAGCAGCAGCCGCCGTCTGCTCTGTAAACAATGAAACTCATTCACAAGACGTCGCAGCAGCACGAAAAGCACCGCAGCGCAGCACAGTGCAGCATAATTGCCAAAAGCGTAAGAGCGAAAGAGCAAGCAAGCGAGCAAGCTTTGATAATTACCGCAAAACATACACACACAAACATGCATATTTAAATTGCATGCATAAAAACTGAATGCGCTGGAAATTGCATTGGTAGTGGAGCGCTTATAGTAAATAGTGTAGTAAATCTCTGGCTGCAGTTGTTGCTGTTGTTGTTTTCGCTGCTTCTTCTTCGTTTTCTTAGCATTGCTTATGCTGTTTGTTGTCTCTTGCTCGAGAGGTTAAGGAACTTGTGTCCTTCAAAATGCGCGCGTTCTCAGCACAAACAGAGCAAACACACAGAAAGAGAGAGAGACATACACACGCAGCATATTTGCATTTGTGTGTGGCATGCAAAAAAGTTGTTTTTGCGCATTTTTTTGCGTTGCTTTTACACTGCAAATATGCGTGGGCCACGCATAACGGCACAAACTGGCATAGAAAGCAGCGTAGGCGCAAAAAGCATGCACAAAAAAAGAAACCAAAAACAAGAAGACAACATAAGCCATAATAATAAAAAAAAACAATCTGGCAACACCCAAAAGGAATGCAAGCAGCAGCAGCGCGGCAGCACAGTAGATTAGAGCAGCGCAGCGCAGCGCAGTCATGGCACAGGAATGCGAGAAGCTTTGTGGAAATTCTTTAGCGTTGGGGCTTTGATTAAAAAATAATAAATCTGTGTTGTGGTTGGTGCTGCTGATGCTGCGGCTGGTTGCAGCCATAAAACTTGTTTCACAATTTCTGCTGGACATGCTGCCGCTCTTGTTGTCGGAGGTCACTACTACAGTAACAACAACAACAACAAGAGAAACACCAACTAGCTCACGACACCGGCTACACAGCTGCTGCTGCGCTCTCTCTCTCTAGCGCTCTCTCAGCCTCTGCCGCCGCCATTGCCTGTCTGCTGCCTGCTGCATGCACAGCTGTCTGGGCAAAGCTGTTACGTTGTTTTGATATGTTGTAAATAGAGAGAGAGAGAGGGAGAGAGAGGGAGAGAGAGCGAGAGTGTGAGCTAGTTAAAGAGCGCGAGTGTGAGTGAGTTAGCGACTGAGTACAGTTTTCTCAGCTTTGCCTGTGATAAAAATCAGCGCAATGTCGCGCGCATATTTTATACATATAAATAAATAAAAAAAAGATAATAATAAAGCACATTTTGCATTTATTTTTCGCCATGTTAATTTATTCTATTTGGTGGCTGTTATTATTGTTGTTGTTGTTGTTGTGGCTGCCAAAGGCCGTTCATTGACTTATGCTGATTTATATTGGAAGCGCATTGGAAGCAAGCCAAGCATTGGAAGGCTGCAGCAATTAGAATTAGCAAGCAATATACCAGTTGGAAAGTTTAGGCATATAAAACTCTGATTTGTTTAGTAAAATAAATAAAGTTTCCAATTTAGTTTACAATATGCTTATAAGATTTTATTAATAACTCGAAATTCACTTAGAAAACGAAAGGCAAAAGCATAAAGGATTGCCAATTAGAATTTTACAGTATTAAGCTCATTGGAAATAGTTTTAGCTTTAGCTCAAATTCTTGGCTAAGCTGTATTCTGAGCTTCCAATTAGAATCTTCAATTGGCTTCTTATTGAAAACTGAAAGCTTTTACTTTTGTAGTAAATTCAGTCCAATTACGACGCATTTTTACTTTAGTCCAATCAGAAATAATTTAGAATATGTTTAAAAAGTTCCTAATTCTAACTGAGATAAACCAATTGAAAAGGATTAGGCCCGATTCCGTAGCTTTTTTGCCAAAAGAAAAATGTGTTGCCCATCAGGCAGCTGGCAGCTGCAGTTCGACCGGCAACTGAGGCCTTGGCTAATAAGAAAATGTCGTCGTCATATCTGCGACGCAGTCGGAAAATGCCGGCAAAAAAAGCTGTACACAGAATGCCCCAAGCGCAAAAAAAATACAAATACAAATAAAAATAAATAAAAGCCACAGCTGTACAGCAGGCACTCACACACACACGCACTCACACATAGATTGCTGCGCCATTGGTGTGAGTGTAAACAAAAAGCCGATTAGACGCGCGCGCGAGACACTCGTTGCTGTTCCAACAAGAATCCCAGCCAACGCGTTCGAGCGAACCAACCAACGAACCAACCAACAACCAACCAGACAGTCGGCCAGGCAGCCAGCCAGCCAAACAAGCAGAGCAAACGGCTGCGCGCAGGCAGCGGCGTCGTTTTTGCGGCGACTGTACTTTTTTCCAACACACACTCGGTCGGTGGTGACGGCCGCTACACAAAACACACCACCAAACCCAGCGCAGGCAGCAGCAACAGTTCCAATACGAAAAGTTTTTCAATATTCGCCGGCGTCACAAATGTTGCTAGCGTGCTGCGCGCTCTCTCTCTCTCTCTCTCTCTCTCTCTCCCATACACATACACGCACATGGTTAGTCAGTGAGAGCGAGAGCGCGGCTTCGTTAAGTTTCGTTGCCATATCGTTTCGTTTCGTTTCGATTTGCTTGAAACGGAAATGGTACTGCAGCAGCAGCGGCTGTAGCGCAAAAACATGTGGACTCAAGCTTTTGCCGACGCCACTTGCTCACTCTTACGCTCCACACTCATTTAGGCGTCAACGTAAACACGTGTGTTGTTCTCTTAATGCTGCTTCCAGTTGCTTCCAATTTTGTGTTGGAAATACGCGCGCCTTCTCTCTCTCCCTCTCTGTCTCTCTTTCGCGCAATACGAAACGTGTGTATGTACAGCAGCAGCTGACTCGTTGCTGTTGTTGTTATTTGCTGTCTGCTTCGTTTCTATAAATGGCGCGTCTGACGACGAAACGGCCCCTGTATCTGCTTCTGCTGCTGCTGCTGTTCTTGCGGCCCTACGCTACAATTTTGTTTTTGTTGTTCTTTCTCTTTTTTTTTTTTGTTGTTGATTGAATAAAATGCATAAAAATAGCCAAATACTTGCAATTGAGCCCGCCAACTGCTGCTGATTCGTCATCATCAGCTGAGTTGGCAATTTTACTACGCTATATATACATACATACATATGATTGTTTGTATATACATATGTATTATGCATGGGTGTGAGAGTAGAGCCACCACCACAACTGCATGGAAAACAGCGCCCCGCCTCCCCCTTACATTTTGGGGCAGCTGTGTGGCCTACGTGCGTACAAGCATGGCCCAACATAAATAAACAGAAAAAAAAACAGTTTCTATAGACTAATTTTAGTTGATTTTAATTACAAGATACTTATTTATCGATATTTCATTTCATTTCGACTCTGAAATGTGCATAATTGCAAAACCTAGTTTAGGCATTGCTTATCATCAATTGCATTTGCTGCTGCTTTTGATTTTACCTTTTTGCGCTTCTATTGCGTCGCACGTTTTGTTGGCGGCAAACAATTAGCGCTGTGTTTGTTCTTGCTGCTTATCTCTGCTATTCTCTCTCTCTCTTTGTGGCCGGCCCAACGACAGGTGTGTAAGTGCGAGAGCATGCATAAGCGTAAGCCGTAGAAATAGCTGTCTGTGTATGTGTGAGTGTGATGCTAGCTAAAATTTGTCATCTGCTTGCTGGGTGCGAGGAGTGCGGGAGCAGAGCACAGTTAGCAAAGAAATCAAGTCAGCTGACATTAAGACTGTAGTTTTATGTTGCTCTACTCTTCTTCTTTGTGTGTGTGTATGTGTGTGTGTTTGACGATTCATTAGCAATTTTCATAGCGCTTAGCTTTTGCATGTCGAATTTTTCGCTAAAATTAGCAACGCACACACTCACACTCATGCAAACATATACACATGTATATTGCATAGAAAAAAACATAACGGAATTTGAGAAGGCCGCACACGTTGCAGCTTTGGCTCGTTTTTGCAAAACTTTTTGGCAAAACGCACGCACACACATAAGCGCACAAAGACACACATGTATACATATGTATTCAAGTATGCGCAAAGCAGAAAAACAGCTGCGGCTACCACAGTGCTGCTGCCGGCATTGATGCTTACACACACACACACACACACACACCGAGGGAGGGAGCGCGCGATACCCACAGGTCTTGGTTCGGTCGCACTCGCTCTGGCACACTCAGCTGGTGCGCGCGCCCACAACAATGGGCGCCAAACATGTGTTTTCTACACACTCACACTGACGCGCTGAAAAACGATAATGGGTGACAACATCACCAAAGTGTCAGAGAGCGCGAGAGCGGCAGAGAGCAAGTGTGCGCTGCATTCATTTCGTACTATTTTTAAATCATACACTAAACAGTATTCTTTTTTTTACATTTACAGTTATGCGCGGCACAGTTTAAAAACTAGCTGAAATGCCGTCATCGAAAGTAAAGCGTGGAAGAATGAGAGGGAGAGAGACAGAGATTACGCGGCACTAGGCGAGGTCAGTTGGGGTCTCAATTGCGAGCGTGTACACATGAATGTGTGTGTGTGTGTGTGTGTGTGTGTGTGTGTGTGTGTGTGTGTGTGGGCAAGTGCTTGTGTGTGTGTGTGTGTGTATTTGTGGCCCTGCCTTGTCAGTGCAAAACAGCTGCTCGCTGTATATTTAAATATAAACATTTCATTTTTTTTCGCTTTTGTGTTGTTTCTTTCTTTTATGCCAATTGTATTTTGCGTTTTTAGCTAATTTTTAATGAGTCGCCGCTGCTGTCGTAAAGCAGCTGCCCTGTTGAGTCAGACATTCGTGCATGTGTGTGTGTACATATGTATGTATGCACATACGTGTATTCATATAGAATTATACAAGTTTATTTAATTTACTACCCGTCGACGCTAACCTAATTAATTTCAAACACGTGCCAAGTCGCAGTTCGCCTTTAACTCGTATGTATATTTTTATGGTTCTGCGAATTTAAACAGTTACCCAACACACGCCAAGTGCAATGCGGCTCTTGTGAATAGTGTTGCATAGCGTCAGGCGTTGCCAGACTGGGCAGCTGCTTACTGTTGTTGATGTTGTTGTTGTCGTCACTCGCGCTTTCAGCGCTTCATTAAAATTCCATTACAAAAGGTCAATAAAACTTTGAACCAGCCAACAAAAGCTCATGGTCAACGAAAGCATTTAATTAGCATAAAAGAAGAAAAAATAAAAAGAAGAAACAGCAACAAAGAACAAAAACTGTTATATGTAGCACACTGCGCTCACGCGAGAAAAGGCTGCAAGTGTGTTTCTGTGTGTGTGTGTGTTTAAAAACGATTTGAATTTGAATAGAGCGAAGCAGCGGGCAAAGCAACACTGAGAAATGCGAGGAAAACACGAAATAAATAAACAACAACAAGCACAGCCTAAAAGAGCTGCTAACCGGCAAAAGTTGCCGTTGAATTTCAATGCAGCAAGCAACAACAACAACAACAATAAATAACAGCGTCAAATAGCAGCGCGAAGCTGACCCTCGAATAAATACACACACACACGCACAGAGTAGATCAGCTGATCGAATTTCATGCCTACAAGCAAAAGCAACAAAACGCAGGGCAAGCGAGTGTATGCATGTGTGTGTGTGCGTCTGTGTGACTTCACAGCCAAGACAGCTGTTTTAATTAACCCAAATAAAACAAAAACAACAACGTCGCCAACGCCGACTCGCTGCATTCGTTATACAAATATAACTCAATGTGTAATTACAGTGAAAATAAGATACAAAAATATATAAATAAGCGGGCGTTCGTATGACGACAGCATCTTCAAGCAGTTGCACTCAAACTCGCACAATGCCCGCACAACTGTGGCTGCCTGGCATTGTTATTTTGTCTGTCGTCGCCGCAACGACGCAATTGAGAAAGCTGAGCTTTTACGCCGGCATTGTTGATGTTGCTGTTGTTGTTGTTGATGGTGGTGCTTGACCAGCTGAGCTGCTGCTGCCGCTATGCGTGCGAATTGCGCAGCAAAAATGCCGGTTGACTTTTGGTATTAAATCAACCAAAAAATAAAAATAAGAAATAAATACTTGTAAAGTATTTGTTGTTTCTTTGCTTTGTTTTGCTTTGCTTCGCTTTTGCTTTGCTGAGTGCTGTAGCTGTAAATGAAATATGTGTGTTTTCAGTGCTGCGCGATGCAGTCAAATTTAGCGGGAGAAATCGCTAACTATTTAGCTATTTGTTAGAGGATGAGAAAAGCTAAATATATTAAAAATTTTACGTTAATTCTAGATAGTTTAGTAAAGATAACTATAATTAAATTAGCTTTTGTGTAATATTACATATTATTCAAATAAATTTTATATTTATATTAACTTATATCTTTCTCTCGCAAAACTAGCCTTTTTTTTGGCTATACGCTGGGCTGGGCAGCTCCGTTGTTTTGTTTATTCCGCTGCAATCAGCTGTTGCTGATTCATTGAATTCGCTGCAATTTAACCGTTTTGCAGGCGCAGAAACGGAACGGAACTAACATAGAGATGAGCCATGGAATTTATAGACCGCCTTTCCCATTTGGCGCTGTTAATGACTTGTTTTTTTGTTTGTTTTTTTTTTTTTGCAGCTTCAATCGCCATTGATAAAAAAAATTGCAAACTAGCACCGTTACAGCGCAAGCAACACAGTCATTAAATCCGGCGAGACGGCATTCCATGTAATCAACAGCGACAGCAGCAACAACAGCAAAAAAAACTAGCCGAAAGCTCAGCTTGAAAGCCTGCAATTGACGACAACAACGGCGGCGATCTTTAAGCGTCGCCAGACGACGCCGACGACGACAGCGCTGCCAACGACCGACCGACATTTTTGCACATACACACACACGCACACAGTTACACTTGTCTGCTGTCTGTCTGTAAGTAAATGCAGCTGGCGTTAGTGTGTGTGTGTGTGTGTGTGTGTGTGTGTATGTAAAGAAACCCACAAAGTAATTGATCCATTGCACTTATGCTTTGCTAGGCCGCCTGTTATTGTTGCTGTTGTTGGCTTGCAGCTTTCTCTGTGCGCTCTTTGCTTTCCGCTATTACATTCTTGCTTGCGAAAGTGCCGCCAGTCGCTGCTCTCGAAAAATGCTATCGTTCACTTGTTGTTTTTGGTTTTTGTCAATCGTTTGCCAACACCCACCCACCATTAACCGTTAAAGCAATTACTCTAAGCGCGCATATACTTGCAAATTTTACAGTTGCCTATTCGCTCGAGAACCCAATAAAGTAGCTATAGTGAAAGCTCCAGCTTCAAGTGCTGCTGATCAGCTTTGACACCTGAACACAGCTTTTAAGTAGTTGGATAATAAAGACATGATAATCATATAAAAATTTATTTTAATTTACATTATTTTTTTTTTAAATAATGTGAGCAGCTAAACTTTGCTCATCTCAAGAGTCGCATTTACTTTTCCTCTTGAATTTAATTAACACCCAGAACGCAGCATAAATAATTTCAAATTACCAACGCAACTGCATTAATTGCATTTTGTGGCCAAAGATAATGCTGTCCGCACACACACGCCCAACTGGGGGCAGACGCCACTGTCTAGAGAGAGATGGCAAGCTTTTTTACTACGAACTGCAGCAACTGAATGTACAGTTAAAATGCGCCATATACTACGCACGTTACGGCACATAGCTGACATAACGGTGCTTATGTACTAAGGATACATATAGATATAGATATTTATATACATATTTATGTATATGGGTGTTGGTCGCATCCCGGACAGCTGGGCTGCGGCTGCAACAATTCCGCGCCAAAGCGAAATGTTGAACGATGCCAATGGCCTAGTGCACTGTTTACACCCTCTACGCCCAACCGACCGCCGCCCACATGCCACGCCTTTTCAGCTGCAGACAACAAAAAAAAATTCTGCTACGCCGGCCCAGGCGAAAAATAGCAACAGACACGCGTGGCAAACAATGCGCAGCTGCGGCAATCAAAAAGCTGAACGCCCAATTCCTGGCCAAGCGAGAGAGAGAGCAAGAAGGAGGCACATCCAATTACCCAGCACTCTGGCTTTAGCTGCTTTGCTCTTCCCGCCTGTCACTTTCCAGTCACAAATAATCGTCATCGGCAAACAGCTGCCTACCAGGCGCCAGGCAGGCGCCGCTGTTTCATTTCGGCAACGAAATGGCAGTGAAACAAACTAAATTCCACTTTCCCCTCTCTCGCTCTTTCTTTACTATACTATATAAGGGCCACCCGCTCGCTCTACCCAGCGAACAGCCTGTGCGAGCATTGCTCTCACAGCTGTGCCAGTGGTGTGAGGGAAATAGCGCTAGGATAACTGTAACCTGACTGTAGCCTCACACAATGTTTTGGTTTGAGTCTGTGCGCCGACTACAGTGAGTCACGGCTAAAGCAAAAGTATGCTAATAATGCAAATCAAATAATATATATTTTAAGCAGTAAAATTTATATATTCTCATTAAATATATACTATATATTTAATGTCCCTTTATAACACTAACTACCATTATTCAAAAGTTCATTCTAGTTAAGCTTGACTGTATCTTTGCTGTCTTTATCAGCCAGTGCTGTTATTCCCTTTGCTGCTCCGCTGCTTCCGAGCTATTGGGAAGTGCTGCCAGCTTTGGGGGTTGTTGTCGTGCTTTTGGCGCGTACTGGAAAGCCCTGCGAAGCTGGATCGATATTTTAGGAGCTACTACTACGTAAATCGTAGCGTATTGGACATAAAAAACATTCCAGTTATGCGTCTTTTGTACACTTGCAGGCAGCAGGGGGAAGTGCTCAATTCGCTTCAGCACTTTAATGTAGGTTAGTTCAGCTGCAAAAAAAAAAGAAACGGGCGGCAGCAGCAGCAGCAGCGGGCAAAACTGTACGCAATTGCGCGCTGCACTTTGCACTTTGGCGCCACCTAGCGAGCAAGTTCAATGACCCGCCTCAACGAGTAAATCACAGACTACTTGGCATAGTCGCCCACTCGTGTCTGCATATGCACATAACTGTTATGTATGTATGCATGTGTGTGTGTACATAGAGCTGTTATATGCACATCATGTGTGTATAGGCATAACTGTCAATGGCACAGCGGCTGTCGCTACTTTCTGCAGTGTTGCAATTTTTTTCTCGCACTTTTGTGTCAACTGAAAGCTCTGCATGCATGTGCCTGTCTGTGCGTGTAGGTGCTTGTGTGCGTGAGTTGCATTCGTCGTGCGACCTGATTCCGATTCCGATTGTCGTCGGTTTGTTTTCGTTTTAGGCCTAGTCTCAGCCTCAGCGTGACCAACAGCAACCCACCCGTGCCCCCCCCTCCCCCCCGTCGTGCACCTTGCCCAGCCAGCAGCGTATTCCAAGTTGGTCAAGCAAAAGTGCATGGCTGTTGCCATCTCTGTCGCACACAAAACTACTACATACTACAATGTTTACTATGTGTGATAATGCAGCAGCAAAAGTAGCAGCAGAGCGCAAAAAAATCCATAAACTACTTGCCATACGACATACGCTAAGCCGCTCGCCCACCCGTCGCACTCACACTCGCCCTCTCTCTTTCTATCGCATGTCATGACTGTTATACGCCCATTATGTCATTCATCAAGGCACGACGCCAGCGTCAACGTCGCTGCTGTAGCCCTTTTTTCTTCTTCGCCTTCGTTTTAGCGTTGCGCGTGTCGTAAAGTAATGTTTTTTTCTTTACGCGTTTTTCTTCCTGTTTACATTGTTATATAGCGCCATCCTGCTCGCACTACACTTTTTAGCTGTTATGTTGTTGTTGTTTATGCTGTGATTTATGTTGCTCAGTTTTCTTTGACACTTTTCAATTTGCAATAAATAATAAGCACAATAGAAAAAAAACAGTGTATTACAGTGTTGCAAAATACGAGAATGTTTGTTGTCTAGCACCGCAGACACATAAATACAGAGTTAAAGAAAGTATGAACATCAAATAAATCTTTGAGCATTTAATATGACAGTTGTTGATTTACAGCCGTCTGCTGCTTAGCCAAGACACACACCCACCCCTCTCTCTCACACACACACACACACACTCACTCAAGATGTCGCCGCAGCCGCCACAACAAATCGATGTTTGTCTCAAGGTGAGAAAAATATACATACAAAACGTATGCGTGGGTATGCAAAAAAAAGAGAAGCCTAAACAACAACAACAAAGGGTGACGCAAAAAAAAGGTTGCCATATCAACGAGACTGGCAAAGGGACCTTCATGTGTCAAGTGCTGAGCGCTGCGCTGCGCTGCTGACGTCGCTGTTGTTGGCGTGCATACAAAAAGCACAACACATGAGATTTTTTGGGAAAGTTACAGCGCGAGCGAGCGAGAGAGAGAGAGAGGCAGAGGCCAGGGTAGTGCTGTTTATGTGTAAGGCAATTTGTCAACAGACGATAAGGCAAATGCGCTGTTGCGTTGCTCCTGTGGTAATGTAAACGTAACGAAACGAAATGAAACTTGAGCGAAGTGTTGAAGCGTAAATGGATAACAGAACAATAAACCAAAACACACACACACTCAAATGTAAGCCAATTAGTGCAGCTCAAACTGTTTTACGTTGCTAGGTAGGTTAGGTAGTTCCTCTTATATTGTTTTGGTTTGGTTTTGGTCTGGCTAACTTACCTTGCTCAACTTTTCGCCCTCGTGTCGCGGCAAGAGCGAACGTAAACTCTGAAAACCGGCATTGATGCTCTGCATGCGTCTTCGCTCATTGCTGTTCGCTATTTCCCTTCTTATACGCTTCTCAGTATCCAATATGGGTTTACCGCTTGGCGAACTGCCCCCATCACCGCCGCCACCACCGCCTCCGCCACCATCTTTTGTGGTATTCGATGCGCTCATATTCGATTGGCGTCGCTGTGAGCTGGTCGTAACCTGATGCGCCGGCTCCGTGGTGTATTCAATGTGATAGGTATTCTCACCACCAGAATCTTCCAGTTGTAATCTACAGAGACAGAAATAGAGAGAGAGAGAGAGAGAAAGAATGAGTAAAATTGCATAAAAAGTACATAATACCAATAAAAATGAATAGACGCATTGAATATTTATGATACAAAACCAATTAACTCGTACACACACAGACACACACACACACACTCACACTAACAAAAACTCATTCATTCATTCATAAATTTACAGTTCCATTCAATTCAGTTTTAGTTTAGCCACACACACACACACACAAGCATAGACAATGGGCAGCGAGCAGAAAAAAAAATACAAAAACAATCAAGCAGCGGCAGCAGCATAAAAAGCAACATGTCAGCGAGAGCGGCAGTTGCTGAGCGTGGGAGAGTGAGCGAGTGAGAGAGAGAGAGTTTTTAACAGCTGTCAAATATGACTTTTTGGCTGTTGTTATTATTGTGACTCTGGGATTAAAGTCGCTGTCGCTGCTGCACATAATAGCATCAGAATTTCAAGACCGGTTCTTCACACACACACACACACATATCTACTCCCAATGTTAAGTATTTATACAAAGCTATGCTCAGGCCACAAAAACATATGGACAGCGCTCGGCTGAGATGGCAAGAGAGAGAAAGAGAGAGCGCGCGAGCTCATTGCTTTTGTATTTGTAAAGTTGCAGCACTGCATTCCAGCAACAAACCAAACAAACGGCAGCAGCAGCAGCAGCAGCCACAGCCAAGGCAGAACGTTGAAGACAACAGCAATAGAAAATCTTAGACACTGTCGTCGTCTGGGGTTGCATTGGTTTATTTTTAGCAACATGCCATTACCATCCATAACAAAGGTCGTTCGCTGCAGCAGATTTGTTGTGGACTTAATACCCTGTTACAGTTTGCTGCTAGCTAATGGGGTATGAAGTACGTATAAATAAAAAATTGAGTAAATTTTAGTTATGGATTCATAATTTATATAAATAGTTAATTTAATTAAGCTGACTAATTTTATTTATAGAAATTACAGGGTATTTAGTGTGCTCATAGGGCTAGGTATTTTTTTTCAATTTGATTAAATTGAAACTATGAATTTGTAGAGAAATTTATTGAAATAACATTTACCTAAATAACTTTAATTATAGAAATTACAGGGTATTAAGTTTATTTTATATTATTTTTTTTTTCAATTTGCTACTAACACACATAGAGCATGGTTATGGTCAAGAAAGTCAAGCAAGCATAGAGTCTTATAGTCGTGCATGCTCTGCTTTGTCATGCATTCTTTAGTGAGTAGTTGCCAAACTTGGTTAAGCGGATGTTGCTGCACTTGCTGGCGCTGCCGCCGTTGTTTTTGTTATTGCTGTTGCCCGTGGAATTTCTATTTGCAAACAGCAAAAGAGCCACAAAAGCGGCGGCTGCTGCTGCTGCTGCTGCTACTGCATGCATAAAATGCTGAATGAAGCTGCGTCAAGTGCAAACTATTTGAGGCATGCGTTGACAAGCTTATAACTTATACATATACATAACTTATACATATACACAACTTAGACATATAGACAACTTATACATATACATAACTTATACATATGTATGTATATGGTCCAATACATGTGCATTATTACAGTTTGCTGTTTGTGTTGTCGTGCAGCGACACGCAACTAACAGCTGTTGCGCTTCATTTACATACGCAGCAGCAGCAGTAGCTAAAAATAGCGATCATGTTAAGTTAACAGCGGCCGCATTAAGTGTGAATGCGCTGGGTGTTAACAGTATACATACATGTGTGTGCATTTTTAACAGCTGCAGCCGGCATGGCCGGACAGTGCTGCTGTTAGCAGCGAAAGTTGGCTGTTCTTTTTTAGAGGGATTAAAGGCAATATGCAGAAAATAAGAAAATTATTTATAATAGAAAAAATAAATAAAAAAATAATATGTAAGTTTTATATAATTTAAGGAATATTAGTGAAAACAAACTAGTTGCTTCTAACTTTTTTTTTATATATAATCTAGCTTTATTTTAGCTTCAACTAGCTGCCTGGCTGAAAACATGTGCCAGCACTGTTGCTCATAATAAAACACATTTTTAAACAATATTTTAGAAAGCTGTGCGCAGTTTTTTCTTATTTTTTTTTTGGAATTTGAATTATAAATTGCAATTTACGCATATTTTGCATTTCAGCAGCAGCAGCAGCAGCAAAAGCCGCATTAGCAATAACAACAAGAAGAAGAACACATGATATACAACAGCTGCTGCTGCTGCTGCTGCCCGGGGGCCGACTCTCTGCTGCTGCCCCAAAGTTCAATGTAGTTCATTGGCCACTTTTCGCCAAACGTATACACACACACACACACACACACACACAATAATACATACAGATGTATATCCATATACATGCATATACAGCTAAACAGAACAGACAAAGCCGAAGTCACGAGTGCCGCCGAGTTGTTGTTGTTGTTGTTGCTGCTGCTGCACTGCACATAAATCGCATGCATATGTATGTTTGTATGTATGTATGTACGTTGCTGTACGCTTATTGGGTCAACGCTTACGTCATCAGTTTTGCCTGGAATTTGTCGGCAGCAACATTTTGCCGATTGCAGGTGAAACACACAATCAACATTTAATTCATAAACATTAACTTTTATTATATAATTGGGCTGATTAAAATAAATATTAACATATAGAAATAAATATACATTGCATACTCAATTTATATAATTAACATAATTATAAGAAAAAATTAATATACATTTATAGCTGTGGTCATAGAAATAGTAGTGCGACTGAGAAGTCTTAAAAATAGTACTGCGCCTGAAAGGTTGCGAAATTTTGCATTTAGACATAATATTTGGTTAGCAATTTGAAACGAAATTCCTATTAACATATGTATACATTTATGTTTATCCAACATTTCAGTTACACTACTACTATTTTTATGACCACAGTTGTATTGCGGTCGCACTACTATTTTTATGACCGCAACTGTATATGCAACTGATCAACCCAAGTCTCTAATACTTTTTTTTTATGTTTCTTTTCTTTCTATATCCTAATGAATTTCGTATTGATTTTCTTTTAGCTCATACAATCCACAATTGTTTATGACCGAAATTAACAGTACGCTTATCTTTTATTCCCCTTTTATATGGTCACACTTTTATGACCGCCTCGATGAGAGACGAAACGGGGCATGCCAAGCATCTGTTGCACTAAAACACAAACATTATGTTATGCCCAGTCACGTACCAATACACACATAAACATATAAAGCTTTTACTAAATTCTAAAAAGTTAGTGGATGAGGCTGAAGCAGCAGCAGCAGCAGCAGCAGCAGCAGCGGCGGCGGCGGCGGCAGCAATTGGCAAAATGCGCAGTAAAACGCAATAAACTTTGCCACTTGCGTAATGTGCAGCAAGCAACAAAGTAGCATAAACAAATGAAAAAAGTTTAGAACAGAGCCCCCAACCCTACATTCACCCGCTCTCTCTCCGTCTCTCTACCGTACACTGCCCACTTTTCGTCGGCCTTTTGGCGCCACAATTGCAATAAAACAAAATATAAACAGAGAACGTAGACTGCAAAAATGCCGTTGCAATTTGAAAAGAGACGCGAGCGGGTGACACATAACGGTTACATAAGCTCACACACACACACACCCATACAGATAAGCTCTCGCATGAGGTAATTCGAGATGAATATGTGCCAGGTGCAAGGTGCGCGAGGGAGAAAGGCACAGCTAGAGGCCAAATGATGTCTTTGCATGTTGACAAAAACAACAGCTGTTGAGCGAATTAACAGTAAAACCAAAGCGTGGCCGCATAGGAGAGCGGCCACACAGACACACACATACACATACGCTGCTTGCAAACGTATTTACGTACAGCCACAGCTGACGGCTGTGTTAATCTTTAATAAAATTTGCAAGTCAAACTATTTGCGCTACACACACACACAAACACACGCATAGAGCAAAAAGAAAGAAGAAAAAAAAAACAATCATGTGTTTTTCATCAACAATTCGAGCAAACGAATTACTGCTGCGCTTCTTCTTTCAATCGTTTCAACGCTCTCGCTCTCACCCTCTCCATTTCGCTCTGGCTCGCTCATATGCACCCACTCTCACTCTCAGGCAGACGACGACGACGACGACGCGCAGGTTGCCCATAAAAAAAAAAAACAAAATGCCGCTTGCAAAAACGCAATGGCAATTGAAACAGCAGCAGGGCGAAACGCTTGACACATGAAACAGCCATCGCCCAAAAATTTGCGCAGCAGCTTTTATCTTTGCGCTTGTATATATATATGTGTGTGTGTGTGTGTGTATGTATATTGTTTTCTTATTGGCATTTTTTTTTTCGCAAATTCGCAATGCTTTGCAGTCGTGTCAGCTGCGCCGGCGTCGGCGCTAACAGCGACAGCGGCATTTTGTGTATACGTTTTTTCAATGAATCGCTTGTAGTAGTAGTAAAAAGCGCTGCGCTGTGTGGCGGCATCTGTACTTTTGCTAAAATTCCCCTTTATTAAATGCACACTCACACACACATGCATACACGCCCACTCTCTTGCTCTCGCTCTTTTACGCGCAGCAACTTATGACGAAGGAGCAACAAGCTTTTGAGTGCAATCCCAAAACTCACTCACTCACTCGCTCACTCCCAGGCAGGGGCTTATGTACTTCAGCCACTAGCAAAAAGACTGCATGCAGAAACACACACATACGTACTAGCATGGCTACAGCAGTCGCGGCGACTTCCAGCGTGTGGGGAAAAACGGAAATGACGCCACACACACACACACACACACACACACACACACACACACACACATACACTGTGAGAGCATGTGCAACGCGCATTTGGAGACTTTTAGCGAAGGCACTTGCCGGGCAGCTGTTGTTGCAAACTTAACTGTATTTGGCTTTTGGTATAAAATTCTGAATATTTACCGCTAGCCAAAAAAAAAAACAATATATAAATATACATATGTAAATAGAGAAATCAAAATAAAGCTGTCAGCTGTTTAGCAGCATTCGCTTGGTTTACAGTTACATGCAGTTATACAATCCAAACATATGGGCAAATGGCCAGCCAGCCAGCCAGCCAGCCAGCCTGCGCCTTATTGATAAGCCCAACGCACAGCAAGGGAAAACACAGCTGCCAGAGCGAGAAAGCAAGCGAGAGAGCAAGATTAGCCGATTGGTTTCTTTTACGTCAGACTCTCGCTCGCTCGCACTCACACACGCTCTCTTTATGTGTGAACATATGCTGAAGCAGCAAAGCGTCGCTGCTGATAACACGACAAAAACCATATGATTTTGATAAAAATAAAGTAAGCGAAATCAAACTGAAAACGAGCCGGCGTAACTTTCGCCGCAAACTAAAGCTGACAAAAGAAAAACAACGAAAATATCAACAAATAGAAAAAAACTGTACATTTTAACACTCTACAGTCCACTCACACACACATGCATGTTAACATGCTCTTGCCTTCAGCATTCGCTGCTCATTTATTGCTATTGTGTGCGTCTGTGTGTGTGTGCCTGTATTGCTTGCTTCAGGTAGCCGTCGCCGCCGCCGCAGTCGCGCCGCTGCCCATATGATTATAGCAATATACCGGTACAGCTGATTTGGTCGCAACTAACATAGCTGTTGATTAGACAGCGTGTCACGATAAGCAGCGGCAGCGGCAGCGGCAGCTGTTTAGCAGCAGCAGCTGAGAGAAAGAAAGAGAGAGAGCAACAGCAGATCGCAGTATAAGCAAAGCCACTGTGTTTGCTCAATATTTGAACCAGCAGTGTAGCTGGGCTGGAATAGATGCGAGAAAACAGCCGTTTTTCAAATATGGCGAGTGTAAAACGTAAAAACACAACATGAAAAAAAAAGTAGCGTCACCTTTTTCCAGCGAAACGCTGGCACAATGAAACGGCCAGCGGGAATGGGTGGAAATGGAATGGAATGCCTGTTCATGTGTGTGTGTGTGTGTGAGTTGCTGTGAGCGTGCATTGGTGGTGGTGTTTTTATGCCGCGTTTGTTTTGTGCGGCAAAACAGGCGGCAAAATGAAGACACGTCTGCCGCGTGCAGGCGCAAGCGAGACAGCGCTACAGAAATAATCAATAATTTGCGTGATAAAAAAAAACAAGAGGAGAGTAAAAAAAGTGCAGTTTGTGTTTATTTCACGAATGGCAAAAGTAAACAATTCATAACGGTAATGCGATACCGTTCACTGTTCTTCTATTCTGCTCTCTTCTGTTCGCCTTGTCTTGTCTTCCCACTTACTGTAACTCTTCATCCAATTCCTCGGCGCTGTTATATTCGGCGTTTTCCAAAATGACTTCCTCCGTTTTGATGGCCAGCGGTACCGAAGACATCTTTTATTTTCTGTCTGTATATGTGTATATATAAATATAGTTGTTGTTGTTGTTGCTGTTAGAGCAGGACACACACGTGCGCTTCACTTTGCCGTTGTTTGTTGCTGTTCTGGCTATTCGCTTTTTGTTTTGTTTCACCTGGCCTGCTCGCACTTATGCACATGCACAATCGATCGTTGACTTTTTTCTTTTCTATATGTGTGTGTCGTCGACTTCGTCGTCGTAGTCGTCAGCTGGTCTTCTATCTGCTTCTTCTTACTGCCTTCAGCTGCTTTTTGTATTTAGCGGCAAATTGTTAGGCAGACAGAGACACACACACGCACACTATCAAAACACAGACACAGCGCGCACTCACACTCGCACGCACATGTAAGTCGTACTCTCACACTCTCTCTTGTGCTCACTCACACTCATACACAATTCAAAAACAGCAGGCGGCGCGCC
Source organism: Drosophila anceps (assembly GCA_035045945.1). Classification (NCBI taxonomy): domain Eukaryota; kingdom Metazoa; phylum Arthropoda; class Insecta; order Diptera; family Drosophilidae; genus Drosophila; species Drosophila anceps. The sequence continues at coordinate 4,653,586 of JAWNON010000190.1, forward strand.
GTACAAATTTTTTTTCGCGACTATGTCGACTTTGTTGTTGTTGTTGTTGCACCAAACACTAGAAGTTTTCACCAAAATATTTGTTTTTGTTGTATTTGCATTTGGCATATACACATGCACACTCATATACACCGATAGATTGATATATATATATTGAGAGAGGCAAAATGGTTGCACTGTACGTAGACCGCGTTTTTCAATCGAAGCGTCCGCGACGCACGTCCGCTCGGTTCAAATATTCAACGCTAAATAACAGCTGTTAACTGGTGGCAGTGTGCCCGAATTTGACGCGCTCAAATATACCAATTATCCTAACAGCAAATACTGCACGTCTAAGGGTTGAAATTGGTCAAACCTGCTTTGGGCATATAAAACATCGTTAATGCTTCAGCATAAATGTATTGCAACAACTTATAGTTATTCAAAGTTACATGTCTAACAATACACTTGCTAATTGGTTTTAAATTTGAAATTTCAGTGTGCGCTGTGTGACCATTTTGCTTAAAAATGTAACGCTTAAATACTGTCACGCGGCGAAAATGCTGCTGTCAACTAACATTTCTCTTAAGCTGTTAAGTTAACAGTGGAAAGAAAAGAGACGCAACATTTATATTTAAGAAATTTTATTTCACTTTATATTGTTGCCTGTTGTATATTTTGTAAACTATTTCAAAGTGAAAGCTAAATAAAGATTTTTACAACTTTTAACGAATTTCGAATGCAATTAAATTAATATTTCTGCAGTCCGTTAATAAAAATTTAAATTGAATGTTGAGTGTGACCAGGCTGCTTTACACAGAAAATAATTAATATAAGTGGAGTTGGTAACAAATTTTGCTGCTCTTTGATAATTAAAGTTAACATAGAGTGAGAGCCATCTGTTGTTAACGCAAATTTGCTCAGCCGTGAGAGTCATATGCTGTTAACGCAAATTTGCTCTGCCGTGAGAGTGCGCTGTCAGTGCTGCAAAACGTCAACTACAATTAGTATGCAGCTATTTTTGAGTATTTATTTATTTTTCACACAGCCAACCGGTGGGGGCAGTGTAACGCTGCGCTCTTTGAAAAAACATTAATTCAATTAAAAATCAAACGAAAATGTCTGGGACATCGAATCAATGGGAAGTAGTGTCCAAATCGCGCAAACAAAAGAATCTAGAGAAGAAAGTTACCGCGCATACGGAACAAAAGCGAATTGCCGCCCAGCTGCCCAAGCTGGAAGAGCTGCGTAAGACGTTTTAATTATCTTAGTTCCAGCAACAAATATGTATTTCAAATCGTATTCGTATCTTTAGTGCCCACTCAGCAATATCGCAACTTATTTGCCAACAACAACAACAATAACGACAAATCGGATTCACCAGCAAAATCCACTTCGAGCATTGCCTCGCACTCGTCCAAAAGCAAATCGCCACGCAAAACAAATGCAACTGCGGCGAAATCAACTGTAAGCGATGCGGCGAAAAAGGCGCCGAAACAGGCGGCAAAGCCGCGCACCATTGAGCAGGCAATGAAGCAGATAACGCCCGACGATTTCGCCGCACAGTTGGAACAGGTGAAAATCAGCTGTCCGGGCTCGCAGCTGCGTTGGCTGAGCAATGTAAGCGAATTTGCGATAAGAGTAAAATGTCTGTTAGGCGGCGTTGCGCGGCTTATATGCATTAGTTATGCTATTTTGGACTTTCTATGAAGAATGTTTGATTTTTTCTATATAAATTTCTGCTTGATTGATTGAATTAGTTAAAAGACGAGCAATTGTTACCCGGCTTTGCCCGGTTTTTATATTTCCCATTTCTAATATGTTTCGCTTTCTCTTTCTTCTTAGATTGCCAGCTATTTGAATAGTTGCCTCTCCTTTGATTGCGATCCCACGTTCTCCGGTCGCAGTGCTCAATATCCCAGCAATTTAGCCAGCTCGGCCTTAAAGCAATCGATATTGGACTTTCTTCACAGTGTGGGCGAAACAAATCTAGAGTATTTTTTCTACTCTCTGCTGGATAGCATGGCCACAGAACTGAACAGTGGCCAAAATGTTGTTGGCTATAAATTTGTGCTGCAATTGATTGGACAGAATTGGCCGGCGATTTGCTCGCATAATATGGCTAAGACAGCTCTGCTGCGTAACTCGTATCAGAATCGTAGCAATATCTGTTTGAGCATCCTCTGGGCCATTGGGCAAGGTGGCCATCAGTCTCTGACCGAGGGCGTTAAGGTGTGGCAGAATCTGATGCTGCCCAATCTGGAGCTGAAGAGTTTTACTAAATTTGTCGTAGAACATATTGAGCGTGTGCTAAATGCGGCTGCAGCTCGCAAAGGTGAGACGTTGCTGATCAATCAACAGGAGTTTTTCGCGTGCTACAATGCATTGAATGGGAATTTCAACAACTTTGGCAAGGAGCTGCAGCTGAGTCTCAAACGAAGCGCCAAACAACTGTTGGTGAGTACCGATAACGATAAGCAAAGCGATAAAAAGTAGTTCGACATGTAACTATTAACCAGGGCTGCAAACTAATGACAAAATGTTTGGCGCTTTTTGATTTTATTTACAACTTTTTTAAAAACTATTATTATTATATTATTCCCATAAAAAAGTTAACAAATATCAGCTAAAATTTAATTGCAGCATATCTGCCTTGATAATATCGATAACGATTAGTTTGAGCAGCCCTGCTTGACTCGTAGCCAGGGCTACAAGTATTAACTTGGCGCCTTTCCAATTTTGAATTTAACAATTAGCTTTTAAACTTTTTATTAATATTATTTACTATTTACGGTTCGCAGCAACTATACATAGCCAGCCCTGTGAAGCAGGCAAACATTTTTCTCACACTTTTGCGCGAAATTAATTCAAGCAAACAGCGCACAGAGATCGAGGGCTGCATTAGTTGTCTGCTGAGCAGCGGATCGGATGATTGTTTTAAAGTGTGGCGCATGAACTACAAGAAACAGCAAATTTCCAGCCTAATGCTATTGCAGGCTATAGGTAAGACTAAATACTTAATTGGCACAAACTATTTTACTATTTAAATATTTTATTTGACAGATAACGATTGGACAGACACCACCAAGCAGCTGGCACTGTCGCCCGCATATCATTCATTTCTGCTGGATGTCAAGAGTTTAAATAACGAGTTGCAAACTAGCAAACGCAAAGATATTTGCGTTGATGATTTAGAGGCCATTTTAAAGGTAAGCTTAGTAAATTAATTTTTTGAATTTCAAGCTGTGAACGTGTATAGTCTGGTCACACTGTGCGGCTGGCACAGCTGTTCGATGTGTGTGTACGCTTTGAGCTGTGAATGGCCAGACGCCATTGTGTACACGTTGCGCGCTGATTGTCAGTTTATTGCAAGTGGCTGCACAACAAAAAAAAGTATTTTTCGACTTTCGTCTAGCTGTGGCTTAGACATTTTAAAAGAAAGCAAAAACCAAATTCCAATTGGAATTTTTGTAATTAGTGTTCAAAGTAATTTGCGCCAATTCGAAACTTAAATATCAGAGGAAAATTTAAAGGAGAAAAGCTAAAAGACGCTGACGTCGACGTCGCAGCTACTGCGCTACGTCGTATTTGCCGGGCGCACACTTAATTTCTTTTTTTTTTTTTAAAAAAAAAAAAAGTGCGTTTAATTAGGCGTGCGTGTGTGTGTGCGTTTGTAACAGTGTATGCGTGTGTGCATTTTTTTCAGTCATGGCGTTGCCATGCGGCCGAACAACTTTTCTTACCGCTGTTTTCTGGGTGTGTGTGTGTGTGCGGTCACAGCGCTTATCGCACGCAGCCGCTTTTTATGATGATCTAGCGTCACTTTTTCTATACGGATGATGTGTTATAGCTGCGATTGGGCAATTGGCTGTTACCCTCACCACAACCTCGTCCCTTCCCCTCCGCCGCTGCAGCACACCCTTGTTGCTTGCTTGCCTGCGCAGCAGCAGCGCTGAATTGAGATAAGAAATGCTCATGCGATGCTCTGACCGCTAACTGCTGTCCATGGCCCACGTCACTAATGCCAACGCAGCGGGCAAAGGAGAACAAGAAGAAGAAGAATCTGAAACAGACACAGGCCAACCACTAACAAGTTTTTTTTTCTTCTTTTCTGATTGGCCATTTTCTTGCACGTGGCGTCGGCTGATTTTCTCTTTTGCTTTTCAACCTGCTGCGTTGTCAATTTTTTCATGTGCAAATGTGCCTATGTTAATATGTGCATATATATTACATTTTCTTTCTTTTTTTTGACACCTTTTCATCGTTTGCGGATTGTACAGTTCATTCAACTTGTTTGATTATCAACAGTTGTTGCTTTACATTGCTAACGCCTATGCGTGTGTGTGTGTGTGTGTATGTATGTAAATACATATGCATATGTATGCGATTACCGCTATTGCTTTTATTGTATTTTAAAACAATATCAAACCTAAAGCTCTTAGCTATCTCGCTTCCTCTCTCTGAAGTGCTCGTGCGCTTTCTCAATTGTTGGTGCGCTCGGCAGTGTTGCCAACTCTTCAGGCTAGATCAACTAGTCAAACCCGCTAAAAATAGCTAAACATCATTTGAAAGCTGCAGAGAAGAGAGTTTTACGTTGTTAAAGGCATTTTTCTTTTTAGTTCACTTTATATAAAACATCGCAACCACTAGAGATTTCATAAATTCTGATATTGATGAACTTTTTGCAATATTTCAAAATAGCTATAATTCCCGCTACAATTTCTACCGCATTGTTTGTAAAAAACAGCTAAATTGGCAGCTTTGGTTCTCTCTGAGTTCTGTTCTCTCTTTCTTTTCTTACGCTCTCTTTGCTGCTCAGCTGATGACGCGTCACCAGATTTTTGTGGTGCGCCCTTGTGACGTATGCAGCTGCTGCTGCCGCCGTCGCCGTCGCCGTCGCTGTCTCTGCTGCGATTCTGTTATTTTATTTTTTTCCGACGCTTTATCTTGCGCGCCTTTTGCCTAGCGCGCATTCGTGTCTGTGTCAAGCTGCGCGCTGTTTGTGCACTTTTTATTATTATTGTTGTTGTTATTGTTAATTACGACTCTCGCTGACCGCTGACTTGTCTGCTTCTTCTTCTTCTTCTTCCTCGTCTTCGTTTTTAATTGCGACTCTATGACAGACTTGAAGCTTTTGCAAGCTTAATTATTTAAAAATATATTTTTTTGTCGCGAATTACTTTGAATAATTGCATTAGAAATTGGCAAACGTGAAAAAAATTCGAACGCAACTCATAAATATTTAATGTATTTGTTTTATAACGACAGCAGTTACTGAAATACTCACAGCTGCAGAAATATAGTTGAAATTAAAAAAACAAAAAAAAAATACATAAAATTATGGCTCAGGTTAAACCGAAACAAAGCAAACAGGGCAAACAAGCGCCTGCTGCCAAGAAGGTAATAAATACGTAAACCACCTCTCACCTCTCACCCTCAGCTCTGTCAGCTCAAACAGTTTTTAAACTATGACCTAATCCGTCTGAACTATCATCTCTAACAGTTCTCTCACTTTCTCTATCTCTCTCTCTGTCTTTATTTCTCTCTATTCGCAGAACGTGCAGGAGAAGACCAGCGCACAACAGAAAAAGAACAAACAGAATGCTGCGTCGCAGAAAAAGAAATGCGGCTGCTGTAAATGGACGCTGGGCAGCATCTTTATCATTGCTTTAATTGCGGGTGCTCTGTGCTATGACACCGAGGTGAATGGCAAAGGTGCCTTTGAGCGGTCCGCCACCGGCAAAGTGTTGAAAAATGCCGGCGTTTTGCCGCAAGTGCAGCGCGGCTGGTATGTAACAATGGGCGCCGGCGCACGCGGTTACAAATGGGCCGAACAGCATATTCCGCCGTACGCCCAGCCGGCGATCAAGACGAGCGTCGATGTGTGGAAGCTCGGCCGTAATGCCTGCTGCAATGCCTACACGAATGGCCTGAACTACTGGCGTTCCAAGTGGCCGGCGGTGGCTAAATTTGTGAGTAGCTGACATCATGTTCTCTTAACTATTTTGAAAGCTGAAGCATCTTCTTTGTTTTCATTTTGTTTTGACTGCTGGGAAAACTGGTTTGCTGCGCTGTTAACTCTTTGCCCCACCGGTTTTGCCACTCATTGCTTATCTTATCTCTCTCACTCTCCCCCTATTTGCCTACACTCGCCCACACAGATTGATCAATATGTGCCCAATTTCTCGCATAAACTGGAAGCCTTCGCCGCGGGCGCCAAGGATCTGGCCGTCAACAGCTATGACAAATCTGCCACCCTAATCAAGGAGAAGGTGCTGGTGTAAGTGTGATTGCTATATCTATACTCGATTGCAAGGAGAATGTATATATTATATAGATATATGTCAGAGATTGTAATGAGAATATGTTTAGGATAGATGTATATGAGAGTTTGTAATGAGAATTTATATTGGATAAGTATATACTAGAGACTTACACTGTATATCAGATAATTATATACTAGATTGTGAGAAGAATGTATATATTAGACAGATATATAGATAAGATTGTAATGAGCATATGCATAGGATAGATATATAGAATAGAATAGTAGATATTAGGTAGATATATACGAGATAGTAATGAGAATTTATATTGGATAAGTGTATACTTGATTGTAATTAGATTGTACATTAGATAGATATTTACTATATTTTAATGAGAATATATAGTAGATAGGTATATCGATGTAATCAGAGAATATTTTGCTTCAATCGCTTATTTTGTTTATACGTAGCTGTGTTCATAAAAATAGTAGTGCGACTGAAATGCTGGAAAGCAAAAATTTGTGATAAACATATTTTGATAATTTGAATATATATATATATATAGATATATATATATATATATAAATATATATCTGCATTGTAATACAGGTTTGCATTGTTTGCAAAATAATGATTATCACAAAATTCAGTCGTACTACTATTTTTATGAACACATCTGTATAGAGCAAAGTGTAATGAGAATGTATATTAGATGAATTGATAGATTTATAATTATACGTATATGTATGTATGTAGCTCATATATTTGTAGTCTAAATTAACAGTTGTAATTAGAGAGTTTCTTTCTTTTCTTATTACGATAATCGTTTATTCTGTTTATATAAGCTTTGTATGCTCATGTGTTCCCTATAAGTTAAGTTTGTATTTTTATACTCGGTCATGCAATGATAAGAGCATATTAGATTTGTAATTTATACAGAAATCGTGTTGCAAGAGATTTAGCTCTGGATTGCATATAGCTTTCTAGCGCAAATACTTTTGCTAATTGAAGTTGTTTCATCTACACACTTCAATCTTAATGGACTTTAGATTGTGTGTTAAAGTGTTTTCATCTCTTTATTTTATATAGTATATATATATACATCTATATCTATACCTTTAATATCAATCCACATTCATCGTAATGCACTTCTTTGTTGTTTTTGCAGTGGTCGCTTCTCGCCGGAGAACATTAACCAGGCGCTGAATCAGACTCGAATTGCGGCGCTCGAGTACTACAATCAGTTCCACAAAAAGGTCGATGCGTATGCCAAGCTCAAATGATTCTAAGCGTCCGGAACGCTTAGCAAAACACAGCAACAACAAGAGCAGCAAGAGCAGGAACAGCAGCAGCAGCATGCACAACACCAACAACATCCACAACAACACATCATAGTCAAAAATAAAACAAGAAGAAAAAAGAAACAAAATCAGAAACATTTTATAGTAAAAGCCACTTTAATGCAAACACCTTTCGGTATATAGTTTAAAGCAACAACAACAACAACAACAACATATTGAAGTAACAGCAAATGTTAAGCTCTCTGTTAACCATAACAGTCACGCGCCCCCTTTCAGGCGTTTCGTTTTTCTTATGGCCAAAGCATTTGCTGTTGCTTATTTACAAACTATAATTATACAAACAGTTACAATTAGTAAATTAAACATAATCAGCATTTAGTTGTAAAGAAAAGCAAAAAAAAAAAAAAATTGTATATCTTGTAAATGAGCTCGCGAAACGTTTTGTAAATTTTCTGCTTAAGTCGAGTAAAACATTAACAAAATCAACTGGAGAAGAAAAATTTAAAAAAAAACGCGTCGCGAGTTTCGTTTCTCGGATGTTTTTTGATTACGCAATATTTTCAAAATTGTTTTCGATACCAATTTCCCTTTTTGCATTTTCAACAAATTTTCATGTTAAGAAAAAAATTGATTTGTGGCGCGCAACGAAATAAAATTAAGAAAATGAAAAGAAAAACAACAACAAGAACTCAACTAACATTTCCAATTGCATTTCAGAGCAACAAAAAAACGAAGTGAATAATTAAATAAATATATAAATTAATTTAAAAGAATTTAGCTACTTAGATATTTAAAGGTTTCTTTTTTAAATATTTATCCTAATGTAGTTTACTGTCTGTGTGCATGGGAATTTTTTTTTAAAGACTTTCAAATGTGTTTTAGTCATTTTCCTTTAAAACATTTTTCAATTTGTAATTCCATTTGTAAATTAAACGTATTGAAGGATTTTTGCATAAATAAAAGTTGAAGTGGAAAAAGTAGAAAATGAAAATCTTATTTTTAATTTTATTACAATGTAAATTTTAACATATAGCTGTTATTTACTGTGGCAGCTGTAAACTAAAAGGGATATGTGAGAAAATTAGCACATACAACAACCACTGCAAACTAAAAGAAGATTTTTTAGAACATTATCATGTACCACCAGTATATTTTAGTACATTTCCATTAGAAGTTAACTGCTAGTAAGTACAACAACCACTGCAAACTAACAGCAGAATATTTTAGTATATTTTTATTAAACATTAAGCATTTACAGAGAGCTGTTAACTTTTGCACTACCAGCTAGCGAGTACAACAACCACATTAGCATAAAAGTTGTACATTTAGTACATTTGAATCAACTGTTATCTTTTTACAGATGGCTGTTAGCTGTTGCACTACTAGCAAGCGAGTACAACAACCACAGAAGACTAAATACAATATTTTAGTACACTGTAGAAAGTGCTGTAAATATAAATATGCTAGCACGTACCAGAACCACTGTTATTGGCATACTTTAGTACACGATATCATAGACTAAAAAAAAATCCTTTACTGTTAATTGCTTACTGAGAACTGTTTAGTCTTGCTGTAACTAGCGGTTACAACCACCACGTGGAAGCAACAGTAGGATTATTTTGGTACACGGAAGGGGTAAGCTTAACAGTGTGCTGTACAATAACTACACATGTTAACAGCGAGGGGTGTCGTCATAAGAGCAAACAAATTCCCTTCTAATTTCAATAGCTATGCATACAATCGTAGCCATTAATCTATTATTTACTAAGCTTTAACTAAATAAAACTCAAATAGTTGTTTGTATGGCAAAATAAGGCTATTTTGATGATACAAATCGAAGGTAATCCATTATCAATGTACATTAGGGCGTAACAGAATGCGCCTGTTTACAGTACTGTTGCGAGCGAACACTCCAAGTGATAATTTGAACAGCAGTCGAAGGGGTCGAGCCAATTCGCCGCGACTAACTTATTTCGGAGTAGGCGTTCGTTCGGGTGCACGTGCTTCGGATTGTTGGTCGCACTTCGGTTTTGGTTGTCGGCCGCGATGTAAACGCACGAAGTTTCGGCAGGAATGATTGAAAAGCTTTGCGCTTTCGTGCAGTCTGAAACGAATGTCAATTCGCGTCGCACGTGTTTCGGATGCAAGGCATCTTGTGGTTGTCGCAGTGTCGTCTCGGTACGCCGTGCGCCACGTCCTTTTGCGGCGAGCGCTTTGAATGCATTTCTGATCAACACAAATCGCCGACGTTGTCTTCGCTGTCTTCGCTCTTGCCGTCGCTGTCGCTGTCGCTGTCGGAGTCGGAGTCGCTGTCGTCGTAGCCGTCACCGTTGCCGTCGCCGTCGCCGTCGCCGTCGCCATTGTCGTCGCCGTTACCGCAAAGGCCAGAGCAGCGAAAGTGCATGCAAAACGTAGTGAAAGTTGTGCAACACGTTTAAACGTGTCTGCCAAACAGTGTGACCAACTGCGTTTCTGTGTGTGGCAACGTCTGTGTGTGAGTGTGTGTGCGCCTGTGTGTGCTGTCACATTTAAATAAATAACGCACGAAAAATAAAAGGAGAAAAAAAAAGAACAGCTGTTTCACATCCTGCAGTGTAATGCAGCTCAATGGACATTCTTGGTATGTGTCACTAAATTCCTTGTAAGTTATTTATGTACAGTGAAGCGTCTAATAACGTACAGTTTGCTGCACATTTCTCTGATTCCGACTTCTATACCATTTTGTTTAGCTTTTGCACATTTTTGTATTATTTTTATTTTTATTTGTATTTCTATTTCTGCAGAAATTCCTTGTAAGTAATTTGTGTACAGTAAAGTGTCCAATAACAAACAGCTTGCTGGACATTTGCTTCAGTCTGTTTTCGATGCCATTTGCTTTATCTTGCGACAGCTTGCTGTGAACAAATATTTAGGCTAGTCTGTCGGGAATATTTGTTTTCTTTTTTATTAATTTTCTTTAATGGCAATGCAACCAAGCAAATCATTTTTACAGGATGGTATTCCTTATGCGTATAGTTTGGCATTTGGCATTTATAAACAAGTTTAGCTTTACAGTCTGTTAAAAGTATGCAAAATTATGGTTTTATGATTTAATATTTTTTTTTTATTTCATATAAATATTAAATTGTTTGAGTTAACTTAGGGTTATAAAAAAATGAAAAGAATTGGGTCGAAATTATTAAAATTCGGGCTATGGAGTCAAATCAGTACAGTAAAATTTCTCTTAGAATGTCCTATATGTTATTTTGTTTTTTTATTTTTAATTTATATAAAAAAATAAAAAAATTGATTGGGCTATTATTATTATTACTTTTTTTTTGCAAAAATAAATTATTTATTGTTTTAGAACCTATAAAATTTGATTGCGAAAGAAAATGTTTAAAAGAATTTTACTGAATATAAAGAAAGTTTTATGCTTTCAATAAAAATTTAAATTAAAAAATACCTAATATTTTGTTTTTATATATTGTTTTATATTCTATTAAAAAATATTTTTATCAAGTAATATTAAAAAATTATTATATACAATATTATGAAATTTTTGAAATTTTCAAAAATATGTTCAAAATGTTCAAAAATGAAGTTAAGCATTGAATAGCAGTTAGAAATCTCACAAAGTTAATTTTTGTTTGTTTTTTTTTTTTTTTGTGATTTCCGTTAGCTTCTTCGAGTCTTTACTGTATTGAAATTGAAGCCTTTCTAATTTCAAAAAACTTTTTCAAGAATAATATTAAAAACAGTTTTTTTTTTAATTTTTTAGGGTCTGTATTTCAAATTTCAAACTTAACTTCAAACAGGAGAAAACTCTGTCTTACAATTGCAGAATGCCTAATTTTTATTGAGCTCGCTGTGTGTTTACTGTTATCCAATCGACAAATCAAAGTGCTTTGCGTTTGCTTGAGCGTGTTTTCACTGTATTTCCTCAATTTGCTACGCTTGCACTTTCTCTGCGCTCCCCTTTTGGTAGAGGGAGAGAGAGGGAACCACAGCACGTACACGGCTCATTTGACTTGCATCTAACTGTAACTCTCACACCCACTTATCCACGGGTGGATTGCCCCTATTTTCGCTTACATATAAATCAAAGTAAAATATTTATTTCACATCGGAAATGAAGTCAGACAAGCGACGTGATTTAATGCTAATCGAAAATGCATTTGTTACAATTTTTCCAGTGCAACGAGAGAGAAAAGAAAAAAACAGGCAATAAATGTACGTACCTCAGATACACTTACGGGTATATATATATATACTTATATATATAGTTATATTCCTTGAGTTGGTTTCTTTGCTCGCCACTTTGGCAACTTTGTCTCAGCCGCTGATTTCAACGGGCGTGATCCCGCACACTTTTTCACTGTGTGTTGCCGTTCGCCCCCTTTTTTTATTTTTATTTTTATTTATTTTATTTTTGTGTCTTTCGCGAATCGAAGTTTGGATTTTGATTTGAAACTTTGGCCAAGTTACTTTTAACTTATCTGCTTTTGATTCCGCTTGGCGCTGCTTCCGCCATGCTCTGGATGAGCGCATGTCCATGTCCATATCCGTGTTCCTTCCATGTCCTTTCTGCAAGTGGACAAGTGAGTAGGAGCCGCTCGTTGAGTGATTTGTTGATACTGTCGGAGATTTTCCTTTTCTTTAGTGAGTGACAAATGATGTTAGTTATTCGTGTTAAAACATTTCAACCGCTGACTGACTTTTTTAGCGTTTTCCTCTGACAGCTAATCTCGGCTATGAGGTACAATGTAAAACAGACAAGAGAAAAGAGAGGAGAGTGGAGAGTGGAGGGAGAAAAGTGGCGACAGAAGACTGAAGACTGAAGATAAAAGACAGAAGACAGTAGAGAGAAAAATAAAAGAGAAGAGCAATGAGAGGAAAGGGAAGAGAGTTGGCAGATAATAGAAGAAAGAAAAGAGAAGAGAAAAGTGAGAAGTAAAAAAGAAAATAGAAGAAACAAGAGAGAAGAAGGAAGAGAGGAGAAAGATGATGAAGACGAAAGACGAAAGAGAAGGTAGAAAAGAGAAGAGTAAAGCAAGAAGAAAGAAAACAGAAGAAAGATGAGAGGAAAGGCAAGCGAGAAGGGAAGGGAAGATAGAAGGGAAGGGAAGGGAAGAGAGGAGAGGTATGACATATGACATATAATAGTAGAGAGAAAAGGGAGAAAAACGTAAGAAGCGAAGAAAGCAGAGAGCAGAGAGAATAGAGAAAATAGAAAAGGGAAAATAGAACAAACGAAAAGAAGAGAGCAAAGAAAAGCGTAAACATTTTTTGATTAAAATTTCATTTAATTATTTGAATTTTCCTCGAACGTACAAACGAAGCCAGACCGAAGCTTTTTGCAAAGCTGCTAAAAATTCTAAGAAAATTCAAATTATTCCATATTCTATATACTGCATTTTTACGTTTATTATGAAGATTATAGATAGCTGTATATCCAAAGAAGTTCTTCTGATATATGAAGCTAAAAGAAACTGTTTTGGATTACAAAGAAAGAAAATGTTCGCACATCAATACGAATGCTGCTGGAAATTTCATGGAAATGCTAAAATGAAACTTGTCGTTTCCTTTATGCATTGTATTTCCCATACTGGACAATTAGCTGTATATTGTAAAATATGAGCTTGAAATTGAATTTTCAAATGAATTTGCAAATGCTGAGCAGTCAAAGTCAAGTGGTATCAATTTGGTAGACAGATTCACTTGATCTGCCTTGACTTTTTGACACGAGCTGCTCATTATAAACAGTGTCTACATTTGTACACGCACACACAGTTGCCATTGTTGGGTCTGTTCAGGAAATGTTTGCCTGGGATTTGGTAATGAAAATTTGATGAAAGTTTGCTATTATTATAAAGTTGCCATGCAAATGCTTTAAAGGAATCTTCGTGTCAAATATTTGCTGTACAAATTGTAATTAATTTCGTGAAATGCGCTGAAGGACACTTGCGGTTGCCGCAGACGTGGCAATGAAAATGTCAAAATTGGCCACGAAAAATCAGTGAGAGTGTGGCAATAGCGTGCTGAGTTGACTGAAGCAAAAAACTTGCAACAATTTTCATTGCGGCGGGATGCCAAGGGGCAAAGTGAAACCAGGAATGCGGCATTTTGGCAGCTACTTTTATCTCTAATATCCTGGCGTTGCCAGGGCATCACAGCCAGCGATAGACTGATATGGAGTGGGAAAGGGAGTGGGAGGACGGCAATTAATTAGACGCCGCTAAAAACAATAACAAAAGATGAGCTTGTCGCTCATTAATCTTATGACCTCATAAACACCACAAAGGACACATGTCACGGGCTTAAGAGTAGTTCGACATGCTGTTGGCACGCACAACGCCGCCCGATACAGAGCTCAGCAACGGATGCGCTCCACTCGTCACTTCTCACGTGCTTTGAATTGGATTTCGGTTTCACTCACGCTCTCGTTCACCCTCTCTCTCCTTCTCGCTCGTTCTCTTTTTTTTTGCCTCTATTTACTTCTTTGTAATACCCTGTGGAAAAAGTTTGTGGTTAAAACAAGTAGATTGTTAGTGGAGTTGACTGAAGATGGAGGCAGGTGAATAAATAAGAATTGTACTGATATATACATACAGAATACAAATGAAGAGAAAGTTATAAAATAGCGCAGAAATTAGATCTCACTTATTAGGTTTATAGTATATATTTTGCATAATGAATGCATATATTTTCTCTCCAAATATAGTCAGTTATTCATACCTTTAAACAGTTATTGATAATAGATAGAAAAGGGAATTTTTGTTTATTTAGGAATATAGGTATAACAGACAAGGTCCTGCACTCGAAGTGCCTGTTGGGAAGGTCATAAATTCGGTGTGCCAAATGAGGTGAATTAATTTTAAGGTACACAAAATGTGCAAAAATAAATAAACAAAAATTGAGAATTAATTCACTTCTGTCTCGATATGCGCCCCTTTTGCCTGGACGGTGGTCCTGAGACGGTAAGGAATCAAATCGCAAGGTGAACGAAGTTGGCTTCGTGCTGTGTATAGCTATAGTCCGATGTTTTTGCTGAACAGATGAAGGTTTTTCTTTGTTAATATATATATTAGTGTTATAATAAGTGATATATATATATTCTATGGCCAAGAATCTGCAACAATAGTTATATAATTTAGAGCATTCGTAGAGCTCTCTATAAAATTTCAATCTGAATACTTCATTTATCAAATTTTGTATAAGTTACAAAAACTGCAGCATCAAAAAATCATATAAAAAAGCAGCGAAAGGATGCACAGATATATAATAGATATATGTGATATGATGTGACGATAAGGAATCGAATTCCTTAGCAAAAGTCATCTTAACATTTTCCTCTTAAGATCTTTCTACAGTTCTTAAAGTGTCTTAAGTACAGCAATGATTAAGCTTTATTATTTTAATTACTGGGTATCTGTCATTTAGGCATATGCTTCGCTCTTTTTTGGTTAGCTTTTGTGGTTACCTGGCGCCGGACCGTTGTCCAGGTGATTAATGTGCAGACGTGGCTTGTTTAATTAACTTGTATTTACACACTCACACACTCAGGCAGGCATACACACGCATATATAGACATTCACACAGTCACACTTGGCCACTCACACACAGTCCATTCTGTTTCGAATGATACTCTAATGGCCAACACTTGTTAACTGGAAGCGCAGAGATTTTGTTTTGGGCTTGTTTTGTTCGTACGGCTTTTTTGCTAACGGCAAATACAAAAGGCCAAATTGGAATTGCGGTTGAAATGAGTGTAAATGAATACACTCACTTGACAGCGGCAGCGACAGCGACAGCGACAGCGACAGCGACAGCGACAGCTGAGCAGGTGTGAGAGTGCTCTGAATATGCTGGCTCACCTTGCTAAGCAACTAATTTAATAAAGTGATTACAGCCATCATGAGTTGCTATATTTACGAGTGTGAAGGAAGCCAAAAAAGGATTTGAATGAATTCAGCACGAAATTAGAGACGATTTGCGTGTAACCAGTGGAGTATGTGAGTGGGATGGTGCGACTAATGAATACACTTGACTTGACCTGAAGATGTCAAATAAATTAGGTAAATTTATTATAATCTAATACTTCTTATTGAAGCCTTCTTGGTAGCTTCAGATTTCATGGTATTGCTCGTAACGAAGCGTTGTACGATATATTACCTATCGCTATATCTATGGACACACAATCGATATCTATTGACATTCGATATAAATACGTATAAATGGATTTATATCCTGAAAGTAGTCTAATATTATCTGATTTGTTTGCTAAGCCCTTCAATGGACTCTCGTACCATTTGCCTTCCCTATGAAAATATAGCCAAAATAAAGCCAAATATAATCCGATTTAGTATCAAAAATTTCATAATTGAGAATCGGCTTAAATTTTGTCAATGATTTTTGTGATGGTTTTTTATTCTTTTCCATTTTGTATGTATCTAACATATAAATTAATTTGAAGTAACCTACAAAAACTGAATTAGCTATTTAGTTAGAGATTAGTTGGCTTTACGCTGTTACCATGCATCAATAACAAAACTGCATGCGCCCAAGGACACAATTTTCACATGGTTTGCTGAAAATTATTAATTCAACTGCTTCTAGCACAAATAAAAAAAAAAAAAAAGAAAATTACTTTCGGGTGCCAAATATCGAAAATCGCTTTACCAGAGAGAGGAAGCAAAAAAAAAAAAAAAACAAAAAAAAAAATAAGGAAAAAAGTTCGACTAGTGAAACGAAAGCAAAAGCAAAAAACAGTTTCGGCACATTTGCATATTGATGACGCTCTTTTGGGGGCCTTTCACTTTGTTTTATAATTAAAGCAAAGTTTGTTTAAACTTAATTTTCGGTCGCAACTTTTACAAAATTTCATTAAATTAGCATTGAGCCGGGGTGCGGCATAATTGAAGTCAACTTTAATCGGCGACCCAGACACAATCAACACAATGCCTCCATTCACACCCAAAATTGTTGTATAATTAATTAACTGTTCCACATACAAAGGCAGCTAAGGATATAGTAATATTGTTCTGCTGAGTCTTATAAATTATAAATCAGTTAAAGATTCAATGAAATCCACTTCAATCTGTAGTCTGTTTCACTATCTGGTTCGATTAGCTTGTGGACTTGAATTTGTTTTTCCTATAAAATTCTCTTTTAATATTGAATTTAATTCATGTATTGAAGAAAAATATATAGTAAAACGATTCAGTTGAGTATTATAAATTATAAATGGATTTTCACTGAAATTCTTTTCAGTCTTTCGCCGTTTAAATTGTCGAATTCATTTGGTTTTTCTTATGAAATTTTCTCTTTTCATACATTCAATATTCAATTGAATTCATATTTTTTTACGTTGATATTGCGGTTTTTTTTTTCGTTTTAAAATTCTCACACTCTTGATGCTATAATTAATGTATTTAATTTCGTATTTTTTTACAGCGGCTCAAAGTGAATATTCTTGTTTTATTTTCGTTTAAATATTTGAGTTGACTTTAATGAGCATTGCTGTATTTGTATTGCTTTTCGGCTTACAATTTTATTTCTTTTGATGCTCTGTTTGTGCAATCGAATGGGCTATATTGGTTTCTGTATGAATCTCAATGCAGTGCAAATGCCTCAGCTGAGATTTTTATTTATTTATTTATATTTGCTTTATGTTTATCTATAATTAAACTCTTGAAATGATTTTCTAGTATGTTTCACTCCGAACGAAAATATGGACCTTTTCTAGTCCTATCTAACAGAAGAAGAAGCAGCAGAAGCACAAAAAGTATTATACTAAAAGAAAATATTTTATCCACATTTTCTAAATGAAGGAATCCAAAAGCATTTAATTTAATTAAAATTATATTACCTAACTAAACTTACTACAATTTGCAAACCAGTGTTGGTTAGGACTTCCACACAAAAATTTCAAAAAATTACAGCCAATGTTGGTTCAGTCGTCTGCAATTTCTATATGCACAAGGTGATCCTTAGCACATGCCAAACAGAGCATCGCCTAGTCAAGTCAGTATTTTTTGTTAGTTTTATTAATGTTAATGCTGTTCACATATTTTTAAAGCGAAAGTCTGATTTATTTATTTTCTTTTTTCGCTCTGAAATAATGATGTATTTCTTTACTTATGAGTGTTATCTTTGTTTTTTTTTTTTTTTTTTTTTTTATACAAAATATCAGCGCCAACAACTGCATAAATACAAATAAAGACAGAGAGAGAGAGTGAGAGTGAGAGTGAGAGTGAGAGTGAGAGAGATAGCTTTTTGTATAATTTGCCTGAAACATTGATTGCTCAGACTCATAAGCACAAAATGCCCAAAATCCAATTAAAATGTTAATTTTTGCGTAAACAATAGCAAACAATGCAAATTTTGTGAGTGCCGAGTGCCGAGTGCACGGGCCAAAGTACAAGCTGACCTTAACATGTACCATATACCATATTACACAACAAACAACAGCAACAATGTGAACAACACACACACGAACAGAGAGAGAGAGAGAGAGAGGGGGACTGAGAGAGAGAGATAATCACGGCATTTAAATACTTTAATATTACCAATGCTGCTCTTGCCCTTTCACTGCCCCTCTGGGCTGTAATAAATGATATTGTTGTTCTGTTTGCTGTTGTATTTGTGGTTGGTATTATTGTTGTTGCTGTTGCTGTTATTGCGTAATGAGCTGTTTGGGCCGTTGGGCGCCAATCAAACAATGCGCCAAGTGGATATGAAATTAACACGAGCCAACTGTCCCAGCGAAAGACAAACAGTTAATTGTTATTTGAGCAGTAACGGTAATTTGCAATCGGTAATCGAAAAATGGTAAAAAGAACATATGCATTCAGATCCGCTATGGTTAAAAAGTATTTATTTATATATATATACATATCGTTCAATATTGTTGGCTGAACAGGTGAGATAATTGGGTAGAAATCACTATAAGAAAAGGAGTAAGAAATACGCTGAATGTATGGGCCGGAGTAATCGCCTTTTTGATCACGGTTCAGCTCTACGTCAGGTGCGACAAGAGACAGATAAAGCTTATTAGATTGCCAAGGCATAGCGAGAAATACATTGTAGGACAGAGAAAATGCTTTTTATAGAGAAAGGAAAAGGTTAAAAAAGGTAAAGTTATAAAAAGTGGAATAGGACAGAGGGCGAGAGAGAGAGAGAGAGAAGATAGATAAACAAATAGATAGATACACAGCAAAAAGAGCACAATGTAATATGCAAGATAGGTTGCTTAGCTGGCTAAAGTCAGTCTAAAACTTGCATAAATTTATGAGATTTGCAAAGTAGGGCGCTGATTAAACTTTTTTTTTGCTAAGCTTTTTAATGGACAAATAAATTATTATATTAATAAATCTGATGCAGGCATTGCTATTGCAGCCCAACCTACTAGCTCTATCGCATATCCCCTTGAACTTAAGCTGTGCCAGTTACAAGCTAAAACACTTCCTTTCCTTAAGCAATGTAATATGCCGTCGTTATATTCCTTGTCTAAAACATAGCAGCATACTAATCTGTATATAATTCATTAAAAAAAAACTTTAAATTTAGATTTATCTGGGAAATCTTTCTCTTATCTAACAATCTATTTAAGCATCTCTTTCTCTCCGTCTGTAAATATATTCATATATATTTTTTCATAACTCCATGTGTATTTAGTTATGTCAATTACTTCACATTTTCATCTTAATTAAAGTCTTATTTATTTCGTCAGTTAAACTTGTTGTATGCACAAGTGTTTAACTAGCTGGCTAATAAATATTGATATAGTCAATTGTTTGATTAATTAACTGCATCAGTGATTAGTTCAACTGACACTGGCAACTAAATGCATACGTAAATAATTGCGTGTTGGGCGAGCGATTTTATTTATTTGTAAGCGATACAAATTCATATTAAAATTTAAATGAAAATTGTCGTAGAGACAAATGGAATGTTTAGCATAGCATACTTTTGAGCGTTGCAGATGCTGAAATTTGATAAGATGCAATGTGCGTGTTGAATCTAATTAGATGAATTGATTGTGTACGATCTGGTTCTTCAATTGCAGCTACTAAATCATGTGAAAAGCAACCGAACTGCAACTGCAACTGCAACAATAACAACAGCAACAGCAACAGCAACGGCAACGGCATTAGCAATAGCAAACTGCAGAGCATTAATTTAATTCATCAAATGCTTCTCTAATCAAGCTCACAAGTGAAACAATAAGGACAAATAATTAAGGCAAACAAGTTCCAGCCAGGATCAGCATGGCCAGGATGGCCAAGTGTGTTAAGCTGCTGCTGCTGGCGCTGCTGCAGACAATGATAAATGCAACAACAATGAAGGCGACTTTAATTGCAGCTGCTGTTAGTGCTACTGCAACGGCTACTGTAACAGCAACTGCAACTGCAACTGCAACTGCAACTGCAACTGCGAATGCGACTGCAACAGTCACAGCTACTGCAACTGAGCCCGAAGCGATTGCCCAGCAAATAGAACAACGCATTAAGTCAATATGTAAGTACACAGCAGCAACACATCTCCTCTTTATATATTCATATATAAATATATATATATATATATTCTGATAAATATGTAATGTGTATGTAAATTTATATATATATATTTGTATGTATTTATTTGTCTTCACTTGCTTGCTCTTAGCTGCAGGCCACGATGATTATTTCCATAAAGCTGGCAACTTGTTATGCCAGCTGCCTTATTAATCCCTTAACTACTTGCCAAAGCACAACAATGACAGCAATATAAATATAACTAATATAAATACAAATATATGTATATGTATATGCATATATATATATATGTTTCTATATAGCCTGCAGCCTGGCCACAATAGAAATTATCAACATTAGCTTAACCTGCTGTTTGATTTAATTACCTATGCGCATAGCTGAAATCCATTATCTTTCAAATGCTTTGCCATAGCTGCAGATTGAAATGTATTTCAAAGATACAATAGCATAAAGTATATTTTAGTATTATGCATTGCAGGCATCGAGAGCTGCCCGGGAGCGATGCAAATGCTACGCTATAGATGTTATATTATCTTAGCCAAAGTTGTATAAATAATACGATATAAAATATATAATTAAAGCTATGATTTAAAATCGTTTATCAAATTTGCTGAGCAAAACATATATAAAAAATGTATATATTTTTAGCTATAATTCAATATCTTTAAGCAAACATATTGAGCAAAAAACAACTCAACCAAAACTGCCGACTAAACATATTTTTCTACAAAATGATTTAATCTCTTTACATAAAAAAAAAGTTTTCACGTCGACAGCGACAAGCCATAAATAACTCAAGCTCTAAACTTTGTCTGAATAGAAATTTACTAAAAAAAATACGTAAATATAAATTTACGCAATATCGATTTAAAGAGCAAGTTCAAGGCTGGCAGTTAATTATCAAAGCCTGCAGCGTCGGCAATATTTTATGTATTTACAGTTTTGACTTTTTGGCAAAAATTAATGAAAGTTTGAAATCTATTCAGAGCACTTGCTAAGCAGGTTGTATATCATCATCATCATCAGCATCATCATCATTATATGTGATGTGACAAAGCCAGCATAAACCATTTGAAATCCTCTTATGCCAATGCACGAGTCTCTCGCACACGCTCAAGCACCCGCATACATGTCATATGTGCGAAATAAGTATATGCAGAGAATTTGTGCTGCTTTTGGGCTTAGAATTTGGTTTTGTTAATGGATTTTGGGATAATATCAAATCAAATATGAATGACGAGCGCAAAAAATACTTCAACTTTGGGCAGGCTACACAGTCAGACAGTCAAACAGACATAGACAGAGACAGAGACAGAGAAAGAAAAAATTGCAGGCTCATCGCAAAAAATATAACTATGTGAAACAAAATGATATATTGTGTTAACATAAGTAGCAGAAAATAAATATAATGAAAATGTAATGCTAAATCAAATATAACTCATACGCCACGTAATTCGTTTCCTCTTCTTTTTGTTTTGTGTTGCCTGCCGTTTAATGCAGTAAACGTCTAAATCAATTATGCCGTGAAGGCTGGCAAGTAGGCAAGAGAAATAAAATCTACTTAGCACATGTAGGAGGGACCTTAATTAAATCATGTTAGGGGTGCGGCTGAAAGGCGGCCGGTCCTTCGTGTCTTTTGCATCAAAACATAACTCAGAGTTGCGAGCGAGGCTTCTGTATTTGTATCTGTGGCAGCGGCTTTAACGCTCCAAAGAGCCAAAGCCAACGCGCGACAAGGGCTCGCTTTTATGATTATTATCATTATTACAGTACACGCTCGTTGTACTTGTTCCTGCTCTTGTTGTTGCTGTTGTAGTCAGTCTCTTATTCTCATTCTCATTTTCATTCTCATTCGCATTCGCATTGTTGTTGCAGCTCGTTGTGTGCTTATTGTTATGTTCCACAATTTGCCAGGCGCTGAAATACACAAAAAAAGTATATATATATATATATATATATATATATATATATTTATATATAAAATAAATGGCAACAAAAAAAAGGCTGACGACAAGTGTCGAATCAGGCATACGCACACACACACACACACACACCCCCTTGTAAAATACTAATTTAAGCAAACAGTAAAAAAATAACAAGAAAAAACAAAATCTGAAATGTTCCCCAAGTCTTTAATTCAACTCGCGCCTTAATTGAATTTTTATTATTTTTACAATTTTGCGACAATTGTTTTGCATTCTTTCAGTCACTCTCTCTCTCTCTCTCTCTCTCTCTCTCTCTCTTTCACCCACTTTCTCTATAAAAAGGGCAACTAAAATTTGTAGTAAATGTTCTTTTTTTTTTGGTTTTTGTGACAGTTTGTTTTTATGCTGCGCTTCGCTTAGAATTTTGATGGGCCATCACTTTTAAGTTTGTAGCTAAAAAAATTGTTGAGAAAAGAACTCGATTGGAACAAATCAAATTAGTGCTCAAAATGCACTGGATTTTTTCGTTTCAAATTTACATAGTTTTTATAACTATAAAATTCAATGGGGGATCTAAGAGAGAGAATGGGAAATAAACACAAAGTACGAGGGAGACAGTTAAGAAAGCTGATGGTAAATGTTTACTGTTGTCTCTGGTATCTTCAGTGAGACAGACAGACAGGAGAGATAGAGAGAAAGGTAGCTAGAAAGTTAAGGAAGAGAGAGAGAGAGAGAGAGCGAGAGAAAGCGGGAGAGCAAGTTGAGAAAGAGCCGTATGGTAGCTTAATAGCTATGTAGTGTTTAGAGAAAGCAAGAGGAAGAGAGTAAGGAAAAGGAAAGGAGAGAGACATCAGAAGCTTGAAAGAAAGAGAGAGATAGAGAGAGAGAGAGAGAGAGAAAGAGAGAGAGAGAGGAAGAAAGAGTTATTTGAATTCAGCCACATAGAATGACTTCAAACACATACGCAATTCTCTCAGTTGATTTCTGTTACAAAATTTTGAGCTTAAATTTCTTTAAATATTAGCTTGGAGACAATAGATGTCTTATGTTAATTTGATCTCTTTAGGCCCAAGTTTTTATGTTAACATTCCTTAATCATCATAAACTGTTTTATGTTTATGGATTGGCATTACCACTCAGTTCCTTAGATATTCTTAATATATATAGCTGAGAAATGGCAAATGTTCGTACTTCATTTAGCCATTTAATATCTGAGTTTATAGTAAATTTGTAACTGATGCCAATCTGCAGCGTAGAACGCGTAGAAAAATAGAAATTCCGCCTTTAAGTGTCTGGCAAATGTTTATGACTCTCAAAAGTACACAAGTCAGCCATTAGAGCTTTCGTTTGGAGCTGTTTATATAATTTCTTTGGCTAATAAAATAACGTTATTTGTAAGTCAATTTGCGTAGACTTTCATTAACCTTTCGCGAAGCATATCAAAAAGTCAACAAATGAGCTAATTAAATTTATATACACGTAGCCAACAATTTTTTCTAGAACTTTGTTGTTGCTGTTTTTTCTTTTTCTTATTTTTTTTTATTTTTTTTCTATGTCTGCGTCTGATGTCCTAGAGCCTTGAACTTTGGACAGGTTAGGATTAAAGACAAGTGGATGGAGAGAGCGGTAGCGGAGCGTTGCTCTGGCTGTCATATTAATTTACAGTCGAGCGAGAAAGCTGATGTTAAATTTGATTGCGTGCATCTGTTTGTGACCCTGTTGCCATAGACATGCCACAAGGGTTATTATGCCGCAAGGATTAACTGCCACGACTCAAGCAGCCACACACATACACACATACACACTCAACCGACCCACTTATATCTAAGTATTGCTTGAGCAGCGCGTAAATTTCTAGCGAGCACCTCGACAAATCCTTTTCAAGCACAAATCCTGGCTAAAGTTTTCCACTACAAAAATGTGATTTATTCAGTGGCGCGTCGCAATATAAATTTTACAAAATATTTTGTTAACATTTTTATGGCGGCCATGAGTTGAAAATTAACTTGTTGCCAGGCGGAACTAAATTTTATACGCGAATGCGCATAAATCACTTTTCGAGCGAGCACAAAATTTTACGTATTACGTAATACGTATTACGTATTAAGTGTACGCAGCGTGTTGTTAATTTTTATGCCACTTTAAGTAGCTGACATATTTTATGACAGCGTGGCGAAGGACAAGGGCAGGCGCTTGACTTAAGTAATTTAAAGTCGACTAATTTGCTAGAATGTGGTTTACGGTCGCACAACTTTTTTACGCATTGAATTGAACGTAATGGTGGACTGAAACAGTTGAAGTGCCCACTCAAATGAGCTCTAAAGATTTTTGTTTTGCATTGCGTGCAGAGCACGAACCTAAAGTGGACTCAAAGTTGGGCAAAATGTGGCAACTTGTTAAGGGAAAGTTGAAACACGAATTGAACAGAAATTGAAATTGAAATTGAATTTGAATTGTAAGCGGAACAGGGAAAATGATTGAAGGCAATATTGAAACTGAAACAAAGTTGATGGGAAAATTTAGTAATTTTTATAAATTGGTGTAAAATTGGTTTTACAGCTAATTGAAAAAAAGTTGAATGGGAATTTTACTCTAGTTGAAAGTTAGCTTGGAAGGAAAAATTCAAGGAAAGTTGAAGTTGAAGGGTAAAAACTATGATTCTAGATCGGTTTAAGTAATAAATATAGACTAGTTGGAGATTAGTTGAAATGATATTGACATTTTTATATTTTGGAATATCTAATAACTTTTATATGTATGCTAAAATCAATTTATACTTAATCGAAAGCAAGGATATGTATTGATAATAGTTAAAACAACAGAAACTTTGTCTAAACTTAGTAAATTTTTTTTTATTGGGTTCTGTGTTAAAAATTCGATTCCATCTCAAAAATATTTTTGAAGCAGAGTTCAACTATTATTAATGACAAATTGAAACAAAGTATAAGAAAATGATTGCAGTATCGGAAACTTTGTATAAAGATGAGTTAAAATTTAGTTAAAAGCAAGTTAAACTTAAAATTGAATTTGAAGTAAAGGCAAGTTTTGGGAAATTGATAGATTGCTCAAAAGTTTCTACGAAGCTGAGTTCAGAACTAATTGAAAACAATTTGAAACGACACTGAATTGAAATTCGCTTATAAGTAAATGCCCATATACTCAGTTAGTTAACAGTTTGAGAAAGTTTTAATTCTATTTTAGCAAGTTAAAAATATTTTAAATATTTTATATTAAAATTATATTTATCAAAATCACATTCAGCTTAAATTGAACGAAAAGTTAGTTCAATTTTGTTTGTACAGCTGGCAAATTCCATGACACAATTTCAACACCTATTGCAAGCGCATAGAGCACAAATGTTGACTGCAAATCAAATAAAGCATGTGTTGCTCACATAAATTTGCAATTGAATTTGTGAGCACAAACTAAATTTGATTATATCGATGTGAAACGGTAATCAAAAGGCACTTGGATTGAATTCCAACACAGATTTAATTGAATCGAAATAAAGCGCAATTGAATTAGGCTTTCGAAAATACATCTATAGAAATCTATCTATATATATATTATTTATAAGTAAACAGCTTAATTTTTGTTGTGTATAAAATCTGTGTCGACCATTGTGACATTGAAAGTGTTTATTTGAGCTGAAAAGAAGCTAAAAATATATCAAAAGGTTGCGCGCTGGAAGGGTGCTTGAGTCGTTG
Organism: Drosophila anceps; assembly: GCA_035045945.1. Lineage (NCBI taxonomy): Eukaryota > Metazoa > Arthropoda > Insecta > Diptera > Drosophilidae > Drosophila > Drosophila anceps. The sequence continues at coordinate 4,679,282 of JAWNON010000190.1, forward strand.
TTCAGTTGGATGTAAGAGTCGCCAAAGGACAATCCGAAACGTTTGCAATACGTTTTTTAGTAGTTACTGCAGTAGCAGCACTTTGACTTTTGGCCCACTCGGTCAATACCTTATATATATATATACTATATATGATTATATATATACTATATATATATATATATATATATATATTGACACTTTTGTCAGCTGGCAACTTGATGAGGGCAAGGTCTTTGCCAAAAGGCTGCCAGCATGTGCGACTCTGTCGCATTTAACCAGGACATTCGCAAAGAAACAGTAGTCACTGCGGCCTGCCAGATGAAAAGTCAACAACAATGCAGTCCTGCTGACAAGAAACTGCCTGCTCCACTTACACACACACACACACATAGACACATATCGCGTATATATATAAATATATATATCTATATATATATAGCTGCTGGTGCTGCTGCTGTCGGCGCTCATGCCAAGTTGCAGGCACTGACAATCAGCCACGCCCAGCGATGCGCAGCGTTGCGTAAATGAACTCAAACTTTAGTTTGATGCGCTTCAAAGCGAAGACAAAGGCATTGGCAAACGAAGAAGGGGGCTGGCACGCACGCGAAGGCGTGGTCGGGGGCGTACAGGAAAACAAGATCGTAAAATAATTTTATTACCCGCCAGCCTGGCCGCACAATTAAACTTGCCAAAGGACACTCCCCACTCGAGCAGCCTCCCGCCCAACACGCGAGTTCAGCGACTTTTGCTGGCAATTTTTATATCAGAAAAAAAAAAATATAAATTAAATGAAGAGTGCTCTAGAGGAGAAAGATACTCTCTACATATCACACATATACCGGAACAGTCTATACTACACTTTTAGCCCTAGATCCCTTTAAGTTTGAATAAAAAGTTAATTAATTGAACAAGAATTTTATGTTCTAGTCTATGTCATTCAAGAGTTATTATATTTTTGATGACTAAAGTTCTTATGCTGCAAAAAATTTGCATAAAAAATCGATTCCAAATATCAATATTTATTGATTTTAAGGCAGCCTTTTTATAAAGATGAATGGGAATAACGCCATCCTTGGCAAAACAAAATTTTTTCCTTGATCACTTTGGTCTATAAAGATTCTAAAAAGGTAGCGATATACCCTCCCCCAGTCACTTTACAGGGCATCAAAATTAAATAGAGGAAATATGAACAACAGGAAGAAAAAAAAATAAGAAAAATAAAACAGAAATGCAAAAACGTGCGCGACCATTTGTCGTGGCAATTAAAAAGTTTAGATTATTTTGTAACAATATAAGGTGGGCGTGGTTGGCGGTGGGCGTGGTTGGCGTGGTTGGCCATTATATCGACTTGATGACAAGGTAAAAGCTGGCGCATTTACATCCATAAGCCTCCACAGAACTCATAAATTGCATAAAGTAAGTCTAAGTGAAGCGGCGCTGCCCCATTAAAAGTCGAAAGCCGCCAAGTGTTTGGCAGAAAAAAAAAATAAACGAAAAAGGGTTATATCAAAATTATAATTTTAATGTTATTTAATTCTTATTAATGAAGACAAAGTGCCCAGCAGATGGCTGGCTCTGTTGGCTCTGTTTGCACAGATGCTAGCCAAGCCACGATGCGGCCAATTAAAACTGCACAAAAATTAATGAGCTAATTAACGTGGCTTAAAGTGTCATTATTTTCATGGCCGTTGCTGTAGAATGTCGTTGATGCTGCTGCTGCTCAATCGCTCAATCATAGCACAATTTACAATCAAAGCTCATTAATGAGCTCAGCTTATTAAAATAGGTGAACATTAAAATTTTATGCTACTGCATAAAATATTTTGTAATTTTTGTTGAGCTGTTAAAGTAGATAAATAAAATTCGAAAGAAAGAATCGTAAATATATAATGTGTCTGCAATACAGTAATGAAATGCTTTATGGGTAGTGCTATAAATGGCGAGATCCATTGATTGGGAAACAGTTTATCATATTATTATTATTTATTATTAATTAGATGTTAGATATTTAGATTGAACTGCATAAAAAATTCGAATTCAAATTAAATTATTTTGTGTTTAAAAAAAGAATTTTTTGTTAAATATTTTGTTTTTTTTTAATTTTTTTTTTTAAATACTATATATATGACAAAATATTTCTGAGCAAGATATTTATTTTACTTATTTACTTATTATTCATACATTTATTTTATATGTATATTTTTTTCATTATTTACTTTATTATTTTTTTTTATTCAAGTTCAAATTTTTTATTTGTAGAATAATATTAATGTTGTCATAGATTTTCCTTATGTTTATTATTTAAAAAAAATTTTAATTTTTATTACGAAAATTATAAGTGCTATATGACAAATTGTTGATTTTAAAGCTTATTAATTTCTTTTGTAATTTTACTTTACTTATTTAAATTCAAATTTATTGAAAATTGGTTTTTATTTTTTAATATTTCTCATTTTCCTTTTGTTGTTTTTTTATTTATAAAATTATATATGCTCCATTTTATATGACAAAAATATATCTTGGTAAAATATTTATTTTAATGTTATTTATCAAATTTTTAAAATATTTTGTTCGCATATTTGTTCATGATATTTTATTCATTATCTGCTTAAAGGCAAATATATAGAAACATATTTAATTACACTAAATATTCAGGTCATGGAAACGTGTCTATTTTTTTTTTCATTGTTTAATAATAAATATGCATTTCTTTTTTATAATATATATATTTTTCATTATATATATATATATATATATATATATATATATATATATATATATATATATATATATATATATATATATATATATATATATAGACATGTCTGCAGAAACTTCTATATATAAATATATATATAAAGAAGTTTCTGCAGACATGTCTGTGGCGAGTAATTAAACAAGTTTTACACCCCGTGACCCTTATTTGGGCGCAGCATATAGAAAAAAAAGTAAATAAAAAAGTACAAGAAGCCGTTCCGGGCAGCTGGCTGGGTCTGCCTTGTCTGCCTTATTTTGTCTGATAAAGCCAATGCCCTCTGCATGGGCTCCATTTTTCGGGGCTGTCGCAATTTAATAAACATAAATTTCATTTAAACAATACAAAACAGAAAAGAGAAGCACAATTACATATGTGTGTGTGTGTGTGTGTGTGTGTGTGTGTGTGTGCGTGTGTATGTGTGTGTGTGTGTGTGTATGAGTGAGTGTGTACTATGCATATGTGCACGTAATTTTATTTCATATTGTTGCCTGGTCCAACTTTTTGTCGCCGGTCGCAGGACTCGCCGGTTAAGAGACATTTGGCTGCGTGGCTGGCGGGTTTTGCCCCTTAAAAGGATATAAGGAAATCATATAAATACAAGCTCATAAAAATCATGGCAGCATGTCCTTTGCTTGCTACACACATACACACACACACACACACATACACACACACACACACACATACACATACATAGACACACATATGTATATATATATATTTATATATGTATGCATATGTGTGTATAGGCAGCGGTTATTGTCCTGCATATGCTGGCCTACTCTGCTATACCCTGAACACATTGAAAATGTGTAAACAGGGTTTAAGCATTTGTGCAAATGTATGTAACCGTTGACAGGAAGCGAGGCTGATTCTATAAAACATATATATAATTGAGCAGGCTGAACAGTCAAGTCGATCTAGCACTGTGTCTGTCAATCTTATGACTCTATATTGAATATTTTAGAGCTGGTTTATTTACAGCAAAGGCAAGTTAAGACTGTTTGTAGATCAAGCGGAACTTCTTGGCATATCTTCTTAATTTTGAGACTAGTTTATATAGATAGATAGATAGATAGATAGATAGATAGATATATACATATAGAGTGCAGTGTGTATAAAGTGTATATGGAGAATCTTTAGATACTTTTTGCTCTTTTAAATAAATTATATGTTTGGCTTTATCTATTTGGACTACATTTATTCAGGGTATTTTCCAGTCGCGCACTTTTTCCTATTTTCATTTATATTCGCTTCTTTTTTTGTTTTTTACTTTTCATTTGTTTTTTTTCTTTTTTTTTTTTGGCTGGCTGGGTGTTATGAATTGTTTTACATATGTGTATGTACTTTAAATATGCGGCATATGTTTTTGGCGGTCGCCGCTTTGAATATTTTTCATGCATTTCTCGTTCATTCTGCGGCATTTTCATTGTCTGCCACAAATTACTTTTGCACTGCGGCAGCTGCCCTTGCCTTTGGCTTTGGCTTTGGCCAATGTTTAAGTGTGACCAGCTTTCAGGATTATGAAGCATTTATGGCACTTTTATGTAGGGCACAAAGCTGAGTACGTTCAGCCACAACAATTGTTCACGTGATAGTTGCAAAATGTGTTAAGGGTATTCAATAATAATGAGCTTGCATTACATGTCATATATAGTAGAGTGCAGCTTATAGCAAGGGTATTTCCAAATAAAATTCAAAAAGTAAATACAATTATAGTATGGCTATTCCCATAACCTAAACAATTATGTTAGTTGGCATTTAGTGTGTGAAAAGTATCTTTCAGATTGGAAACTTTTCAGACTGCCCTCCTTTAACCATTTCTGAATGTTATTAGTTTTTCTGACTGCTGACTGCTTGACTGTTGAAAGATTTATGTACTCAAAATGTTCAAAATTTTTGAATTTATTTCTTTAAACAACTTTACTAAATTTCACATAGCTATCATGGCAAATGGTTGGAAAGTCTTGAGCTGGCTTTAAACTTTTCTATAGTAAAAATGCATTGACGACGTGTAAATTTTAACGATTTATATATTTGTGTGGAATGCCATTTGGCTCTGTTATGATTGCCATGTAAATGATCTACGAAATTTATGAGTTAATAAAACATTTAAGCATTTAAAGCATTTGCGTAATTGGATAAATTCATTTTTGGGTTTCACATTTCGAGTGGCACAGCACAAAATATGGAAAATGCGAAATTGCAATCAGAAAATTGTGGCGAAAATTAAGGATAACTGCAATGAAGCGTGTGCAACAAGAACTGAATCTACAATTCGCATGCATGGGATAACTAGGCTGCACTATTTGAATGTCTATGTGTGTGCTGTAGCTGTAGCAGTAGCTGTGCATAGATATTTGTGTGTTTGTGTGTGTGTGTGTACTTGCAGCTGTAATGCAAATATCTGCATCTATATCTGGGTATTTGCATCTGTGCATTTGCATCTATATCCCTGTGTGTGTGTATTGTGGCAGCTGCCAGCCTCTTTGGCTACTCTGGCACGTGGTACTTTGGCAGCTGCGCCGCAAAGTATGCACACAATTTTTTTAATTAGTTAAAGCTATGCAAACGGCCTGGTGTACGCATATAACGCACACGTTGCGTACGTATGCCGATAATTTGTTAATTGACTTTGAATTGCAATTTGATTTTGTGTTTATTGAGAGAGACAAAGACAGAATACGAGTGAGAGAGAGAGAGAGAGAGAGACAGGCAAAGAGAAAGAGAGGGAGTAGGTGAGGGTGTGCGCATAATCAACCACGGACATGTGATTTATGCCGAAATGCGTTTTCAATGATGTTGCCGAAACGAGCCAAAACAAATGTTTGGGGGCAGAAAAGTTACGCCTGAATGTACAAATAATGATTTGACTGCCTGGGTAACTGCCTGCCTGACTGGCTGGCTGGCTGGCTGGCTGGCTGGATGCCTGACTGCCTGCTGGGCTGTTGGGCGGCCTCGTTAAGGGGAGTGGTTTCATGTGCGCTCAACTGAAATAATAGTAAGTCATAAATTGTTAGCTGCGCTGCGACTAAATTTAATTTTAGTTGGCTAGCCGCAGTGCCAACTCTCTGTCGACCAACTTCCCAATCAGCGTTCATAAAACTTTTCTCTTGTTTTATGATTTTTATTTTTCGCTTTGCGCTCGTTGTAGGTAACAACGAGAAATTATGTCAGTTCACCTTGTTTTGTTTGCTGTTGTTGTCGTTGCTGCTGCTGCTGCTGCTGCTGCTGCTGCTGCGGCTGCTGCTGCGGCTGCTGCTGCTGTGTTTTATGTGCGGCAAGGATAATCTGTAACAAATCTTTCGCCTGCAAAAACATTTGCCTTACGACGCATAAAAGTTGACATACATATATTACACACATAAATATATAGAAAACTGCAGGCCAGCTAAACCAAACGAAATATATATGTCTAGAAAAAAGGAATACAAAATAAATATATGTGCATAAATTGATGCGAGGGTTGAACGAGCGTGCTTGTTGATAATGCTAATCATTTATTAGGGTTGATAATATAATATTAGTATTAAATATATATCTGTGGATATTAGATTCATGTATGTAAAGTTTGTTATGATCAACAAGTACGAGGAATTTCTTATTAATTCATTTATTTATTTATAGCAAATTTATAGCTTATATTTTCTATGGGAATTAACCTAGTTAGGGCCTTTAGACTTGTAGATATGAAGACATCAGCTACAAATATATTTTATGCTTTTGATAAAAGAATGTAATTCAAAATGTTTCAATTAGTCTTTAATACTTATTTTATTTACATTTTCCATCTTTTTCTTATATGTTTTGCGGAATTTAGTATTGATAACTTCTTTGGCGTATGTGTAGTCAGTTAAACATTCAGAACTGCACTTACACATATGTATACATGCCAAAAAGTTAAGCTGAAAGTTAGTTTCTATTAGATTACCACAAAACAAATGGATGCTCCCAATGCAGTCATTATTTAGTTATCCTAGCGCCATCTATGTGTCAATTTGCGTGTCTGCCCTCGTTTGTCAATTGTGAAAATAAGCCAAACGCAAACAAAATGCTCTGGTGCTTATGTAATTTTTGGGGCTGACACTGCATGGAGAGACAGAGCAAGAGAGAGAGAGAGAGAGAGAGAGAGGGAGAGAGTGTATGAGAGAGATGTGAGAAAACGTGTAAGCTACAAAGCCCTTTTGTTAGATTTATTTCCGTTTTCGCCACTTTTGTTTGCAACTTTTCTGTGTTTTAGTTGTTGTTATTGTTGTTGCTGCTTGTTTGTTTGTTTATTTGTTTGTTGGTCTGGTTGTTGGTCTGCTTGTAGTTTGATATGTTGTAATGCTATGCATTGCTACTGGGATCTCGACCGGGGTTCATGACATTTTCCTACAGCCAAAATGCGGGAAATGTTCGAATTGTTGTTGTCCCTTCATGAAGTATTCAATTTTTCATTGGAAGCTGCGTGCGATTGTCGCCGACTGTGTAAATTGAAGCGAATGAATAAATAAATTAAAATTGAGTTTGTTGAAACTTTTCAGGCGTCAAAAAGGGAAAACGAGACGAAAAAAAAATTAAAAAGAAAATAAGAGAGTGAGCGAGCGAGTGAGATAGAGATAGAGATAGCGACAGAGCTGTTGGAAAAGGGCCAGCAGGGCTTAAGCAGCTGAAATATTAGCAAAAGGTCGCTTAATATATAAAGAAAGGCCACAGATAAGCGAATGGAATGCACAGGGCAGTGGGAAAAAAGGCTCTGTTTTAGATATACATAATTGAAGTGTATTTTGAAATATGAATTAGCATATCAATAAAAGAAATTCATAAATGAATAATTATAGATATCTGAAAGGGGCAAAATGAAGCATGAAATATGACTGCAAATGGTTCGTCAGTATCATAACGCTCCATACCTTTTGAGCACACCTCGTAGATATAATAAATATAAATATATATATATATATATATATATATATATATCAATTAAACGCGATGTTAATTTGATGTTTTACTGCCAATTTAATGTTGAGTGTCATGGCATTAAGTTGTGTTGGTGTTAATAAAAAAAATGGTGTATATATGTATATATAGCACTCGACTCGACGTAATAAACGAATTTAATTATTAATTTCTCTGCTTCTCTGCACTTTCTTAATGCACATACAAAAATTTACTTGAAATTTACGTCCGAAACTTTTCTACTCGTAAATCCTCGCCTTTTATTCCGCAATATTACAGCATAATTAAGCTGCACTTGCAGTTGCCTCTGCTGCTATTTGCAGAACACATGACCTTACCCTAAAAAAAAAAAAACAGAATATATATGTATATATATATATATATATATATATATATAAAATATGAAATAAAACGGAGGTAGTCGAACAGAGTATACCCTAAAAGAAAATAAAAATATTTGGGTATTTTTGCTGCAGAAAAGCATGAGCTTAACCCAAAACTTGAGAGTATACAAAATTGTTAAAAAATATTATGATCGACTAGAACATACCCTGTACGCAAAATATATATTATGAGCATTTTTTCTGAGGTAACGAATATATGTTGAGTAAGTTAAATTACTATAAGAACTAAAGCCTAAGTAGAACTTAGCATATCCACTTGACAGCTCTAGCTGTTGCTGGCTGTAGCCTGTTGCTCAGCTTTGTGCAACTTTACGGCACCTTGTGCAGGGTATTAAAAAATGGCTCCAAGTGGTAATTAAAAATTCGCTTGCCAGCCAAAAGTCGCACTATAAAAAAAAAAAAAAAGAAAAAATAAAATAAGAGAAAAAAACTAAAAAAAAATTGTTATTATGCCGTAGTTGCTGTTGCTGTCAAGACAAGCTCTAATAAGCTACACACACACACATACATCAACAGACAGACGCCCACACACACACACACACACACACACACATACATACATGGACACATTACATTATATTGCACATTACGTATACGCAGCGTTTACAAATGAAGCTGCCAGCAGTGAGCTAGATGAGCAGAGTGATAAAATGAGCAAAGTGTGCAAGTTGAGTTGGTTCTATATATATGTATACATATATAGAGCTGACTGTCAACGATATTGCACACACACATTCAGAGAAAGAGAGAGAGAGAGAGAAAGAGAGAGAGAGAGCGAGAGTGTAACTGGCATCAACTAACAGAAACTTCTGCTCCCGTGATTTTAGTCAGCTGATAAACAAAAAGTGTGAGCGAGAGTGTATGTGTGTGTGTGTGTGTGTGAGTGTGCATGTGTGTGTGTGCATGTGTGTGTGTGTGTGACAACAATTTCGCTAAATTACAAACAATGCTTATTTGTTGTTTATCTGTGTAAAGTATCTACACACACTGATGATGCTCTTTCTCTTTCCCGCTCACTGTCTCTCTCTTGGGGGCAGGTGGCGTTCAGCTCTGCGTAATTGAGTTGATAAAACGCTCGGGCGCTTTGTTGTAATTTGTGTAATGCATGCAAAGTTAATTACCTCGGGGAAACTTGGTAATTAGAAATGTGATTGAACGTGCAACCAGCCAAGCTCCAGCTCCACGCTCCAAATCCACGCTCCAACTCTACGCCCCAACTCCACGCTCCATTCCAAAGTCTAAATTTAAACACTTTGGCAAGAGCGTTTCATAAATCAAAGCGGCCTGTGTCACGACTTCAGCTGTCAGCTTCAATAATCATTCATTATATTTCTGTTAGACAAATCGTTCGTGGGAGCTAAAACACATTAGCGAAAATTATTATTGCTGCCTTTGACTTTTGCAGACATTTTCAATTAGTCGGTCCACAGAAGTTGCCTAAAAAAACGTTGACATTACCTGCCTAGCCGCAGTTCATGCTCATTTTGAATGCATTTCGCAGTTGTAAATTGAATTCCAATCAAGCTCCCAGCAAAACTTTGCAGACAATAATAATGTACTTTGGTTTTGTTTGGTGTTTTGTTTAGGACGGCGGCGGAGGGGGCCGTAATATGTCTGGCAATAAAGAACTTGCTGTTGCAGTGCTGTCTACTTCGATTGGGTGCTGGCCAGGTAAATAAAGGTAACTAATGACACACCAAATGGTATAAATACAACAAGTAAGTGCGGCGTCGTGGGGAGTGTCGGACTAGCAGATGCACTGAACATCACAGGTGATAGGCTGACGGCAAGCAAATGTTGAAAAGTCGTGTAACTTAGCTATTTGAGATGGATTTTTTTTTTTTAATTTTAGCTGAAATTGTTAGTATATGAAAAGCAAATAATTAATAATTTTAGTTCTAGATATGCCTGCAATTATAAAATGAATTTAATTTATACATATATTTTTTATGCTTTGGGGAAGATATTCAAAATCAAAAATATTTGTCTATCTAGCTTTAATGTTGCAACGATATCGTTGTAGATCATCGTAGGATCATTTCGTCAGCAGGATACCCGACACAATGCGCCTCATGCACGAAGAATATGTAATCTCAGCGTCTTTTGGCTGAAGACTAGCCTAATTTTCAGAATTAATTGTCCATTGAATTTAGTACTCATTTGAATATACACATATAAGTGTTTATCTTAATACTCGAATCAAATTGTTTTCAAAATATTATTCTTCAACATTTCAGTCGCACTACTATTTTATGTACACAACTGTATATACTATAAACATGTATATATACGATACAAATCCACTTTATGGAATCGCCCACGCTTTCTTCTACTTATTTCATGCGCATCCTTAAAACCTCTATACCTTGTTTACAAACGCTCAATGAGTACAGGGTATTGAAGCATATTAGACTGCGAGACAGCCAGCAATTATAATTATTTTTTATTTTTATTTTCAATTACAAGTCAAATTCAAAGCAAAATCAAATCAAATTACCGCTGCAGACATTAGTCATTTATTTATACATCTAAATATGACTAGCGGCTAGCAGACGGTAATTTGGTCTATTAATATATTATGGCTAAACAAATTAAATATGTTCTGCGAAGCAATGCAGTTATGAGGCAACACATATGACCTTAAACTCGATAAGGTAACTGTCAAGTGCAGAGCATGTTTTCTCTCTGTTTTATTTTTAGAGCTCTTGTGAGACATAAAACACGGCGAGAGTAAGAAATGATGTCAGGTGTTGTGCTGGGTGCTGAGCTCAAAGCTCAACAAACATAGAATTTTATGCAATTTATTCAGATATGGAAAATGAAATGAAAATGGGAAACTATCTGAATCTTTTAAGCATAGGCAAAGAGAAAAGCATTTTATTTTTATTATAACAAAAAATACTGTTTTTTTTTTGTCAACATCTTCTTCTTCTAAATATTAGAAATAGATTGAAGCCAAATTAGTTACAATGCCTAGTTTTTACCTTATAAAAGCCTTTTCATTAACAGTGTGCAGTTAGGGCTTAAAGCCCTTACGCCGTGCACATATGCTTTGTGTGCCAAGGCTGTCTAGCTGTGCAAGCGACAAGAAATAAAATAGTTGTTAAAGCAAACAGCTGTTCGTAATCTCGTAACGGTAAACGCCAAGCTCAAACATGGTCTATGTGCGCTATTTTTAGACGCCGCTTGCGTCAGGTAGCAGCAAAAAAAATAAAATGAAAGAAAAGAAAAGAAAAGAGAAAAAAAACACAAGTATGTAGAGTAGTGTAGGAGTATGCAATGCAGCCATTTGTTTTAGTGGGTGCTATGTTTGAAGCGGTGCAAAAATATATATTTGCTTTTTATGCCCGCTCGCGTAGTAATAAAGGGCATATTGGTTTTATGCTATGTTTGTCTAGCTAGGCCTGAAATTGGACGATAGATAATCAGCAGAAAATCTACAATTTTTCATCTGAGATGCCAAAATTTGGCAAGTTGATAACAGCTGAACTGTAATAGATATAGAAGTACAAACGATACAAAAAGCTTGAATATATATGTAGTTATTACAATACAATTAGACAATAATTTTGATAGTATTTGTTTTCTTTAATTGCCTCTGGGCCATAAGCGAGCATTACACAGTCAGTTGCGCTCATCTACAACATTCGTACCTCTAACATTTTCAGTTTCTGTTGAGTTATACCAAAAGTTGTAGCCAGTTCTCTAGTTTTAGCAGCAGAGCTTGCCACATTTTTGTGTGTGTTCTCATATATCTTGCTCAGGTCTTTATTTATGCAACTATTTAGTTTCCATTTACAACAATCGCATCTAGCACAAAAACGTTGTTAGCACTGCTAACACTAATTGTTGTTTAATTTTAAAATACAACTTTAAATTAGAGTTTTGTTTTAATACATATTTAGCTTATCAATTCAACAGGGGCAAATTTAATTTAAAATAAAAAGTTTGTTCATACAAAATGTATTTATATATATATATTACGCAGCACGAAAACAATTTAGAAACAAATTTACTGAAGCATTATGCATTCGACACCAATTTAGCAGCAAAATTGTATATTAAAAACTATGTTAAAAGCATTTGCATGCAAATATCTAAAATTGTTTGTACACAAACAAGGTTCATGCATGAAATACGATATTTTTTCTTTCCCCTTTTTTTATTTTTGAAAATTTTTGCACATGTAAATTTTGTCGACATCAAATATGTTTATATTTTAATTGCAAAAAAACATTGTTTTTAGCTAATTTCATGTATGCAAAGCAAAAGTGTTTTGTAGCTAGCTAAAAATTCAAAAGATATGAATGTTTTAGTTAGAAATGGCAGACTCGGAGATACCCTTAATGCTGTGCAGCTTTGCTGTTTTTAATTCATTTTAACTATTATGTGAAAGGATACTAATAAGGGATTAGGGCTCAATTTCCCTATTAAGAATAATATAAATACCTTAACAGTTCAGCCAAAAGTCTTCTGCTGCCTTTAACATAATTTTAGGCATAAGCATTAAACCAGGCTCAGAGCATTCAAGCCGTAACAAATCTACGACCTAATTTGCTGACCCATATCAGTTATCATATAAACATATCTAATATGCATATCCTAACACACACCCACAACTACACACACACACACACACTCACACTCGCTGCTACACCCATTTGTATATTAAGCATATTCGTATATTTGAGCGCTTTTAGGCATTTTGGCACTTAGTAAAATCTCAGTTTTAGATTTATGTGTGTGGATAGGTCTCTCTGTGTGTGTGAGTGTGTGTGTTTTTGTGTAGGTCTCTCTCTCTCTCTCTCTCTCTCTCTCTTTCACTCTGGGTGCACATGTATTGCCATCGACCGACAGCAAAAGACCAAAAAGCACTCGAAAACTGAAAATCTTGAGTTAACCCCAATGCAAACCCCTTTTAGCAATATGACGAATGCATTTGGACAAAACTTTTGGCTTATGTATTGTAGAGCCGTAGAAGGCAATAACTTTTCCAATTGCAAAACGTTTTGTGCAACTTTAACTTTTTATTTTTTCTATTCTGTTCGTTCAAACTATGTAAAGAATTTTGCAAGTGTTGGGCAACAATTCGAGAGTTGGCCATTTTATTTGTTAGCTTACCAACTTTAAGCGCTACCAGGTGAGTTTTAAAATATTTCTATTGAAAAGTTGTTGGCGTTAGAAAGCAAAAGTTTATAGATTTTCTATGAAAATTAAAAAAAAAAAAATTAGAATAAAAAGTATAAAAGCTTTTCAACTTATATTCATGTTAGTGAACATTTTTGTTACATATTAAAACAGTGTAAGCCAGTGTGTTTAAATATTTCTTAACTAAAGTTTGAGCAGCTTTTTGCTAGCTGAAATGCCAGTTGCAGAAATGTCAGTTGCATATAAACGTTAAGACATTTAGGCAAATTAAAAATAAAATTATATAAATATTTACCGTAAAGGAATTTTAATTCATATTCTGTTAAGTAAAACTTTTATATGCGTTACTGAAGTGTGCTCAGGTGCGTTGCAACACTGCTTAAAAAAGTTTTTGGCGTTTCTTGTTTTCGCAAAAATGTCAGATTCACAACAAGCAAAAGGTATTATAACTCATATTCATTCATATATTCATTCATATCCTGAACACATTGAAAATGGGAGTTTTGCTTTGCTTATGCTATAGCAAAAATCCTTAGACTTTTCTAATTGTTACATTTATTCACTTTAAATAGTTAACATTTCCTCTACTTCTTCCACAACTCTATTAAAATCATCTACTTAAGCATGAAAAACATTCTCACATACATATAAATATATTCTGACCACAAATAAACAAACCAGAAATCAGTTGAAAAGTTCAAGCATTAATTTATAGCAATAAAAATATATATAAATATATATATATATATATATTTATGTTAGTTGTTGGCTGAGTTGTCATAGATTATGCAGAAGATTGTGGACTTGGTGTTTGGGGGGCTAGGGTTGGGTGCATTTGGGCTATCGGGTTCGCATTGGGTCAACGAGAATATGCAGACGGGAATGTGACGCCAAAACTTTTTCGATAGCCGAAACTTAAGTGCCGCTGCCCGCATCCACCGAGCCTGCGACTGGCAACGAGTTGGCACCGCTGCTATCTACCTAGCTAGCCAACTCGCTCTCTCTCGCACTATCCTCCCGCTGTCCCTCTCTCTCTCTCTCTCTCTCTCTGTCTTTCTGAGTTTCTTGGTTGTGTTTGAGTTTTGTGCGCCTGCAAGCCAAAAAGTTTTTGTTCACTGGCCATAAATTTACTGCAGCTGCCTTTTTCTTGCATGCTCTGAATGGTTTGTTTGCTTTTTGTTCGTTATGATAATTATTTGGCACATACATACAGATATATATATATATATATATATATTTAGATATATATAGATATATATTATTTAATATATATTTGGTGATGCTTCCACTTGAATTTAATTAGCCTTAAAGTTTGCAATTTCTAATTAGAAATTCGCGCGCTACTTGCAACTTGCAATTTGCACTGTGTTTCGCTTATGTGGCACATGCCGCTGGCTTTGCCTTATGCTCGTGCTACTTTTTTGTTGCGCCTGCTGCCTGCTGCAAGCTGCCAGCTGCTTGCTTCCTGTTGGCCTCGTCGTTGGCTTTTGATTGACGTTGACGCTGCCAGTTTTACGGAAAAACCACGTCTGCCATTCGCTTGGTATTTGGCCTTTGTTGCCTCGCGGCGCAATCAATTAGGAACGATTTTGCTTTTGTATTTTGTTCTTTTCGTTTCTCTTCTATTTTCTTTGTGAAAAAATATTGTAAGAGAAATGCTACATACTTTATGGCGAACGTGACATGCCTCATACTAGGGCGAAGCAAAATAAGTTTACATGCTTAAATTGTTATACAAGCTGTATAACAGTTGTAATACAGGTTTTGTCTACAAAATAAAAAAATAATGAAGTCAAAAACAATTCGACTGTTAGTTTGTTGTTGATTGATTGAGTAGCAGTTTAATTACAGATACTGGCACACAAACTGAAGCCTATTCAAAAGCCGCTTCGAACTTGAGTTTTGTTTATTTGAAAGTATATAATGTGTAAGTACTCAAGTACTCATTGATAATCAATTCACTGGCTCTAATTGAGCAGCTTTTGCCTGGACTATCTTTCTGTTTGTTTAACTCTCAGAATCAATAAGAAGTTTCTAAATATTTTTTAGAATTTTCTCAATGTTTCTTTTCTAATGTAGAATCGTAAAGCTAAAGTTCTTATCAATTGATAATATATATATGAGCTATTGCTCATATACAAGTCATTAGTTCAACTTATATAATAAAACTTTCTTTGACTTACTTCCCAAGGTTGCCAAGCCAAATAAGAATATAAAATTCTGTAACTTCTTCAAAGTTGAAACGATTTTTATGCCTAGCTGCATTTTGTTTATGTTTTAAGTCAATCAATAAGGAACTCAAAATGTATTAAAATTGGTGCTAAAAATTGTTTTAGCTTTGAATAAGCTACATAATTTGACATTTCCTCTCTTCACTTGAATCCAAATATTTTTAAAATATTTCTTTTATATATCTACTATTTACTATTTTATAGTTATGAATCAGTATTATTAAATATTTTATTTATAGTTATATTTAAATGTATTTTTTTATATATATTCATATACTATATTTATACTATACATTCGCATTTTTAAATAGACTTTTTTCATGTTCGTTAAATAAATTTAATATTATTCAAGTTTGCTTTCTACGCTTAAAGATTGCTGGAATGTTTGCCAAGTGCAGTTCAAGGCATTTGTGTAGCGAGAATAGGAATCAACTGCACATTCAATTTGCTGTGAAAGTCAGGGGGAAATGCACACCGGCAAAGTTTTTGCATATTTTCTTGTTGCTGGTGCTGCTGCTGCTGCTGTTGCTGAATGGCATGGCCTTGAATGCTGCTGTAAATTATCTGTAGGACTGCAATTGTTTGCCAAATAGTTTAGTTTAGTTGTTACAGTCACAAAACATTTATCATAACAGGCAGCAATTGAGGAAAAAGGGAAATGGAGAAACCAACTTCTTCCCTCTGAACCCTCCCCCTCTTTCTCTCTCTCTCTCTCTGTCATTTTCTTTGAGCAGTGAAGCTCAAGCACTCAGTGTAATTGAGCGGCACTTAGAAAATATGCGGCTCATTAGCTGCAAGCCCAAAGGTGTTTTGCCTCCCGATGGGTTCGACAGGCAGCAAGACAACTTACACACACCCACACACACACACACCCACACACACACACACACACACACACACACACACATACACACAGTGCACACTCACACTCATACACATAAGTAAAGTGAACTTAACGCTTGACTGATTTCTTTGGCCTCAAACAAAATTGGCACGCGTTGCTCAGCCTTTCGTGGTGGCAGCCACATACACACACAGAAAATAAAAATGATTTCCAGCAACATGTTTTTCTGGTGCTGGTGCTGGTGCTGGTGCTGGTGTTGGTGCTGGTTGCTGCTGCGACGGCTTCCTTATAGATATCCATCTAATGTTTATATGTGGCTACGTGCCATAGCTTGTTGTCTGCCCCCAAAAACCCGAACTGCTCTAGCCAGCTTGTCAGTGTTTGTGTTTGGGCTCAAGTTTTGTTACGTGCCTGGCTTAATTTTGAGCCAACACGCCAGCCAACTGGCAACTGGCAACTGGCAGCCGCAACTCATTGGGTTCCGATTACATGGCGTATACGTAATATAGCCAAAGTTTTCTTCCTGCTGCACATCAAGTTGGCTCGCTTTAGCAATTTACTTGGCTGCAACAAGTTGTGCGCCACGACCAAAGCTGTTTGAGCTGCACACACGAACGCACACGCACACACATACACACACACACACACAATCTGTGGCTAAGTAACCAACTTTAAGCTCAAGTTACGCTTATGCTTGGTTGCTCATACGCAACGTTAGACCAGGTTTCATAATTTCACTATAGGCGCCAAGCATTTCAATGCCACAATGCTTGCATTGAGAGCGTTTTCACTTATCATCGATAGCCAACAATTTCCATACGTGTGCGCTTGGCTGTGTGTGTGTGTGTGTGTGCGTGGGCGTCATGCCAAAAATGCAAACTTTGCTGTGCGTGGATTTGCGCAACAACAACATTCCATTGTTTCTCATTCCATTCTAGTTGGAGCATTTTGAGACTTTCATTGGGAAAATGCATTTGGTATTCGGCATTTCACATTGTACATTTCACAATTCACATTTTGCCTGGCCAGTTGCTCTCCAATTTTCCATACAGACAATGCCAACGCATTAAGGCCACGCCTGACTGGCACTCGCAATATTATTGCCATAGTTTTAAGCGCCTTATGGCTCCAAATGCTTTAATGTATTTTGCGTGTTTTGCCCTATGCCATTTGCAATTATCAAAACTAAATATGATTTATATAAGTACGTACTTTATGTGTCTAAATATGCGTGAAACTAGGCAGAGATACAAACTCAATTAAAGTTTAGGTCGTGTTCTTTAAAGTTTAGGTTTGCTCGGAAGTAGAGAAACAGCATGCCAGACTACATTTCTGTGGCTTGCATGGTCTTTGAGGAATGATTACTGAGGTGGAAAATTCTATGAAAATTGATTTATATCGTTGGAAGACCCCTAATGTGCAATTTTTAAGCAATGCCACGTAACTGAAAGTTTTTTTTCAGCTTAAAACTCTGACTCATTCTGACTTTTCTTTATGTAATGTCTTCAGTTCTTATAGTCTTTAAATAACAAATCGATTTTTATCGATTTGATTTAATCGATTTGAATAATTTTCTATGTTTTTCTAATCAAAAAGCAACAATTTTTAAGCATTGACATCCAGTTTACAGTTTATAGCAAATTTTGACTCATTTTTCTTTCATTATGTTGCATTTAATATTGACCTAATTCTGTATATAGATAATTGCTTTTATATAATTTATAGTTTTATATTGCTACCAGTCGTTGGTCAACCCTAAGTTTACTTTCAACTTAAAGCAAACTCTAGCTGCCTTCTGCCTTTAAATGCAACATATACTTTATTTTCTCTTGCCCTTTCTCTCTGTTTCGTCTATTATCTGCCCTTCTCTTTCACGCCCTCACTTTCAAGTTTTCATTATTCTGCTGCCAGCATCAATTTGGTCAAACCCAGCAGCCACAATATCCAGCGCATAAAACGCGCATTAGCAAACTATTAGTCAAATCCCCAAGGTGCCATTTACCATGTCCAGAGCACTCGATCTCTCTTTCCTCCTCTCTCTCTCTCTCTCTCTCTCTCTTCCTGTATCTCACTCGCTTCGTCTCTCTCGATTGCAGCTTGTGCCATTTACAATGTAATTTGTGATGCCTAATAAAATGCCAAAATACTCAGTAAAAATAAATAAATAACAAAAAAAAATGTGCATAAATTATAAGACAGCAGCAGTCGCAGTTGCAAAAGTGTGAAAAATTACGCATACGCCCCCTTGGAGCACTGCGCCAAATGCGGAGCACCACAAAGTACCAAAGCGACCGCAAAAACCACCAGCCAACAGCGCAAAAAAAAAAAAGAAAAACAACAACTGCGCGCTGAACATTTTCTCCCACATAGAACGATGAAACGACGGACGACAGCGAATAATTTAATTTACTTTTAATTTTCGCTTAAAAACTTTTAGGCGCAGTTGCTTAATCTTATTCTTGCTCTGTGCAACCGATTCTATTAGAGTGCGGCTCTGTGTGTGTATGGGCCAGCTGATGCGGATTTAATTGTGCGCTATTTCTTTGGACTAGCAAATTAAGAAAAATGCGTTTTAATTCCATTCAGGCTTGAGCGCCACTGAGAGAGAGAGAGAACGAGATGAAGGCAAAAGAGAAAGTGAGCGGAGCAACGGGTAGGGTAGGTAGGTATGTCTACATCACAGCATATTTTGATAAGGCATATACGTTTCAGCGAAGGGTACAGCTTTTCTCTGGAAACAAAAATAAATGTTCTCGTTAAAATTAAATTTATATTTGATTTCTGATCAAAAGAAACCATATTTATTTATTTATTTACTTAGAAAAATTTATAAAAAAAGGAATGAAATGGGCCTGTTTTTTTGACTAAATCACTTTGAATAAGGACTTAAATAATCCGCATTATTTAAAAAGTTTTAAACGGAACTTTATTTACGATTTGAATAAATGAATTATTCAAAATAAAAACAACATAATTTATACTTATTTCGTATAAATGATAGGTCAATTTGTTTGAATCAATCATAAATACATAAATAAAACAAAAACTGATGTTAGAGTACCAAAACTTCCTTAACTGAAAGCCGAAAATTATTTCGTATTGTTTTAGTTGTGTTTTTTGTCATAAGTTTTGACTGTTTTCTGCGGCTCAGTTCAGTTGAGTTGAGCCGAAATGAGTTCAGCTAAGTTGAGTTTGGTTGGGTTTTAGTTTTATATTCAGCTCTTTCGCTCTCTTGCGGCCTTTGTTTGTTTAGGGGCAGTTCAGCCACTGTTTGTTTTGTGTGCTGAAAACAATTTTGAGAGCCGACTGCTGCTTTGTTTCTGGCTTTGATTGAAATTAAGCGCATTTGAAGAGGCGGCCCAAAAAATGTGGCCATAGTTCAAGTGGCATTGTTTTCAATACATATACATTCATACAAACATACCTACATACATTCATATATATATATATATATATATGTATACGTCTGCATATAAATTGTGATAAATTGTTTTGCTAATTTGACAAACATTTGTGAGGCTTTCGAGCATTCAATAAATATGAGGATATCGTTATAATTAATGTGAGTGCTCTGCCAAGTGGACATCATTTGCTTCCATTGTGCTTAAATGTTTCCATTGCGCTATTCTCCACTTAATTGTTGCCAACATGCTGCCCATTAAATATCCGCTAATTTCAGCAACAACAAACTGTAGCACAATTAAGTATATATATTTATATACACATGTATAAAATATTAAAATTTAAGTATTTATTTTTATACAACCATGCAGATGAGTGTAGCCTATTGGTTGAGTGCAAAGTCTGCTCTGCTGTCCACCTGTCTGCCTGAATTGGTCACTATTGAATCTAAACTCCTACAATTTGGTAACGTCAGCAGATAAAATGTTGAGATTTTGTGCATATATATGCCCTTTATAAGCATCACTAGTCACGAAATAGCATATCTCTTAAAACTATATTCTTATAGTGAGTCTAGGAACTAGAAATTTGGATCAAATAACCGAGTTGAAAACACCCGACCAAACATTTATAATAGATATGTCTAAGTCAATTCGGGCCAGGCGGACTTGGTAGAGCTGTATCTTTACACTTTTATAATTGGAAAATGAAAACTTTTTTACTTTGCTATTCCCCCTTAAGATCGACTCAAAAAAAAATAAAAAAAAATAATTTCATATATTTTATATATAGTATTGAGCTAACTTGTTCGCTAGATAGACTTAAATATTAAATGGGAAATTTAAAAAATATTTAATTTTTAAGATATGTTTTTGACTGTTTTTATTCCATGAACGAGTATTCTGCAGTCGTTCACTCCCGACTGTAATTCAATAAAAGTTTTATTTTAAATTCCCAACTGCACAATGTCGTCTAAATTTCACATTCTCCATTCTGGCATTCTGCTCTCGCATGCACAAATTTTCTGTTGGCTGTTTAATGCGTTATCAACGTTCGCCAAATAGAGCCATGAAAATAGACAATAGGCTCTAAAAACTGGACTCTAGTGTCAGCTGTGAACTGCTCACTGAATAGAGAATAATTAAATGCAAATTAACAATGGTCAATGGACTTTTCGGTTGCAGCGCCTGCCAACCGGCGCTATTGCTGTTGCTGCTGCACCAGACTAAATCGCATGGCGAATATTTGCATGCACTGATGGACCAGTTCGCTAATGGAGGGTCCTGATATGTATTACGATTATGCCATACCAAATGAACATTGAGCAGCTGCAGATGCTGATGCATAAACAGCGCTTGGTCATAACCTGAGCTGGATAAAGTTGGCATTGTTGCTTCACAGATGCATGATGTGGACACAGAAACACACATGCAGAAAAGCAACCCAATCTGGCATTCTTATTAGTTTATGCCACTCAGGCACTGAAGAGAATGACGTATATGCGCATATGTTGCTATGCGAGTAGGCAAATGGAAAACTATGCGAACTTTCGAACAATGCAAAGCTCAAAAGTTGAAGCTTCCATAAAGCAGCGCAAGGTGTGGAGATGTGGCACAATAGATAGATTTCTGGGCTAGAGACTGGGTAAGCATGCCAGAGATATCGTGAGTGCGCTAAGCTAAAAATTTGTTAAATATTTGTTAAGCCTGGCAAGTTAAAGAAGACTTTTTAGACATAGTTTCAAAGAGTAAATTATAGCTTTAATTCGACACGAATTTATGATGTATAAATTGAATAAATGAATGCAGGTGAATGTGATTTATTATTCAGAATCAACAATTGCGAATCAAGTATTCCTAGTTTTACATCAAACACTATTTTTTTTAACGCCTGCCAATATCCCTCTTCAGCTACAACCTACATCTGTTCATTGAAACTTTTTACCCAGACTAGCTCGTTTTATTTGGCTAACAGCTCTATCGAAACATACATATGTACGATGTCATAAACTATGTAAACAGCTACCTGTTTCAATCAATTCGATCATAAAACATGCGCCCACAAACATATCGAGTTTGCCGTCGCATTGACCAATGGGTATAAACACATTGGCCAACATATGAGGTTGAAATGCAATCTAAAGCAAAGCACAAACTTTAAAACTGTTGACCCGCTCATCGTTCGCCGGCCACAAAGTGGATGAAATGCAGTACCAGGCGTATGTGTTTGTGTTTGTGTAAATTGCAGTATTCGATGGCCAATACGAACGACCAAAAACTGCAAAAGTACAAAACCAACGGATTGGAAAAGTGCGCCTGACACAAACACACACACAGACACACGTACACACACACAGACACACGTACACACAGACAGACACACGTACACACAGACAGTGACTAACACACAACTGTCTGCACACATACATACAATGTGCTGTCGGTGTTGGCCTAGAAAACCGAGTACAATATAAAATGCCAAAAATGTGAGAGAGCACGTAAAACGTAAAGTGTTTGTTATACCCTGTAGCCATAAAGTGTTCGAAAGGGATATCTGTTTAGAACCCCAAAGCTATTTATTTATGATTTTCATAGAGTACACAGAAAAAAGCTGCCACTAGCTGAACTAGTAAGAGGATTATAAACTTTTAGAAGAGTGTAGGGCGTTGCTCTTCAAAGCGCAACTATTTCGATGCGCATGGGTGGTAGAGAAAGAGAGTTTAGTATGTGCGTGCGGCTTGACCAAATGCTGTAAAGGGTTAGCTTTTGTAGCTTGAATATATTTATATATAGAAAATTGAGGATAGCTTATGATTTAAGAAATTTGTACTGCAAAGGATTAATTATCAGACTTTTAAAGTATATTTGGGGTTTCTCTATAAAACCAACAAAATATGTAACTATTACAGATTGGCTTTAGTGAATTAAATAAAGCTAAGAATATAGCTACAAAGGCTTACTAAGGAAACTGTTTGCATTAGCTAAAGTACCGAATCTAGAATATTGGATAAGGATCCTTTCTATTCCCTCTTTTCTTTAACGCTGATCTGACAGTTCTTTGCCGCATATTTAGTGGCAACGCTGCTATGAACTAAGAAGTTGAGAACAAGTCTCTGTTAGTAAAGTCAGCTTCGCTGAAACAACCAAACGTTTCAGTTCTTCTCTCTCCGCTGGCCAACAGGTAGGGATTGAAGGTATATTATTTGTATTCTCGGCACAATAAAGGTAAAAATAAATGCTAAGCAAATTGTATTTAAGTAGTATGTTCTAGTCGAAATCATTTAACTTGCACACCCTTCGGCTTGTTGTTGTTTAGAAATTTGTGCTGCAGGGCTGTCCCATTATTGGAAATAAAACAATTGACAGCAATGAGACTGCGCTGGGCTCGACCTCGCTGGAACCTAATATGCTGTCGGCCGCGAACATAAGCGCTGCGGTATTGACGTTGCCAAAGTCGCCAGCTTCCCAAAGCTTGCCCCGTTATCCAGTTATTCAGCAGTTGGCCCAGTAACTGCCCAGTTTCGCAGTTATCCCTCGATTAGTTGAGCTGCGCAAAATAATGATGACAGCTGACGAGGCTTACCGCAGCGCTGACTACGTTCGAGCCAAAGGTGCTAGGTGCTGGCTGTGGGGCTGCCCATGGGAGGGAGTCAGTTGAGGGGATTAATTGAGTGATGAGTGGATGCTGTCGTCTGTATAATGGATACTGGCAGCTATCTCATAACACTTCAATTTGAGCGCAGCACGTCCGATGTCGCTTAATGGCCAATCCAAGCCTCGCAACACGGCTATCGAATATCACATGTCGCATGTCGCATTTCGCAACTGGCATTTCGATTGTTGAATGTTTATTCAACTGTTAAGACCGTATTTTTTTTGTTGCTAGCTCAACTTATGCGTACCTTATCGGCTATACTCTTCCATTTGCTGCCCTGCTTCCAGTCCATTCGGTGGAAAAGTACTTGGCAATTTACAGTTATGCTCTTAGCCATAGTAACTAAGCCTTTATCGCCGCTCGTCCTCGTCATCGTCGTCGTCTTCTGTTATTGGTTATGTAGATTCGCAGCAATCAGCTTATGCCATGCACATTTGCTGTGCGCGTATTATAGCTATTAGCTTGAATACCGTGTAACGCCGCAGTTAATGGACACTGAATTTCATAGCGGGCAATTTAAAGTAAATATTGTCATCATGCCGATACTTTTGCATCTGCTAGATACTTTGGGAGCTTACATACAGATTTCTTTGAATATTCCATTTAATTGTATGTGTTGCGGGAGCTCTAATCTATGGAAAGGTTTATATTTTATAGATATTTTTGTATCTTACAGACACTCGTGTGTTATACAGATATTTTTGTATCTTTCAGATAGTTCTGTATCTAATAGATACCTGCTTATCTTATGTAAGTTTCGTATACTACTTACTTGATCTGTTGAGTTCTACAAAAAGAATTCACTGCATCGACTTAGACGATCGTATTTTAAGATTTCTGAATTTATATTATCAGCCGAAATCGGGGCCACTTACATCGTTAGAAAAAGAAATTTTTTGATTTAGCACTAGACAATTTTGGGTACTTAAGCATTATAGCTTCCACACAGGATCGATGGAATCGCCGCCTTCACTCTTTTTGATTCGTTTAACGTCCGATACGCGTAATCGCACAGGAATCTTTGGTTGACGCAATGACTTTATCTTTGGCTGTGGATCAGGTTCGCTATTGTTGAGCAGTGCCGTTCGACGGTTTTGTACGAGCTGAGCTATGATCGAACTATCACTGGCCAGAGATTTGACGTGCAGATATTTATCTGTGTAGGCCAATTCGTATTTGAATAGCATCTCAAATTGCTGCATGAGCTCCAATTCCTGGCTGGTTATGCACGTGCTGCCCAAATGCTTGTACGTATCCCGCTCAAAGCAATGGAGTTTGCGATGAAAGTTTTGCTTGGACGAGGGTGCCAAAAGGAAGATCAGCTTATTGAATTCCTGACGTCCGGTTATTTGGTATAGCAGAGGCTCCAACAATACTTGCGCCTTGTCCCCAACAACGGGCTTACCATAACGCGGCATAATTGATCGCCTTATCAGTCCATGTATATCATTGTATACGCTGACCCAGCGACCCATTGAAATCAGTTGATTGCCATGCGAATTAACAGGTCGATTTATAAATGGCCGGGGAGTACTATCGCTGCTGCCAAGCATGTCCATTTTTAGGTGCAAAGTAAAAAAGGAATAATAAAATTTTTGGTTTTGTCTAAAGCAAAAAAAATATAGATAGACATCAATACTAGACTAATTTTATAAAAAAACTGTTTTTAATTCATGTGAAAACTTTCCATTGGAATTTGAAAATAGCTATGACAGCCTAATTTTGATAAGGCCACTTTGTTTTCCGTTTTAGCTCAACTCATGTTCCATAATTAGGCCAATCACAAAATGCTACTCCAACAATAATTATTTGTCTTCCGCGAATATTTTCTGTCGCACTTCAATTTGACATTTGCCTAATTGCATTTTACTGACAACCACACAAAGCGTCTCTGCGGCGACTGTTTGATATACCGTTGTGCTCATTTAATAATAATTAACTGAATTAGGGTCTTGAATGAATTATGTGGAATTTGAATACGTGTCTATATACCCTGCAACTGTGGAGAGGCAAGGCAAGGTAGTTAGTCAATTTTATTTAGGATTTTATTTTGTCTTTCTTGAATTTTTTTGAGTTTTTAACTTATGGTTTGATGCGAGATTTAATAGCAGCTGGAGCTATTAAATTATATTTTATTTTAAAATAATAAAAAATAAAAATATTTTCTAAAATTTTTATTCACATTTAAGTTTAATTTCTGGCTGTAAGTAAATAATAAATAATAAATAAAAATTAAAAAAAATAAAAAAATATTTTCCAACACAAAATAACATTTTGGTTAACTCCAGAGTATCTTCAAGTCGACTGCTCTGAGCCACAGCCCTTTGATTTAATAGCCAACATTTCAAGCTCTGTTTGGGACATTTGCTTTGAAATTGACTGACAGTTCGTTGCACAAAGCGAGATAACGTTTGAGTATCTAAATGTGCGTTATCTTAAATTATAAATAAATTGTTCGTTTATTTGCGCAAACTGGATTTAGCTCAATTGGCCACTTAAGCCTTTTCAATAGATACGTTTTTTGGAGCTTAAACACAATCAAAGGATATTATTTCAATTACAGCCTATGAAAAGAAGTTCAAGGGGATTCCACGAAAGGCTCAAAACTTATGAATACAAATTAAAATTAATTTAGCAGTAATTTGAAGTGCTGTCTTAATAGTTTAAACTTAGAGTGATTCATAATTTATATTCCATATTCAATACTTAAGCCAAGTTAAGCCAAGCTGTTGTGCAAAACACCTGCAAAGTAGCGCGCAATAAGCGTTGAGACAGCTAACAAATTCAACTGCTCTCAACTTTAAACAGACCGAACAGCTGGTGAGCAATTGAAGTACAGGCAAGCGTCACTTGGTTGACTAAGAGAACAAGCCCTGACTTATACCGAATGATAGCTTAAGCATATGGCAATTTGTCAGGCTGCACGGGAAGCCCAGCGGTTAGCTTTGCTTTTTTTTTTTTTTGCTAAATCGCCAACGTCTGCATTCGGCTTATAAAAGGCTGGCCAGCTGCCAGTTGAATGTTGCAGTGTAAAGCGGCAATTCCGTTGGCTGTCAAGAAGTCACACCCGGCCAAGATGCGATGCCCTTTGGCCTCAACAATTGCTGACTGCCTGAATGCCTGGCTAGCTGACTGGCTACGTGCCGAGAACCTGTCGCCGCAGGAGTGTCTCTTTTATCGCATGTCCAAGCCAAACAAACGAGACATTGAGCATTACTTAGCAAAAAAACAAAAATAAATGTGGAGAGAGCACTCATTTTTATGGTCGCTCAGAATGTAAAGTGTGTATATTAGTTATGTCTGCATGAGTTTGAGTTAAGAACGTTAAATTGTGGAATATTTATATTGAGGTTTTAGGAATGTGTGAGCTGCAGACGTCAGAACACCACAGGAACTATCACTTCAAGAGCTTAAGGGTTAAAATAACTTTATAAGTTAAGTTAAAGTTCAACATCAACTAAAATTTTCATTGCTTGCTGCTTCTGTACACTTCCCAAGGGAAACATTGAACATGGCGACAAAAAGCAACTAGCAGTGCTATATGAATTGATTTACGAAGAACAGATACCGAGAAACAGATAAGCGTAGTAAATCTTTAAAAATTATATTAAAAAACTATAAAATGGATAACTTTCATCATTTTGTAACTTTACCTCTGAGACTTTCTAACAGCCTAATTAAAATTTTCTCTTGTCAATTTGCAAATCTTTTTTAAAATTCCTCCAACTCTCTTTTAAAGCACTCAAACTTTCTATAGTTATAGTAAAACAAATGTTTTTTCCATTTATTGCCTGTCATTATGAACTGACTAAGACCATTGCACAGCACCGCCCTCAGCTAACTCTTTGCCTATTTAAGTTGAAAAGCAGCTTGAAAGGCAGTTGCAGTGGCAGTTGCACTTGCATTGGCGGGCCAGCGCTTACCATGAATCGTTCGACAGCCGATTTTTTGGCCTACATAGAGAATCTTATTGCAGAGGAATGCTTGGCTAAAGGACAATGCACAGCCAGATCGAGTGGCGTCAGTGGCATACGCATTTGGTTCTCAGATCTCAATGGATTGAAGCCAGGCAGTGAGCTACACAGAGGAGCTCATGCCACGGCCAAGCTGGAGGATGATTGCAGCGAGAAGTTCACATTCTTCAACTGCTGCTGTTTGCTGCAAGCATTTGTGCAGAAATTGCAAAGTATCTTTAAATGGTTGTCAGATATATGGAAGGGGAAATAGGGAGAGATAGAGAGAGAGAGAGAGACAATGGCATTGAGTACAACTACTTCTATAAATATTATTTGGGCTGTGTTCTGTAAGCTGCTTAAATGTGAGTCAAAGTTTTTAGAGAAACCTAAAGTCTTTTCTTAAGAAAAGCTTGAAATCTTTTGAAATTGTTTGTAAGTAATAATATGTAAATGCTCTATGGACAGGAGCTACTGTACTTATTTTAATTAAAATAATTTTTTTAAGGCTTACTTTAAGCTTTGAATAGACATATTTAAGTGAGGAATCTATGCCATTATTTATGATTTACAAACAGACTTGTATAATATTAACTCACTTATCTATAAAGGTTTTCTAGGAAATATGTTAAAGATCATAGAACATTTATTAATAGTCAGTTATTGCTTAAAAATAACTTTCATCTATTATTAAAATATGTTTGCATATTTGAAGGTTGTTGGAGATTATAACTCATTCATTCTTTGATAAAATGAGCACTGCCGATTAGAGAACTCTACTTTGTTTCAATGCATTTTTAAAGAATATTTTTCATGCAAACAAAAAAACTTTTCAGTAGCAATAAAAATAAAAATATAATCTTTAATAATAATTCTTTAATCTTTAATCTTTAACTCATGATAAATTCTATAAAATTTTTTTCCATTTTTATTATTTTTAAGCATATGAAAGCCATAAAAAAGCACAGCTCATGCAGATCTGTTGGATTTTAGCCTATAAATGAGGCAGCTGTTCAAACAAATGAAGCGCAATCAAGCCGTAAACATTTGTTAAATGTATCGATGGGAATTTTCATAAATTTCACTTTCACTGCCAATTAAATAAATGAAAATAATTTACGCTGACTAAGGGCAAAAAATGGAACCCGAACAACTTAATTTTCTTTACAGCTAATGAAAATATATTGCCATATACAATACATATCTGTGGGGGGAGTGAGAACTTTAGCTAACAATGAAACGAAGACTGAAAATTGAGAAGCGTATCGAGCTATAACTTCATTAGGCGCACTGAAGCGACAAGCTTTGCAATATATCTGACAACTTGGGTACTTATAAAATGAGAAATATCTTTAAAAGAGAGACAAAGAAAGAGATGGAGAGAGAGAGAGAGAGGAAGAGAAAGAAGTAGATATTTTACGCAGTATAATCAATAAAAAACGCTAAACACAAACATAAATAAAAGGGATATGCGAATGCGGCACGAATTTATTAGCCATCAAAAAAGCCGAAACGGAAGAAAAAAGATGTGTGTGTGGGTGTGTGTGTGTGTGTGTGTGTGTGTTGGCGTGGGTGTTCGCATCGTCAATGGTAGAAAAAATGATAAAAATAAATAAAAGTCAGTTGGGTTGCTTGAAGCATCGTACGCGTAAACAGTTCAAGGACTTGGGCTGGCCGCATGATTTATTTCCTTTCGACTGTCTTTCTTTCTTTCTATACTGATGACCTGCCTCATATGGCTCTGCCATTCTGTGTGCGTATGTGGGTGTGTGTTGGTGTGTTAGTGTGTAAGTGTGTGGGTGGTATAGTGCGGTTCAATTGCCGCTTAAGTGAGGGCACATTCCAAGACGTTTTATTGGCTACGTGCAACAGCGCAAACAAATTTACATGACACTGAACTCTGCCACGCTTACCTCTGGACTACTTACCTGAGCTCTTTCCTGTCTCGCCCTCTCCCTTCTGCCATTCCATTGGCAATTTGAGCCGTATTATTGAAAGATTGATGAAATTTTTCGACAGTCTCGGAACCACTGACTTACCGGCTATCGAGCCGGGCAACTCAAGATAAATGACTGGAGTTCCTTTTTGCGCCAGCCTTGGCTAAAAGTTATTGCGGTCTGTGTGGCGCTTATAATGAATAATGAAAGATTTGCTGCCGCCTTTTTATACCCTGTAGTCATTGAATTGGGCGGTAAAGGGTATTATGTGTTTTTGTGAAGCTTTTAAATGGAGAAAACAGAACAAAGTTAATCTAGATAAACTTCTCTGTCTGTCTCTTCATCTCTACAGATATAAAAGACTTGAAGTTTAAGATATATTTTTATATTGATAAAATTTGACTTGAAGGACTTGGTTTTAATGGATATAGCCCGAGAACTATAAGAGATAGAATCCTGAAATTTGATATGTAAATATATCCTACACAGATGAAGAATACTACCCTTCTCAAGTTTCTCAAGAATTGATTTCTTCAAACAAGCTGCTGAAATAGGAAGATAAGAGTTAGTATATGATTTTTCATATTCAGCTCTTTTTTTTTTGTTGATTGGGTTATCCCCCAAGTCGAGCACTTCCCACCTAAATCACTCTTTTTTTTGGCCTATTTATTCGTTTTATTGTTGGCCGCACCAGAACAATAAAATGCCCTGACCAAATGCCCAAAACTGTTTTGTGGCCCAACCCACCAGGAATTGCAGGCCCAACTGCCGCTTTGGCAATCTCGTAGACCATCCATGATGTGAGTAAACCATTGAGCGGTATTCACACTTTGATTTGGTGGCTCGTTTGGCTTATGTGTGTCTATGTATTAATAGCTTTTATAACGCTTCCTGCTGGCCCGCCAATATATCTTGTTTTTTCGGGGCGGCATTCGGTTGCTTCTTTTGCCGACCAATTTGACTGTCAGCAAGTTTCTTTTGATGCCAGAAATATTGGTCGAAAAATGTGTTTTTTATACCCTAAATCCGTTGCAAGTGACTTAATCGGGTATAATGGTTTTGTTAAATGTTATGTTAATGGGCTGCAGAAGGCGTGATCGAGGCCATAAACTATACGTGCTGACAGACAGCGCTGAGTCTGTCATGGTATCTGAATCTGTATCTTACACTCATCGATAACTTTATAGATTTTTGTGAAATCGATTAAAATCGATATTCAATTTCAGTTTTTTTTTTTTTTTTTGAGAATATTTTGTGAAGACCTTGACTTGATTTTTTTTCGCAGTTATAATGCTAAATTTTCGATTCTACATTTTTGCGCATTTTGAAGTCGATCAGTCTCGACTGTAGCACTTTTATTTGTTGCCCATTGCGCTGTTCGCCTCGGGTTCGGGTTCTTTTGATTGAATGCCGCTCATAATTGCAGCTTTCGCTTCATTTCATGTTGGCATCTCTTTGATATGTGAAATGGTTTCGGCTTTCGGTTTTTGGTTTCGGTTTCTGTATCGTTTACGATTCCGTTTACGCTGCCTTGACAAACGCTTTGCATTGATTGGTGCCCCGGGGCTAAATTGTTGAAGGTTTTTATCTTTTTGACTGTGGTTTTTCACTTTTAACTTAGCAAAGAATTTCCTGCAAAAGAATCAGATGTTGGTATACATGTACCAACATAGTTGCGTGACTTGTGCTCAATTGCTCATAAAGAATTATTCGCTGTTTTCTTTTATTTTTATAATCTATGGCTGCATAATTGGGCTGCAAATGCAGATGTTTATTCTTTTCCGACAGCTGCTTAAGCTCATTTCCTGTTGTTTAGCCCAAAGTTGTGTTTGTTTTTTAGACGCCCTCGAGCAGTTGAAATTCGCTGTAATAAGCCTACAATAGGTGTTCAAATAAGGATAAATTGATGAATCATTGCAAGGAAAAATAGAATATTATTTTCAATTTAAAAAATATGTGAGAATTGCGCATACACAATTTATTTTTTGAATATATAAACAAACCTATGTCTAATCATAGGTAGTTCTTTTAAATTCTTATTGCCTTCGATAAAATATGAAAAATATTAAATATAAGAATAAAATTTAAGAATGTCAGACGAATTATATATATACACAAATCATCAAATTTTGCTTTATTCGAAATACTTTGTTAATCATGTTTGAACTTGAAAGTAAACTTGTACTAAAAATAATTGAGCTCTATATAATCTTAAGGAAAATAAAGATATTTAAAATAAAGAGATAAAATGAATTTCAAGCATTTAAGAAATATACGAAAAAAATAAAAACAATTTGAAATCTAATTTATCGCACAGTTCCCTTAGCTGTTCACAGCTTCCGATTTCTTTTGTGGTTTTCTTTATTAGTATCTGTGTGTGTGTGTGTGTGTAGGTGTGTGTTTCTATTCCGGTTGCCAATTAGCAGGTAACAATTTGGGCAAATTACTTCATTGTCAGCTGGGCAGACATAGTGTCAGCTCGTTTTGGGATAGGGCAGAACCACAAACTATTTACTTCTGTCCGACTGAAGGTTCTTGCTGTGATGGGTCGAGGTAGAAGTTTTGTTGCTTTTTCTGCAGTTTGACATGTGGAAATTGTTTGAAAATGTGATTGCGCGCCAGCTGTACAGTGTCCAGCCCACGCTTCGAATAACCTTTCTTCTAGCACGGCTCGAGGTAATTCTTTTTATTTTTTTTTTTTTTTTGTGTTTTGATATTTTTAATTAAAGGCACAACCGAAAAGGCTGTGGCTCTACCTTATTTTCGTGTTTAATAAATTAAGCCATTTTATTTCATTTGCTTGTGGACATACTCTCACACCCTCTCTGTCCGTCTCTCTCTCTCTCTCTCTCTCAGATACTTAATATGTATATGTCTGTCTCTTTCGCTTTTTTTTCGTTATTGTTGTTAGCTGTCGGCATTCCCATTGTATAAGTAAAACCTGTGGCTCATTAAGACGGCTACGTGAGCATTTAGCTGGCAGGTGAGTGGGCTGTTGTGCAGACTAAGGCTGGGGGCGGGGCGAGGCGAGGCGAGGCGGGGCGGGTCGTGGCATTTCACTATTGGTTGGGGGCACGTGTTGCTTTTGTGGCATTGTTTACGTTAGCAGCGCGGTTTTTTTTGTTTTTCTTTCCTTTTTTTTTTTACTTTTTCTTTCCCTTTGTGGGGCACATCGAAGCTTTTGTGCTTTTTGGAGACTTGCTGAATGGCAGCCAGTTGTGCTGCTTCTTACCTGTTGTTACCAGCATTTTACTGTCATTGTTGCTGCTGCCGCTGTCGTTCTTATTATTGTAATGTCTGTGTGATCAGCGAAGTTGTTGTATAATTTGCAAACATATTGTTGTTGCCGTTGATTATTTTTCTTGTGCCTCAATGTTGTTGTTTTAAAATTAATATTTTGTATTTATCTTGTATAATTAAAAAACTGTTTTTAAACACATGTATACATATAATATGAAATATATATACGCATATGCATGTATATGTATGTGTGTGCCTATAATTTGATTGCTCTGGCAATTTAACAAAGTGCACGAAAATGTAAATCTACATATTTATGTGTGTTGAAATTATGGGCGACATGTCCGCACATGTGGTCCAAATGTGACTTCCGTTTCCGTTTTGCGTTTCCCGTTGGCGACATGAGAAAACTTTTAGCATTTCTTTTATTTTACATTTGTGCCATTCTCTCATTGTGTTTACCCCACTCTCCCACTCTCCCACTCTACCCTCTCTCGCTCTCGCTCTCTCTTTCTCGCTCTGTTACTATGTGTGCCTTTCTACACGCCCTTCAATGAAATTATTTCAAATGTAAGCTGTTATTTTTTTTATATTATTCCTTTTTTTTTTGTGCTGGCTCTGTGTTTGTTAGTTTTTCTTTTAACCCTTAAGCTCTCAACCGTGGTTTTATAGTTCAAGCCACAATAAAAAATGTTAGTAAAGTTTGTTGTTAAACATATCTATGAGGAAAGTTATATTCAACTGAATAAGACAGCAGCTTTAACTGTTTATAGATAAAGTAGCATATAACCTGATAGCAGATGATATATGGACACAGTTGTATACAGCTGGACAACAGATCCATGCGCATAGTTCTAAATAGCCGGACAACATATCTATAAGTAAAATTCAATTTAACTTATATGTATATTACCTGTATCTCTTTCTCTCTTCTAATCCTTTGCTGACACAGTTTTACTTTGTTCCAGCTGCTCTCATATATTAACATTTCCCATCAATCAATTTATTTTCATTGATTCCCACGTCTACGACAATTTTTCTGCATGAAATCAATTGCTCAACTGCTTCTCTTCATTATTTTCTCTTCCGTTAAAAACACTCTGATTCAGACTTTTTGTTTACGCAGCAAATTGAGTTATGTTTATTCGCCTGTCACCAACTGCGTTTTGTTTTAAAAAAAAATTCCATTGTTATTATATTTTCTGATTATATTTTCTGCTTTACATTTTATTTGTTCTCTAAGCTGCGCAGTAATTGATTTAATTTTCATTCATTACAAAGTTAATATGAATTCTAAGCAAGCCTATTTTAGTTTTATTTTTATTACCTATTTCTATACTTCTATGCTCCTGTACTCCTATGCTTCTATACTTCTAAACTTCTATACTGCCATACTCTTATAATCCTACACTTCGCATACTTCTATGCTCTTATACTCCTACACTCTTATATTCCTATACTCTTATGCTCCTACTCTCTGCCTTATAAGAGATAAGAGCTAACGCAATTCTCTTCTCCTTCAATCTAAGCTTCTGGTATCTATCTAAAGCGACTCTACTCTTTTGCTCAACTTCTACTTGTCGCCACTCACATTCCATATGCAAAATTGTTTTGCTCCAGCTAACTCTCAGCTCCCTCATTCTTGAGAGTCAACAACTATTTTAAGAATCGCTTTCAGTTGAGTTGCTGCTGTCGTTCAGCTCAACCTTTGTGTACCAATCATTTTTGCTGGCTGTTTGTTTGGTAGACAAATTCTAGTGCGCATCTTAATAAAATGCCAGTGCCTGGCATCGTTGCTGTTGTTGTTGTTGCCTTTAGTACAATAAGTATGTATTTGTATTAGCCGTAAGGGTTACATGAACTCTGCTTAACAAAACCCAACCACAACAACAACAATGCGAAGAAGCGCAAAAGAATTTACAGTCGACATTTTGAAGCAGGCGCAGCGAATAGAACGAAAAAGGCGACAACACATGCAAACCGGGACGAAACAGGCAGAGGAGACTGTAAAAAGCCTTTTGTTGTGTGTGCACTGCTGCTGCTACTGCTGCTGCTGCCGCTGCTGTTGTTGTTGTTGTTGTTATTTGCAGCCACTACAATTATGATTACACGCACACACACACACACACACACACACACTGAGTTATACATTGCGATGTCGTGTGTGCGTGCTGAAATGGAGCCCATGTTAAAAGGGCTGCCACAAGCATAATAAGCATCATGCCATACCCATACGCTACCAGCAAAAAGTATGCACACACTCATACACACACACACACACACACACACACACAAACACACACACACACACATGCACATTTTCATTTTGCCATACACCGTATTTCCCGGCTGGGCTAATTGTGGCCACGCCTTTTTGTCGCACTGTGTTGTGACATTTCAAACGCCATGGCAAGAGCTGAAATGAAAACCAGTTGCCCTGCTGAATGTTCCTGCATCGCCTACCGCCCACATGCTCCTTTGTCTCTGCCATTTGTTATTCGCTGCACCCATTGAAACTGCTCTAAGAACGGGTATATTGTTTCTGTGAAAGCATATAAAACTAGCAGACAAGTCTCAAGAGCATTGTTCGTGATTAGCAGTAAAGTCTAATGATGACAAAATTATTTATATTTTTATATTATCTGTACATTATAATCTTTTATTTTATATTTTATTATATATTTTTATTTTTTTTTTTGGACAATTTACGATTCACTCACGCACTTTCAGTGTGGGTATCTGTGAGTCGATCACTGCGAAACTTGAGCTCCTTTATTTGTTGTTCTTAGTCCTACTACGCTTTAACCTGTCCAGTTACTTACGAGTTGGCTCTTGACTGCTTTGTTGCCTGAATGGATTCTTTGGACCTTGCTGCTCACTTTATTGGGGGCCACGTTTCATTTGGTTATTTTATTGAGGCAATTATTCGTCGGACTTTAAGGCTGCCAAGTGTGCGACGTTAATTGCGAGCGCGTGTATAAAGCGCATTTGTTGTGCATTTTTAAGTAATAAAATAATTAAATTATTATTTATGGCTGCTGTCCACGCTCTCTATGTGCCCCCATTTAATGATGATTTGTTGGGCCAAGCCATGCAGACATATGCTGAACTATGACCTTACGTCTACGGCCATAAATTCACACCCGCTGCGAATGTCGGAGATATTTTTGCGCTCCATTTTCCACTATTTTATTTCATTTCATTTTATTTTATCTTATTCTCGTTCACGATTTCCACCGGAGAGTATTGGCTTTGTGCAATGTCCGTCTTATACATATACAAAACTATAGTAAATTGTGGCGCCATGCTGGCGTGGCATATTGAAAAATCGCAATCTTTACTTTTTAATTAAACTTTTTCTGGGACCAAGAACGAGTATTGGGCAGTCGGCTGCGCCCGTTCTAGAATTTTCTTTTTTATGTTTCTCACTATCGATGCTCAGCATGAGCACTGCGTGTATGACAAAAAAAATACAAAATGTTTCTCGGCTAACGAAGATATGAACCTATAGTTATTTTTGGCTTTAAAAAGCGTAAGCTAAAGTAGTGAATACATTCAGAGAAAAAGTTTGTAAATTATTTATGAAGAATATATTATTTTTTTTACGGTAGTGCATTTTTGCTTTGAGTAAAAATTCTGAAACCTTTTCTTGTTTTGCGGAAATTGAAAAGTATTTTTATTCACATAATGTTATTAATTCACAAATAAATCAGCATTAAAAACGCTGTTATGAATTCGGCAAAATAAATTCGAAAGGGTTGCAAGAAAAACAGAGTACAAATAAATATTTTCATAGTTTCCCAATGCTAAAAACTCTTAAAATAGCTGAAGATTGCATCTGCTCTTTAAGCGAAGATTAAAAAAAATACAAACATTTTTTGCTTTTAATTAATTCGATGGATATATTGCACAACACGCAACAAAGTAAATATTTAAAATATTTTATTTTTAACGAAAATAGTTAAAAAAAAATATATTTTATTTATCAAGTTGGAATTATTCCATATAGTTATGCTTAAATAATATATTATATTATCTTTTCATAGAGTATGTTCTCAAAACTATTCCAGCAATAACAAACGCCAGAAAAACCAGTAATTTTTCAGTGTTAACCATATTCATTTAGCAATCACATCACACAAACTTCGCATTATTCTTCTTCAACCAACTGTAACCGCTGTCTTTTTGCGGCTAGAAACTATTTTATGGCACTGCCAGTTCATCTTTTGTGCAGTTTCAATTGGAGTTCTGGGCAGCCCCGAGCCAGGCCCAGGCAGTCTTGTACGCTTGACTCATTGGTGGAAAGTTTATGACTGACCGGACATGAAAATGTATGTGGGCGTCATATTGTATACTCTGCTTCTAATGAAAATGAAAAAAGATGGTGCATTAGAGCTTGGAAATAAATTCAAGAGAACAGTGTTTGTGTTTGTTCCGCAATACTTAAGGTTTTGAAAAAAATCCTTGAAAAAAAAATCTTTATGCCAACAAAACCTTACTGATAAATATTGATTTAATAGAAAGTCTATATCTGGCAGTCAACAGATGAGCAGTAAATAAACAAGTGTGTTTGTAGCTCTCTTACCTTACCTGGCCAATAGTTGCTCCTATTTACTGGGCATCTTTTAGCCAGTCATTTTCGACTTGAGAACTTTCCCTACTTATTTGTGTATATTATACCCCAATGAGCGCAAAATAAAATATTATTTTACTGCTTGGCGTTGCTTGCAAGAAGTTTCACTCATAAAAATAGTTGCTGAAAGCCAATTTATTTATTTAGTACACGCAATTTTGAAATAAAATGGAACGGCAAATTGCTCGCATAGCTAAGCCACAAAACCGACCACAACTAAATGGTGAGAAAATGAAAAAGTTGTTTGACGACTCTCAAAGTGTTGATAAATAATACAAAATGTAGATTGTTTGAAAAAACAGTAAAGAAATTTTAGCAAACAATATTTTGATAAAAGGTTTGCAAAACACAAATAGATTAATAAATAGTATAAAAA
Source organism: Drosophila anceps (assembly GCA_035045945.1). Classification (NCBI taxonomy): domain Eukaryota; kingdom Metazoa; phylum Arthropoda; class Insecta; order Diptera; family Drosophilidae; genus Drosophila; species Drosophila anceps. Next base: position 4,716,785 of record JAWNON010000190.1, read on the forward strand.
TACAAAAAGCATGTTCTATACTAGACAATAAATTAAATAGAGTTTTCCGTCAGCTTTTCAATCTACTTTTGCTCGTACTTTATTTTACAGTCCATTAGCTTACGCCCGGAATGAAAATATTTAATTGAAATAAAATATATATTATATATATATATATATATATATATATATATATATATATATATATATATATATATATATATATATATATATATAAAATATACCAAATATTTTTGCTTTAAAGCAGATATCTTCAAGCTTCATTAAATATATTTGAAGGTCTCTTTTGGAAGAAGCTTAGGTCTTAAAAAATTGTGTAGGCACTGATGATGTCAATATTAAATGAACTTTGTAGAAATTTCTAAGAAATTTTCTATGTCATCTTTAAGGCTCTTTAAATATTACGCATACGCCTCATTGTAAATAAATTGCCCAAATTATAGTCACAAGCGCCAAGGTCTCGAAACAAAACAAAACTACAAAACAGAGAAAAAGAAAAAAGAATATATATATATATATATACATATATATATATATATATATATATATATGAAAAGAAAAGGCCCTAAAATATTTTGAAGTGGCAACAGCTGAGGCATCAACGAGCAGGGCCGAGTGGCAACGCCTGCCGGCGACGGCATCTTAATAAATTTCCCAAGCAACACTTTGGCTGTTATTAATACTTGAGTGAATGGGTCGAAATGGCAGAGAGCAGCGGAGCCGTACAGCACGGCACAGCACGCACCTAAAAACCGCGAACCAAACACAGAGCAAGATGGGCTATGCGAACGTGGTGTGGCAACGCCGAAACGGTAGATGTTGCTTAATTACACGGTCTGCCCAGCAGGGGGGGCGTGTGCATGTGTGCCTGACAGCGCCCATGCAGCGCGCGAGCGGGCAACCGGGCGACTGAGCTGAAGACACGCATTTTGTTGCGATAATTAATGAACGCGAAATTTTCTCGCTGATATCTCAAGCAGCTAGTTTAAAGTTTTGCCTTTAACGTTCAGCTATTAAATTCGATTAAACAATTAAATGAAGGGTTCTTTGTGCGAATGGGGCTGGATAAGCGCGCACATGTCAACATGTTAGGTAACTAGGCTTAATTAAACAAATTCCAATGACTCGCCTTGCCCGCCTGGCCCGCCTGGCTCGCCTAGCCCGCCTTTTGCATCAAGCAACGAAAGTCAAATTTTAATGAACCTTCACTTTGGCTTCCGATCCAGTGCCAGTGCGATGTTCAATACGTTGGCGTTCTATTCAGTTTGACGTTAGTTCAGCATTCCAACAGGCACCTAAGCCAATTTATTTTCACATTCTTGAGATAGACCAAAAGAAATAGGGAATATATTGTGAAGAGAATGGACTGGGATATACCCTGCATATTAATTAATTTACAACTAAAAGAGAGCTTACATTCAAAGCTTTTAGTTGAACTTCCCAAAATTGCTAAGTATTGCTTCTATATCTTATAAAATTCGATGTATATCGATATCAATGAAGTCCAAGTTAAGCACCATTGTCAAACGAAAAGCTATAGGAGAGTCTGTAATAATTGTCGTTTTGTTTCTTCATTGTCACTTATAAACAGCCTCTTGATGCCTGTGCTACAGGGTATTAAAATATACGCACTTTTGCCTAATGATGTCTACGCACAAGTCGTGCGTAAGCCACATGGACACGGCCACTTGGTGGCACCTGTAAGCAATGATGCGGACTACCACACATACGCTTATATACATACATACATAAATATATACAAATATATGTACATATATACATATATACTTACTTTACTTGGCCTGCCAGAGCAATAATCAGTTTCAGACATGTTAAGTCATTTTGTGGACGCACACACACATCCGCACGCACACACAGTGAGGGAGCCTACTGCCACGCCCGGCTGCTTGTTTATTTGGTTGTTGAATAATTTGCCTGGCATTCAAATGGTTTTTAGCTCGGGCTTCCAACTGAGTTGAAATTAATTTGCAGACAAAGCGCAAAGGCTAGGTTACAACTATGGTTGAGGCATTTGTACTTTTGGCCATGTTCTGGCTGCGTGCTCCTCTGACTGCAGGTATTCAGATTTTGGTATAATTTAAATGCCACATATTTAGAGCCAAGCCTAGAGAGCACATGGGGCCACAGTGAAGCAGCGCTAAGTAAGTTTAAACTTTAGCTAAATTGACTTATTCAATAAATTTAAGAGTTCTGCGTGAGATGAGAGTAAACTAGATTGCTGATGCAGCTGTGTATACAAATCGATATTTATCGATAAATATGAGAAATGATTTTGAAGAAAGGCTAAAGCTTGGCGTCTTCTGAATCGCTTTATTCCTTTAATTAATTATTTTTTTTTTTTTTGCAATTAATTAATTATTCAATTATTAGTCTCATTTTCCTGGTATTCGTAGCAGCATTCCAGCGATTCGGGGTCATAGACAAGGCCGCGAAATTCGCAAAAGATCTTGAAGATCAGTCGCTCCTTCTTTTCGTAGTAGTCGTCGGCATTGCGATCGAGTGCATCTACCTCTGCTTTGTAGATGAGCAATTGCTGTCGCATTCGCAGGGTGTCCTCGTCACAGTTGAGACTGTCATCGGGATGCGGCTCGAGCGTCAGCAGCGACAACATAAATGACAAATACAACTGGAATTACCAAAGCTATCAGCAGTTGGCTAGGTTCTATCTTGACTGGGCCTCTCAATTCCAATTGCTACTCACCTCCTTCTCCAATGGCAGTGTGTGGGTCAGTATATTCTCATCGTGTGCATTCTCCACGGCATATGTGATATCCATCTCGATCTCGACTTTGACTTTGACTTCGACTTTGATTTCGATTCAGCGGGTGTGGCTGCCTGTTGGCGACTGTCGCTCTTTGCCTCAAGCATTTCATATTTTATTGCCCTGCTTATGTTTACATTATGTGAGCGAATGTTTAGTTGAATGTGTGTGAGTGTGTGCATATGTGTGAGAGGGTTTAAGCTGAGTTTTGCTAAAAATACTCTATATTTAGAGAAATGACAAACAGAGTTGTTAGCCTTTTATCGTATTTATTAGTTAAATTGATATATCGTGTGTCTTTTATACGATAATAACGATATATTTAGCTATCAGAATAATATGTTCCATAGAGTTGTTGTTCCATAGTATCAAGTGTGCTGTTGAGCTTATTAGTTGTCAATCGAAGCGCGTATCATTCATGAAGTGTAAGCGAACTAAAGCTGTTAGCGTGTTCAAAAACTTCAGATATTTTGTTCTGTATTATCTTTCAATTTTAGAGACATGGAAACTCACTTTAATTATGTAAAACCTAAGCTTGTCTATGAATGTACTGCCCTAAGTTGACTCTATGCTGAAAAATACTATTAATAAAATAATAATATTATTTTTGCCCAACGCACAACTGTTCTCTGAGATAAATAAATGACTATATGCGTAGCTTCCAAAACATAAAAAATAAAATGAAACCGAGCGAAGTAAAATTTTGAGTACAATTAGATCGCATAACAAGCAGAAAGCAGAGAGCGAGTGGCGGACAGGGGGAACGGAGTAGAAACAGACCACAGCTGGGAACAGCTGCAGTGTGCAGGGAGCCGGGAACAGAAATGGGCATAAAAGTCAAGTTGGTGCAGTAAAAAGTAAATAAAATTGACACCCGCACAAAAGGAGGAAACATAAACCGAAAAAGTGTAAACAAACAACAAGCGGCGCTTAGGCAAATAAACATGGCTAGAGGGCCTGAGAGTGGGAGAGAGACAGGTCTGGAGAGAGAGGGAGAGAGCGGGACAGAGAGGAAGGCAAGTGAGAGGGTAACCGCAGACAGGCCAAAGCAAATGCATGGCGTACGCAAACAATGTGTACGACAGAGTGAAAGAGTGAGCAGGAGAGAGTGTGTAAGTGCATGGCACGTCCAAGCAAGCGAAAAAGAGCACGAGCAAGGGGAAGCACAGCAGCAGCCACAGCAACCGAATAAAATGCCAGCTGCAAGGCGAAAAATGCCCGGCTTCGCATTATTTTTCTTCTTTTTTTTATGAATTTTACATTTTGTTTATATGTATTTTTATGGAGATTATATGCAGAGAGCGCTGCAACAGAATACCGCTAGCTAAATGTGTATGTGTGCGAGCAAGATAGTATGTCTCTGGGAGCACGTGCAGCACAGGTTGCACAAAATGGCGGCCATCAAATGTGCAAAGTAATAAAATTTAAGTGCCGGATATTGAAAAAGCTCGTGTACTGATTCCCCTGGCTAATGTTTGTAAATATTAAAAAAAAAAAACAAGAAAAAATACTATATATTATAGCGAGAAAATGGTTGAAATGTTAAACAGATGCGAGATATCTAAGCGTGAATTAAATAACTTTATTCCAGCTGAAACTAAAGATAAAAGTTGCAGGCATTTTGGCTTAGGCAGTAAAGTCTTGTAGACTAATGTAATTAGAATAGGAAATTTACAGGGTATAAAGTCGTTTGATCTGCATACAAATAGAGAGTTATTTCTTATCTTAAGAAAGTCTTGACTAGAAACATAAACTAAATATATATTATTAAATTGTTTTTACAGGGTATGTGGGCATACTTTTTTCCGCTTCACTTCAATTCATAAAAACAAATTGATGGCTACATTAGTCATGTACCTATTAACAAAGTTGACTTCTTGATATGCCAACTTTCTAAGTATTTTAAATATTTATTTTCTATTACAATCTTTTAGAGAGTATGTAGGCAAAGCTACTTATAGCTTCATCTCAACATGGGAGTAAAGCCTGTTTCTTTATGGGGAAAATAAAAAAAAAAAAAAAAAAAAAATTGATATCGTTGTGAGCCAACGTAAAAACTATTGATGGCGACCCAAACGCACACACAGCATTGCGATAAGCAGGGGGCACAGCAGGAAGAAAACAATTTTCGAGAGCTTTTCGCAACGCTTTGCGCGTAAGCTGACATGTGGGAGTTGTGCGATGGGAATCGGGCAAATCGGGCAAATCGGGTTAAGTCTTTGTCCCAATTGTTGTGCCGCAACAAATATAAGGAATTGGCTTATATCAAAGCGACTGTTTGGCCAATAGCGACAATAGAATTTAAATACAATTGACACCAAAATTGATCAGAAGAAAATGCGTAAAATATATCAAATAATAATATCAAATAAAATGAATAGATCTTGCTAGTGAAAAACATAAAATAGAAAAAACATTTGTCATATCAAAAATAATTTTTGTGGATTTTTTTTTTCATATACTTTATACTTTTAAATGTTATATATATTTAAAAAATTTCTTTATTGCTGCTCAAACTTCTACGATTCTACAGAGCTCATGCTCTATAACATTTTAATATCAAAACTGTTTTCAGAGCTAGCTCATAGAATTAGTTCAATGCGCACAAGGTGTTCAATTAGCATTGGAAGATATGCATATTTACAGAGGCAGAGACAAGTTATGGGAATCGCTTAGCGATGTCAACGTTAAATGTCGCTTGCACAGAAATTTAATTAAGCAATCAATGTATTAATTAAACCGCGCGCACAGGTAAAAGTGAATCGAGAAGATGAAGAAGCGCATCAGATGATGCCCCAAAGCAGGGCATGAGTAATGAATTTTGTTGTTGTCATGTAAATAAGCAGATGCCACAGCAGCGCGAAAGCACATGCCAAGGCATAATACGTATATGAGTGTGTGTGTGTGTGTGTGTGTGTGTGTGTGTGTGCGTGTGTGCGGGAGTCAAGGGTGACAACACGCAGACGGCGCCGACAACGTCGTATCGAAAAATGAAGGAAATGAAATAAATCAAGACTCATTAAGCCGCAGAGCAAGAGCTGGGGACAACCACAACAGGACGGCTGCCATAGCAAACGGCGTGTGGGCGTGTGTGCGTGTGTGTCAACTCTCTCTGTGTATGCGCGTGTATGTGTGAGTGCGTTTAGGTTATGTCAGCGCGCGCTAAAGCAAAGTTGACAGTTGTTGTCAACTTAATCATCGTCAACACCCGCACACCCACACGCACACACAAATTTCCACCTACACACACACAAACACACACGCACAGACACACACACACAGTGTTACACCCGCCTAGATTACTTATGCATTGACAAATACCTATCAAGCAGCCGCAACTTGAACTTAATTTCTAGCGATAACTCGACATATTGCCAGCTCATTATGCCAGTCTCCTTCTCCTTCTCCTTCTCTCTCTTTCACTTACACCATCCTTCTCTTTCTTTCACGCATATGCTTACTTGTGTATGTCTATACATATATATATATATATATATATATCTGTTATGACTACGTCAAGTTCCGTCTTTTGTTAGTGCTGCTGCTGCTGCTGCTGTTGCTTAATAATAGCAAATTACACAAGTAATTAGTCACGCATTTAATTATTATTTATGGTTTGTCTGCCTCTGACTCTTTGTCTCTTTCTCTCTGTGTCTCTCTCGCGCTCTCAGTGTAGCTTTTTCTATTTAGGTTGTAATTATCTAGTCGAACGCTTGTTCTGTGCCCTCTTAATATATGCATGCGTCAATAGATAAACCCAAATCGTTTTATGGCTACGCATCTACATATGTCCTTATACGCAGGCAGCTGTCACATTATTCTATTCTAGTTAATTTTATGCATGGAGTAAATTTATTTCGATATCTCACAGCCAACCACCAGCAGCTGCTTGCAAATAATGTCTAGACAATATAAATGGCGTATAAATCTTAAGTTTATTAATGAGCCTTAGCCTTAAGTTTTCTAATGAGAACTAATCATAAATAAAACGGGATTACTCAGCATATTTAGTTAGATTTGTTAGTTGGAAATTATAGATATATTCCCCATAGATTTCGTTCGGAATTGTGAATAATATAAATTATACGTGAACCGTTAAACTGAACAAATTTATGAGCAATTAAGTGAGCTAGTTAGCCTCAAGTCTGACTGGCAATTTATCAACTCAGCCGCTTCTGCTTCATGATTTCGTGTATTGGCCTTACAAAAAAAAAAAACATAAAAATAAATAAATAAATTTCACTTTTTTACTTTTAAATAACTTTAAAAATTAAAATTAATATATTTTTTTATATATTTATGCAGCACCTAACTAATTTTTTAGATGCAAATTTGGGAAATAATATTTTAATTTTATTTCATTTTAATGTTATTTAATTTTTTAAGCATGATTTAAGCTTTGAATTAAATACTAGGATACTAAATATTATTTTAATTTTTTATTATTTTATTTTGCACATACATTAAAAATGTATTTTTTAATTGATATATTAATTGATGAAATAAATATTTGTATATAATATATAATTTAGAGTTTTAAAATTATTTAATTTAATAATTAATTTTAGTTTTATAATTTTATATTTTTTACGAAGTCTTAAACATTTTTTTGTAATACATTTAATTTTTTTTTTTTTTAAATATAAATGTTATTAAAGTATTTTTTTGAGTTTTAATGGGTTGTTTATTTGTTGAAAAATTGAATTGATTTCTGTGTAAGAAATCAATTCAATTTTTTTTCTCACTTGTCAAATTGAAAACCTGTTCAATGCTTTATTTGCCTAACTTAAAGAAGGCCTTTATATTTGTAGATGATTTTGCTTTCGTAGTCAATCGATACATATTGTTACTTTTGGCAAGCTCATGCAAAGGCCACACTTGCTGTGATTTGTTTCCTAGAAATTCTCTAAAATCTTTTTAGTGCTGCTTGAGTGAAATTGCTGTCATGCTTGAAATCTGGCACCAATTAATAATATGTGCCCAAATTTTCGGACAAATTTGTGATGAATGCGATGCCGGCGCAGCTGTTGCCCAAATTCAAAGGTTAAAGTTGGCATGCGGCTCGGGCTAGTCGCAAAAACTCCGGCACACGTACTTGGGCCGCAAAACTTTCATCGATTAAAAAGTTTTGCGTGCAACAGAAGTATTATCAGCCTCTTTGTAATTTTTCTTTATGCTTGCCGGTGGGGCAGGCCGAGGCTTGCGGCGACAGCTGCGGCCAGATTTCAAAAAGCATATTCGATTATTTGTTTGTTGCATAATAATTGGACGATAGCAGCGGGCCGAAAGCAAATTGAAATGCCAAATCGCATGTGCCACTCGAAACGAAAATCAAATCAGGCCACAAATGTCTTGGCCAAGCCAAAAAGCAAAGAAGCCAATAGCAAAAAAAAAAAAAAATGAAAAAGAAAAGCAAAAGCCAAATCAAACAGTCTCAAACTTGCTGCTGGCAGCAGCTAAAAGAAGAAGAGACGAGAGAGCCTGTAGTGCAGAAATGTGGAAATAGAAATAAGAATTCGAACTTCGATGTTGCTCGCTGCTGATTGCCTGACAACGATTTGCTTGTAAGTTGTTTATTGGCGCGTGCTCTAATTAACATAACCTAAAAGAAATTGTTGTAGAAAAAGGAGGAAGCATAACGCGTGGTGGGGATTAGATACAATTTGCTTAATGCTCCAACTTTTAATCACTCATACGCAGCGTACGCGAGCGAGCGAGCGAGCGAGCAAGTGAGTGGCAGAGTGCGAGTCAACTTAAATGTGTAGTAAACAAAGTGACTTGCGAAAGGAAATAAGTGTAAATACAACCAACAAAATAAGCGAAAAAAAACAACTAATACATACGCAGGCACACACGCACACGCACACGCACAGGCTTTAACAGACTTCATCTGGAAATTCGCACTCAGATATGTATGTATGCGCATCTGATTAAACACGAGTGTGTGTTGATGACTGTGTGTATGTGTATGCCTGTCAGCATTTGTGCTGCTTGGTAATCCCCCAAAGCGGCACTCCTGCCAGCGGCCAGAGCATTTCTGCTTCGCCTTAATCTTAAGTTTAATTTTTTTTTTTGCTTTGACTTTTGCGGTCCATACACTTACATACACACACGCTCGCACACACGCTCGCACACACACTCGCACACACACACAATAACCGCAGTCCCACAAAAATTCAACTTTTAATGCATATTTTCTTAGAGTTTTTTTTGATACCCCGCAAACAGCAACTGTTAATGCGGTATACTAAACTGTGTGGGAAACTCATTGGTAAATTTATGTGCTAGACGAAGAAAACAATGTGATTCTTATGAAAAGCGTGTCCGTGAGAAAGAGAGAGAGAGAGAGAGAGAGAGAGAGAGAGAGAGAGTGAGAGGGGGAGAGCTGATAAATGTGTGAGCCTATATAATACATATATATTATGATCATTCTGAATTTATCGTTTTATATCTATACGTTAAAATCGAAAGACAGAAGCCAGCCGGAAGTCGTCTGGTATTCATTGTAGAAGTTAAACTGAATATAATTCATATATATATATAATATATAGCATCAGGATTAGATATTGTATAAATAATTTTCACTTAAACTTCTAAATATGCATTTGATGAACAGCCAAGAGAGACACTATTTTCGATAACTATATTTCAGCAGCTGTTTACGGCATTGCTAACATTCAGCAGTTGAAATATTCCATACAATTTGCCATTTGATAAGAAATTATCTGAGCTTAAAAGATTCACCCAGTTAAAAAGTTTGAGGTTTGTATGTTAAGCCAACATCCAGATGAAGATGGGTAGATGGAAACTGCGGCTTTAGCAATCGATCCCTGTGGTCGTCATATCTTTCACATCTCTGTGACGAGTCAGGCAATCAGTTATGAATGCAGGCTTTATATAAAGTTTATGCAGGGTATTTGGTAGTCAAAAATTTGCAAGTACTTTCAACTAACTTGTTTGTTGCCGTTTGTTGGCGGTGTCTTTCAGTTGGCCAAATACGACGACGACTACAATGTAAGCTTTAGGGCGTTAAAATGCGACAGAGTGTGTGTATAACTGGCGACCTATTTGCTTAAACATACACTGACACACACGCTCACACGCTCACACACACACGCCCACCGCTTATTAACTCTCACTGGTTGGTTTGCTTGACTTAACACAACGGAGCTTTGCTTTGCTGTGCTTTGCTCTGCTTTGCTCTGCTTTGCTCTGCTCTGCTCTGCTTGGCTTGGCTTGGCTGACTGCCTCTCATAACACATTAGTGAAAGTGAAAGCCTCCATAACGACTGCTCCCAGTTGATTTTAATTTGCTGTGCGTGTCTGTGTCACACTGTGCGCTCTTAAGGACATATATTTATATTAGTTGGCAACAGGATATGCCAACCGAGCCGAGCCGAGCCGAGCCAAGCCGCGTTGAGCAGCAGCCTCAATGAGATGCAGATGAAAATGACGTTGGCATAGCGGCTGTTATGCTGGCTATGTGCCATGATGCTTATGCTCCTATTTGTTTATATAGATTGTTTAATATTTCAAAAGTCTGCTACAAAGCGGCTTATTTAAGCTGCCACAAATTAAATGAAAGTGAACAGCAAAAGAGAGCGCCAGAAAGTTGCCCAAGTCGATAAGAGTTAGGCAATAATGCAATTAGTAGAAATTTCTTATTCCGAAATTGGATTGTATATAAAATGAATAAATTTAGAAAAATATATAGTATTGTCGGAAATAAATAGATGTATTTTCAGTGTTGTAAAAATTTGAAATTTAAATAAGAATTTATTTATATTTTTCTTTATATTGTTTGAGCTTATTTACAACACATAAGCAGTGTTGTATAATCTAAAATATTCGAATGTAGCGCAAATAAAGTTTAACTAAATCACGCTACATTATTTGCAGTTCATGGTATCTCAAATTAATTACTCTCAAAAGTATCCAAATCATTTTTAATTCAAACATAGACCGTTTTGCCTGCAGTCAGTGCTGTAAAATATCAAATGGAATATAGTAGGAATTTCATTTGAATTCCGCAACATAATTTGAAGTCTATCTAATAATTAATGGGGCCGTTGTCCATTAGCTATTTGCAGAGCAATTTTTATTCAAGCGTAATATTGATTACATAGCCCACGGCCAGTGTTCTAAAATATCAATGGCCATGACCAAAAAAATTTCAATTTAATTTCATTTGCAATGTATGCCAGCAAAATATGTGTATTTTCACTCTGTTCTTTTTTTTTCTCCTTTGGTTTGGTTTGGTTTGTTTGGAGTTGGAGTGGTGCTGGCAAAACTCAATTGTGATATAATCTTGGCACATAACAAGGATTTAAATGAAAGCTGCCAGCATTGATTGAACTACCGCCCAGTTGCTCAATTCGGGGGCGTGGCCAAGGACTGCGGCCAAGTCTAGCTGAGACAGTTGGACAGACATTTGAATTTCATTGGCCCGGCTTACACATGGATGCATAAATATTTACGACTATTAGTTGAGAGCACTTGAAAGTTTTTCAATTTGATTCGCTCTCTATCTCTTTTGTCTCTCTGTGGCAACGCATTTGCATATCGATGGAGGGACTATCCCTAATACAGTTATATAAAAGTACTAAACAAAAAAAAAAAAACAATTAAAGTAAAGGAAAAACTTTACAAAACGTTTGCACATTTTTTGTGTTTTGCTGCTGGTGCTGCCTGCCTGCCTGCCTGCCTGCCTTTCAGAAGTTGTTTTAAATATTTTATGCTAAATCTATGTAAAAACATTTTGCTGCATGAATTGAGTCAACAAAATGCAAATTAATACAGAAGCCAGCCCACGCTATAACTCAGTCGAGGTTGACTATGGCCATCCACAAGAGCTTGTCTAACCGGCTTGTAAATCAAGACCCTTACCCCAACCACAGCCACAACAGCAAAGATTCTAGAAGAAAAGTCTACAACAACAATGGTTTGTCTTTTGCACGTAGGTCATCATTATGTAAACCGCTCCTAAACCTCAGAAACTCACGCCTCACTGAATGCCCAACCCTCTGCTCTCTTTCTCTCTCTCTCTCTTGCTCTCTCTCTTTCTCCCTCTCTCTCTGTCTCTATCAGTCCCCTTTTCGGTGTACGTGTGTGTGGGTATTTATGTTATTTATTTATTATTTATGTGGCTCAACTAAACGTTTTGCCGCAAAAATTACAGCAATAATATGTCAAAAAAGCAGAATAGGCCTTTGCTTTAAATAAGCACAAAAGAAGAGACGGATTTGGGTACTACAAATTTTGTATACTCTTTCCAGAAATACTTTTATTGAGTTTCCCACTAGAAATGTGAAACTTTTGTGTGTGTAAATATGCATTTATTGCTGTATATTTATATTTTTGTAACTGTCTTAGCAAAGTTACGAGATTGAACCATCATAGAATTAGCTGAAATTATGAAACATGATGTTTAGCTATCTAGCTATAGAACGGTTCAATCTGATCAGCTCCCATTCGAACACTTTTCATAGTTTTCGTAGAACAACAACAGCTCTAACTAAAGATTTAAGCTTAGCGAAGTAACAGATTTGTAAAATATTAAATAAAAATTTCAGAGAAATAAATTACTTTTCCAACGAAAAATTCATTAAAAAAAATATATATAAATATATTAATAAAGCAAAACAAAAATATAAATATTTAAAAATAATAAGCATAATCTAAGGAGCGATAAATAAATTCATTAAAAAATTGCTGAAAAATTTTCAATAAAAAATTAATTATTTTATCAATTATTAAGAAATTTTTTGTCTACCTTTTTTTAGATTTAGATGCCAGTTAATTTTATATATTTTTTATTTTGTAGTTTGTTTATCTTGAAAGAGAGTATAAATTCTACGATACATCAGCAGTAACTGTGTTTTATTGTTGACCATTTACTTAAGCATAAAACATTGATTCATATGCTGACAAAAAAAGAAGAGAAAACGTATTTGTTTAACCTTAACTTGATTTGCCTTGAATATATATATATAACTTAAGCTCGATTCTGGGCTCAGCTCAAGCCTCTTCGTATAATTTAGCCAATTTTAGTAATATATATCCGCGCACACAGACACACTCTCTCTCTCTCTCTCTCTCTCTCACATACATACGCACACACAGAGAGATATTTCGTGCGTGGCAAACTTTATGTGGCAGCCGTGTGGCTTTGCTCTATTGATATTACGTATACGGAACGTGCACACTGTCCATGGCCCAAGCACTGCTAAGCCGCAGACGAAAACTCTATAAATTCTAAAGCCGCTATTAGCTGCGACTTAGTAGCTATAGCGAGCCTCATAAATTTAGCTCGCAGTTGGCAACAACAAATGCCCCAACAGCCATTTCTTATATTTTGTATTTTTTTTTTCTCCCGCCTCTGTTTTTTTTTTCGCTGTTATGAATTTAAATGTGATGAACGAGTATGGAGGAGCTGGCGCGTCAACAGGCGCTGTCCAGCTGTAATAGGGCAACAACAAATTGTTATGCAATACACGATGAGGAGCTTCATCTTAAATCATTTGCCGCATCATTTAAAGCGCCCAGCGGCCAACTTTGAGTAGAGCGGGCACACATCCTTTGCGCTCTTCTTTGCTTTTTTTTTTTTTTTTTTTTTTTGGTATTTAGTTTTCTTTTTGTTTTTAGCTTTGTGCGCGTATTGGAAAAGTTTGAAGCCGAGAGATGCGAGTAGTTTTTGAATGGAAGTTATGAAACCACTTAGCCGGCAGCCAAGGCGGCCGCTAAACTTCATTGTAAATGGCTAAAGTTCAAAATGAAAATCAACTACAAGCGCACAAAAAAAGAAAGAAAGAAAGAAAGAAAGGAAGAGAATCGAAAGAGCAAGTTATGCAAAAGTTGAGAGCTGCTGCCTTTTAAATCATCGAGTGTCACGCACACACATCGCACACCTGGCCAGCTAAAATACAAAACGGAATCAAATTTATGTTGTGTATATGTAGAAATATATATGTTCTCTCTCTCTCTCTAAATATATATATATAAAATATATATATCGTATATTGACTTTGGAAATAATGGCTAGCAATTTGTAGAGCCTACTTTTTTGCTTGGTTTGCAGACAATGAAATATACTTGGGCAAACACATGGCACAAATTGCTGCACGTGTGTGTATGCGAGAGTTGCGTAGGTGTGTCTGTGTGTGTGTGCGTGTGTGTGTGTGTGTGTGTGTGGCTCTAAGCACCATCATCAGTTACAAGTGTGAACAATAAATTGTCATCAGCTTTTGAGACGCAGACTTTGCTTTCGCCTTCTTCTTCAATTTATGGCGGATTTTCAATTTGTATGCCCCGCGACCAATTCACAGGCTCACTTCAGACGCACAGCCGCGCCCCGCACGTCCCTGCGCCAGCTCCGGCACTTATATGAACGCGCAAGTATGTTATGCGCAAAGCAAAAGCGGAAAAAATTCTTTGGGAAACGAAAAAAAAAGTAATACAGCATGTGAAGTTTTCTTTGGCGTTTTCATTTTCATTTTCAGTTTCCTTATTGTTGTTGTTGGCGTTTTCACTGACATTTATTGCGCACATTCGTTGCCATTGATTTTTTATGCGTTTTTGAAGTAGTTCAGCTCAGCTCAGCTCAGCTCAGTTCAGTTCAGTTCAGACGACGCTCATAAGTAGGCAACGTTATTTTTTTCAATTTCACTTCATATTATTCGATTTTCCTCAGTGATTATCATGTGTGTGCGTGTGTGTGTGTGCGTGTCTTGCTGTTGCTGTTGCAAACTGTATTTTAATATGGTTTACGCTATGGCGCAAACTTAATAAACTTTGTTCTCGCTGTTGTTTGTCAGGACGAGAAACTTTCCACATTATTGACAGGCATTGCCATTGGCATATGAGATTTATGGCGAAACCCCATGAATTCTGTATGACTTTTGAGCGTCAACTTGAAATTGCTTTGTTTTTTTTTTTTTTCAATATATTTTATATAGTCTGACAAATTACTGCGGATGATAAAAACTATTTGACGAGTTTGCAAACTACTTCAATAAGCCATAAGAACACAATAATCAAAGCATGAATATCAAATTTAACATTATTATAATAAAAAAGTAATGCCAATATATTAGGGGTGTTCCCAGGCGAGCCTAATTTAACAAAGAGCTGTTTTGCGGAAAGTCTAATCATTTCGCAACTGTATCGAAGGAGAAACTTGAAACAGTCATTTGCTTAATGAAGATAAAGCATCTCAGAAGCAGGCAACAGAGTTTTTAGCACTCAAAAGAGCGAATTAATTGGTAAATCACCTAACAGCCCTGATTTGCATCTAATGTTTTCTTATTATTGCCAAATACGAAAAAGAAAATGCTTGACGAAGCCTTTGAAGCCGCTAAACTGCTCGTTTTGTAGCTGTCCACTTCAAGCAAGCGCAAGCGACTGCCGAAGCTTCATGAATGCCAAGAAGAATAAAATAATTTTCATTAAAATTTTACGGTTTTCATGTTTTCATTAGCAGACAATCCTCGCATATGAATATTTGGCTTACCTATTTCTAATTTTAATTGAGGTCAATATACAGCCATATGCAGAGTATATTTTAAGCGCATATATTCGCAATCCTTTAAGAGCTTTTTAAGCTTTTTTTATTTATATTTTGTTGTTGTTAGCTGATAGAGCGGTGAGGGGAAGGCTTATAGTTGAGTAAGTGCCAAACTGAAAACAGAAAACTTTTCGTAAGCCATTTAAGCTAAATACAAATATGAAGTAGATACAGGGTATAACGCGCTTAAGTGGAAAGCAAATAAAACCTTTTTTTTTAAAGCTTTTAATAATTTCTTATTGATTTTTCATAAGGTCTAATGGCTAAAGGCATAGGTGAAAGGACTGTATACAGTTTCACTTTAAACAAAAATATATTTAAATGTTTTTTTTTTTGATCTCAGCTTAAGTTTACTTTACCTTGAAGCTTCCAGATTGAATTTTTGCATATTTAATATATTTAACTTGCATTTTTGTTTCTTTACATTTTGAAATTAGTTTTCAGTATATTCAATGTTTGATTAATGCATCGCAACGCCTGTCAGCAACATTGTTAAATGAAGTGTAAGCTGTAGCAGAGCGCAAATTTATATATATTATATAGATTTTTCTAGTCTGGAGCTATGCGAGTGGGCGGATGTAAATGCCATGTCAATGAACGCAACGGCTGCCATTAATCCTTGTATTACATTGAGCTTGCAGTCAGTGAGTTTGCCTTAGATGCAGCTGCAAGTGTTGCAGCTGCTGCCATACAGAGACTTTTGCAAACAGCCCACGGCTTGGCTGTTGACTGGCGTTGCAGTCAAGTGAAGCTGCCCGGCTTTTATTATTTTTTTTTTTTTTAAGTGGCTAAGAATCCATGATATTCAACAAAAATTGTGCGGCTATCATAAACCATCTCGACTAGCTGTAGTCTATTTGAGTAGGCTTTTGACGCCTTCAGCTATTTGCTTGACCACAACAACAATTTCTGAATGCGCAATGCCCACGGAGGCTGAGGTTGTGCCTGTGTGCTATTTGGTACACTATATACATACATTCAACATCTATAAACAGGCATTGGCGGCATTCGCCCGCTGGGTTGATCCTGTTCCCATAGATGGCATCTGTACAACAACAAGCCCAAGTTGCCTTTTGATATGCAAAATAAAATTCTGCACAACGATTTTAATAAATATGCCATACACTCATACACACACACACACACACACACACACACACACACAAACACAGATGTAGGCGAAGACACCGACAAGGACCCAGGCGTCATTGATGCTTAAGATGAGCAGCTTATTGAATTTTTCAGAAGCCCTTTTCTGACCCTCCCCTGACAGCGCTTAAAGCAGTCCTGTTTTCAGAGGCTTAAATGCTTTAAGTCGTTTGCTCTACTTAAGCAGTCATGAATAACTCATATGAAAATTATAATATTATATATGATAGCTGGGCTTAATCAACTTCGAACATAGTTTTAAGACATGTTTTTCATAGACTCTGCCATATTGCATTTATGTTTAATATACTTGTTTAATAATCTCTTTGTGTTTTAGTAATACTATGAAGTTCTATTTAAATATTTATTCGTCATATACTGTGCGCATTGTCTAAGTTAGTCAACACAATTTATAATCTCTCAACATTTTATGCTGCTTGAGCAGAGCTTTTCATATTACTGCAGCTTCAAATGTCTCACGTTGGGCGACATTAAAAACATAATACCCATAATATCTCTTTTTCTTCGACGAAAACATTTTATTTGCGTCGCAGACAATGCTCGCTTTTCCTTTGTTTGCCTTAGACTTGGGGTTACAAAACGCTACAGAAAAATATATACATATAAATATCTAAAAATAGCATCTGCATCTGTGGTATTTCACTCATCTATGTGTATTTCCATATAGCACCCATTCAGTCACGTCTCCCCTACCTCAGCTCCGATTATAATTGATGAAAAGCACGTTCTGTCTATTGAGTTTGAAATTTGTAAATACGTTCGAGTGTGTGAGTATGTATATATTGGCATCTACTTGGCATCAATTGTGGGCACAATCCAGAGAACAATCGGCGGCAAATCCGTAAAGC
Source organism: Drosophila anceps (assembly GCA_035045945.1). Taxonomy (NCBI): domain Eukaryota; kingdom Metazoa; phylum Arthropoda; class Insecta; order Diptera; family Drosophilidae; genus Drosophila; species Drosophila anceps. The sequence continues at coordinate 4,734,147 of JAWNON010000190.1, forward strand.
AGCTTAATGCACACACCTCACACAGCTAAGCATATTTTGATCCCCTACGTAAGCTACATAGGCATACAGCATAACATTTGCATTAGATCGAAGGCAATTCGACAGTTGAGCAAGGTCAATCAAAGGCTTATGTCAACCACTTGACTTTTATGCGAATTTTATTCACAGTTGGAAAAAAGGAAACAAATTTGTGTGCGAACTGCTGCAGTTAAGTTTACGATAAACTTTGTGCAACGGCGCAGAAACTTTATAGGCCGCAGTGCCGAACTAAAAAAAAAGAAAAACAAAATCCACAAAATCCACAAAATATAAACAAAACAACAAAAAAAAAAAAAGTAGAGAAACACTCAACAAGCCAACCAAGAGTCAAAAGGCAACCATCAACCGCAGTCAACCAGCCAACCAGCTAACCAAACCGAGCCAACCAGTCATTAAGCTCTGGCCCCGCACTGCCAACCAATCTGCAACCTTCAACCGCTGTACGCCGCGTTATCATCAACAACCAACAACAACAACAACAACAACAACAACAACAATGAGAATTTCACTTACAAAAAAAAAAAAGTCGATCGTTAAATCAAAAAGGCGCATTCGAGTGCCTGCAACATCATTAGTTGCAGTTCATACACACTCAAGCGCAAGTTATGGCGCAGATAGCTACCCTTAACCAAATCCCCATGGGTACACCACAAGCAGCATCCCCGGCCGCCGCCGCCGCCTTCCCCTGCCGCTAGCTCACGCGCGCTTTTTGTGTGAGGTGTCCAAATTAAATTTGCATCAGTTGCTCGACGAGCATCTAAATGATGCCAAAAAATATGAGCGTTCGAGTGTGTGTGTGGCAGTGTGTAATTTGTGTGAGTGTGGGAATGTGTGTGGGTGGGTGGCTGTGTGTGTGTGGGGGGGACAGTGTGTCTGCAGCATAAAGCCAAACAGCAACAGCAACAGCAACAGCAACAACAACAACACCAGCAAGTGCAATACTCACTTTGGCGCTTTTTGCATGTTGCTTTTTTCCTGTGTGTAGTTAACTTTTTCTATACCCTGTAGACGAGAGCACTTGAAAAAAGGTTTGTTAGTGCCAACGACTTTATCAGTCAACAGGCAAGCATACATATTTTGCCTTAACTTTGCTTTCTGTCACAGAAGTAGTATCTTTAATACATATCTCATTCATTTCCAGCATTTAAAGGGTATCTACTAGTTGTGCAGTGAACTAGTAGCGCTTGGTGCATGGCAAAAACGGATGTGTGCATCTGTCTCCCACCTGTTTCTCTCCCTCTCTCTCTCTCTCTCTCTCTCTCTCTCTCTCTCTCTCTCTCTCTCTCTCTCTCTCTCTCTCTCTCTGTGTGTGTGGGCACTTAAATAATTTAGATTTTTGTGTCTAACATGCACAAGTGCCACAACGGCCTAAAAGATTCAAGTGCAACAGCAACGGCAGCAGCGGCAGCAACGGCAGCAACGGCAGCAGCGGCAGCTGCCAAAGTGAGTGACCCAGTTAGAGAGATACAGTTAGGGTATAAGGGGAGCATTTGGGGCTGTCAGCTGTTGGGCGTGAAGCGACAGTGGCAACGAGCTAAATTGAGAAGCAGCCGCGCCCGTTGAATTCTAAGTGTCGCTGTTACCTGTGTGTGTCTCGCTGCGTCTCGGCTCTGACATTATGCGCTCATTAAAATGTCAAATAAATTCAAATGCAAAAATATGCATTTTACTTTGGAATGCCAGCAAGTGTTGCACTTGAAAAAAAAAAAAATAAAAATATAGCGAAAAAAGCAGAAGAATGATAATGCACGAGTCACAGGAATTTGTGCGCGGTCGAGCGCGTCTAATGTGTGTGTGCATAACATGCATATATCCACTATATATATCTATATATATATATTCATAAATCCGAGTGTGAAGTGCGAACTTTGAACTTTGGCTAAACGGTCAATGAAATGTCAGACGATACTCAACAGCGTGCACAAGGTATTATTTTCAAGTATGAAGTATAAATATGTGAAATTAAATATTCTAGGGGAATGTTTGACATTTGTGTTAACATGAGTTGAAATAAGTATAGAAGCAAATTGTCATTAATACTTAAAGCTACATTTTATGCATAGTAAAAAAATAGCTTAAATAAAAGTTGTATTTCAATAATTTAATTGAATAACATGTCGCTGGATTAGCTAAAGTAATTAAATAAATATAGCTAAAAAGTTGGCTTAGTATTATTGATTAATTATTTATTATTTGTGCCAATAAACAAAGCACAAATGATTAGTCAAAATGTTTCTTAAATAATTAATGAAATTAACTCAGCTAATTTTATTTTAATAAATATTTAAGACAACTATTAAAATTTAGCCTCACTTGTTAAATGGCAACAATTTTTATTTGATTAAAAAACTTTTATTTTGCCCCAAAATAAATGAGTCTGCAGTCTTTTTTTTTTTAATCTTTTCTCTACTTGCACAACTTTTCTCTGCTAAATATAGAACAGATCTACTGAATGTGTTGCTTAAGCACAGCCACCGGCTGCTAAGAATTTTAGATTTCGTCGACTAAAAAAAAAAAGAAAAAAAATAAGCTGTTGTTTTTGGCGCTTTGCACGTTTTCTATTGCGCTCATTAACTGTAATTTCAGAGTTGTCAAATTTTTTTTTTCGTATTTTTTTTTTTATGACTATTGGGGAAGAGCGTGAAAGGAATGCGAAGCGAGTTCTGTTTTATGTGCACTTCCGGCCGCAAGGCCATTAAAGCGCTCGTTTATTTTAATTAAAAACAATTTCCGTTGTTTAGCTAAAGAGCAGAGAGCGAAGGAAATCGTTTGATTGTTGGTCTACAATGCTTTTTATAATTATTATAACGAGCATTTTCCGCCAATGGGTAACTGCTGCATTCTATTGGCCATTGTCTTTAAGCCAAGTCGTCAGTTCAGCTGTCTGCAAACTGAGCTCAAGTACACACGCTACACACACACTCACACACACATGCACACGCACACGCACACGCACACGCATCTCACATCTGAACAATCTCCTTTTGACTTTTCTCACATGCTCAAGCACTTGGGCTCTGGGCATTGAGTGGCATTTAATTAATTTGCTTTCAATGCATTCGTCTTTGTATACCCTTTTGTTTAGGGGCTCTATGCATTTGGCCATTACATTTAAGTGCCTTTTTTTTTGCATACCCATTGTATATTAAACAAAAGGGTATACTGTTTATTTTGGAGTGTATGTAACAAATAGCAGAAGATGTGAACGAGTCGATTTAGACATGCCAGTCTATCTATCTGTCTGCTTGTCTAAGTAGATCTCGACAACTATATAGACTAGAAAACTAAAAATCTATATATAGACTTGGTTTTCGTATCATATCAGGTGGATAATTCAAACCATAAGACCAAATTTAGGCTGTAGATTCTCTAAAGTTGACCTTCAATTTTCCACTTTTCACATTTCTTCAAAAATGTCTGCTTCAGGGTGCATTGCAGTCGTGTACTTCCCATCAAAATATTCTCATTTGTGTGTGTGTGTGGTTTTTTTTTCATTTGCCATAGCCTAAGCTGTAAATGAAGTTTTGTAGGCAGGCAATTCAATCAACAATTGCGGCATTTGCTTATTCAATTCTCGATGCCTGCTTCTCGCTTCTCAATTTATCAATTTCTCAATTTTCAATGTTTCTCTCGGTTTTCTCTTTGCTTTGCAGCTGATGGCCTCATAGACAACGACTTGTTGCCCTCCATTGCGGCTGCGGATGATGTATATATCGCCTCCTTGGTCAATGGCCATAGCCACAACCACAACATGAATGGGAATGGCAACGGGCATGGCAACCACCACTTGCACCACAACAATGTGGCGCAGTTTGACAATGGCTTGGATGAGCTGGTGGATGACCAAGTGGATGAGACAACCTATCCACCGCCGGTCTTTGATTTTGGCATGCCACGCAATATTACCGCTAGGACAGGACACACAGCGGCCATCAATTGCCGAGTGGAGAATCTGCGCGATAAATCGGTGAGTCAAGTGGCTCCGCCATTGTGTGTGTTTTTGCTTATCTTAAAATGCGTTTCCTTTTCTTTTTTTTTTTTTTTGTGTTCCTCTTAGTTATATATTTTATGCAGTTTTAACTAGCGCCCAGGCAAATATTGACCTTGCCAGGGGCTAGTCAAGCTGAAAATCAAGTTACCGCCAAAGTCCACAAAGTCGACAAAGTCGCTAGAGTTGGTTTTTTTTCCTTTTTTTTTTGTTCACTACAGTTTCGTTTTTTTTTTCTGAGTTTTTTTTTTTGTCAGTTTGTTCAGCTACTCGTATCGTTTTCCGGTTCCGCTTTCATTGTCCGCCTGCCCCATCATCTTTCATCAGCTGCTTTTTTTTTTTTTTTGGTAATTTTCTTGCTTGAATGTCCTTTGCCCCCAACTCTGTGCTGTTTACTGCTTTGTCGAGTCCATTGGCATGCGCCACCCTCACAAAGTTTAGTTTATGGTTTTGCATTGTGTTTCATCTTCCGCGATTCTCTGTTTTTTCTCTTAATTTCGCTTCTGCTTCTTCCTCTATTTTTTTTTTTGCTGTTCTCATATCTATTGATTGCTCTGCGCTGCTTCATCAACTTTAAAGTTTATTTCACTGCGTTTTTCTTTTGCTTTACAACATTGTTCAATTTTCTTCTCTTTTTTTTCTCTTGCGGCTTTTCCCCCAAGTTGAGCTTGTTTGCGCTTGCTGTGAAATAATTTTTCTGTGTATAGAAATGAGTGCCAATCAATTAATGCCGAGTTTCTCTTTACTTGAGGTAAAAAATTAAGTTTATTTTTTTTCTATTTATGTTGGAAAGTGGCAAAGGAGCTCTTAGAATCCACTGTTTTGAATAACATTGCCGATATAATTGTATAATGTGATTGAATTGCTTGTAGAGTAGAGTGAAGCAGCTAAAATTCTGCTAAGTTTATATAAAATATATTTTCAAATAATTGATTATGTTTATGGTAGTGTAAAGCAGGCAATGCTTTCCTCGAAAATTAACTTATTTCCATTGTCAGCGGTGCTTAATTGTCCCTTTCCCTTCGATCGACTTCTATGTTTAAGGTCGTACATTACTTCTGCCGTAGTCAACTTGAAGCTAAAGGCGTCAACATTGTATACATAGAGAGCAGATGACTAGAGTCTGCCACATGTTCATACTTCAAGACACATGATCTTTTGGCATGTTCAGGCTAATATTGCTATATAAAAAGTTACATGGGCTATAAGTTTTTGCCAGATAGGTATCGTTTCCTTTTCAAATACTTCAAACAGTCTCTTCACTTCTCAAATAATATTCGAGTGGCAACGTTTTAAAAGTCTTGCTACTTTTGTGTTTCAAACTAAAGCCAACAGTACTTGTTCAAGTTGGTTTTCGAAGAGCTATTGCATCATTAATCTGAACTAGTTGCAAGGTCAGTTTCGTCGAAAGTTTGCAGCTTAACCTCAATGAATGCTTAGCATCTGTTTTTTTGTTTTTTTGTTTGTTTGGTTTTTTGTTGTTGTTGTTTTTGGTTTGTTTATGTTACACTTTCCCAGTTTTTCCGTTTGTCACCTTGCGCTGTGGCGTTTTCCGAAAGAGCAGTCACTAAATCTATCATTGCGAGCTGCGCTGCTTTGCATAGCTTTGCTCAGCTTTGCCTTTTCGGTTTCAACTTTTTTGCACCTTAGCCGAGACCCATCAAACGAGTCCGCACCCGGCTCATCATCATCCAGCGAGATTTAGTGGCACCTTTCTCTCTGTTTTGCCTTTCGCTTTTCTGTTCATTTTTTTTTTTTGTCTTTCGGTTTGAAGGTGGGAGAATTCCGTTTCCTTTTGCCACTTTGACACTTTTAGTTTGGGCTTCAGTTTTTCGTGTTTTATTTTTATTTTTTTTTTCTTTTTGCATTTGGCCCTTTTTTTTCTGCAGCTGAACAAAAAGTTTTGGTTGCCTGCGGCAGGTTTGCAGATTACTTTTTGGCTGCTTTAGCGGAATGGTTGAGGAGGGCGACTGCTATAGCCACCATTTTTCGAAGGCTTTGGTAACTTTAAGCCGCTGACATTTTGGGCACGCACTTCATTCTTCGTCCTGCTACCGAATGCTGCCTGGCTGCAGGTCTACTCGCAAATCGCTTTGTCTGCAGTCGTCGCCGTCGCCGCCGACGCTGCCTCTGCTGCTGCTGCTGCTGCTGCTGCTTCTGTATTTGCTAAAGTTTTTTAGTTTTTCTCCGTTTTGTTTCTTCATTTTTTTTTTATTTATATATTTTTTTTTTTTTTTTTTTTTTTTTGGTATGTCGCTTAGTTCATTTTGTCGTTTGGTTTATTAAATTTTCTATCTTTATTTTGGCCAGGTCCCCTTTGGCCAGGGCCAAAGCAATTTTTAAAATTGACTTAAGCGCTCATTGCCTCTTTGTCTCGCTCACTCTTTATATATATGTGTGTCCTTTGTCTATTTGCAGGTATCTTGGATAAGGAAACGCGATTTGCACATTTTGACTGCAGGCATTCTGACCTACACTTCTGATGAGCGCTTCAAGGTGCGTATACGTAATCTACTTATTGTACCCAACTACCTTCTGCTTACCCATCTCTCTCTCACGCTCTCTCTCGCTCTCTCTGTCTGTGTATCTTCCTGTCTGGCTTATTAAATGAGGCCAGGAGGGGTTCTGACTGTACCATTTGTAAGCCAAGTCAGCTTAATTGCGTATGCATTTCGTTGCTACTCACCTGCCTGCCTGGCTTGTATGCATTGATTAAATTTCGCCCAAGGACACAGCCAAAAGGCAGGCTCAGCTAAAAGCTTCTCTTCTCTCCCCCCCCCCCTCCCTTCCCCCCACCTACCCCAATCATCTAACTTTGCGCACCGCCTGACATTGCCTTAACGATTTATCTATGCATTTTGGGTTGCAGGTCGTACGCACCGCCGACTCGAAGGATTGGACATTGCATGTGAAATATGCGCAGCCACGTGACAGCGGCATCTACGAGTGCCAGGTGAATACGGAGCCAAAGATTTCGATGGCATTTCGCTTGAATGTTATAGGTGAGTAAGCCCGCCTTTCTCTCTCTCTCTCTCTCTCTCTCTCTCTCTCTCTCTTTCTCCCTATCTCTTGCTCTATACATTGTAATAAACACCCATTCGGAGTTCTTATGCATTGTCAACGAGTTGTCCTCGCATGACTTCCAGCTTCCAACTGGCAACTGGCAACTGACAACTTTTTGTTGTACACTAACCCAGCCATTGGGGAGAGAGTCTTTCAAATTGTTGGCAAACTTTGTCAGCTGCATTTGGTGGGAACTTTGCATAAAGTTTTTGTTAGTCATGCGTCATGTTGCGACATCATGTCGCAATGCAGCCTGTAAATATGTACCATAAGCCAATTTCTACAGCTGCAAATACATCCACACACCCACACACACACACACACACAGATATATATATATATGCATACATATAACTCCATATGTACACATGCGTGCTTTAAGGGCTTCTTTTATGAGCCATAAAAATTGATGCGTTAAAATTAAAGCGGCTTTTAAGCATTTTCTTCTTCAATAACAAATGCATCAATATATTGATAAAAAAAAAGAAGCAGGAGAAGAGTGCACATACATATGCTCATAAATATTAGAGCGGACTTTGTTTGCCATTAAGCAGCATATTAAAATATTTATATTATTTTTGAAGAAATTGCGCGCTTTTATTATGCCGCAAAGCAATTTTTGACTTCGATTATTAAAAGCAATTAATTTACATTTTTTTGATTAGCTAAGTAAATTAAATATAATTCAAATTGAAAAGTTGGAGCATTAAAAAAGTAGAAAATAAATATGATTCTAGCTAAATTGTAAACTAATTGTAAAAAAATATTCCCTGTTTCGGTATTTCAAATAATTTAATTACAATTTTTTATTAATACCGTAAATTAAATATTTTTCGGCTGTGCGTTGTGAAAATCTGGTTAGATCTGTCAATTATGGTTAGAGCGTTGAAATTTAAGTTAAAGTCATGAGCCCAATTATAGTGCCAACGATACTTGTGGTTAGCTATGATGTAGGTGTAATTTAAATAATAAATAATAAATTATTAAATAAATTTGTTGTAAATTTTTAGATTCAATTTGAAAAGCTCTTAGAATTTATATCAATTATGGTAAGAAATTTATTTATTTTTATATTTCTGCCTAACTATGATCTTCCTCAAAAAAAAAAAATAAGTTCCGCCTAGAAAATAAGTTAAGAAATCTCATTATTAATTTTTTTATATTTTAATTTTCATTCATCTTCACGTTAAGCTTGTTACTTGTTACTAACTTTTTAGACTACCCTCGTCTTTAGTATTAAATAAGTTATTTGCAAGAACTCCATAAAAAGAAGTTTTCAATTGCTCTATTGTAGAAGCAATTAAAATTTAGTTACCTTATCATAAAGTATATTTAAAAGTAATCGAACTCTGAGTAGATCGACTTATTCGATTTTACTTAAGCTATTTAATTAAAGAGCCAACACTATAATTATTATAATCGAGCCACAATGATTGCCATGTCTTGATAGCACAAAGCACTTGCCAATTTCTGGAATGGCCCATCAAATAGAGTTTATCAAGTAATCAAATGGGCTGGCGGTCTAATGTGGGTCAGCGTAATGGACAGTCTGGCCGCAGATAAAGATGTCTGTATATATGTATATGGAAAGATGTATATAGTGTATGCAGAGCATGCATATATGTATGTTTGGGGGAACTATCTTTTGTTTTGCCATACACTTTTCCACACGTTTTGCATGCAAACGCAATTTGCATTTAAATTCAATACTAAATTCATATGCTGGCTGTAATACACACCAGCCAGCCCGAGACGCAGGCGTGGCCCCCGAAGGCAGCGTATGTGTGTGTGTGTGTGTGTGTGTTAAATCCTTTGAGGTGTGTTTTGCACGTTTACACTGCGCTCTCATGCCATTGTTTTGGCATTTTACAAGTTTTCTACAATGGATTTCCGTTGAGTCTCAACTCTGAATCGTTGCCTCCTGTGTGTGCCTGAGTGTATGTGTCTCTCTGTGTGCGTGTTTATGTGTTTGTTTGTTATAAATTGTTACACAATAGCATGCACGTTCATGTTTCATTCATGCACATAAAATTGATTTAGAAAGTTTTTTTTTCTCCCTGTTCTGGCTCAATGTTTGTCATCATGTTCGAAGGAAAAAGTTTTGCTTATTTATTTATTTTGATTATGTTTTTTGCCCCCTTCTCCTTTTTTTTTTTGTTGTATTCCCAGTCAAAGTTAATTGAAATTATTGAATAGTTTCTTCTCTTTCATTTTTTTTGTTGGTTTCTGTTTTTGTTCGGTTTGATTGGTTTAGTTGCGAACTTAATGCTATATGATTTGATTCGAATGCGAGCCACTTGTGTATTCCTTCGTGGGCATTCAGTCGTTTTGCTTGAACCCACTCGAGAGCCATTCAAGTGATTCAATTAGCCAAAAATGTTGGCTTCTTGTTGATAGTAGCAACATTTTTGCTCTGATATATGTAGCGTACATGTCCTCCAGCCGCAGCAACACAGACAGCAACACAGACACGTTTAACAGGAAGCACTGGAGGAGCAGCAACTGGGGATTTGCAACTACAAATTGGCTAGCAGGAACCACCTGATTTTATTTATAACAAACTCGGGAGGGGCCAAAATGGCGCAAATCTCATCAACAGCTATAAACTCAAATCAACGCGTTGTCGCTTCCTGTTGCCCACCCAACGCCAGGCGCTCCACTTCGAATGCTTCCGTTGCACTTGCAACCTGCACCAAAACTCACATTGGCAAGGCAAAAACTAATCCCTTCGCCTTTGCTGCTTGCCACTTGCCACTTGCCACTCGGTTTCTTGTGCCGGCGACGGAAAGTCGCCGCAATGCCAAGAAGAAAAATTTATGCAAATTATTTGAAAAAATAAAACGAAGAAAAGTGAAAAGAAAAATGCTCAGCGCAGATTTTTATACCCGAATTACAAATCACTAGGACGGGTATATTATTTTCATGGCAACATGTGGAACGGGGATGGATAAGCAGCTCTGAAATAATATGACTATTAACGGATTCATTCGTAATTAAAACTATACATTTTGATGTCGAGACTTTTATAGGTTCTTAAAGTATAGCTCAAGGAAGACTTCGTATTTGATATGACAGGTCAAGGTATAGAGCAAAGTACGTTCAGATTACGAACGATATGTATCAATGATTAACGACAACTTGAAGTCCATATGGACAATCGCATAGCTAACCCACCCTGTTATTACAGTGTTACAGGGTATATGTAAGTCGTGCACTCTTCACTAAGACACTTTGACTTATTTGGCTGTTGGCTTCTGGAGTTGGCGGCGTGATAAAATATTCCGTCACCGGTTTTACGCACCCAAAAGCGAACAGGAAAGATGGAAATCTTGCCCCCGCCCCAGCAGCAACAACGAACAAAATATTCTCGACGAGCGAGTGCAAACAAATTATATTTTAGATTTAAGCTGGCTATATGCTGCACATAAAAGTCACACACAAAAACTGTGCCATAAATCGTGTTTGCCAGTTTGAGCACTTTAAATCTAACTTGTGGACGACACAATGCCATCAACTGTCTGCGCTTAGCCATTTCAATTGAAGCGCAAACAGTTGGCCAGACTTGCTGAGAACTCAACTCGCCATGTGCCAAAAGCAAATCATTCAAGTAATTGACATTTATATATATATATATATATATATATATATATATATGCTAAGCAGTTAATTAAGTGCACTGCTATTTATGTTTCATTGGATTTACATATTAAATAATTAATATCGTTTTGCTTGGCAAATCATGTAAAGCTCAAGTATCTTTTTAATCAAAAGAAACAAAGTAATAAAACTGAGTTTTGAATCAATTAAATTATTATTTTAAAAATATATAAAACATTAAATTTTTAAGCAGACAGCAATTGCTTTAAATCGATTTGCACTTGTCAAATATTTGGCTTCAGCTACTGTTTGAACATCTATAGTGTATAATATATATTTATAGATATTCTATTTATATGTACATTGTTTTGATTGTCTGCTGAGTTAATCTGGGCCATAAAGAGCAACTCTCTTAGGACTTCAACGTTCAGGTAGCTATTAAGTGAAGAGTCAATTTCAGGGAATTGTTCGCGTCTGGTCTTTGTGTTATCAATAGCAGTACATAACAGGCACATAATCATCATCAAAATCAACACTTAACGTGGTGTACATGACTAGGAAATACCCTGTAACGAATTACTTGAAACGTCACTTGAAAGTCTTTAACTAAAAATTGTAGCAATTGGGAGTTTGTTCTTTTAATATCTATAGTTTCTATATAATATATAAGCTTCAATTTAAGGTACATATTAAATAATAAATAATATATAATATCAATATATATAAATAATATATGGTTTTCTTCTATTGTTTTATCTTATTTTGTAAAAGACTTGAACTATTCTCTTGCATACTTTAGCATACCCCACTCAATATATATATATGTTAAATGTGCCTAGGGTATGCCGAAAAGAAAAACAAAAACTAAATGAAATGGCAAAACTAACACATAAAAATTTGTAACCACAAAGCCCAAAATATTTGGTTGTTCTTTGTGCTTTTCTGATGGTGAGTGTGTGTGTGTGTGTGTGTGTGTGTGTGTGTTTGTGTGTGTGTCTGTGTGTGTGTGTTTGTGTGTGTACGTTTGGGGAGTTAGTCTCTTTTTGGGTTGGGATTTAACATTGACCCATGGCACGAATGGGCGGCGCTGGGCGAATAAAGATGTTGCGAGGAACAATTCTTGTTGGCTGTCGCGCATTTTACACACATTTTAAGTATTGTTCGCCAGTTGTTATTGCGCACGCACACACACGCACACCCATACACGCGCGCACACACAAGTTTTTGTGGGAGAGGCTGTTGTAGCGGGTTATAGGTCGAAGGGCAAAACATGTGTGAGTGCGGATCATGAACGGAACCATTATGTTCACAGCGTTGCGTTGATGGTTGTTGCTTTGCCTGACTGCCTGTGTGGCTTTCTAATATTGGCCTTGATTTTGGGGGCGAGATAAGTTTTTCTTGTTGTTGGTGTTGTTGTTGTTGTTGTTGATGTTGCTGCTGTTGTTGCCGTTGGCAGTTGGCAGTTAGCAGCTGTCGCAGACAGAGACAAATGCGTGGCATACACTCGTCTACGCGCATATAGCAAACATTTTCCCACTCGTAGGCACTGAAAATTGGTTTAATGTTATTTCTGTGCGTCCACCGAACGGTTTGGCCAACAGCAGCCCGTCAACAAAGTCAAATGTTGACGTTGTTAATGATGTGCAGTGGGGGCCCAGAGACAAGCTAGCATTAGCAGCCAACAGCCAGTAGCCAGTAGCCAGTAGCCAGTAAAGCCGATTTCAGTGAAACAACAGAGACAGACGAGGCTGTCGAGGCGGCTAGTTAGTTAACTTGATAATAGCTTAGCGCCCACTGGGTAACGAATCGTCGCCTAACCAACTGACAGTATGACAACAACTTGGAATATAAATCGATATAGAAATGTTTACTTCTTATAGCCCAGCAGAGTGGACCACCCATGACATATAACATTGGCAGAAACGCTTTAACGACAACACATTTAAAGACCACTCTCTGAAGCCATAAAGTACAGCTGTTATGGTTCCGTGTGAACTGACGTGTCAATAGAACCATATATTTTCTAGTATCTGATGCTATACTAATTAGTTTTTATCATATTTTAACGGATCGGGGTTGCTCTTCAAAGAAAATTACAAATTAATTATTAATTAAATATAAATATATCTAAATAATTTGCAAATAAATATGTATTATATTTATTAATATTATATTATAATATATAAAATACTATAATATTTATTAATAATTAGATATTTACCATTAAAATTTATTAAACCATATACATACATATAAATATATGTATATACGAGGACTATATGTATGTATAAAATTTATATATATGTACCCTTTATATGTACATAAGATCGTAGTATGCCCAAAAGACCATACGTCAATGACTAAAACGAATCTTTTTGACCAAGTCTAAGCCTGCGAAATCAACTAGATCAATTCCGAGCACAGCCTTTTGAGCTTTGAAAGCGTATTATTATTTTAGGCGAATATACTTAGTTTGTCTAGTATGCTTCCCTAATACCAATAGGCAATCATATTATAATGCTTAAAAAATCAACTCAGGTGAAAAAATTAGAGACAAAAAATCACAGCGAAATCAGACTTAACACAGTTCAGCTTACCTAAATTGTTAAGCTGTTGCATCAAAAGTATCTTAAGTATTGGCTATATATGCTATCCAGGTATATATCTTTGCTTAATCTCAGTTCTTCTTCAAAAGTTAAAAACTTGCTTACTTAATTACTAATTAAAGCTGTAATACTCAAGTCTTGAATATTCAGCAAATTCTGAATAAAAATTTAGTTGTAAAAGATTTTTTTTAAATTAAATTTTTTTTTTTTATCTTTATAGCTTTTATACTTTTTTAAAATTAAAAAAAAATTATAGTTTAAATTGCAGAAATTGTTTTCTTTTGTTCAGATATCAGCAAATTATTTTATATAATTTTATATATTATTTGTAAATAGAAATCATTTAATTTCTTTTAATTTCATTCGAGTGTAAGTAAAAGCGGAAATAACTTGAAGCTCTTAAAGCTTAAATCTAGATATGAAATCAAAGCGAGAAACCAGCTGAATTTTAAAGGAATTTCGTGCGCTCGACAAGGGGGCGTCACGTAGCCTGGTCGACAGTTGAACCTGTGCGAGGCGCTTATTAAGGGGTCGCCAACGTTGACAGACTTTTGGTAGGCAGTGTTTGTGGTATGCTGGTGCATCTTTGATTCATCGAGTGTAATTGTGGATGATCTGTTGAATTGTCGCCATACCAATGAAATGCTGGCGTTGACGTTGTTGCCAGCGGTTAGCCACATGCTTAACAGCCGTTAAGCCAGTGAGTGAGTGGGTGGGCTTTGGATTTGGGTTTTTGGATTTGGAGTTGTGCCCATGCGATAGGGAGCGAATGCCTAGAAGTGCTATTAATCAATTTTGCGCACGTTCCATTTGCCATTTGCAGTGACGCCGCCAGATGCCAAAGCGATTATAGCCGGACCAACGGATTTGTACGTTAAAGTGGGCAGCGTCATAACGCTCACATGCCACGTGAAGCAGCCGGCAACTGCGGCCCAGGATATTGGACCAATTTACTGGTATCGCGGTCCGTACATTCTGACGCCTTTTGTGGCGCATCCGAATGATGCGGCCATCGATTTGCAGCGCATCTCAATGGAATCAACACTTGCCGAGAAGCTGCAAAGCAGGTAAGCAACAGCCACCAACATCATCATCATCATCATCATCATCATCATTATCAACATCATCATCGTCATGAGTATCATCATCAACCAGTTCAAGGGTTAGGTTAGCATCAGGTATCAAAATGAAGGTATTCAGACGCTCAACTGAGCTGAGGGCGTGCATCAGCACAGCTACATGCACCATAGATGGGCGTCTCCTTTGGCTCTTGTTAGTTTCCAGCTGAATAGCTGCAACTTTGATCAATGAAGTTGAATTCATGTGGCAACTGATTGGCCCCATGTTGAATGCTGAAGTGTGGCTTGGTCTTTGCTTTAAACTTTCGCTTTAATCGCTTTTCCAGATTGAGGATTGCCAATGCCCAGTTGCTGGACACGGGCAACTACACGTGCATGCCGACGACAGCCGAGGCGGCCAGCGTTGTGGTCAATGTCATTAATGGTAAGTGGCGGGCACTCGATTTTCAATCTGCCTGCATTTTCTTGAATTTCAATTCGTTTTTTTTTTTTGTTCTTCTATTTTCTCAGACGAAAGCCCAGCGGCTATGCAGAAAAGTGGCGGCAGTGGCAGCTGCCTGCGAAGCAGCCTCAATTTCAACCTGGCTCTGGCATTGGCAGTCAGCGCGGTGGTGCGATGGCTCCGCTGGCTACTGGGCACCAATTCCTCTCCACTCTCTTTATCCTTAGTGCATATCAATTATGAAACCAGGCGGCATCACCAGCACGAGCAGCAGCAGCAGCAGCAGCAGCAGCAGCAACAGCCACAGCTTCAGCTGCCGCAGTCTATGACATCATGATAATTAAGTTAAGCGATTATACACACAGCAAACTGTAAATAATTTAATTGTTAGTTAAAAAAAAAAAAACAAAAATAAAAAACATGGTAAAAAATATAATTTCAACTGAGAGATGTCATGCAATAAATGATATACAAGAATTAGTGTTAATTTTATGCATAGCGTAAAGGTATATAACAATAACTAAACACGGCAAAAAAATCGACGATAGTCAATAAGACAGATGAAAAAAACGAACATCAAATTCAAAATAAAAACAAAACAAAAAAATAATTATAATTGTAATGGCAAAGTGTTAAATATCTTGTTCGCATTGAATTTAATTTAACACTTTCCCTAGCACCAAAAAAAAAAAAAAAAAAAAAAAAACAAAATGAAAAAAAACGAAAGACGCGATCACAAAATATATACATAAAAAGAAAAAAAACTATAACAAATAGCCACTATAAAAATAAATAAATTGTTAATTTGAGCAGCGAATGTGAAACAAAAAAATATAAATTAATTAACAAAAATCAACTTATGTGTAAATAAATTTCAATTCATTTGCCAACTTTAGTTAACTGAATTAATTAATTAACAAACGTACTTTATTTGCAAAACAGTTAAAACAATTTAAACAAATAAAGTCTCATAAATGTCAGCAAAACTATCAAATAAATGCAAACTATATAAATGTAATATAAGCTAAAAGAACAAAACCAAAAAAAAAAAAACAAAAAAAAAACAATTATAATAAAAATAAAATAAAAGTAAGAAAAACAAACAAACTTTAAGTAAATGATGACAAAATATTGCACACTCCATCAAAACATTTATATATATATATATATATATATATATATATATATATATATATATATATATATATATATATATATATATATATATATATATATATATATATATATATATATATATATATATATATATATATATATATATATATATATATATATATATATATATATATATATATATATATATATATATATATATCTATATCTACATATATATATATATAGAGTTTATCAAATTTTCATTTTAAAACACAAAAATCGGAACAAGATAAAAGTAAAACAAAACTAAAACTCATGTCACATAGCTAAACTAAGCAAACAGTTCGCTAAAACCATGTGAGCTGCAATAAAATTCATTTGATTAAAGACATTATAAAACAAACTAAAACAAAATGTTTGTTTTTATTTATGCATATATATTTCAGTACATATTATTAATTATAATAAATTATAATATATATATATATTATTTTTATTTTATATTTTGTTACATTCTTCTACTTTCATTTTCAGTTTAAACGTCTTTTTCAACTATAAAAAAAAAATAAAAATATTTTTGATTATTCTGATTCAGCAAATTTTTTGAAAAAGTATTTTTAAAAAATTTGTTTTTTGTTTGCGTGTTTTTCATGCTATAATAATTTTCACAACTTTGATTTACTTTTTTTTTTTTACAAATTTTCAAAAAACTTTTGATTTTGCCTCTCTGATTCGTTTTTTATAAGATTCATCAAGCATTTGGTTAATTTGTTCCAGAGTCGCCATTGCTTTAGCTCGATGGTAAACGGATGTGAACATCGGAACAAAGAAAACAATATGCTCGTATTCAATGTATTATTATTGTATGAAATGCTGCACTTACATACCCAATTCTTAGGTGCTTATGGAGTGCGTAACAACTGCTAATCTTAAACTCATATATAAAGAACTACATCTGTCATCTGTCTAAAAATCAGTTTAATAATAATAATGTTAGTTTATGACGTCGTGTAGAAATAGCTAACGACTCGTGACTGGGTTAGCGACTAGTGATAGCCAATCTTTGTTAAAGTAAAATTTGATTTATTTATTCTACTCTTTAGTGGTTGCTCTTGATGCAATGGTCACATTTTGCCATAAGAACATACCAATACAGATCAATTGCCATATATAATAATATACGATCCAATGAATATATCTTTCTAGCAGATTTCTAGCAGAAATCCTATCAATAACTTAGAGCATATAAGCGTTTTGAAGCCATCTTTTTGTTTTGCGTGATCAAGCCCATAGAGCAGTTAGTCTGACTATTCTGTACAAGAAAAGAACGAGCTAGTCTAATGCAAAATTTATTGAAAAAAAGCTCCAAGAAGAGCACAAAGTCAGCACAAGACAGCCATTTAATAGAGGAACAAGTCTAGTTCTAGTTGTTAATAGTCGAAAACAATCAAGATATGGCATGTTTAGAGTGACGATTCATCGAAAGGACGTTACAGTCTCTTTATTGCCAGCTCAGTCTCTTGAACAGATGAATTGCAAACTGCCGAACGTAGATACGTTTGTGTTTGGCAAGTGTCAGTTCGATTGCAATTGGCTCACGCTGACAATTCTTTTGTGAGCTGCTGTTACTGATGTATCATCAAAGCTGGCCCACAGAGCAGCAAATGAGATTTGGAATTTGAGACTGTGATGAGCAATCGGAGGTGAGGTAAGTAGCTGCTGACAAGCGCTTTAATAAAGCAGCCGGTTAGGCAGTAGCTGCTGCTGCTGGTGCTGCTGCTGCTGGTGGTGCTGATGGTGCTACCTCAAGTGCGTATTCACGCAAAAAGTTGCCCATTTTATGCCAACTAATTGCCTTTGTGTTTGCAAATAGTTTTTAACGCTGTTATTTTAATTAAATGCTGCTCGTGTGTCCATTAATAAACGTGCTGTAATTTGTAATTATTGCAGCCTTACGCAAATGATGTAACGCGG
Organism: Drosophila anceps; assembly: GCA_035045945.1. Lineage (NCBI taxonomy): Eukaryota > Metazoa > Arthropoda > Insecta > Diptera > Drosophilidae > Drosophila > Drosophila anceps. The sequence continues at coordinate 4,752,051 of JAWNON010000190.1, forward strand.
CGGGGATTAACGTTTGTGTGTTTCGTTTGACCATTAAATCAATAAATTGTTAATTAATTTAACTTCATTTCGCGCAAAAATTAAAGCCGACAACTGCTCAGCGAGTGCTTGTGTGGGGAAAAGTAAGCGAAATCGTTTCAAATTAAGCGCTTCAGATAAACCCAACGACTAGTCATTAATTCGCTCGCTCAGCCAGCCAGCCAGCCAGCCAGCTAGCCAGCCAGCCAGCCATTCGAGCAGGCAAGGCACCACGCCACGCGTATACGTAATGTGCGTGAGAGTGCGGCCGCGTTTGCCCCTAAGGGTCGCAAGGCGCTAAAGCAGGCCCGTGCTCACAGCTGCGGTCAATTTATACGGACTGTTGATGGCGACCGCGCTCAGTCCGACGCCCGCGCAGCACCCCACTGCAACCGCCATGACGCGTCGGTGGGCAACACAGCGGAACGTTGTCTAATTTCGGGGTCTTCGGCTTACGGCGCGTATGAGTGATGTGTGTGTTTATCAAATGCGTGTGTCTGAGAGTGCGTGTGCGTGTGCGTGTGCGTTTGTGCGTGTGTGTGTGTTTGTGTGTGCGGTCGCATAATTACTCGCAGTTGAGTTGGTTAAATGAAATCATAAATTATATGCACACGCGTCACTGTTTCACTTAATTGTGGGCAAATATTTTACAGGCGAGCAATTTAACCGATTGATAAATGTTTTCATTGTATATATATTTTTTTTTCTTGTTTATATTTTCATTTTCATTTACATTTTCATTTTTTTTTTTCAATTGGCATTTAGTTGCGCTTAATGTAGCGCACACAGCTCTGCTCAGGGATGCGCATTAACATTTTTAATTTAATTCAAGCACTTTTTACTAGCCATATTTATCTATATGGTAATAAAGCGGAAATATGCATTTGGCTTTTACTCTTTTCTTATGCCCAAAGAGGTCAGCCGTAATAAATATGTTTTTCTGCTTTTTACTATGGATAGTTTATACCACATATCTATGATCTTTAACGTATAAATAACATGGAATAGGCATATTCATATGAGTGAGTTATTGATGCTTTTAATCATGCACAACACAATATGATCGCTACTTAAAATATCTATAGCTATAACTGAAGTCGAGTTGAGCAAATTGGACGGCGTTAGCGCTTAGCGGGCAACTAAACTAGCTAAACATGGCTTCAACTTTTCAGATATCAAGCCAGAAAAAAATGAATATTTGTTATATCGATTCGTAAAATGAACCCGTGAAAGCATTTTGAACAGCAAACTTTATTATGCTGTCGCACTCGCCACTCGTGCAAGTCGTAATCGCTTTCCATTGAAAGAGCTGCTAAATCATCTATGAAATAACATTTTGTGTGCTCTTTCGCTGTTGCTTATTAAAAGTTCTCATTATATTTAGATGGCAGGAGCTGACGACTGCGCCCGCAGCTATGCAAAGCTATTTCAAGTTGTGAATGGGCGATTATCAAACTATTTCAAAGATTCCGCAATGGAAGCCCAAATAAAGTTGACAGTTAATTAGAGCCAGTTGCCTGTATGGCCAGCTAAAGCTAGAGCGCCACCTGCCGTGCGGGATGGCAATTAAAATTGGAAAATAGTTTCGTGCGAGCGAAAGTTTTCGCATTTTTAAAGCGCATGTAGATGCGCTTGCATAATTTCTGTGTACGTCCGTCGACAGTCGTTGTTGTCGTTGCCATATTTTGTAAAACGTCGAGTCAGAGAGAGAGAGAGAGAGAGAGAGAGAGAGAGAGAGAGAGCGAGGGAGAGAGTGTGTCAGCCAGAGCCAAATAAATTGACCCATTAACACAGCGAGGCAAAAGTTGCCCGTGTCGCAGTTTATTTCCATTTGCCAACGCAAAAATGGCAGCAGCTCCTCTTGTCAGCGTTGTCTGTTGCTATTATTATGCCCTTTGTTGTTGTTGTTGTTGTTGTTGCTGCCGCTGTTGCTGTTGTCATTGTTGTTGTTTATTTATGCCGCCAACTTGACGCAGCCATTGAAAAATCTCCGCGGGCCAGCAAACGAGACAGAGAGGCAGAGGAAGAGCGATGCAACTGGAGTTGTGTCTGTGGCACCTGGTCTGAAACTCTGAGATGTCAGCGTCGTCGTTGACGCCGGCCAAGCCAAACAGTTATGCAATTTAAATATCGCCAAAAAGGGCGGTACGATGGGCGTGCCCGCATTGTTGTTGTTGTTGTTGTTTTTTTTTGTTTATGTGGGACCAAGCCAGAGAAGTTTAATTGCTATACCCTAGCCATAAACTCAGGGTATGCGTGCAAATATTTAGCGTTGGAATACCCTTGATGTGACCAGCTAAATCTCTAAATAATTGTATAAATAAATTTAGAATAAATATTTATTCTTATATATTTCGTGGCTTCTTTTGATTTTCGACTAGCATCCTTTATATATATATATAAAAGTAAAAATAAAAAATAAACGACTTTAAAGATTTAAAAGCTGCTGTTTGTTTTGTTTTGCTGGAAATGGTCTAAAATACTTTTCAATGACGGCCCTTTCCCTTGCTATTTGCAATCGTTTTCTTTGATGAAATAATGTGCAATCAAAGAAAAAATTCCACTGAATACAGGAAATACAATATGAAAAAATTGTTCTTGATCTTCTTCTTTTTTATCGTAAAAAAAATCATAACAAAAGAATATTTGAATAGCTTTGCTGAAGCACAAGTGAGAGTTTTTTTTTTTTCATATTTAAGGTATACTCCTTTGGTATACCGTAAAAGTAAGAGCATGAACGACTACCCCAAATTCAGGAAAAATAAACCTTTAGGCAATATATTAAACCATTTAGAGCAAATGCTAGAACAAGAGGGCTGAGTAAAAGAAATAGCGCGAGCCAGATCTAGAGCTGCTTCTCTAGCTCTAGAGCAAAAGCATCTCTCAAAAAATTCTTGATATCTATTTTTAAATTATATTAATGAAACATTTAAAGTTAACATTTAAAACAAATTTTTGGTTCATGAAAAATTAAAAAAAAAATTAATAATTTCTAAAAGTAATTCAAAGTCAAATCAAATCAAAAGTTCTTCAGTTGAAATTCACCTTGTCAGCCCACAAAATTGACTTCGTTTCCAGGCAGAGTATATGCTAGTCGACCATACCCCGTCAAACGCTGCTAGATTGCTCATTTCTGAAGAAGCAAACGAAAATTCATATTGTAATTTGGCCACCGCAAACAAAAGCAAAACCAAAAAAAGGAGTTGCTCATAAAAAGTTGTTTTTTTTTTATCGTTTTAAAGTTCTTTGCAATTTGATGCAAAAGTTAATTAAATGCCGTAAGCGGGTTGCCAAGTGGGCGTGGCAGCTAGTGCTTAACTCACTTTTTATAAATAAATCTTGGAATGTTTTTTGCTGCTGCTACTGCTGCTGCTGCTGCTGCTGCTGCTGCTGCTGCTGCTGCTGCTGCTGCTGCTGCTGCTGCTGCTACTGCGTTCTGTGCTGGCAACGAAGCGTGTTGTTAATCAATGCCTCGTTGGAGTTGTTTGTGTTGTTGTCGCATGCGTGCAAATGGTGCAGATACAAATCACGTATTGTTTAGCTTACAGCATTAAGTTAACAACAATTCGGATGCGTGTGTGTGAGTGTCGGGTGTGTGTTGGTTTTTTGTGTGTGCTTAACTGCCATAACGAGTCATTAGCCAAAAAGTATGCTATGAAAATTTGCATATCATGTGGCATTTAGATTGAAACTTATTAATATGATAGCCCTGGCAATTACCAATGCAAATTGCTTCAGCTTTTAGCCACATATGAAGTTGGCCTCATCAAGTATTTGACACCATAATGTCACGCACACACACACACACACAGACAGGCGAATATTGTAATGTAGAAAACCACAATATGAAGACAAGTGGAAAATTGTTGTGCCCCAAAAAGGTTTGGCTGGCCAGCAAGGCAAGCTTACATACATATGTGTTGTGCCATTTCATCTAATCTGCTTGAAATGAAATAAACTAATGCCAAAAACCGATGAAAAGGCCAGCCCAAAAAGCAGTTGTTATTGTTGTTCTTTGCGTGGCTCTTTCTGTTGTAAGGGAACTGTTTAACTTTTACCACTAATTAAGTGCTTACACAAAGATTTCCGCATAAATGGCCAAACGAAACGGAAACAAAATGAAGTGAGACAGAATGAGTGACAGAGAGAGAGAGCGAGAGAGAGAGAGAGAGAGAGAGAGATCTAGTGAGTAAGGCTGTAAAAGCTGTCGAGCTGTATGTCCTGCATTGGAAAAACGTGTTGGCGTTTAATTATAAATTTACACGTTTGACCAGAAAAGAGCAAGTTTGCTAAAAAGGATAGACACGTCAGCAGCATACACACTGCACACAAACCCATACCCATGTGCGCACACATAAATACACACATCGACATATGTGTGTGCTACACTTAAGCACACACTCAGCAAACCAAAACTATGTGCAGGGCATATAAGGTAATTTCTTTGGAGGCACACTCCATATGGACTTAAGGCAAATGTCGAACTACTCAAAGGTAGCCAATACTATATAATAGCACATGCTATATAAAAAAATATATATAAAATAAACTTTAAGACTTTGCTCGTAAGACAAATATATTTTTAAAGCTCAAGTCGATCAGAAATGTTATTTGTAAATTAAAAACATAAGAAATAGCTATATTAAATGTTCAGTATTTAGCATATGCTAAAATAAATTAGGAAGATGAAATAAATGAATTTTCGTAAGTGAAAAAGCTGGGCATATTAAATATGAAACTCACTGAGTTCAATGACCTCTGGCTTAGGGTATGCGCTAGTCTAGAAAGTTTAGCTATAGAAAACTATTATTTTGTTTTTAGTCTTCCCCTTTCTTTATTTATTTTTTTTTTTTTTGTGCGCACTTTTGCCGTAGTCGTAAGCGTAGCCTTAGTAGCGGCCAGATCCGGGTCCTTTGCTCTGTTAAAGGACCCGGGCACGTTTGATGTGTCCTGTTTGTTTGCCGGCTTGGCAGGCATGCATAAATAAAGCTATGGGTCTATTTGCACGCTGCTGGGCGTGGGCGTGGCATGCCGTGCCGTGCCGTGCCGTGCCGTGCCTGACCGTGCCGCCCCGCTTGCCCCTTTTTTCGACGCACGCTGGCAAATAAATTTGTTAAAGCCCAAAACTGAAATATGTTTATGCAAAGCGTAGCAACCGAAAACGTAGCCGTAGCCGTAACCGTAACCGTAGCCGAAACAGAAACAGAAACAGAAACAGAAACCGAAACCGAACCAAAGCCTAAGGGGCGGGGCAATTTGTAAGGCATTTAATATTCACTTAAATAAAACATTTGACATGTGTGTGCTCCATTATCATTTACTCCAAAAGCAAACAATTTTGCTTCGGTCAGCAGCCGAGGGCCGCGTGCTGTGGGTGCGGGGTGCAGTTAAATGGAAAAGGCAAAGGGGCGTGTGGCACAATTTTGGGAAAATGCGAAAATTTGCTGTTGCAGCTCATTAAAATTGCCCGCATTTCAATTAAAATTTGAAGCGAGCAAACAAAAACGCTGCTCGGTGTTTGATTTATTTGCCGTAATCAAATGATGGCCAAACAACAATAAACAACAACTATAAACAAAGAGCTACATTCATGCAGAATGAGCATCATTCAACAAAGTGTTTACATACACTTATATTGTTGGCTCTTTTTTTTCTTCTTCCTATATAGTATAATAAAGAGTTAAGGTTACAGCTTTTGCAATTGATTTTGATGGTCTGTTATTCTAGGGCATGAAGTAATTTTAAACATATTTGTAATATATGAATAATATTAGCTATTAGAAAGTTTTAAATTTCAAATAATCTGTTTTCATCTAATATTTGTTTATACATTTTGGTAAATATTATGGCAATAATAAAATTATTAAAGCAACATTTTTGTTAATTACTGTCTGATATTCATATTTGGCTTACATCAGCATGAATAAAATAAAAACAAAAAAAAAAAACATTTTTAATGAGTTTTATATATGAAGCTAAAACTGTAATACTACAACTTTCTTATGACTTTCCATAAGTAATATTCATTCAAGTAATATAAATTCTCTCTAAAGTAATTTTTATTCATTTTTTTTTTTTTAAATTTTTCAAACTTGAGAGGGCTATCGATTCGAATTCATCACCGCACAAGATAGCGCACGAGTATAGTCGGCTTCTGGGCTACTTAAACCTGTTGGCCTGTGTACTCAGCTATATGAAAGGAATTATTTGATGTATGAAATTAATTACTTTTATAATTACAATGTATTATTTGAGCGGGTGCCATTCAACGTGCGCACACAAATTAAACCTAAAGGCCTAAAGTAACCAACATTAAAGAAGAAATGTATAAAAGTACATAGAAATAAAAAACAAATATTTATATTATTATATAAAATATAGGTATTTTTTATTGTATAGAGCACGAAATAAAAAAATAAAAAAATATATGTACGTGTATAAACAATAATTTAAAAAATTTAATTTAAATTTTTATCTTTTAATATCTTCTTTAAGGTTTGCTTCTTTAAATTGTCTGTGCTTTAAGCTCGTTTTGTTTCTAAATAAATTTCTAGACATACTAGTATGACATTATTCAAAACATAGTTTACCTTGATGTTTGACTGGAATTTTGTGAATTCTAATTAGCATGAAAATCTGCTTACATTTACCCAACTGATTTCTAAGAAATTTTGCTTCGATATGTGGCCGCCAGGGGGCGACATCGGCAGACGCGATGTCATCATTACAAAAGTGATTAAGTGCGCATTCCAGAAGTTTTATGCTTAATTATTTCCATCAAAATGCAGCTTGCAAAAAGAGACAAGAGAAATACAACGTAGTGCACAATTTGATAAACAAGTTGAGAGAAAGAGAGAGAGACAGAGAAAGTAAGAGAGGGAGAGAAAGTGGGAGCCAATTATCTTTATAAAATATGCATTCAACTGCGGCTCCTTATGATGTCTGCAAAACTGAAACTTTTACCCATTTTCACATAATGCCACAAAGTATCGACTATGGTCAATGGCATTGTCTTCCTTTTGCTTAGTTTTCCATATTTGTTGATGTTCAACTTTTGAAATTTAAAGCTTGGGCAAGAGCAAATGTTAAATTTGCATCGTTTCCGCCGGAAATGGAAAGCATGTAGCCCAATCGCAACGAATCAATTGAGATTATGGGCAACGATGGCACCTGCTTAAGCATTAGCTATAGAGAGATACCTAAATAGAGTGCGAGCAGGAAGGAGATGTGTTCAGATAAAACAGAATCTGACTAGAATGTGACTGATGCGGTGGCTGTTCACACAATCTGAGGCGGTCTTTGTCAACTCTTTTGTCAGGCATTGATGCATTCACTGCTGGAGAGTTTGTCACGCGCTAACATTGAAAAGTGAAAAATCATGGGTGCAGCCGCATCCAGGGAAATATGACAAGTAAAGAGATTCGTATGATAAATGACGCATAAAGCGACACAAAGCCGGCAACAAAGGCGAACAGCAGAAACAAATGTATGTGGCAAAGCCAAAGATGAAAGACCCAAACCCCAGTCCAAGCCCACACCAAAACCCAAATGGCAAGAGATGCAGACCATAAGACACAAGATGATGAGGCTGATGCTGGCTGATGATGGCGCACGTAGTCGCGAATGAAGATTTATGAGCATCCATATGGCATTCGACATGTGCATACATATAGAATCTCATATATACATATGTATATACATATATATATATATATATATAGTTTGCTTTTAGATAGTTTACAACTCATTAGAAGTCGCTTCATTTAGCCAAGGCATGAGTTGCCATAGCTGGCATAATTGCAATAGTTAGTCGTATGCAGCTCTGCTCTTCAGCTTTCAACTTGTAAATGGCATTACTCATACGCCACGTTGCGCTGCAAACTTTATAGAAGCTAAAAATAAAGAATGAATTGAAGTGCAGCAAACACCCTTCATATATACGCATATATATATATATTATAATTTATAAAATATATATTATATTTAAAATTATTCAGAGCTATAAAATATATGCTTCAATTCTTATATTAATTTCCTTTGTAAGCAAATTTCCTGCTTTGCTAGTTATAGTTCAGTTTCAGTTTAGCTTCAGTTTTGGTTGAGCAATTTTAGTGACGAAAAACTTAGTAAAAAAAAAAAACAGATTGCTGTAATTAAGAATATGTGTATATACCCTATACTTTAAAGAGAAAAAAAAAAAATAAAAAAATAAACGTGACAAAATTAAAATGTCTTTTGCAGACGCACGGAATATATTTTGTTTCTTTTTCATTGTTTCGAATACTGCGTACTACAGCTTTGGGGCATTAAAGCGTATATAAAATATTTTTGTCTATGAAAACAAAAAATTTAAATCAAACACAACAAAGCCCACAAAAAAAAAAAAAAAAACGATGCAAGGTAAAAAGGTTCAAATTATGTAATTGAATTTTTCTGTTAGGGGCTTTTTAATTCCTACGTAGAGCTGGAAGACTTGTTTTGCCCAATGACAAAAATGGTTGTTTGCAAAAAGGTGCTGGCTGGCAGGTGAGCAAGTGAGTAGGTGAGCAGGTGAGCAGTTGAGCAGGTGCTGCATATACATTTGTTACTATAATGGAGCTGTTGAAATGAAACGAGCCGCATTTAGCTGACAGTAACGAGCCAAAGCCATGCTGCACATGGTTCGGCTCATTATCATTGAGTAGGGCTGTCATTAGGACAGGCTACGTTTAATGCGCTCGCTGGCCTCTGCCTCACCTAATTAATAGCAAAAGCGAGAGGAAAAAGAAAAAAAGTGAAAAAAAAACAACAAAGAAAAACGCTAAGCAAGTGCCGAAAATCAAAATGAGTTGCCATCAATGTTGGCTGTCGACGAAAGCCAATAAAATGCTAAAACTGAATGCTCTGCAATGCGCTAAATATTGCTACATTATGGGGCTTAACAAGTTTTTAAATTTGCTTAAATACTTAAGAGCGCTCTTGCTAGGGCTGCCCAGCAGCATGAGCAGCTGAAATGGAATGAAGAAGAAAAAAAAAAAAATTATACAAAAAAAAAAAAAAACAAAATTCCGCAACACAGTCGGTGGGGAAGCTCAGTTGAGTTGCCTTTGAAAAAGTTACCTTAATCCTTAATTTAATCCGAAATGAATTTCATGCTGAGATTTGACTCGATGGCAGGCCGGCTAGCTGCCTGGCAGTTCGTCCAAACGGTGGCAATTTTTAACTGCATTAACATTTCGGGGATTTCGTTTCGAAACAAAGCACGTAATGGAATTTTGCTGTAAGTGCTAATAGAAACGGTGAGTGGAGCAGAATGACACTCCGTGCTAAATTAATAGAGACAATGAGATCACAAATCATGCAACACCAGCACGATGATTAACAAAAAATTGCTTTAATGTTTTAATTAATTTAAATTACTTGTTCCATATGAAAGTTTTATGGTGTCCTTTGAAACTCTTAAAAACTCTATGTGACATTTAAAGTTTAGTCTTTGGCTTAATTATGAATGCTTTATTAAATGCCTTAACTTAAGATCGTTTACTAATGCTTCCCAAATGTTTCTTCTTTGCAGCTCATTCTGACAGAGTTATTCTTTCACATATTTAAGTTTGCATTCTGGAACGGAACTTTCAAAACTGATTCTGATTTCGGACTCGGTTGGCAGTTTCTTCAATACTGATTACTCAACTAAACTTGTTCAAAATCAAGGTCAAATAGTCAGTTTGATCAGGGCTTAATGTGCTTTTCATCATCATCATCACACTTTCAATAAGAAACTAAAAAACTTGGATATGCAAATTGCAGCAATTTTTTTTCTGTTAGTCTTTTCCATTTAGGTGACGTCACCTCCCATAAATTAAAGCGCGCAATTTTCAGCTGTATTTCAGGCAATTTCCCTGCACATTTATTTATTATATGGCCTGTCACATTTACAGTGAGAACGAGGGGAAAAAAGAGACCTTGGCCAGCTACACGAATGGGTCGAATCGTAACCTGCAGCGCGTTATTAAATAATATGGCGCTGTAATTTACGCTCGATTGGATGCATCAGCAGGTCGAAAGCTTTCAATTGGCGCCTTTCAATTTTGTGGGCAGGGTGAATGCAATTTCAAGCAGTTGAAGCAAGGCAATTCGGGGAAAAAAAAACTCGAAGCGATAATGAAAATGTCGAAGCGAGAAAAAATACCTAACAAGCAATCTGACTGCGAAAGCGGCGCGAGGGGACAGCACTTGGTTGGCGTGAAAAACGCCGAATCAATTTGGTGTAAAAAATAGCGGGAAAAAAGCGCAAGGCTACATTTAGGATTGCCCGAATATTGGATACTGCTTCGATGTTGACCGGCAATAAGAAATTATAATTGAAATTTTTGTCATCTATATCAAATCCATTAACAAGGAAGGCATAGGCGTTTTGATCAGGAATATATAAAAACAAGAAAAATAGTACTGTTAATATTAAAAATATCTCCGAATGACTTAGAAACAGAGAGAGAGAGAGAGAGAGAGAGAGAGAGAGAGAGAGAGAGAGCTGAAGAGCAATGTCTATAGTGAACAAGCAGATATTATATTATATATATATTATATTTGAAAATTCTTTGATGATAATCGTCGAGTAGGGCGCTATTCTAATAATTCCAATTTGTGGAAATAAGAAAATGCGTGTATCAAATATTTTGTATTGCTTGCTTTATTAAAATAATTTTATATTTTTTTTTATGATGAATAAGAAGATTTGACTGAAGATTTGAAAGATATCCATGCAGAGCGTTCTCTCGGTGCTTGTCACAACAGCTAACTTAAGGGGTTTTGTTATGTCTACTATACGGTTGTCGGTGGTGGAGCAGTTGTCGGTGGTGGAGCAGTTGTCGGCGGTGCGGGGGTTGTCGGTGGTAAGGTTGACGGTGCTGAGGTTGGCGGTGGCACGGCATTCAAGCAGGGAGGATATGAACTTCCATAAGATGATAGGCCAGAATTTTGGGCACAACCCTGGTTAAATTCGTTGAAGTAGTAACCAGTTGGGCATGTGCTAGTTGAGCCATTGCTGCCATTGGTGCAGTAGTAGTAAGTATTACAGTAATCATTGTCCACAGCGTTAACGAACTGTGTTGTGGCATATTGGCAACGATTGCAGCCCTTAATTGGTACGGCATTTTGGCGAGGCACGCAGTTGCCTGATGCCTCATTGAAATACTGGCCACTGGGACAGTTCTTCTGCTCATAGGATTTGCCATTGCAGAAGAGATAACTGCCGCATACCTTTGGATCGGGAATCGTGGTGCCGGAGTCAGTGCAAGTCTGAGGTGTTGCACCCGACTCAATTCGATCGCAGGCGCCGTTTGTATTATATCCGCAATTTCCAGATGACACAATGAAAGCCTATAATGCAAAAACCGAGTTTATATCGAGCAGCAGGTAGACAGATGTTTAGATGTCTAGATCGACTGATCGTATTTAAATTTCAACTTACACTGGTAGTGCATGTACCGACGTGCAGAATGCCATCTGGAGTGCAATACTGGTATCCCTTGCAATCGGTAGGGTTGCCAAAGTACATTTTGGGTGGCACCACCTTGCAGGGGTTGCTCAGAGATAACTGCCCATTCTCGGATAGTGCATTGCAGTCGCCATAAATGCATTGCTGGGCACTCGCACTAAAGGTCAATGAACCGCAACTGCCGCGTCCGCTGGCCACACCATTTTTGCAGTAGATCCATTGATTGCAGGTGTTTGCAACGGGCACCCAAGACTCGCCGGTGAGGCCATCGCAGGGAGTATCCAAACCATAATAGCACTTCACTTGATTCGAGGGACTGCAGGTCTGGGCCTGATAGTTGTACGAATAGCCCTGCTGACAATAGGTCTGCACGGGTCCATTTTTGGTGCACACATAATAATAATCACACGACTCAATGCTGCCCAGCTGTGTGCCGACTTTGACCAATGTACACATCGAAGTCACATTGTAGTTGCCCTCCATGATGGCGCCGAGGCTGCTGCCAACGGCCAGGCACAGGATACTTGCCAATAGATACATGCCTACCACAAATCAAATCAATTTTATTCAATATCAAATAAGGATCAGCAATGCGCGCCCTTTCACTTACCAGACATCCTAACCAAAAACAATAGTGAATATAGTTCAACTGGTTAAATGTTTAAATCAACACTGACTGAACCTCTCCAAACAGCGCTGGCTTTTATAGTCCCAAAATTGGACTCCATGACGCATGTGTCATGTCAATGTAGACTACATCGAAAAGAAGTGTCGACAATTTTTTAATTTTATTTAATTCAATTATGTTCAAATGAATTGTTCAACTTCCAGCTAACCAATTTTCAATTAAACTTATCTTTTACTTATCTTCTGCTCAGCTAGCTAGCTAGCTAACTAACTTATCTATCGCACAGAGATAAGGCGACCACCAAATTGCTTGCTTTTCCCCGAATCCATAAGTCAAGTTGATTTCCTTCTCAATTTTCTAGCGAATTGAGCAAAAAGTGCTTTTAAAGTGACGCTTTACATATTTTAGCATAATGCGAGTGGTAGGCGAAGTGATGCAAGGTGAAATACGCAATTGATAAAACAAGTGGAGGTAAACACAATGATTGACATTAATATGAAGACCAACTATAACCAGAGCTATAAAATTAGTTTATATAGACAAAAAAACATACATATGTATGTGTATAATCTGGATCTGGATCTGGATCTTGTCAATGATCTTTAGATCTGAAATTTTTAATTATATGTTGATTAAGTGTTTCTCAATTTATGAACTGAAGCTTGTTCAATAGATCTTATTCTTTGATTGATCAACAAAACATGCCTAGGATTCATTTGGGATGCGTTTTGCTCATCGTCGGCACCAATTGGAACCTAATCAATTGAACTTATTCATTGATCTGTGAGTAAAACAGAGTCGGAGTGGTTTAAGTGTGATACTGTTTGCTCAGTTCTGAAATCGTACACTTATGACTTGCTTAGTTCAATTGTTTAGGAGTGAAATGTTTGATTTAGTTGCCAGTTGTTCATGAACTGGACGCTTTTGTTCATAAGGGTGAACAATTTGACAAAATGAATCGTTCATGAGGAGCTAAATTATGTTTTTTCTTTTAATTCATTCGACCAAAAAACGAAGAAAGCAACGTAGCTCAAGATATCTCTCAGTCGGGCACTCCCGATTACGCCACGCTTACTTTTCTTTAAGCTCATTTACTTTGCTTACAAAGCAATGCATATATATATAGAGAGAGAGAGAGAGATGTGGAAGAATGAAGCGGCTATGAACAGGAACGCAGAGAGTTTAGTAATCATGCGATAATTGTCAAAGCTGATATTGAGTGAGTGCTATGAGTAGTGTTCTAGCTCTCATTGCAAGCAGTTGGTAGCCGTGTGTAATTGAATGCAACTAAGTCACATAACGTAAAACAAATGCGCAAGAAACAGCTGCTAAACGACTGCCGCTGCAGTTGCAGTTAGTCGAAGCAGAACTGGGGCTCAGTTGTTGCCGCGAAGTTGTACGATGCGGAGTACCACGGCATGCTTTCTGCTGCTGGGATTGCAATTCCTCATCACTGGAGTCTGGATGGCGGAGGCAAATGATTGGCCAGAGCCGGAGCTAGAACTGGAACTGCAACGACAGCCAGACAAATTGGCCTATTGTCGTGCATTGCAGCGCTTGCAGCTGCAGCAATATGAGCAAACCAGCTGCTTAAATATACTAGAGGATGAGCTAACGATGACCGGGGAGCTGCTGATGGACACTCCGCAGCGCTGCTGGTGGGGTTGGGAACTATTTGGTAGACGTTGCCGCAAGCGTGCATAATAGCCGAGTCTACTGCATGGATTAGCTATTACGTTGCATTACAATTGTACCCTGGTTGAAGCAAATGAAGCACACGAAAATAAAAAAAAAAATATACAAAAAAAAAAAAATAAATAAAAATAACTGGAAACTGTGAAACGTTTACTGGGAAAATCAGCTTAAAGCAAAACAGACCAACATGTACACACTTGACATCTGTTTGACTACGCCGCACACAGACTTGGTCTGGTCTAGCTACACGGGCTAACTGTCATAAAACTCAACAGCGAACATGCGTCGACGGCTTATGGCTTATTATAAATAATTACTGTAGAAGCTTAAGGGTGCGCATAGAGTGTTAGTTAACCCTAATCAAAAGCCAAACAACGTGGCAACAACAACACGATGCCAGCTTAAATCTCAACTTGCGTCGATGCCTTGCAGTCAACAGTCAAGTGTGGAAGTATCTGTGTGTGTGCGTGTGTGGGTCGAAAAGGCATAAAGCGAAGGGCAAAACAACGCCATTTGCTGTTTATCAAACTTCCGTATGCGAAAAATTGTTCAACAAAAGTCAATCAACATCCGGCGCCATTTTACGTGCTCTTCATCTTTTTGTTTGTGGCCGCTGTTTTTGGTCATTGTTCTTGTTGTTGTTGCTCGGGCTATTGTTGTTGTTGTTGCTGCTGTTGTTGTTGTTGTTATTACTGCTGTTATACCGTGGGCGCTGTTTGTTAGTATTGGCATTGTGGTAGTTGTTCCATCATTGTTTCCCTTCATGTGTAGTTCAGTTCGCTGGGGCCATCAACGCCAGCAACGCCGTCAATCACCTTGCCGCAACAACAGCAATGACGATGCCGTCCATTCCCAACAACAATGAGAAATACGAAGCTACAACTACAGCTACCTGGGTGCCGGCAATGCGACACGTGCTTAAGTTGATGCCAATGCCAGCACCTGGCTGAGACACAAATTGCACTTTTTAATTAATCGCCGATTGGTGGATGAGCAATAACAACAATCATGACGAAATCCAGATGCAGACGTTATCCGTCAATCAATCAATCAATCAATCATAGCTATTGATATAAGTTAACGAAATGCAATTGGTATACGAATGACAACAAGAAACTTGAAATTCAGCTAGACACTCATCATTCATAATGTGTGAAAGACGCTACAATTGATGCTAATGATTGACTTAATACGTTACCAATCATTAGCGTCAATCAGAATGATTGCAACTATCATTTCTATGATTCTGATCAATCATAATTGTCAGCTAGACACTCATCATTCATAATGTGTGAAAGACGCTACAATTGATGCTAATGATTGACTCAATACGTTACCAATCATTAGCGTCAATCAGAATGATTGCAACTATCATTTCTATGATTCTGATCAATCATTAATGTCAATCATAAACATTCTATACACTCGCCCATATAATAACTACTTATGGGAATGTATATGCATCACAGCGCACATATGGATTCACTGTCTGTCTGCTTCCTATCGAATCAGTGTTGCACAACGCAATGAAGAACGAAAATTGACAAAAGCATTTGTCAAGTTTCTCAGTGAATATTTTCCCAATTATTGCAAACACAAATGATATTGAATTGCTTGGCTGGACTGAGCTGAGTTGGGTTGAGTTGCTCAATGCCTTGCAGTCAGCAAAATAATTCGAGCGTTAAACAAGCATTCGAAATTAAATCTATAGCAGCCGCATGCCCAAAATAGTTCGCCCGAAATGTTGCAAAGCTCCACAAACCAAAAAAAAAAAGAAAAACAACTGGTTTAAGAATAAGTTCAGCCCGCAAACTTTGCAAGAGGGGCGAACAAACAGACAGACAGACAGACAGATAGACGCAGAGATGGTCGGAAAAAGACAAAAAGGAATACCGATGGCCCAAACAAAGTAGCAGACGAACAGGGGCACAGGTGCTACAGCGCTGACAGACGAAAGACAGACACAGGTGCGTCCCCTGAAACATTTGATGCAACATTATCTGCAGTGACATCCGCTTTTGGCTGAGCAAAGTTTATGCAGTTAGCCAGGGTTTAGCTGAAGCTTTTGTACCCGTCCATCCCCCCACCCTCCACACCGTTCCTAACGAACCAGAACGGCGAACAGTTACGCAAAATTGCCAACGACTGCGCATTGTTACGCGCCACGTGGCCCAACAAAGTTGCCCCGTGCTCCAACTCTTTGCCATTACCCCATCATCTGCCTTTGTAACTCGCAATTGCAGCATCCATCGTAGCTGTGCAGGCGAAAGTTTTATTGGCCAAAGTGCAGTCGCTGGCAACGCTGCGCTGCTCAAAACTTGACCCACAAAACTTGCCTCAGCTATTAGAAAAAAAGAAAAGAAAAAAAAACTTTGCCAATAAGCATGCATTAGATAGCTCAAACACTGAACACTTCTGCCAATCGGCTCAGCGCTTCAGATGGTTCGGGTAGCCATCTAGACGGTGTCAACATCATAAGCACTCAGCCAGCTATCGATTTACGAGCACTAAAAAATTGGAATCACAAACTGAAGATAATTATGCTTGGGCTTCCAACTTTGTATACGATAAAAAAAAAAAAAACAAAAAACATGAGCAGCATAAGAAAAACTAAAACGATATTTTAATAGCCTTAGCAAGTTTTGTAAATACGTATATATAGCCACTAAGTAGTTTTATCACGACCTGAACGATAAAACTATTACAGCGAAGTTTTATTAACTAAACGATAAGTCCGAGTGGCAGTCAGAACGAATGCGCGATAAGACGTTGCTATAAAATGTTATTGTTAACTGACAGCCTGATGTGCTGAGCAGAATTTATCGATGGCGTTCTATAAATACAAAATTTAATAATTACTCAAATGGAAACGATTTCATACAAAAAGCCCAATAGCAAAGAAAATTATAAAGAATTCTATCAATGTATATTGTAGTGTAAAATATAACAATCTTAAGCAAAGCTGATCAAAAAAAAAAAAAAAAAAAAAAAAATCCCCCAAGCGTCTTGTTGATATTGTTGTGGCTATGGCTACACATAATATCTGTGCTTTAACTTCAAATTATTAAAATAAACATAAGTAAGACGACTTTAGTCGCGAGTGCACGACTAGACGAATTCGTGAGCCCTGAGAAGAGCTCCAATTCCAATCATTCAACGCCTTTTCATTATCATAAAAATAATATACAAAAACTGTATTGTCATCATAGGAAATTTGAAATATACCTTTAGCTATTGTGCTATTTGAGCTATGGTTACAAATTTTAAATAATAAAAAGGAAATTAATTGAGCTTAAAAGATGATTAACTCATACTACGTATGCACCTATATCTCCTATATAAATATTGCAATATTCTTTACAAGTTCAAGTCTCTAGCTTTTGTGGTCTACGAGATCGTTGCATTCCTACGGATGGGCAGACAGTCAAGCGGACAGACGCGCATGTGTAGATCAACTCAGCTCGTTGTTCCGATCAACTCAAGTCGATCAAATTTAGACTTTATGTGCAGTGCCACGCCACCCATGGCCTGTTACATACGTGTTCACACAACCATTATACCCTGACTTGCCATTTTCAATGGTTTCTGGGTATAAGTGGAAAATCAAGTTTATTATGATTCTGAGAAAAAGTGTTACTTAATTCTAGCTAAAAATTGCAAATCCAAATTAGCTTTTACCAACGTTAAAGTTCACATGGTTAAATTTGGAGCAGTACATTTTTAAGCAGTAAATCGTAGCTAAATGCAGACTCACCTTCAAGAAAAAAAGCAATTAATAAGCCAATAAATACATCTTTGAGTTATTGTACAGCGGGCTTTGAGAGGAGCATTTTAATTTGGCAATCTTATGCTTTGGCAGGCGAGTAAATATTTTGCTTGCCAAAATCATTTCGATTTCTTTTCCTTTTTTTTTTTATTCATTTTACTTTCTTCTGACGTTTGCGTGATTCCTTGGAGAGTACGTGAGCACCATACGTATGTATAGATATGGATTTTTATGGCAATTGGCTTGAAAATTCGACAGGTGCGTAAAGCACATTTATGCTTATGCAAATATGTTTACACATAGATGCGAATGTATGTACATATATGCTTGTTAAGTACTACTATATGCATAGGCATTCACTTGGTAGATGTGGGCAAAGTTCCCCCCTTAGTCTGCAGTCAATGAAACAGCTACTAAAGAATTGATATCCTGCGCGCATTAATTTTTATGCACAAGTGTGTGTTGCTTTATATGAAGTTTCGAGTGAGCTGCTTTCAAATTTGAAGTGGTTCAAGTAAAGCTAAGTCATAATTGAAAAGGTATTGTGTAGTTAAATTGTTTTGGCTTCACTTTTATATAACATAATTTGCTTAAATATTTAGTTGGTCCACGTCAAACATTTTTATATCTTTTAAAAGCTCTTAATACTGGGCATAGATTGGAATTCTGAAACTTCTTCTATGTAACTCAGTTGTGACAGCCGATCAAGTCGTCTTTCAGCTAGTTTTCTGTTTGCTTTCAATTGTTTTTGGAAAGCAGAAAAATTTAATAATATATATACATAAATTTTGGTTAATTTCTTCTTTGTCGCGTAAACACACAGAATGGCGTAAGTTGACAGCGTGCGCTTTGGCATTGCACATTAACATAGGTAATGTCTGTATGCTTAGGGAGGACTACAAGCCGGGTACGCTGCCATATCCGGAACAGAATGATCGTAAAATGTTTTTCAAATATCACTACAAAGGCGTTTTAATCATTCTCATACCAATTTTATTTGCTCCGATTTTATGTGGGGCCGGAACTGCGGTAAATTGCGAAATAGCTACAGATTACACTTACACTAACTATATGCATTTTAAAGGCTTTTCGCTTTCTATATCTGGCATCAGTCGTATATTCCTATTATATATTCAATGTTATGCCGGTGATTCCAATGGCATTTATGTTTATTATCTTTGTACCCCTCTTAGGGATCGCGGTAAGTGAGTCACGTAACAAAGTTATTCGCTTTTCTGATAGCAACTGGCCTTTCAGAATGCGAAAGATGTGTCCATGCACTACTATGCAGATCTAATATTTACCACATATGGCAGCATATTTATGGGTCTGATGATGGACGCTTCAAAGCTGAGCAATCGGTTGGCGTTCATGGTAATCGGCGGCTGTGGCACAAACATAAGAATGTAAGTTTCTAGTTTAGTGTCCAATTGATTAGTGGTTACTATGGCAAAGCCACAAGGTATATAGGTGCTGATTAGTATATATACATATAAATATATATATAGATATATGTACCATAGCATTTACATTATTAATAGACCGCCTAATCAATAATTCATGCATCAATGCTGCTTGTTCCGTTTCACATGATTGAGAGAGTGTCAAAGGTTTTCAATGTTTTTTGTTTATCAACAAATAGCTATCTCAGCGAAAGTGTAAAACGAGGGTTGCCAACAATATTTAGAAGTTCTAAAAAGCCAGCACTTATCACTCTTCGTAGAGAGACAAAAACTGATTTGGTGCTCTTAATCTCATTCTACTTACACTAATCTAACCATTACGATAAAAAAATATGAATAATTTATCAGATGTGGATACAGCGCAAAGAATATCGCAGGACAGACATCGCACGCAACTTATATACTCTTTTAACTTTTTGAACAAGTATAAATATGTATGAATTAATTAATTAATTATTGTCAAGTTTCTAATAATGAAACTAATATAAAGAATTTTTTTTTTTTTTTGTATTTTGAAGTTTTTTGACTACCCTCGGCAAGCACATTTTTATCAAGAGTTCGATTTGTGAACTTGGTTAGCTCGCATGGCTTTCATTGAACAAAATCATTTTGATAAATGTGTATACGATTTAGATGATTAAACAACTTGTTTGGTTGAAAGTCCAAATAAATTTGGATCGGGTTATCAAGCATTATTTATACACATACATAAGTGACAATATATAATATATATATGTATATGAATAAAATACGTAAAATAATTAATTCAATGTATATAGTTTTGAGTTCGATCAGAATGTTGAACTGGTCATTAAAAAAAAGTTTGGCAAAGGAAAGGTGAATTCGAGGTGTAATGGGCCATAATATCTTGTACTTGATCAAAAATATTTACTATTCTATTTGTCTTAATGAAAGTTTGCTTGCAGGCTTCAACTTTTTTTCATGATCATGACCGCTTTATCGAGTGTATTTTTCTGCAGCACATTTATGTGTGCATTTTGGATGAAGATCGCGCAGACTGCGCTGCAGGAATTTGCGGACGTAAGTGAGAGTATCATAACCAGTCTTTTTTTTTTTTTTGTGCAGCTTACTTTGCTTTGCAGTCCGGCATATTGAAGATCGTTTCGGATGAGGAGCCATATGAGCGGCAGTCGTAAGTCGTTAAAAAGTTTTAGATAATTGATGGTTCGTTCGTCTTAAGTTTTTCGTTTTTCAGACCGCCATATCCCACGAAACCAGCAATTGGAATTTACCTCACCATAGCCTATTCGGCCTCGATGGGCGCCATGGCATCGCCTTTTCAGGATCCCAATAGCTCGATTATTTATGCTTTAAGAGGGTGACTACAACAATGTATACTTAACGTATGCATATTAATTATCTCCAATTCTTTTTTTTTTTTTTTTTTTTTTTTTTTTTTTTTGTTTTTAAGTACCATGATTGTTAAATCAACCGGACTTTTAGTGCTGTTTGTGGCTCCGCTGGTTCTGGGACTTATTGCAATTGCCGTTTGGATAAATATAATATTTCTTGGCCTGTTACCCGGCAAGCTGAAGGATGAGCTGAAAGAAACTGCCGCTGCCAAGAACTCCATGATACAGACCGTGGAGGACAAGAGGCAAAAAATGGGAAAATGGTCCACTCATTGCATATTGGCATTATTCTTCATTTTGTTGACGATGATTCTATTGCTATTTCGAGACCCGATGATTGTGGATAACTGGCACGGTTGGAGCGGCTTGATCCATCATGCCCAAAACTACTCCTCGGTGCCCGTCATATTGATGTGCCTGTTATTCATTGCTGTACCGGCTAATTATATGTTTTGTCGCTACTACTGCTGCCGGCGTCCAGAAAAGGAAGGCAAAACGCCCTCGTTGCTTGGCTGGAAGCTTGTCAATCAGAATACGCCATGGGGACATATGCTAATGTTGGCCGCCGCCAATTTTGCCATGACTGCCTATGAGCACTCGAAGCTAATGAATCTAATTAACAATTCGATTGCTAAACAAGGATATTCTAAATCGGAATGTCTATTCATCGGATCACTGCTTAGCACCTTTCTCACTAACCTAAGTCCAGCGGTATCTGTGGTACGCAGTACCCTGTCGGCCGTGGCGAAAACGGTAGGTCTTTTCACTTTACTGTTGACACATGCGGTGTAACTTTTGAACTTACTATCTGTATCTATTTTGCATAGGGCAACACAATGCATAGTGATAAGGGTGGCCTGTTCGTTCCATATGCCACCGCCATTCACAATCAATTTCTACTGCCGGTCAGTACCACGTCCAACATAATTGTCGCTGGATGGGGCAACATTCGTCCATATCAGTTTGTGAGTTATCGCAATTAGTTTTGCCTCTATTCGTATATACCCTAAGCCCAGTTGCAACGGAATGAGCGAGCTATTCCCATTTTGTTTTTGGTTTAGGGTATCTGCTAGTCGGGCATGCCCGCATAGAGCACTCTTAATTATTGTGTTTGTTTTTTTTTATTCTATTTTAGCTTCTAGGTGGCATTGTACCCACTTTTTTTATGCTGATTTTCATTGCGCTCTTTACTTACCTAATAGGCGGCACAGCCTATAAAGGATATTAGGACAAGTGATTGTTCGACATCAGCTCTCTTTGGTAAAAAATTAAAATAAAATTCCCGTGCAACAGTAGCTCAAAACTGATTTATTGATTTAAGCCGCGCACTAAAACAAGAATTCTCACAGCTATCGTATAGATTTTACGTATGCAGCAACTGGCCACAGCCGTTAGCAGATATAGACAGAGAGAGAGAGAGAGAGAAAGTTCTGATGCTGGTTGCCTTTGGCGCGTTTGCCAGTTACCTGCATATGTTGTTTTAAATCTTATATAAAGCATGCCTTTTTTTTTTTTTTTTTTTTGGTTTGACTGGAGTGGATAAAGAGCGCACTGTGCCGCATGTCGGGCAAAAACAGTCGTAAAACTGAGCAAATCTGATGCGACACAAGCGGAAGACAGGACAGACAAGCAGTCAGAAAAGCAGGCAAGCTGCATATATATATATATATACAGCTGTGTTCATAAAAATAGTAGTGCGACTGAAATGTTGGACAGCAAATATTGTGACTTAACATAATATCATGAAAACAATTTGAATATGTATTTTTCTTAAGACTTGTTTCAAATTGTTTACAAAATCTCATTTCAGTAGCACTACTATTTTCATGAACACAGCTGTATATATACATATATATTCATATTTATATATATATTGCAAATATATATATATTCGACATGAATACACTGCGGCGCAGGTGTGCTTACCACCCAAAATTCTTTGCGCTGAAAAGCTGCAACACTTCCGAGCTAGGTATATGTTAAGGCCAGGCAGAAAGACTTATTTCTATTTAAAAAAAAAAAAAAAAAAACATAAATAAATTATGATCAAATTATTAATAACAATGTTCACGTGATTTCTAACTGCTGCAGCAATTAATCATATTGTTGCCAGAGCTTTAAGACATGGCAGATTGGACTACAATTGAAAGTTAGTCAAATGCTAATATTAAATATTTGCAAGGACAACAAGGATAAAGTTGGAGTAGCAGCAAAGGCAAAGTTCATTAGACTAGATAGATAGATAGGGAGAGAGAGAGATAGAGAGACAGAGCAGAGAGCCTATGATAGTTCCCATATACAAATCTTAAATTATTTGAGTAGCTAGCACTTTAAGGCAAAAGTTTATTCAGCTGGACAGACATTTGGATGTTGAACGCTTTTAGCCAAATTACATAGTTTCGCATTTAGGGTAATCCCCCGCGTGGACACAGTTCGCACCTAATTCGCATTGCTGTGCAAATGCAAAGCCTTGCTCCACCGAAAGTGTTCGCACTAAATAATTCATTTGTTAATTTAGACATGTCCAGCGGTGCAGAGTGGTGCATGAAGGTGCCGAAGGGTGATGCCAACACGGAATGTGTGTGTGTGTGTGTGCCTGTGTATGTGTGCCTGTGTATGTGTTCTGTGTACTTTAGGCTTACTGGCGCCTAGACACGGCCAAAGCAAACCTCTAGCCGACCGATCGACCGACCGACAGACTGACAGACAGACTGGCTAGCTGGCTAGCTGACTGCCTCTGTGAGCTCTGTTGGCCATTTGTGGTCGCATTTATATTCAAGCTATTCAATTATTAAATTCGTCGCGCAGCACTTCATGAATATTCATGGCTCTCACGACAATCGAAAATTTGCCTTTTAATTGTTTTGTTTCGTTTTGTTTTGTTTTGTTTGGCATTGTTGTTTTGCCTGCAGCTAACGGTCAACAGGTCATCCAACAATATATTCAGCTCACATTATTTTATTTTGCAATTGCATTTTTGAGTGCATTCCCATGTCGATGTGCTCAGATAATGTGCAAAATATATGTTTTATATATTGTCTATATATATATGTATATATATTCATTTATTTATACATCAGTTAAATTATTATAATAACCGCTTTGGTCCATTTGTTATGACAGTTTATGCAGACTAGTTTTTCAGATATTTAATTAAAAAATAGTTTCTAAAAATGTCGCTAGTCATTTTTAAAATATATATGTGCTACGTGACTATATATTTTGCATTTAACATTTCAGAGTTTGTTACTTGAAATATATTCTGTCTAAACAAAGAGAGAAATAACTTACTTGGTTCGTTTTTGAAATACATCAAAAGTAGTTTCAACTGTATGACTCTGAAGAAAAATGGAAATTCTTTAAAATTATCATATTTTATACATATATATATATATATATATATATATATATATATATATATATATATATAGTATGTATACATGTTTATATTATGTATATGTGTATTTATATTCTATAAATTTATGCGCTTTACCTACTATATATATTTTGGTTAACTTATCTTTATTAACAAAAGTGAATCACAAGCCAAACGCAACCAAAAATTAAATCATCTCCTGTTTACCCATTGCATTGCGTGAATATGCAATGTGAGAGGAGAGTATAAAAGTTGCAGCATAACAAGTTGTTTTCACAGCTAGAGCTGCGCTTATTTGATAATCATCTTATAATCATCAGCTCAACAGATTAAGCAGCCATATTTTAGCTAAACAATGTTAGCTGTATGGCAAAATGCACTTGAGCTAACAATATTTGCTAATATTTAGCCCAAATGGAATGTCTGTAGATGCTTCGCTTTAATCATATTTGAAAAACCATTCAAGCATCATTTTAGGCGCGAATTTAAATTTCTAATGTAATCATAATAAGCTCAAAATATTTATATATATACATACATACATATATATATATATATATATATATATATATATATATATATATATATATATATATATATATATCTACTTTTTTTTTGTGCAATTTCAAATTCAAATTATGCTGCTAAGACGCTATCATAAGCTGTGCCACTTTTTCATCAGCTGCTGAGCGCTTTAAACAAAATATGCAAAAGAAAAAAAATCAATTCACCCACCAATTGTCAATTTCACTGAGCCAAAACGGAAGACAGAAGCGAGAAATATCAAGGTATATATATATATACAATATATATTCAAATGTTATGCAGAGCCTAAGCTGATTTTCCAGCACTGGGCTCATTATCCCTTTTGACATCTGCGCAGAGTTCAACGAAAAAATTTGTTTCTGTACAGGTATTTGGTTTCATTGAGAAAATGCGCTCAGCTGTGTGTCTGTGTGAGCCGGGCATGAAATTTAATTTGTGGCCTGCCATTAAACGATGTCGGCTTAGCCAGGCTTCGTTCGTTGCCATCAGCCCTAAACCAGCCGGGCAGCTCCGCTCTTTGTTCTTGCCTTTGACTTGGCGGCAAAATCATTTGCAAACAATTAATTCAGCTGCTCTACAACGAAATGCACTTGTGCGCCCCAATTGAGTTGTGTGTGGGTGAGGGTCTGTGTGTGTGTCTCTCTCTCTCTCTCTCTCTCTGTGTGTGTGTGTGTGTCACATAAAAGATGCCATTCAAAAAACGACACATGTTGTTGCTATGGCTCCAGCATGTCAGCTCTATTAAATGTACTAATGACTGACAGACAGCCAAAGCCGAGTTGGGAGCCATGAAACGAGCAGCTCGACATTTAATAGGCAAACTAGGTAGAGCTGCGCTAGATTTTAGACACTGGCTTCAGCGAATGGCACACAAAACTCTTCTCACAGTAATTTCCAAATTGAAATGGCACAGCTAAGGGGTTGCTTACAGCACGTGACTGGCACATATCCTGTAATTTAGAAAGGTTGGCGAATAAATGTTTTAATACTTTTCATGCTGTGTAGACAGCAGCAGAGATTGCTTTAATATATGTTTTTGTTTTTATTGTAATCATTTTCCTTTCACATGTCTCAAACTCTTTAAACTCACAGAGTGTGAAGAATAGTTGTGATATGTGTGATCAAATATCACATCAAATTTGGCGTTTTATTGATTTTGATTTATGCATACAGCTGTGTTCATGAAAATAGTAGTGCGACTGATCAATAAAATATTTGAAACGAGTATATACATTTTTTTTTTTAGTTGTACTACTATTTTTATGAACACAGCTGTGTATCTATGCAACTCATCGGAAATAGATATACATATTAGATTTATATATCCCTAACTCAATTGCCACCATCATCCTTATACCTCGCATTCACTTGCACTGCTTACAGGGTATTCACACATAACAATTATCTTGCGGTTGTTAAAGATCAAATACAAATACACTCCATAGAATACATTCAGTAATTTGGTAAGCCGACTTAAAGCAAATTCCCTTACGATTTGTGTGTGTAACTAAACATAGTTCTCATGAGTAATAACAACGAGGCAATGACTAATCAGCTGCAATTTGATAACAGAACGAAGTAAGTAAATTATATACAGCTACAGCACATATGTATGTGGCTTATCAAAAATGTTAATGTCAATGAGTCACATTTCGCCTATTTAAAGTGGAGAGTTCCAGTGCCAGGCCATAATACGCGCGACGGCGTCCATGTATATGTACAAGCTGTTTTCGCAGTTGTTACGTATACGCAGCGTATAAATAAATCATTTTGTATGCCTTTATCCTGTCGCTGCTGCGCTGCGGCAAAAGACAAGGCCAGGCCAGCTGCAGTTCTTGCGCCATAATTAAAAGTGATTCGTTTATATCGTTGTGGATTTTAAAATTTCTCGTCGTTTTTTTTTCTTTCTGCTTTATTTTTGGTAATTATTTTTATTACTTTGCCTGTTTGTCTGTTTGTCGGCATATGTGGGGTATACGCAATATTAAGCATACACACTGTTGGCTCTCGCCGTGTCGCCTCATTTGTCAATTCTGCGTTTGCATAATCACGTAATGTGTTTTTAAAGTCGGCTCGGCAGCTTTAAGAGCGACTTAGCTACGGATCAAGCCGTTGGGCTAGGCTCACGGCTTTAGGCCCGATAAGCCATTTAGCCAGCTAATTGATTTGTTTGCCTGCCACTCGTTAAATCTAACTGTGGCCCGGTTGCTACAGTTGCTGCTGTTTCTAACTGATGCTGAGGCTGCTGCTGCTGGCGGCTGACTGATTACATGGCTGCTGACACATTGGGGTCTCCCGGAAACTGGAACGGCTTCACTTGCACACACACACACACACACACACACAATGCAAATCGTATGGCAGACGACAGGCTGACAGCCGCATAACTTTTGAATGTTGAATGCATTTCAAATGCCAGCGAGCCGAGATGAGCCGTGTGTACAGTGTGTACAATAAGTAAACGTCCTGTCAAAATATTCACGCCCAGCCCCCAACTAAGCAAATGACTGTCCATTGTCTGTTACTTTGCCAGGCCGCCTTAAATATGCATGAATACGAGCCTGAATACTTTCCCAAGTATGACAAATCTCTTGTATTCTTTTCTTTTTATATACCATATACTGCCTTCTTCTTCTTCTTTTTTTTTTTTTTTTTTTTTGTCTTCACTTGCATTGTGTTTCGGCTTGGACGGACAGGCCCTGAGGACTTTAAGATAACAGAAATGTCTTTGGTTGCAGGAGCACAAAAGCCGAACAGTGTCTAAGCCAAGCCAACATGTGAGAAAACGGCTGCCCAGCAGGCAAAGCTGTCATATTTACTATGGCCAGCTTTTTAGTGTTTGTCAATAAACTCAAAGCTATAATAATCCATATACCCTGTGTGATCATACAATATACGATATATGTGAAGACTCACTGTAGAGCTGTATGTAAGAGGCAATAATCCACAGCACAAGAGTATAAAGCCATTGCTTAAAGTGTATAGATTCGTTGTTAGCCCTGAGAAATTGAAGTGCCTGTTGCCTTAAGTTATCAGACACGAGAAATATTTAAGACTGATTCTCTTAGCCAGTAGCTGTTCAGTTTGCAGAAAAGTTTCTCTTGATCCGAAGCCGAAAAAGTTCAGTTGTAGAGGTAAGTTCAACTGCTGCTGGTATCTATAAAAACTGTAAAATAATTACAAGGCATTACAGGGTATTAGCTCAAAACTCGCTGTCTGACACGCCGTTCTTATCTTTTATTTCTTTGCTATAAAAATAAATTTTTATATGCGATTTATGTGAGTGTGTTCCAAACATAGTTCGCTGCCTGCACAACAGCTGTTCGGTTCACAGTTTAAATATTAAAATAATATATATATATATATATATATATATATATATATATATATATATATATATATATATATATATATATATATATATATATATATATATATATATATATATATATATATATATATATATATATATATATATATATATATATATATATATATATATATATATATATATATATATATATATATATATATATATATATATATATATATATATATATATATATATAGATGTGCGGATAAATTTATAAAAAAAAAAATCCCTGTTGGCATAGCGCACAATCAATGTCCGCCAATCGCATAAGTGTCTACATTAATTTAATTCATAATAAGCAATAACAGTAACAATGCTGATAATGTCAGTTGTTCGACATTTGTCAGCGGTAAAAATAGCAACAGCAAAAACAACAGCAGAAACAAAAAATGGCAGTACGGCAGTACGCGACTAGCAGTTACCCTGCTGAGTTGATGCTTTAAATTTAGACGAGATTATAGCAATAAAGACTGTGCTGTCAGCTCACATAAACTATAAAGTGAAATGGGTAAATGTGTTTAAATAGTGCAGAGGGAGTCGTCCGAGCATGCTTAACAGCTTAACTATATATACGAATATATATTATTTTGAATTGAAATATATGAAAAGAAAAAAGAAAAATAAATATTTGTGATCTGATGAGTGGAAAGAGCTTTAAGTTTACAGCGCGTCATCGACTCGCAAATTGATTATGATCTAGAATATATATATATATATATATATATATATATATATATATATATATATATATATATATATATATATATATATATATATATATATATATATATATATATATATATATATATATATATATATATTTATATTTCATGGTGTCAGACACGCCTACTATATTCAATTTAACAAGAAAGTTTGTACCCTGCTTTGCCATTTTCACTGGGTTCAGCGTGTAAAAAATATGCAAATGCGTGCAAATACATATATTTATAAAAAAATATACATATATATTCATATATATATATATATACTCTATGTATATATTCAATAAAAAAAAGGCGAGAGCAACCGGAACGGAAATGTAAAAAACATAATAATAAAAAACTAATAAAATTAATGAGATTGAATCGCTTTATAAATGTGCAAAAATAAACGCCCCGTCGCGCGGCTGCACACAATTATAACAAACATAAGCAATTTATATAAAATGCGATAAAAATCCCAAACGAAATAACACTGAGACCCACTTGATACCCTTACAGCAGGGCATTGCGAATCGCCCAAAACAAGTGTGGGGTTGTTAGCTATATATTAAAGTAAATTAAATTTCTATTTTTTTTTGCACATTTGCACATCAAATTTATTGTGAATTTAAAATAGCTAAAGAGAAGTTTTAAGAAATATTTAGCACTTAGCGTTAGATATTACTCGACAGTTTAACAATCAAATCAGATCAAAATTAACACAGATCTTAAAGGTAGATAAATCAGATTGCCTAAAGAAGTTCCTTGTGCACATAGCAGCTAGCTTTTTGTCAGCGGAGTATTTGGTTAAACAAAAAATCAAATAATTATAGAAGTCTATTAAGTTGCTGATGGCAGGTATAGCTCATAAATGTGCTGCAAATAGTTTCGTATATAGCAAAAATATATCAATGTTGGCAAAGGTCTTATGTTCAGAGAGGATATCAAGCAAAGAAGCACTAGAAAGGTCTGCAGCAAGTTAACTTAATTCTTAAGTCTAACCGAAAGACAGTGTTAGTATCATAGTTTTCAGCTATTGTCAGCTTAATACAGAACTTTAAATTCTCATGGGCAACTGAAACTAATTATTCAATAACTGAAACTAATTATTCAATATAGCAAAATCAACTTAAAGTTGAAGCTAAAATGCATTCGCATAGCTGCCAATGGTGGTACTCGGTGAACGTGTGAGAGGGCATCATAAATTCGGCTAGATTAGTGGTAAATGCTGCGCGTATTGCTGAGCAAAATGAAATGTGACCCGAATCAAATGCAAAATTCATTTGCTATTTACAGTTTGAAGCACAGCCGGAAATCAGGCAGCCATGACGCCATCTTTCAAAATGGCCGCTCGTGCCGATTTCGCTTCTCTTCTTCTTTTTTTTTTTTTTTTGTATTTGCTGTTGCTGTCGGTCTCGGTCTTGGACCGCTTTGTGTGTGTTCGCCTGTGTCTGCCTCTGGTGATTAGCTGTCACGAATTGTGGCGAAAAACAAAAATGAATTATTACCGCGCTGCGTACAAAATGTTGACATAGATTCAAATTATTTGTAACAAAATCAACGAACTGTAGCGACGCCCGCCAGCTCCACTGCCTGCGCCGTTCCTCTTCTTCTTCTACTAGTGATTAGATTAGCTTGAAAATGGCTTCTGGTGGCGTGGGCGGACGGGCATGCAAAAGAGTTTCGTCTTAAATTGCCCATCTGAGTTGCTCAGCACGTCTTTACTATTTATTATAGCCACAGCAACATTCAACAGCAACAGCAACAACTGTGCAAATAATTTGTGCAATTAATAAAGTTTTGTATAGAGCAACTATTGCTTGTAGCTCATTTACTCTGAAGGCCACGTCCAAATACTGTTGGCCATAATTTATAAAGAGAATCTGGCCTAGGCCAATGTTATTGTCATCAATACGACTCGGCTTCGGCCTTAGTCACCATAATTATTAGAGCCCGTATCGAGCAATTGCTTTTCTGTTTTTGGCTACCCTCAGAGCAATGGCAAATGGCTAAATGGCTAAATGGGGTAAATGGGGTATGCTGTTGCTACAGACTGCTACAGACAGATGGAGTTGTTAAGTATAAGTTTATATATATATATATTATTTTTAAGCAGAAACTACAGTTGAGTTCATGTACCCTTCTGACTGTTCCGCCTGTGCTTTGGTCTGTTTGTCTACAAGCCTTAAAGATTTCATGCTAGTCAACTTTCCATTAAAATCATCAATAGCTACTGTTTTCTACCTAATCTAAAATTAATTTAAAGTCAGGATATTTGCAAGTCGGGCATTGCCGACATTTGTTATACTGCTTGCTTTTCTTTGATTATATTATGAACAATAGGGGCTACAATGCTGCTATTGCTTTGGCTTGTTTACTTTTTGGTTCGATTGTTGTTTGGTCCTTGACTTCTGGCTGCTGGTTGCTGTGCCATTGTGCGCCATTGACTCATAATCGAGAATTGCTTCCTGCTGGTTGGTGGTAGTTCGTTTCCATGCCATTGCACCATTGCTCAAGCACTCGGCTTTGCCTTTGTTCATGGCTGTGTATCGACTTTAATTCGGTTAATTTTTGCTAATTTTTTCCTTCTTCATTTTTCCCACAACTTTGCTCGTTAAACAAAGGCGGCCACAAAAACCAAGCGGCTTAAATGACAACAGCTTTTCACATTTCACATTTACTTTTTCCTATTTTTTTTTTTTTTTTTTTTTTGATTTTTGCTTTTCTTTTCAACAAACGAAATAAAAAAAAAAAAGGTAATGTCAACTAAACCCCATCTGCTTGTGCCTCATCTATATCGTTTTCAACCTTCGCTCACTTGTGGCATTAATTTCTGCTGTGTAAGCAGATAAATTGCAAAACGCTTACCGGAAGCTAAAAGTCATCGGCATTAAAATGGATACCACGCAACGTTTGCACAAGTCAACATTACAGTCAACACCGGAGGTGTCTATTACAGCAAATTTAAACAGTTCATAAATTGAAAGGCCCACGCTTTTAGAGCTTCTGCAAATGTTGCATCAGTTCAAGTTAATAATCTTTGCAAAATTTGAATAAACTTAACTTAAGCTTAAACTAAATCAAATTTCACGAATATTTTAGCCCAGGCTGGAACTTCTTTGTGTTGACTTTTGTATTGTTGAATATTGAGCGCAGTGAGTACTCAGCTTTAAGTTAATATTTGATATTATATTAAACCATTGGATAAGATAGCATACATTACGGACTTTATTTATCAATGTTTAAAGACTTGGCGCTTCTGAGTTGCATAAGCAGTATTATCGCGCGAGCTCAAATCCATGCGCCCCGTGGCATAGTCCAAATGTCATCTAATATTTATAATTGAGACTTGCAGCATGTTGGCTGGCCAGCGGTGCGTATTAGTAATATTAAGTGCACTGACAAAGGACGGCGCAGCAGAGGGCAGCTGTCGACTACTGTCAGCAGTCGTCTAATTACGTCTAATTGCACTGCAACGCCGCAGGCATCCGCACACATTAGCTAATATGCTCAATGTGTTGGCTCGATAAGCACGCTTCGAGTTTGAGCTGTTAATATGCTGGAATCTGGCTAAACGAAAGACTTATAATGTATTTAAAATACAAATGAATGAGTGTTAATGTGAGTGTGTCTGTGTGTGTGTGTGTGTGTGTGTGTGTGTTATATGCGTGTGTGTTTAGTGTGAAAGTCAAGTCAATTATGTATTGTGTTGCTATTGTTTGTGGTGCGAGCTGGGGTAGCTGCTCGACTAGGATTCCATTTGGCAAGTTGCAAAGTGGCGCAACCCGTTCCAAGCAGCTGAAATCCAATACAGTGCAAAACGAACATGTGAACAATCGACAAGAAGTTGCTTATAATGGAGCAGACAGCGTGGCCTATCTATCAGCCTAGCTCGGATTAAGTTGCTACTGCAGCCAATCACCTCGAAGATGGCGGCCAATTTACGTGTCGCTGTGGGTGCGACGTCT
This sequence comes from Drosophila anceps, assembly GCA_035045945.1. Classification (NCBI taxonomy): domain Eukaryota; kingdom Metazoa; phylum Arthropoda; class Insecta; order Diptera; family Drosophilidae; genus Drosophila; species Drosophila anceps. The sequence continues at coordinate 4,784,434 of JAWNON010000190.1, forward strand.
GTTCTCGCTATAAATTTGCATTTGGCATAAATGGAAGTGGCTTGGATGTGCCCTGTGACAATGTTGCAGGCGCAGGCTGTCATTTGTTGCATGGCAGCGACGCTATGTAATTGTTATGCAATTATGATTGTGCTAACCAATAGTGGAGCCATTAAGCTGGCCAGCTTGCTGGGCATTAATCTTAGAGTATAAGAGATAGCAGACGCAAAGTTAGAAGTCAGAAGATTCGGCCAGTGGTTATGGTTGTCGCTTTATTATCGATGCGGGCAACAGCAGCTGCCAGGATCTATATCTATATCTATTCTAGCCATAGATAGATATAGATATAGACTAATAAATAATCTTTTACGAATAATCGATTCAAAGTCATTCAAACCCAGGCAAAATTATGTCAAGTGCAGTACCAATTCAGCTAACTGTCTCGCAGCTCTCAGCGTTTATCAAAAGCCAAAGCAAATCGGGTAGGTAGACAAGTCAATGTACTTCACTGCTGTAGCTTCTTTCACTTCAGATGTGCTCATACCTTATCAATTGTATAATATTTAACGATGATTTAATGAAACACATTATCAATGGGAAATTGCGACTGCAAGGCCATCGATAAAACTCTTAAGCTTTAATTTCGCAAGATATGTGTAAATTGCAGCTAAAGAGTCATGTATTGAAGTGTTTCTGTGCTGTTAAATGCCTAATACAATCGCTGAAAAAGTGTTACAAAGGCAATTACGTGAAGAAAATGTCGTACTTGAATTGAATTTTCTATTTAATATTTACATAAATCAATTTAAATTAATCTCTTCAGTGTTGTAGATATTTCAAACACCTGTAAAGTCAGCATTGCAAGTGCACTTAATAGACGAAACGCTATATCGAGTTGACTATCTACTGCTTATAAAGTTAGCTACGCCCTCCGCTGGGAGCATATCGAGGGCATTGTAAGTGTGGCCGTTACTCATTGTCCTAAACTATGGGCAAGGAGCGGTCTAGTCATCGCTGCATCTGCGTCTCGAGGCCGAGACGATGTCCATAATCATTGACAGACATGCTCTAATAGGTACACTATGCAACGTGTTCGATGTGTGCGTCATTCTAGTCGGCAGTCGACTGATCGTGTGCCGCATCAAGCAGACAACGGGCGGCTCATTGCTGATGCAACTTCGCTACAAACTCGACTATCGAACAGGCACTCAACGCCTTTGTAGTTGTTGGCGCGCTGCCGTTACTATTGGCGGCGTTGCGGCCGACTTAAGAAACCAAGTTGAACAAGGCCAAGTTGCAACTTTCGCTGTAGCTTTCACGCATCTACATGTAGTTTGCATAAAATTTTCGAAAATTAATTCATACTTAAGTTAATAATTTCGCTTCTTGGTCATCAATGATTGATTTTCTCAAATTTACTATATTCGTATGCTGATTGGCTTTAACTGTTGGCCTGTGGCCTTTCTTACTGCTTTGACTTTCATGTGGCATGCCTGCCGCTTGGTCAACTGGTCGTTCATATTCGGCTGGAATGATCTGACCATTAGTGTGTCCTTAATAGGTTCGCTGCTCGGCAAAGTGGCTGGATTTCTGTTAATGGCACGACTCGGTGCTGCTACTGAGAAGTGGTCCCTGAAGACCCGAGCTTAGTTGGCAGTTCATCAATGCAGCAACAACAGCAACAACTTTCAACACGTGCTACGCTGGCTCAACTGAAGTTGGATTAAGATATAAAAGTCATTAAGCATTACGAGCCAAATGTTTTTTTTCTTCTGTTTTTTTTTTTGTGTTTTTCTTCTTTCCGCCAAACGATGCTTTGCTCGCAGATTTACATGCAAACATATAGAGTCCGCCCATTGACGCCTTAAAAGTGACTATCCGAATACTTGAGCTGACTGCTTGTTGTGCCCTGGCGTCATTAAAAGCACGGAAGCGGGTATAATGTGGTTGAACAGATAGAAAGTTTCTGTATGCTGAGAGCACAAATCCATTTCAGCACCATTAAGAGCATTGCATTATGATTACCGATAATTATTGATTATTAGCTATTCATTTGAAAACTTTCCTGAATATTATAAAAGCTACTAGCAGCAAAATGTGTATACTTTTAATGTTAATTGATATGCGTGGCAAATAGCTTATAAGGTATATCTGTAGTTTGTCAAACTCAGTCAGCCGCCAATGCCAATGCTGCTCTGTTTTTGTCTGCCTCTATCTGTAGCCATTCGGTTTTTATGCCAAGCACCTGGCTCATGATGAGCACTTGAACGGCCTTTGATTCGCTGTCTGTTTTCTTCATTTTGTTTTCATTTTGTCTTTCGTTTCGCTTTCTTTTTTTTTTTTTTTGCGTAAATTATTGAAAAGTCTCGAGCTGTAGCACTCCGGGTGCTTAAGCGGATTTACCATACACTTGCCCATTGCCCGCCGCTCGCACGACTCTTTTTCTTTCTTTCTTTCTCTTTCTTGTTATTTCATGGGCTTGGCTTAAGTAGGAAATGGAACAGGAAGATGGAGCAGGACAATGGCAATGCTGCAATGTGGCGTGTTAAATGCAACAGCATGAGGCACAAGTCAGCGGCGCCAGTGGGCGTGGCTTGAAAGGACCCGCACGGGCCGTTAATGAGTTTTTGGCACAGCGCTTGCATTTAACAGCTGCAGTGCACAGCCAACGCTGACCTTCGCTCTTGACTTAAAACCCATTTGCATAAGCGTTGCCGTTGCCGCGGTTGCCGCCACCGCCGTCTTCACATGAGCGCCCGACAGCCAAAAAGCAAGGATGTGCTCGTGCGGCAGCAGGAAATCGCTGGTCAGCGCCTGTTGCCGTGGCCGTGGCCCATGTACAACTGCCTCTTTTTTTGTTTATCCAACTGACGTGGCTTGTAAGCTTGTCTGGATGGCGTTGCCTTAATTAAAAATCGCCAGCGATTTATTGACCAAACGTAAATGCAATTGACAGCGTGATAACCAAATAAACATTTAAAACAAGCCGAACGGCAAATGGGTAACAGCTTTAACACGAGTCAACTATAATAAGAAATTGGTATTGCCAGTGTTGGAAAGTTATAAAGCGAAGTGCAGAGTACTGAAGATATGTAGTAAGCAGTCGATGATAGAGTGTATCACTTGATACTCAAATAAAACTTTGTGGAAGTGCTGGAAAAAGATTTAAAATATTATTTCAAGTCAGCACAGTTTTAAAGTGTTGCAAAACTATATAAAAAACTCTTTATGCAGTGAAAGAAACATTGTCCAAAAGATTTTTAGCTGACATTTAATGTTAAGGCTTTGAAACTTTGTTTGAAGTCAAATTATTATAAAATAACAAATATTCTGTGATTGTGTTGACTAGTGTTGTTAACTAAACAAAAGTCTGAAAACTTTTAAGCTAGCAATAGATGGCGAAATAGAGCAGCTTTATTTGCAGTTAAATGTAATAAAAATATGCTGTGGCAGTGTTGAAAAACTTTTAGGTGTTTTCAGTGCAGTTTTACAAAATTTGTTGGTCGACAACGAGGTTCTTCAGTGTTGTAAAATTCACAGAAATGATCAATAAATTAATATTATATTGGGTTTGTGTGTAACCCAATGACTACTAACAAGCTATTATCTTAGACTTTGAAACTTTTCAAACCATACAGCACTATCTGCTTAGATTAATCAAGAGCTTAAGTGCCATGCTGGCAGCCGGTGTCATTGTCGCTTGGTTAATATTGTGTTTTGGCCAAATGCTATGCTTATTCCTCCGGCCACAGCAGTGCTCGAAGAAGTGCGCCCTTTCGTACAGCGACGGATGCACAAAAAAAAGGACTTGTCATAAAAGTGCAGCCATGTAATTTTCTAAATGAAAGCGGAAAACAGAGAAGCGCACAAAACACAAAAAAAAAAATAGAATAAGAAAAGAAAACGAAGAAAATGTATTAAAATGCAGGCCACCGCAAAACAAACAACAGCCATAACAAAACAACAAAATTTCTAAACAGAACGCAATTTTCGCAAGTTGTATTAAAAAATTCGTAAAGGGGAGAAGCAGAGAAAAAGAAACGAAACGAAACGAAATGAATATAGGGAAAGAAGCAACAAAAACAAAAAAATAAATATATATATATATATATATATATATAAATAAAATAGAATGACAAACGGTTTGCTCAACAAGAAATATGCAAATGCAAAAGTGCGACGTCGCCAGCGAAGGCGGATTAGAAGGAGCGAGTGTGTGGGTGCGGGCTTGACACGTGGCGTATGAGCAACAACATTGCTTATACGTATGCAAATGTGTTTAATTAAAATGGTGCAACACGCCAGCGCCTCTGTGGATGTGTGTGTGTGTGTGTGTGTGCGTGTGCTTGCGTATGTTTAACGGTTAATGCACATAGCAACATTTCACATTTGCATAAGTAAAGCAAACTAAATACTCGCTGAGACAATGCAAAGCGCACAGCAGCTCTGCAAAGCCGACCTCGCACAATAAAATTATTTCCCTGCCCGCGCTCTGCGACGCCTGCGCCTACGCCCACGCCCACACCCAACCGCCATGGGCTTCCCAGCTGAGCATTTAAATCTATTTACCTGCGTCGTAGGCAGCACACCGGCTGGAGCTGCTGCTGCTGCTGCTGCTGCTGCTGCTGCTGCTGCTGCCACTGCTGCTGCTACTGGGACTGCTGCTAGTGCAGATAAGAGTAATCAAATAGTCGTAAAGTTCGAGTGTGTGTATAATTAATTTGGCAACGCCTGCAAAAACAAACCACAAGAATTGAAATTGAGAGCTGACAAAAGTTTTCAACAAACATTAAGTTTCCAAACTATAAGTACTCAGTCTCCCTCTCGCCCCCACCCCCTTTTCTCTCTCTCTCTCCCTCTCTCACTATTAGCTCATGTTCCCAAAAGGCTTTTCCATTCCAAATGCTTCAGACATGTGAAAATATGCAATTAAAGAAAAAGGTGTTCAGCTCAAGAAAGTAAATACATATGCTACATATGTACATGTATATTTAATGTGTCATATCATTTTGCTCTTCAACAGCTTGAAGTAAAACTGTTATACATATATAAGTAGTCGAATACGTCTTAGCGAGAAGTTCCCAGCAGACATGTGGGAACAAGAAAATGAAACGTAAGCTCTTGAACAAATACATGAATATATATAGTATTATAACTAACTTGTATTGACTGTTATATAACTTGACATTATGGCAAGTGTTATAAAGTATAACAGTTGTTATGTCTTGTGATATACAGTATTACAGTTTGCGTATTCTAAATCATATATCATATCAGTTATACAAGCTGTTTTCTTTTTAACTAAATGTTATACAAACAGTTATACTGCATAAAATATAACAACTGCTATGCGGTATATATAAAAACTGTTATATTGCATAACTCATAATAAACAAACTGTGATATGCAGTATCACAAGATATACAAGCTGTTATACTGTGTATCACCAAGATATAAAAACTGTTATACTGTATAACACTTCTTATACAAAGTATAACAGATGTTCAAAAACTGTAACACTGTACGACAGAAGCTATGAAAACTGTTATACTGTATAACAGCAGTCATAGTTTGTAGCACAGATTCTTTTAAGCCACAACATCAACTAGCTTGTAAACTGGCCCGAATCGGTGTGTTTTCATTTGAAGGAACACGACAGTTTGTGTGTTTTTGTCTAATCCATGCGGCTTGGCTTGCTTGCATGTAGCTTTGGCTTTAACAAGTTCTGACTTGGGCATTTAAATTCAACTTCAAGGCTAAGAGACACACGTACGAAACGAAATGAAATGAAATTCATTTGGGAGCCGCCGCAGCGACAGCGTCGCATTACGTAAAAGCGCTTTTACGGCTACATTTGCAGCACTCACACACACACACACACACACACATACACACACACACACTTGCACAGGCCCAGGCAAATACACTCACGTAGTGGCAGTATGATGCCTTTCATTGCGGCACTTGGGCAACAAAATCTAGACTCTCTACACTCTCGAATCAGCAAACAGGTTAAACACAAACACAACCGGCAAATGGCGCAGACAATAAAGCTTAGCTAGAAGCCTGTGCAGCTTCAACAGATCTTTTGCTCCCTATATATATTTTCGATATTTTTTTCCGCCAATAAATTCAAATGCCAGCTTACATTTGAGACTCGACAGTAAACGGGCTTTTGCTTGCAGACTAACCTGAATATCTGAAATTTTTTGCATTGCGAAATCATTTCGAACGTTCAATAATAATGCCAGTTTGTTGGGTTATTAAAATGTCATATAAACGTTTGCGCTGACGGATTTTTCTTTCTTTTGTTGTTTGTTGGCAACTAGATACGCATATGTTGTACATATATGTTAATATTATATATATATATATATATATATATATATATATATATATATATATATATATATATATATATATATATATATATATATATATATATATGTGCAAATATAAATTTGCTTTTTTATATAAATATTTTTTTTAAGCTGAGCTTTTTTCACGCGTTTGGATTTCGTTTTTGCAGGCGCCAAAATGTCAGCGACACGTATTCTAACAGCGGCAATTTATCATAAATATGCGCACACACATATGTACATACATATGTGCATATGCATATGTATGAGTGCACGCACACACACTCACACTCACACACACACTCACACCCACACTCACACGCATACACTCAAACATGTGCGGCATATAAATCCGGCGCTTGTTTCGCGGCTGCCCCAGCGGTCGGTCTTTTGTTTATTTCGCTGTCAGCGTTCGTTTAATTCAACATTAGCGCCTAGCAGGCAGGTCCGAGTTGCCTCTAGGTAGTGTATTTGTTGTGCGTATGTGTGTGTGTGTGTGTGTGTGTGTGTGTGTGTGTGTGTGTGTGTGTGTGTGTGTGTTTGTGTTGCGACTGTTGCCTTTCATCGCTGTTGTGTGTACGTCCCTTTGTATGCCCCATGGTCGTTTCCTTTTTCACACGCTTTTATTTTCACTTTTCTTGCTCGCATTTTTTCTCGTTTTCCAATTGTCAAAATGTCAAATAAATTACAAGAAAAAAAAAAACATTTACAAAAGATCTGTGTCAATCGCTATACGCACATATAATATATATATATATATATATATATATATATATATATATATATATATATATATATATATATATATATATATATATATATATATATATATATATATATATATATATATATATATATATATATGTATGTATGTATATATGCACACATCTATATGTTTATGTGCATCTATGGAATACATATTTTATTTTAATATGCCTATTCTCCTGTGGCCTGTTTTGATTGTTGCGGCATATTAAATAGAGATTGGGCGTTGAAAGCTGTCAGACACATGTCTGTCTCGCTCTCTTTGTTTGTCAGGCTGCTATCAACACTGTTATATTTGTATAAATTCACGACTAACAAGCAATTGTTTGTGTATTGCAAAAAGAAATTATCAGATATTGATAAAGATCAGATAAAGCGTCATCTTTATGTTGTTTTGATAACTGTTATAAGTACGTGCCAGAGACATGTGTTTCAACTCTATATTTGCAAACTGTTATAATTGGTTTCCTTTGAAATAGTAAATAGCATGACTACTTCTTTAAAATGATGTATACGGTCAGTTTACCCAACTGTTATACGCATACTGCTATACTGCGCATCAACTGTTATACTGAAAGCAACCAATTTTGCTCATATCATGTTATACAAAATTAGCTACTTGGCTCAAATTATAAATATAGTAAGTTACTATACACCATTCTTAAACTGTTATACTTGCAGCAGGAAATTACAGTATATATGATGTAAAGGAAAAAGATATAGCTGCTGTCATACCAAGTTACTGAGTAATTGAAAGTGTCATACAGTTCACACAAACCAACAATTTATTCATTATGCATTGCTCTATGATTAGACAGTCAATTTGTATAACACTTTTGTGTCAGCCAGCTCGTCACATATTTATTTACATTTCAGGTTTATATATATCAGAAATTCAACAAAATATTTGAGTCATCAGCATAGTTGACGTGGTAACTGACACAAAGAGTGTTATATGAACTGTTATACTGCGCGTAATCTCATCTTACATCAGTTTGATGGCCAACAAAACGCTTTCGACTGTCACATAAAACTTCTATTGTAGAGACAAATTGCATAACTTGCGTTTTAAACTTGAACGCTTTACCACGAAAATATATACACATATATACATACATATATGTATGCAGCAAGTGCTTTATTTTATGCGTGGCTAAAATGCGTGCACACATAGTAAGAGGTGCGCAGGCACGCATACAAAAGCGTAGCAATAAAGACTTGGCCAAAAAGTCAAGCGGATTTTGGCCAGGCAAAGTTTGTCTATGGCAAAAAGCCGCTTAGCCCAGTTAAATGAAACTACAACAAGAGCTCAACCAAATATATATATATATATATATATGTATATATGTATATATATATATCCATAAATATATATTGATGTATATATGCTTGGCTTCAGTTGTAAGCGCTGCAAGTGCTGCAACTCAGGAAACGCTAAGGTGATTTGCGATTAGTAAATGATTCAGCTAAAATTTAAGACCCTATCTCTATACACACACCCGCTCACACACCCAGTCCTACATGCCTACACACGCACACACACTCACACACTCACTTATTTTACAGTTTTTAAGCGAATCCCACAAGGTATGCCATTGGCGGCTGTTGTTTATTTATGGCAGCTGCGTCTTGCCACATTTTGTTGACTCGTGTTTCATGTTTTTTTTTGTTTTTTTTTTTGTTGTTGTTGTTTTAACAAGGCATTTAAATATTTAAAAAGGCCTCAAAACCTATGCGGCACCCAGCCATAAATATGCAATGAGCCTTTTTTTAAGTTGTTTTTTTTTTTTTTGTATATGGGCAGCACAGAAGCAGCAGCTACCCTGGCCCCTTAGAGCTGCTCTCACCTGCCGCCACCGTGTGGCGTTTCGCAACATTTTTCAATCAGTGAATTTTGATGACTTTTTAACTAATGCCCCAAAAGCCCAAACGCCATGTCGTGGCTAAGTGTGCAGGTTAATTAGCAACAGCTGTTTCTTTTTTTAGTCCCTAAACTGGGCATTTCATTAGACGTCGATTAAATTTGAAAATTTTCGACTGGACACGCTCACGTAACGCTCAAATGTATATATGTAGGTATTTATGTGGCTGTTAGCTCAAACTCTCATCTAGGAAAGTCGTAAAAAGTTTAACGTGTCCTTAAAGCATCGAGCCACAAACCAAAGTTGGACTCCAACTCCGGCAGCTGCAACAAAAATGAAAAGACGAAAAAAAAAAAAACTTTCAAATTGTTACACGGCGAATGACACGCGCTGTCATTTTGATGTACACTTCTCCTGAAGTGGGTCTTACGGAATTGTTATAAAGTGTTTAAGATATTGAATAGAAGGTTTTGAAGTGTATGAATACATAAAAATGTATTTTTAATTATTTTTGATGGACTTTTATATTATTTCATTGCCATAAGATTTCTTCTACGAAGTCAATTTATGAGCCTCAAAAAAAATTTAGGCTTAAAGCTGTATTTTGTAAAGTTTTCTATGACTTTTATCATCTAATTAGTATTTATAGTTATAAACATTATATAGTTATAACTTTTATATATCATAATCAAAACATATATTGCACAGATCGACTAAACTGTATAGGCTGAAAGTTTGCATAATTTAGCTGATTAAAAATGTTCATTTATTGATTTGCTAAGACCACTGTTGACATCCTACTGTGTGTCAAGTGAGCTGAACTGGAGTGTAGTATAACAACAATAAATGATAAATCATAAAATAAATAAATTAAATTTGATTTTTTAAATATGTTTATTTATTTCTTTTATAATTGAAAACAACTTTTTTTTGCTTCTTTTCAATTTTTATTTTTAGTTTTCTTTAAATATTATTTTAAATCATTTTTTTCAGCTTTTAAAATTTGTTTTACAATATTTTAACATCTTTTTAATGTTTTTTATATTCTCATTCTATTTTTGGAAACCCCATTAAAAGTCATGTACGTCATATGCATGTCTCTAAGGGCATGTTAACTTCGACTTGTCGCTGTTAGCCTATCTTGTTTGTCTTGTCTTGTTTTTCTTGCTCTTGTTTGGCCTTTAACCTACGTATATATATATATATATATATATATATTTACATATATATATATATGTATATATATGCATATACACCCATCCCTCTTACGCTTCGTGTTAATCTGTTGAAATTTGCGTTTTAATAGAAATGTGTCTGTGTGTGCGTTTGTCTCTCTCTCTCTCTCTCTCTCTTTCTCTGTGTGTGTGCGTGTGTGTGTGTTTGGGGCAATGGTTATTTGTGATATTTTTGGGACAACTTTTGTCAGAGGGCTGTTACGCGTGGCCGTATAAAAATGCTTATTGCTTTTAAGTACGTGATTTTGCTTTTGGAGTTTTATGCGCGTTTTAGTCTCTCTCTTTCGCTCTGTATGTATGTATGTGTGTGTGTGTGTGTGTGTGTTTGTGTTTGGCAAATGCATTAAACATATTGGTTTTCTACCATTGACAAAAAACATATGGACAGCAACGTGAACATAATTTAATTAATATAATGGCCACAATAAGTGCCTTGAGGCCAACTACTCACAAACGCTTAGCCCCAGCATTTGGGGCAGCATTAAAAATATTTTCTTTTATGACCGCCGACTGTGATAATAACTATTGTTGTACATGATTCTAAACTGAAATTGAATGAAAAATTTGCCAACTGCTATACAAATGGGCTATATAATTAAACTTGGTATGGAACATTTGCAAAGTGGCTTTTAGCCAATTGGTGAGCTGTCATACAAACTGTTATAGTTGAGCACATTAGCATTCACTTGCACAGCTCAAAGTGTTTGTTGCATAATTAAATATTCAAACTCTTATACATGCGCCAAAGCATAACTATATATTCAAACTGTTATACAGATATATGACTTAAGAAAATATTTTGATTCTCTGAGGAAATTAGCAACAGCCTTTGCCGTTCATTAGATTTTATAAATGCTGGAATAAAACTTGCAGAAGTAAAAGTGTTATACAATTTGTTATACACGTCGTACTACTGTGTGTTTTTTCAATTGATATTTGACACTTGGTTGGCAGCTAGAGGTTTTAGTTACATAACGAAAAACAAAACTGTTATACAAGTTGCGCTACATGCAGCAAAAGCCACATACGAGACTGCAAATATTGTCTATCTCACACTCTTTCTCCCTCGCTCTCTCTCTCTCTCTCTCTCTCCCTCGGTCTGTCGACAACTATTTGTTGTACTTTTTGCTATTCATTAGATTTGATAAATGCTGCATAGCTTCATTTCCTCGAGCCAAATGCAAATATGTACTCAAGAAAAATCTATTTGCGCATTTGACTAGTCAGTTAGTGAAAAGCCAAAAGATACACATAAAGGAAAACAAGCTGGCACTGGCAGGTAGCCCCCAAACAACATTTTCAATTCGATTCCGTTGCATGCTTTTTATTGTGACGAAATTGAGCGCAACAACAAGTTTGACAGCAGCAGCAGCAGCAGCAGCAGCTGGCAAATGAACACAACTGAAGAGAAGTGGAGCAAGGGGAGAGTAGGTAACAAAAAAAAAAAAAAAAAACTGAGAATGAGATAGAAATTTGCATTCAGTCAGGTCTAATGGACAAATAAGCTGAAGGAATCATTCAATTGTGAAAATGGAAATTTCAGATTTGTGATAAATACCCAAACAAAGAGCCACAAACAACCAAAAGTGGAAAAAATTTATGTATATATGAGAAAAGGAATAACAGGCTGAGGCAACTGCATATTCAATTTACTGCCTTTATAAGCATGAATGCCCATATTTATACAAATTTGTTGCTATTACTGCTGTTGTTGTTGTTGTTGTTTTGTCAGCTTAGGCAGCAACAGATAGAGCTATCCCATAACCATATTAAAAAATAAAAAGAAGAAATAAATATCAAAATAAAAGGGGGCGCATCTAACAGTAGCCGAGCGAACGTTTTAAATTTCATTTGCTGATAATGCGGCTCCACTCAAAATTCATTTTACAACTTTGTTACAAACTTTTGGCAACTGTTACAACTTTACACATACACACACACAGAGAGAGAGAGAGAGAGAGAGAGAGAGAGGAAGAGAGAGCAAACATTTGGTTGACAAATATTGAAGCATACCTTATGGCTGACAGAAGATGTCAAGCGGCAAAGCTGATTTGCAGCACTCGACTCGTATCTGAATGCTGGAGCTGGAGTAGCACAGCACGGCAGAGGCTTTTCCCATAAAAAAAGAATGGAATATATATGTATATATATACAAATATATTTAAGTGTGCGTGTGTGTGTGTGTGTGTAGGCACACACAAATATGCAGGCGCATGTCCTGGCACATACATAACTCATCATCAAGCGCAATTTGTGTTTAACAATCGTTGGTAATCTTTATTGGATGTCGAGCTCCATCTCTCGCTTCGTGCAGCTTGTGTGCACCTAAGACATCCTTAGCATACGCTCTCGAAAGTTATCTACGTCAAGTGTCAGGACAAAGGACATACAATACACACACGCACACACACACACATACACACACATACACACAGTATTAGACACTCGCCTGTGACATATGCAAAGCCAGCACTTGTCTTTCCCTTCTTATTCTGCTTCGTTTTTCTACTTCTTCTAGCTGCTGTGGCGACTCGTTCAAGATTTTTTAGTGACAACGAAAGTGTAATTGAGTGCCACACAACAGACAATTCGAATACTTGCCACACACACGCACCCACACACACACACACACACACACACACACACACACACACACACCCGCACAACAAAAACAATGCACAAAGGAAACAAGCAAGCATATGACAATGGGCTGCAATCGACGGCGTCATACTCGCTCGTGAATCACTGAGAGTTTTATCTAAAACAAAATTGAGAAAGGTCTAAAAATGTTTAAGAAAAAGTCCAAATGAGCTCATATATATAAGTAAATCAGGTTGATAGCTCAACTCGCTAAGTAAAACTTATGCCAACAAATATACCCTTTTTTAGTCTTTCGAGCGAGCATAAAAATTGTTGCAGCAAATTGCCATGCCGCTTGTCCATTGCTGTGGCTGTGCCAGCCGCCTGCCGCCTGCCGCCTGTCGTCTGCCTTCCGTTCCATTCCGTTTCGTTTCATGCCATTCCATTTCATGCCATTATGAGTTGTTCTATTTGATTTTTCATTTCCGCTCGCACTCCGTTGCCATTGCAGCAGCTGGCTGGCTTGCTTGCTGGCCTGCTGGAGGATGGAGGGCTAACGACACGGCGGTAGGAAACATGTGCATTGTGTTGGATTTGTAGCCTTTAGGCTGTAGGACGCTGAAGGAGTGGCAGAAGGACTCGGCCATATAGTTGGACAGGTTGCACATGACAAGCGCAAAAGTTTTCAAGTGCTGCAACTGTTGAGAGGAATCGGGCGGATCGAGTGTGAGTGCGAGTGGAGGCGTGGCTGTTGGGCAGGCGGGTAATCGAGCACGACAGCATTTGCCATTAAGTTGAGTTAAAGCTCTTGAGTGTGACGCCTCGTTGTTGCTATTGTTTTTGTTTTTGCTTTTGTTTTTGTCGTTGTTATGTTGCTTGTTGTTGTAACTGTTTCTTTTTCCCATTTTTTTTTTCGGGGCAAACGGGTTTTAATTAAAATGCCTCGCATACTTTAAGGCGCGCGCCTCGTAGCCTCTCATGCAACAGCAGCAACAGCAGCAGCAACAGCAACAGCAGCAGCCAGTGCAGGGCAATCGACCTCAAAGCAGTCGAGGCACGAGGCACGAGGCACGAGGCATAAAACAACTTTATATATTGATTAACGGTTTGTATAACAGTATAACAATGCGGCAGAGGCAGCAATAAAAAGTTTCCACACTTGAGCCAAAAGTCGTTCAACATGTGTGCAGCGATAACAAAGACGGCTTGAAACTTGGCAGGAGAAAGCGAAAAAAAAATAAAACAACTTTTTTTTTTTGTTTTTTTTGTTATAAATTCATAATTAATTTATTGCAAACGAGCTGCTTTAGACCATATTGGCAATTCGATTAGCCTGGCGAGTGTTGTGGATTGTGGCTCTTAAAGTAATATGAAATTGATGTAAGCCGTGAAATTTATCGATAATCTGTAATCAACATCAGCGGCGCGCGCTGCGAATGACATGTCAACTTTGATGTCTACTTGTCGAGCTCTACAGATAGAATTGCCATTTTAATTCCATCTACTTGTTCTTATATATAATGTATGTACATCTGTCACATTTCAACGTATTCATTGAAAAATAAACAAAAAAAAAAAAAAAAAGACAGCTGTCCTTGGCATCAAGGAACCCGATGCCAATCAATTGTAAATATACATATATAAAACCGAAGCGTAGCGCTTAATGTTGACAGCTTAATTAGCACGCACCAAAGCATACAAATATCGGCTTACAATACACACACACACACACACACACATGCATATGTATGTGCACACTAATTGATTTCTGGCATTTGCGGCCTCACACATGTTCGCTCAACGCATATTTTAACTGCGCCAGCGCCTGGCCGTGTTTTGGCTTTGATTTGCATGGCAAATGCAGCAATCAGCTGACCCCCAAAAACTGACAAATTTGATGCGGCGTTATTAATTTATATCAGATGAGGAAGGAAAACGGAAAACGGAAAACGGCGCCGATTGGGTGGGCTAAGTGCGCTAATACCCTGTGCGAGGAGCAGCTTAAACAATTTGAGGTCAGCGTGTGGCATAATATCAGCGCTAATTCGTATGCATTTATTGCAAACTGCGCGAATTTTAAAGTTCGGCCAACCACAGGCAGCATCAGCAACACTTTTAAATATATATTATAAAGCAGCATGCTCGACTAGCTAATACCCATTAAATGTAATTGTGTTGTGTCGAATGGAAGTAAGTGAAACATGGTGTGGCATCAACTGCTATAGCAAATTTGATGTGGTACTTTTGTTATGATTGACTAACGAATACCCTGCAAATGTATGGGAATTTCAGCTAGCACTTTCAGCTACTATACTTTCTATATAAAAATAAATAAAAACTAAATATATTTATGTTATGTATTCGCTTTATGATTGACTCATAAATACCCCGTAATTGTGCTATGTTGTTTGACTGTATAAAAGTCTAGCAGAATAAGTAGTATTTATTTATCTACAAATTGTATTATCTGTAGTATTAAGTTTGGTTAGGGACGACTAACAAATACCCTGTAAATATTATATTCTGTTTGGAAGTCTAATTTATAACACGACATAATTTATTTATAGCACATAATATTGTATATTTAATTAAAATATTTTAGTTAATTGAATACGAAATACACTGTCAATGTGATAAGTCATAGGGATACAGGGTAACTACTAGTCGCACAATGCAATAACTGAGACTACCTCAGTCTGTTACAAAGACTTGACCCATTCGCAGCATACTCCATTGTACCATCTGCAATGTTTAAAGGGTGTTAGAAAAATATAGTTAAAAGCAAACGACAACAATAACTTAGTTTAGCTAAAAGCTTGTGCAAACGTTAATTGAGTTTACTATGCGGACGCTGGATGCTGGACGCTGGATGCTGGATACTAGATGATAGTTGCGCTTTGGCTGGGCTTAAATTGATGGGAACGAAGCATTGCACATGCAGGGCGCGGACTTGGTAAACTTTGATGGCCGAAAAATGCAAAACTGCTGACGAACTTGTCACGCGCAATCAGCGTGCGCGGTAAGTGTTCTAGCCACGCCCACCCTACCAAATCGCCCACTCGTCCATAAATTATGGCACATTCTGTTTTCCGTTTGCCTAGTAGAACTAGGCATACTTCAAGCTCGGTTCCACTTGTCACGCTTAATGAAATTCTCCTATTACGGTTTACTAGATTATCTGACAGTTGTCAAAGGCACAGCTGTCCCTTTCATTCTCACCCTCACCCTCACCCTCACCCTCACCCACTCTCTCGCTCTGTCTCTCTGACGACTGTCTACTGAATTTTTAATTAAACTTCAATGGCAAAAGCCATCCAATAATGAGGCATCAATGCAAACGCATATAGCTTAAATATAGCAGAAATTAGTTGAGGCCTCGTTAGAGCTAAAAGATTTCAAGGTTATCAATCACTTTTATTTGGCCTGTGAAATTGGTTTGGTTTCGTTTTGTGTGTGTGTGTGTGTGTGTGTGTGTGTGTGTGTGTGTTAAGGCATACCTCAATCAAAATATAATTAAATACAAATAACAGCTGTAGTGAACTTTTAATTAACATTTAATTGTGTTAATCAAATTCACTCACTTAACCACAAAATGTCAGCAATTGGAATTTTTCCGGCTGCTGGTTCGTTCTCCATCTAAAAACTCAAATTAATTAATCGCATTGTTTCTGCTCTTCATTTATAATCAAAAGCCAACAAATGCTCAAGCCTTTTAATTGATTTTAAAAACCCAAATACATTAAATCAACATGTTCTTCATATACAACATATATATATATATATATATATATATATATATGTATATGCAGATATATATGCACATAAATATCTCCAGCTAGGATCACGTCGGCGACAACAGTTGCATCGTTTTTACATTCCATCTACGGGCCTCCAATTACTGCGAAATACTATGTGGCAAAACGCTAGCAATAAAACAAAAAAGTTGAAATTTGCAAATTGAAAGATACCCTGTAAACTAAAAAATAAAAAAACTGCGATTGCGCTGCAAGCCTATAGATTACCGTTTTTAATCTAATTTGCATAGTAAATTAAATACAATGAATTTCATTTGTATAAAAAGGACCTTTAAGATAGAACAATTTAAAAAATTTGGATGTAAAAATTTAAACTCACCTTATCTGTTTCGAAAACCTCTTTCAATGAGTCACAGATGTAAGTTTAATCTAGATTAGAATCTAGATGAAAAATATATATAAATATATATTGCAGCTTGAATATAAATTTACTTTTTACCTAATAAATATGCAATATATTTTACAACTCGAAAATGAATTCAGTTTTGAGCTAAACAGAATACTCTCAATTGATATAGATGAATAGCTACAGTTCAGCAAAAATATGTTCGACTTTATTTAGATGTAAATCTTAAGCCACTTACATATAAATGTAGTATATACATAAAGCATTGTCTCGTAACATTCTACTATACAAACAAGCAGTATCCTCTTGTAGCACTGCTCAAATTGCAGGGTATAACTCTACTAAATATGGCGGCGCTGGCAACGTGGAGTAAAAAACCATTTTGTAACCAATGCAAAAATATCAAATTCTCGTATTTGCATGCTCAACTTTCGATATTTCTTTTTGTGTTCTTTGATTTTGTGAATCGCACTGATGAGGGTCATGCTGCGCGTGTGTGTGTGTGTGTGTGTGTGTGTACATATGTGTCTGTTAAATTCCACACGACCCGAATATTTGTCAAACAAATTGGTTGAACATTATTGAACATAGTTTATGCACATACACATAAATACATGCCACTAGCTTGTAAATTGAATTTGGGGATTTTTTTTTTTAATTTTTGCTAATTTTCTTTTTTTTTGTTGGCGCATGCAACATGTGTGTTTGCTCTTTGAATTCGAATTACTGCGTTTGTCGATTGTAATGCGCTTTAAATTGAATTTGCATACGTGAAGCAAATATGCAGGTAAAGCTTCGATAAAATTGAATTTAAACATATGTGTATATATACTTTTCAATATCACTGTTGCTGTTGCTGCTGCTGCTGCTGCTGCTGCTGCTGCTGACATTGCCTAAATGCTCTATTTAACGATGTCCAAATTGAATTGGAATATTTGACAGAGCCATGGGAAAATTGGGAATAAACGCATTCAATTCGATTCCAACTAATTACGATCTAATGCCTATTTAGAATGCCAAATATTGAGTGGGATTTTTGATGGAAAATAATTGTATTAACTAACTAAACGATTCATATAGAACAGCCAAAGTTAAATGCCATCACCAAGCTAATAATTATTTATGTTCAATAAGTATTTATGCTACGATGAAGCTTCAAATTCATGAGCCATCCCAAGATATTTATCTATTATTTTAATTATTAAATATTTTCTTACCTTTAAATTTAATTATAATTATTGATTATTCGATTGCTACAATTCAAAACAAATCACTTATAGATTAGATTTTACGCTGCGCCGCAATTTTCAATTAATTGAAATTTAAATTTAGCTCAAACAATTAAATGGTTGCGTTTGCACTGAAGTATCAAGCCGAAAAGGAATGTACTTAACTGGCAGTCATGGCAACATTTTGCTTTCACTTTCCAGTCGCCACTTTCTTTCTTTGTTTAAGAAGTGCAATTAAAATGACTTTCACTGCGCCCCAACGACTTTATTATCCAAACTTACGGTGCCACAGAGAGAGAGAGCGAGAGAGAGAGGGGGGGGGGAAGAGCAGGGTAATCTTGTTACGCTATTATATAGCCTCGCTAGCTGGCCATAATGATGATGTGCAGTTTTGCTACGGTTTTCGCTTTCACGAGCTAGCGCAAATACGCACGCAACATAAAGACAGCACTCATACGCCTCGTGGTACGACATAAACTACCAGCGGGCAAGGTAAAGAGCTTGTGGCACGTGTGTGCATATTTTTAATTATGCGGGCACACAGTGATAACTAGCCGTGAACAAAGTTATTAAAAACAACTCGACTGCAGTGTAAATATTTGGCGAACAAAGCGAGATCTGCAGCAACAACAATGGCTTTGCGCCTAATCTCTGGCTGACCATCTTTTGATGGTCGAGTTGCTCAGGCAAATTGCCAGGCGATTTGCATGGCGATAGGCAGCAGGATTCAACGACTCAACGAATAGTATTGTATTAAAAAAATACAAAAAAAAAATACAAAAAAAAACGCACACAAAAAAGAGAAAAGGAAAAAATGATAGCAAGGAATACGAGTTGTAATGCCTTGTAAAGAGCCCGCAAATCCTTTATGTAATCCGGCTTTGTGCCTTGCTCGTTGATAACCTAAAAGTGTGCAAAGCCGAAGAAATGTTAGCGAACTACATCAACTATATATACATATACGAAATTAAGGTCGCGGCGCATCATCGGAAGTTAGAAAATTGCTTAATTTTTCGCAGCAGGACAAACAAAACAGCAAAATGAAATAAACCTGAATATAAATCGTTCGAGCACAGTCGGAACCCAGAGAAAATCATTATATGGCTCATTTGTTTGCACCTCTTCAAGAGCTGCTTATTATATTCTGATTATTTTTGGCACGCGTGTTGCCCCAAAAGCAGGAACAATGCGCAGCTAGCAAGGCAGCTGATGAGCCCACAGATACCCTGTAATCATAAAACACTTCTCTGTCAGTCATGCTTATAAAGGGCTTTGACCTACATGTAGCTTCAGTTTGCGATTGATCAATCCAAGCTTTAATTTCATATTTTAGCTATATATTTCAGTCGATCAATTATGAATCATTACGATGCCATTTATTAGTGCGTTAATAATATATAATTAACTTATATATATACTTTTCACTCAGTCAGTCAATCTAACACTCTAGCAATCAGTCAGTCAGTCATATTCATCTCATAACCCTCTTCAGGTCCCCTGCTGGACCAATTAGAAATGCAGTCTAACCACACACATAATACGTATCCCTGTTGCCTCTATACCCTACCCATGCTCAATTTCATTAAACCTGTATAAACATATATACAGGGTATTCAAAAAATACAACC
This sequence comes from Drosophila anceps, assembly GCA_035045945.1. Classification (NCBI taxonomy): domain Eukaryota; kingdom Metazoa; phylum Arthropoda; class Insecta; order Diptera; family Drosophilidae; genus Drosophila; species Drosophila anceps. The sequence continues at coordinate 4,804,232 of JAWNON010000190.1, forward strand.
AAATAGCATTTTCAACAGAATTTGCCCCGTTGTCCAGTGGCTCGTTGTAAACAAATTCATAAATATACATACATACCTAACACAAGGCTCTGTTCAGGCCTAAAGAATGGTCTTTGGCCTGCTTTGCGCATAATTTTTTCATTTCATTTTCTATGTGCGTGTGTGTGTGTGTGTGTGTATTTGGGCGCGCGTTTGTGTGTGTGCGTGTGTATGTTTCTTGGTGGTGGCAACGCTCGTTTGGCCTGCTTTGTCCATAATGAGATATCTCTATTTCTCTTTTGTTTCATTTTACTTTTGTGTTTTTTTTTTTATTATTTTTTGTTTCCAGCTCAACTGCTCGTCGTCTTTCTTATTATTGTGTGTGTGTGTGTTGTTTTTGCATTCAGTAAATGCCGTTGGGAAATTCGTGCAGCGCAAAAAATCTTTGGGCTCAAACAGCAATGATGCCGTCAACGTGGTCTTATTAATTAGAACACGCGCCCCACAGTTAGTTTCGTTTTCATCTTTTTTTTGTTTTTTTTTTTTTTGTTTTTTTGGCTCTCCACCGAGATCGACACTTAATGCAATCCCATCCAACCCAGAGCCCCCCCCCCCCCCCTGCGCTGCTCGCCATACAGTTTTAGGTAATTTAAATTCATTGCAATTTTCGGACGGTTCGAGCGTCATTTGCATATGAATGAAAAAGAGTTGAAGCTCTGCCAAATGAAAACCGCAACAAGACAAAAAAGGACACAGTTAAGTGAAAAGTCAAGGTACGTGTCATTCATGACCATCATAGTTATAATATGACCGTTAATATCTTTAATCAACAAGCTACCAGATTTAAGTCCTGGCAAACTATTGAACACTTCGAAATGTATAAGACAAATAAGCATTTTTATTAATATTATTATTATAATTATGATTGTGTTGTGTTATTGTCACTATTGTCACTATCATTGTGCTTGCCATTGCCAATGCCATTGCCATTGCCATTGCCATTGCCATTGCCATTGCCATTGCCATTGCCATTGCCATTGCCATTGCCATTGTCATTGTAATTGTCATTGCCATTGCCATTGCCATTGCCATTGCCATTGTCATTGTAATTGTCATTGTCATTGTCATTGTCACTATCACTATCATTGTCATTGTCATTGTTATAGTCATAGTCATTGCCATTGCCATTGCCAATGTCATTGTCATTATCATTATCATTGCCATTGCCATTGCCATTGCCATTGCCATTGCCATTGCCATTGCCATTGCCATTGCCAATGTTATTGTCATTGTCATTGTCATTGTCATTGTCATTGTCATTGTCATTATCATTGTCACTATCACTATCATTGTCATTGTCATTGTCATTGTCATTGTCATTGTCATTGTCACTATCACTATCATTGTCATTGTCATTGTTATAGTCATAGTCATTGCCATTGCCATTGCCAATGTCATTGTCATTATCATTGCCATTGCCATTGCCATTGCCATTGCCATTGCCATTGCCATTGTCATTGCCATTGCCATTGCCATTGCCATTGCCATTGCCATTGCCATTGCCATTGCCATTGCCATTGTCATTGTCATTGTCATTGTCATTGTCATTGTCATTGTCATTGTCATTGTCATTGTCATTGTCATTGTCATTGTCATTGTCATTGTCATTGTCACTATCACTATCATTGTCATTGTTATAGTCATAGTCATTGCCATTGACATTGCCATTGCCATTGCCAATGTCATTGCCATTGCCATTGCCATTGTCATTGCCATTGCCAATGTCATTGTCATTGTCATTGTCATTGTCATTGTCATTGTCATTGCCATTGTCATAGTCATAGTCATATCCATAGTCATAGTCATAGTCATAGTCATAGTCATAGTCATAGTCATAGTCATAGTCATAGTCATAGTCATAGTCATAGTCATAGTCATAGTCATAGTCATAGTCATAGTCATAGTCATATCCATAGTCATAGTCATAAACCAATAAAATTGTAGTTATACTAGAATTTCTATATTTTTTTTTATTTTTTTTTTCCATACATTTATGACATCTCCGAATAGAGACAGCAGCTAAGAACAATAGAGAGAAGTCTGTGATTGAAACTAAAAAGAAAAGAGTTACAAATTGAAAATTTTAAAAATAAATTAAATTCGGCAAGCAATCGTAGTTGAAAGGATACACCAGGATCAAACTCGAATTGAATTGAACTGAGAGTCTGTACCAAAACATTAGCCTGGCGCGATAGACACGAAGAGTGCAACAAAAATTTCATTCTTTAGTTCAGTATTTAGCCAAGTGTTGCGCCTCTTATTGTACGTTGAATTGTGACGTTAGGATGACGCCGCTTCGATTGCGGCTGCCTCCTCGTTGACTTTCATAATTTCTTTTTCAATGGTCAACTTGAGCTTTTGCAGATCAATGTCCAAGTAAATTTTGCGCTCGTATCTGCTGGCCAATTTTTCGATAATGCAGCTCAAATGCTTCTTGAATATATCCAGCACCTCGTTGTCATTGGGACCGATCGTCATGTGGCCATTCAAACAGCGCTGGAACTCATCTTCGGCCAGCGCTTCGGCGAGCTTATCCTCAATGGTGTCTTGTTGCTTGCGTATTAGCTCGATGTCAGTCTCCAGCTGGTTCTTCTCGCGAATGAGCGCCTCATAGTTGTAGATTTTCATTTTGAGCTCTTGGGTTAGTATAACGCCGGGATTCAATTGACGGGCAAAGAATCGTGACTGAGCGAACATTGCAGGCTCGTGAAGAGTGCTGCCTCTTCACCAAATCGATATGATTCAGTATGAAAAACAAAAAAAAAAAAAAAAAAAACAGTTTTGGTGTGACTTTCTATTGGCTTGACGGGAGGCAGTAAATTTTTTATTATTATTCCAATACAAACAATTACCTCAACAACCTGATATGCTCTAACTACAAAAGCCTGCCTCAATTTATTTCATATATATGTATATATATATATAAACATCTATATAAATATTATATATCTATCTCCTCGCTGCGGAACCTGAAGCTTAAATCTTCATTAACGTTTCGCACTGCGAATTCGCACGAAATTAAGGCCACAGCAATCTCATTTCCGGGTATTTTTCGCGCAAAACTCACACACTCGCCGTCACACAATCAGGAGTGCTGCGAGCGAGAGGCTGCGTGCGAAAGAGATGTTGCAAATTAAATTGCGTATACGCACAGTTGCCACTGTGGTAGCTGCGGCTGCATCAATGCGCGTTCTGTTGACTCTATCGTTAAGTGCATAAATTGAATAATGCGTTGCAGCAGCAGCAGCAGCATCAGCAGCAGCATCTGCAGCAGTGTCAACTCAACCACCGATAGAGTTACCAGATCGCCATGTTTGCGCTTTAAATTTATTGAATTTCCTCTTTGGCGGAAAAAGCGAGCCACATAAACCATTATTTTATTACTTTATCTATCAATGCGACCCGCATGGCAGCCACGACTAACCGCAAATTTACCAAAATCTCGTTAGCTCTTTAGCTGCCATAAACTTAACTATTATATATACATATATATATATATATATGTATTTGTATTCTCTTTCTATATATATATATATGATATAGTTGCTGTTTTTTTGTGGAGAGTCGTTTGTCTTTTGGTCAACGCATTCAATCAAAGTTATTTGAATGCAGTCAAGCGAAATGCAAATGAAATGCATTTAACAAGTTGTTGCAACTGCTGCAACTTGCTGCAACTTGCTGCAGCTTAGCACACAACTTAATTTACATTTATATCCACAGATCTGGCTGGCGGCAAGACCAAATAAAGCCAAGCTAAAACTTTTATTGACATTGGCCAGCAGCAGCACCACAAAAAAAAAAAGGGAGGAACGAAACGGTCGAGCGAGCGGTCTGCGTATACTTTATTTATTTGTTCTTACTCACTTTGTTTTGGGTTAAGCATTAATGCCAAAAGATTCGACTCTATATACGTAGCTGTACGCACTTGTCAGACAGAATTGCTTGCATTTTATATATTGTATAAACACTTAAACTAATTAAATTGCTTTGGCCCAGAGCTAAGCCAGACGATTTTAGCTTTAACTGTGACAACACTCGGATTGACTGACTGACTGAGACTGAGTCAGACTGAGCGAGAATGAGCGAGAATGAGTTAGACTGAGTGAGACTGAGCGAGACTGAGTGATTGGACTGGCCAATCAGCAGTTTGAAGTCAAACATTTACCACTTGGCTGCATTAACAGACAGCTGCAAGTGCAAATTATTTTGACAGGCCCTTAAAAATATTTGGACAATCTGTCAGAGCCAAGCTGAAGCCATATAAAACTGATATATACATATATATATGCATATATATTGATTACAGCTTCCTTTTGTTCATTCAGCCGAAAGTCACGCACTTTATCTTAAATATATATATATATATAAACATATATATATTGGCTACGTTTTCTTTGCTGTGACAACTTCAATCTGATTGTCTCTGCGTTGAATCACTGCACAATTTTCACTGTCTCAGACAATCGAAGATAACGACTTTGCTTTAAGTTTAAATATATTCTTAAGGTACAGCTGAGCCAATGAGTGAGCCACACGCGAATATTATTAAAAAATATAATAAATTATTTTCAACTTAAGCCTTTGGTGTGAAATTCAAAAAAAAAAAAAACGTAAAGTTAAGTCATCTTTAAACTATTAGAGGCACTCAAATTTATTTATGCAAATGAACTAGCTACAAGCACAATTCACTCAACAAATTGATCATTGATAGTTGAAATTAATTGCGATTTCATGAATTGCATTTGAGTCTAGTCGAGCTCGAACATTAAGTGAATAAATTACAGTGCAATCATTCAACTATATTCGAAATCTAACTGGGGAGGGGAGTTCAATGCTGGCCGCCATCAATAACAATTGGAAGCCACAAGTTCAGCTAATTTGCTCAACGAGCGGAGCTACTCAAGAGAAAAAATAACAAAAACATTTGGAAATTTTGAAGGTCGATTCACCATCCTCGCTCTGATTATGATAAATGGCCCCAGCTAGCATATTTCACAAGTGTGCTGAAAAACGGAATGATGCGATAATGAGGTATTATTAATATCATCTGGCGACTTATTTAGTGACAGTGCGAAATTATGCAAAGTTGGACGCGACATTGACGACGGCGCATCCATTGTCGTCCGCTTCAGAGCTAACCCGTTCTTCGGCTCGGCGCGAAGATACCGAGAAAGGGCAGAAGACAAAAAAAAAAAAAAAAGAAAAAAATAAGCCTCGGCACTCTGGGCGCTCTTCAAAGTGTCAAGAAAACAAATGACGGTCAATTTCTTGTGTTTATTTTGCAGTTATACTCATTAGAAATAGATAGAAGGGGTGTGATGGCCATCTGGAAACGTATGCAACAGGCAGACAAAAAATTATAGAAGAAAGCGGCAAAAACCAAAATCAATAAGTTGACTAGTTCCAGATATATCAATTTATATTGTTTTATATATTTATTTAAAATTATTTTTCTATTTACTATTAATTTATTTAATTATTTGTATTTAATTTTTATTTAAAAAATACTTTATTTACTTAAACATTTTATTTATATATTTTTTTTTATTTGTATATATTTTAAATTTTTTTTTATTTATTATTTTTTTTTACTTATTTGTTTTTTTATTTATTTTTTTTTTTTAAATTATTTTTATATAATTTTATTTTAGTTTTTGCTTTTCTGTAAATTTTTAATTTTTAAAATATTTTGTATTAATTTTAATTGTGCTGGGAATTTTTTATATTTCTTCAAGTTAAGCAAAAGCCCTTAAAGTCAGCCGTATAAGTGCAGTATACAGTACAGAACGATAAGAGACCGACTGCCCCAATTTAAGCATATGCTGACACTATGAAGACTTTCCCTTTTGATTAACAGCACGCTATAAACAGGTAATACAGGGTACCTCATCTTCCTGGACAGCCCACTAGCGAACTCCAACTTGTATCTTTTTTATGACAGACCAGAGAGTCTGTTAAAACATATATATATATATATATATGTATATATATTTATACATATTTATATATATATATATACTGGCTAAGTTTTTGTTGTTGTTGTTGTTGTGGCAAGTGGCAAGTGTTAAACTTTTCGTATACGCAACGCTGCCTCGGCTGCCACTTGACAGGAGCGAAACGTTGAAGAACGAAAGAGAGACGTAAAGCGCAGCGAAGCTTAAGGCAAATATCCATCTAGGACAGGTTGGTAACTCGAGAACATAAAAGGGCTTTCGGCTGTTCATATTAAGAGCACAAAAGAATAAAATGAAGCCTATTAAAAACGAAAGGCAAGTATTAGATTTACACAAGATGCGGTCTTAACATAAACATATATACATATATAGGTATATATTTATATTTATATTTTCTATGCCAATATTCAAAAACAGCCAAGACGCGCGCTTTAAATTTATATTTTTTCTGGCAGTTGCCAAGCAGCGCGTTTTTTTTTTATTTTATTTAATTTTTTAATCATTGCGCAGGCAGATCTAATGACAAAAATTAATACACATAGATATAATGGGCTTCTGGTTAGGCCATTTTGCCGCAGGCCCAGCCACGCCTCTCGCCATTTGCCACCTTCGGCCACTGCCGTTGCCGCTTCGACTGTGCGCGTGTGTAATCTGCTTAGTGTCATTTAATTGCGAGCCCAACTTTAATTAGCTAATCAACAATTTATGCACCATTAATTATGCTAAGAAGCTCTTGTAATTTCTGTGGAAAATATATATAGAAACAATCATTTAGATATATATATATATATATATATATATATGTGTATGTATTCAATCTTGTAAATTTCTTGCGCAAATGTCTAGCTTTCAATATGAAAAAGTAATTTATATTTTATATATATATATATATATATATACATATATATATATATATATATATATATATATATATATATATATATATATATATATATATATATATTTAAATTTTATTTTATGTGAAAGCAAAGTTATTCGCTTGGACTTAATTTGATGGCCAGCAGACGGCGCAAGCTTAAGTCGTTGAGCGTTTTCCTTTTTTTTCTTTATTTCTCTTAATATGCAAGTAAATTTATATTTAATTATCTTACTTTACCGACAATTTTATATAAAAATATATATATGTATATAAATTAAAATTAATGTAGCTTTTCTCTCTTTTCATCTGATAATATTCATTCGTCCATTGCCGTTTAAATTGAAGCTGTTTTTTCCAGCTTTGGGTTTATACACTGACCGGCAGATGGCGCCAGGATATTTGACACAGATTTCAGGTTCGTTTTACTCAATTTTTTTAAGTACTTAAAATATGTTTACTAATTTCTTTGTTTTTTTGTTATATATTTATATAGAAATCATCAAGTACTTAAAACATGTTTATTAATTGCTTTTTATTTGTTGTATATTTATATAGAAATCACTAAGTATTAGTAAGCGTCATCTGAAGGCCAACAGATGGCGCCATTTGCTGATACATCGTCAACGAATTTCTTCAATTTTCGATTTGCTATTTTGCATATATAAGCGAAAAAATAAAATAAAACAAAAAACGCAGCTTTCCATGTTCTGGCCATGTCAGTCAGCAGAAATATTTCTCCCCCTATATGTATATATATATATACATATATATACATATATATACATATATATACATATATATATATATGTATATATATACATATCGATGCAGCAAGCCTCAGCACTTTTTAGATATATGAACATAAAAGACAAAAACATTTGAAACTAAAAGCAATTCGGGAATTGACAGGAATTTTCGAGTAGTGCAACTGAGCGGAATTCGGAATTTGTTTTATTTTGCACGCACACAAAAAGATCTCAAGTGGAAAATTTTGAGAGAGAAAAGAAGAACAAAAAAAAAACAAATAATTGTACTCTTTATATATGAGAAACTGGAAAATTAATTAAACCCGCTGTCAATTCAGGGCAAGACACAAAATTTCTCTATTGCGAAGGGCCTATGCGTAGGCCTTGCTTTTCAATTTGCCTGCCAGGCACAAATGGTCGAAGCACACAAAAATGGCAATAAAATATGGCCGGGGTGATAAGAGCGATAAGGAAACTATGCCAGAGCCAAGCTCGGCGAAACTGTGCGTGTGCGTGTGCGTGTGTGTGACAAACAACAAAAGCTGGGAACATATATATATATATACAAATATATGTGTGTATGTATTTGTATACAGCATAGAAAGGTGGCAGACAACAACAACAACAACAACAAGAACTGGGACAACCGTCGCATAAATCAAAACAAATTGCAAAGAATTGTGCACAATGGCAAAAAAAAGATACGTTGCAGTCGAGCCTGAACGACTACACAATACCCTTGCACCATGCAACGCGCAAAATGACAAGGAAATTCGCCTAGATCCACAGCTGAGATAGCTTTTATTTTTTACTCATTTCTTATGAGTAAAAAAAAAGAGACTTGAAGCTCCAACTGCAAGCTAATATACTCTCTTTACTACCCCAACATGTATATATATATAAAATTCGTATTGGACTAGCGGCGCAGACAATAAAGAGGACAATGGACACACCGTGAAAGGTAGCAACTCATCAGCTAATCCTAACGAATGGCGAGTGCCCAATGCGAAACGAGGCTTAACGGTCGAATGAATCAGGCGTCGGGTGGATGATGATGGCAAATATGACGGCAGGCCAGTTATGGGCGGGCTGGGGGCTGCATGCGAAGGCGTTGAAGTTGGTCAGCGTAGCTGGAAATGTCGCCGGCCCATAATGTTGCTCAATCATGTAAAACATGGGCAATTAGCAGCGAGAGACAGATAGCGCAGAAGGTACCAATGTGAGACATAATGCATTGCCGCCCCAAAGTGGGCGTGCGCGTAGACGTCGGCGTGGGCGTGGGCGTGGCATGGCATTGCAGTCCATTTGGCGTTTTGCAGGCATATTGAATTTCACTTTGGTAATTTACGTAATTGCGCAACAGCATTACGAGGCGGAGGGAACGAAAGGGGACTTTGCCGTGGACTCGCCACATACATAATTGCAATTATTATTAGTTGCTTGCATTGCCTGTCTGCCTTTATTCTGATTCTGCTTCTGCATCTGCTTCTACTCTTTCTCTCTTGCTCTTCACCGATGCGCTTGCCTGAGCTAATTCAGCTGTGTGAATTTATATGCTCTACATATATTATAGGCTGCGTAATTGCAATGCGGAAAATTAAGCCAGACAAGTGATGCACCGCTCAGACTGGCACGATAATTGCCAAGCGGAATATCAAATGTGTCAAATGTAGTGCACTGGGTATATATACAGCCCAGAAGAGTGGAGTAGACTAAAGTCTTTACTTTTACTTCAACTATTTACACTTTCAACTACAAATTGCCAATTTGGCTTTATGCGAGACAAGCGCATGTGCCTAGCTCGGCAGTTGAGTGACCAAAGGTAGACAGAAGCGTGCGTTAAGCATAGAAGGCGCAGAAAGCGTGAAATAATGCTGCCTAACTTCACCATGTCAACTGCTCAAAGTCAGCTGCTGTCTATGATTGATAACTAATTCAGATAACAATTCTGCGAATGTCTTAGACTCAAACAACAATAACAACAGAATCAATAACTGTTGAGCACTGTTGAGCGCTTTCCTAATTTGATACATTTGTCTTTATAAGCGACTTTGGCCTCTACCAATTTTTATTATGTCTTCTTTTCTTTTACTTCCACAGCAACGAGCAAGATACAAGCTTGATATGAACTACTACCACCTTGTTCAAACTACAAATGTTCCGAGAATTTCCTAATAGATAAAACAAAACAAAACAAAAAAAAAACATATTCACATTCATTGTGCTGCAAGAAGCTTTTGAGCATGTCATAGAAGCAGATAAGATAAACTTAAACTGAACTCGGAAATACAATTTGATGTCTTAGTTTTGATTAATGCACGCAATGGTAAATAAAATCAATAGATGTAGCCATCGTAGCCATGGCAAAACTATGGAGCTGTGCATGCCTTGCCGCAGAGATAAACTGATTTATGTGGGCACACATCTATTTGCTTAAAACCGTCATAACTTTAAGTAGCCAGTGCTTATGCGGAATTTGCACAGGCACGCCCCTGCCCCCACCCAGCCGAGTGCCGCCTCCATGCCGTTTACAACATTGTTAGGAAAGAGAAAACAAATCGCGGCCATCAGTTGTGAGCGCAATGTTTAAAGAGCGTTTTAAAATTCAGCGTATGTTGCGTTTGCTTTTGTAGTCCTTGTAATTGTTGTTGTTGCTGCTGTTGCTTTTGTTCCCCTGGCTGTTGCTTTTGTTACTGTTGCTGCTGTTGTTGTTGTTGTTGTTGTTGTTGTTGTTGGCTGGCTGGCTGGCTGGCTGGCATGTCTGTATATTATTTCATACGCACGCTACTTAAGCATGGCAATAAATTTTGCGAAAATTTTCATATGCGTCGTCAACAAATGCGCCAAAGCAGAAAACGCACGCAGCGTCCTCAAACGTTGCCACGCGCATACGCCTGCCATCGACCGCGCCACCACCACCTACTGTTGCCACACCCACGACACACACGCTGCTGCGGTTACACAGGCAATGAAGCATGCTACCCAAAACCGAAATGTAGCTGACATAAGCCTCGCGCTGCCTGGCTGCCTGCTCGACTCTGCTCCGCTCTGCATCCTTTGTCTTGCTGTCCTTCCGCAACTGCTGCTGCTGCTTCTTCTTCTTCTTCAACTTGTTGTTCTGAGCTTTTTTTGTTGTTGTTGAAATTTTCAATTTAGGCGTCCAACATGTTGCACATGCCACATGAGGCTGGCGTTTTGCTACCCAAAAACCATTTAGTGACAAATTAAGTGCGCTTATATACGTGTTAATTTCCAAATGCTGCACGTTGTTACTTCGCATAGGGAAAATACGTATGCGCCGTGTATATGCGGGCTGTGTGAACTGTTTGAACTGTGTGGCATGTCAGCATGCGCCAACTGCATGATACTCGTTAATAGTTTAAGGAAAGAAACAATTGAATTTGTTAAGAAGTAATTAAGTTTGGTATTGAGCGTATCACATTTGTGTCTATCTATAGAGCAGGCTACATTGGCCTATCATTTGCATAGAGAAATGAAGTATACGACGTGTCTTACGATAGATGAGCAGACAGAGCTTATATTTGGACTTGGTATTGCTTGACGCTTGTTCACGATCATGAAGAGTGGTTAGGGTTTTGAGAAACCTACAGTTAATATCTAAAATTCTTTAGTAATAAGAAAAGCTTAGTGTTTGAACCGATTTCTGCATACTCTTACACATTCATCAAGCCAAAATATGTATAAGAAGTTGTTAAGCTTGCGAAGGCCGCCTAAAAAGCAGCTTATACCTAGCATCTCTCGTATAGAAAATAGCATGTACGCCGAGTGTGCTGCTTGTATGATATGCAATGCAGCTGTGCAGAGTCAATGGCTTAAGGCTCTTGAAGGGGTTATCAAAGTAATTAGTTTATAGCTAAGTGGATGTGATTCTAATAGTATATAGTTTCATAAATATACGTTTTTTATTTAGATTCATCTATAAACAAGCTCATCTTTAGGCAGATATTTTTGATCAAAGCGTTTTCTATAGAAAGCATATAATCTACGCAATATATAGTATTTTTAGTTTACTATAGAAGACAAATAGTCCTTATAGCATATATTATTCACTATATAATCGACGCCTTAAGTAACCATTAAGTCAGCTGTGCATACATATAAAATTTCAAATCTTTATCTCATCCCACATCCCAAGTGGACAACCACAAACATTCAATATGCTCCATTTTCAGCTCATGAACAGGCATGCCGTAACGAAAAGCGTAGCTTAACGCAATTTATTAAACATTTGCGCACAAATTGTTTATTTTGTTGCCAAGTTTATGGCCGGCGCTTGGCAAACGCTCAATGATCGAGGAGACCCAATTTATGAGCCGAACAATCGCTGCCAGTGCTATTTGAGGCTCAGCCTGGGCATAATTTCTGTTTCAGTTTGAGTTTCGATTTAACTGTCGCTGCTTTATGCGACGCCGACAGTAACAACAACAAACAGTAAAGCGTTTCGGACATTGTAGTTGTTGCGCTTTTACGACAATGTCGCAAATGTGGCAAAATGTGGCAAGATGCGGCAGTTGCGGCAATTGCGGCATTAAAATGCAGAATGCCGAGTGCATTATGACTTAATTTTTATGCGACATGTTCATAACTTTTATGTGCTGCCAAAAGGTGCAATAAACACCCGGCAAACATTTACCTCAGCCACATCCTTTTCCTCATACACATCCTCATCAAATATTACACGTAATTGGCCACTTCAACGGGTCACGTCGTACTGTCTGCCACTCTACTTCTACTTCTACTTCTTTTTCTGCTCCTGCCATCCCCCATCTCTCTCACTCGCTTTACATGTTGCCCTTTGCCCTTTGCCGTTTGCCCTCTGCCTTTTGCCCACTTTATTAGGCAGCTGCTACAAGTTGTTGGCGGTTTCAGCGACTGCAAACCCAAAATGCGAATATGTGACAATAACAGCTGCAGCAGCCATTTAACAAATTGCATTCCATTTCAGCTCAACATTTATCCTGTGGCCATTCAACGACAAACTGCCAGAAACAGAAACTTAAACTCACTTGCCACAGAATTCTCTTTGACAAACCAAAATTACGCAACAGCTAGAGCAATGGCTGTTGAAAATCTATAGAAATATGAACGTCTCAAAATGCCAATAAACTCATTTTGATATGAATATGAATATAGTAATGTTTGGTTCAGTAAACTTATATAAATATTTAATTTTTATATTTATAAATAGATTTTTAAAATTTAAACAAAAATGATTTGGGCATCAACTTGAATCCTTAATTTTTGGCTGAGTCAACAGTTTGTGGACCGAAAAACAAAATGCATAAAATAAGAATTATTCCAGAGTTTAAATCAAATAAATAAATGGTCAGCCTTGAAAGCTTTTTGCCTAAGCTAAAACGATTTTTTAACTTTAAGTTAATGGATTCTACCTTGTTAAAAGACTGCAAATGTAATACCTTGTAGAATTGAATGAATGAAACTAATATGCGTAAGATTTCATTATTGCGGAATGCAAGCGCAAATGTTAAACATGTGTAAATGGTCAAGAAGTCTAGCAATTTCTTGGCCACAATGGCCACAGGACATGTTTCACTTTAGCGCAGAAGAGTAGAGTCTCTAACATAAATATGCAGCAGTCGGACAAAATATATATGCACAAAGATATATATATGTATATATATATATATCCGTTGCTATGTATTTTTAGTGAAATTCAAAACTATATTATGCTGCTGGCCACGCTCCAAGCACTGAAACATGAAACGCTGCACTTGGGGCAGAGCAAACAGTGGCAGAGCTGAAAGAGCAGCAGCAGCAGCAGCAGCAGCAGCAGCAGCAGTTGGTAGTCGGAGGGTTGGAGAGATGGAGTTGTGACTCAGACAAAGGCAGAGTCAACTGACCGAACAGTCCGAGTTGGACTAAGTCACGTCACGAACGTCAGAAGAGGATGCTCATTGTTTGCAGACGTAAGTAAATGTACATAAAATTTATTTCAGCTCATGTGCTCTGCAGAGAGCAAGGCGAGGTGTATCGCATGTGAGCACTGGAGGGGGGGGGGGGGGGGCGGAGCCATGGAAATATATGCAGATGTGACCAGTTTCTTGACTTTGCCCTTTTTGTTTTTGCAATAAACATGTATAAAGATTTTATGTGCGGGGCAACAACCATAACAACACACACACACACACACACACACACACACACGTTTATATACTCTCAATCAATCGAAAATCGAAGCAAATGCGCTGCATTTGTCCAAATTCAATTTGTTGTTTCTTTTCTTTTTCGTTATTTATGTACAAAGCCTTAAAGTGTCGCACATATTGATGTTCTGCCGTAGAGATTGATAAGCAGCTTACACGCGAGACTTTTCTAAATATTTTAAAGCTGCAGGAAATGCTGAGTAGAGATTTGTGCCATGTAAACTATAAATTATAAGCTTATACTTTTATATTTAAAAAAAAAAAAAAAAAAAAAAAAAAAAAAAGACGACAAGTGTTCAGACAAAGGCTCGTTCTTGTCTTTATTTAAATTTATGAAAATATCCATGCAAAACAACAAAAATATTTGGACAAATAAGCTTGACATATACTTTGCTTACCGCATGAAAAATTCACATGTTTCCTCTGCGGACATTCAATCGAATAGCTGCTCAAATCGTGTCAACAGTCAAAAAAAAAAACTTTGCTGTGACTTTTCCGCTGTACCAAATAATGTTTTGCAGCTGCAAATAAAGAAAGTTTCTGTATAAGCTATATATATATATATATATATATATATATATATATATATATATATATATATATATGTGGTGGTAGTGCGATTAACCTATATATATATATATATACAATATGTACATGCGTATTGCGTATATCATTACATTTACAGTGCTGCTGCATACGCGTCGTATGCGTAATAATATCGCCTCGAAGCTTCTTCCCAACTTATGCAAATGCAAAAGGCACAACACAAAAAACTAAAAGTAATAAAAAATGCTAATTTTATGTTATTGTTGCTGACTTTGACTTGGTCGTCAGCGTTTGTGCTTGTATTTTGCTTCTTCTTCTTCTTCTTCTTTATATGCATATATATATATATATATAATTTTTTTTAGCTTTGCTTTAAAATTGTCGCCGTCATTATTCGTTGTCGTTGTCGTTGTCTTTTCGTTCGCTTTTATCTTTGGCACAAAACAGGAAATGATTTATGCAAAATGGCCGACGCGCAACTAATTTAGAACTTGCCCCAGACACACACACGCACGCACACACACACACACACACACACACACACACACACCGACACACACACACACATGAGTTGTTGACTAACACAGCAAATTTGCAACGTTTTTGCCTTTTCTGCCCAGTCATTTGAGCTCATATCCTTTGGCTTATTGAAACTTCCGTTTGCCGGATATTGAACGCTTTATTTATGTGGCGCAGCTTGACTCACACACGCACACACACACACACACACACACTCGAACTTATAACGAATATTTTTTCCCACTTTAAGCGCACTTCAGTTAATTGCCTAATTGTAGCTTAATAAAAAATCAAAATCGCATTACATTTTCAGCTCAGGCAGGGCGCCCCATCTCTGCAAGAAAAACTATATAAAAAGCCAATCAAATTGATTGTATTTGATGGCACTCACACACACACACACACACACACACACACACACACACACAGGCACACGGACATACGCCCACACGCCCCTCCTTAACAAAAGCTCTAGGCATGAGCCATAAATCTTGAGCGCACTTGTGCTGCCTCTTCCACTCAGCACTCGCACCGCCTTCTACGCTCCTCAAGGCCACCTTCGGTGGCAGCTGCAATCGCCTGAGTGTCCTGTGAGTGTTTGGCATGTCCAAAATGCATTGCAAAAAAAAAGACAGAGAGAGAGAGAGAAAATGCAGACTAGAAAGAAAAGAAATGCACGAGCGGAATGCTGAGCATGAGTAGCAGCCACCCGGATGCAGCGACATATTTATGCTCTATCCCATGGCAACACTTTCTAACAGATTATCGCATTGGGTCTGCTCGCTCGCTCTCTTCCAAACTGAATTTGTGAACTTTTCGAACAAACGAATCAATTTCAATACATTTTCAAATATGAAATGCGCACAGCAATGCTCCGGCTCACATGATCCCTTCGCACGGACGAAGCTAAAGAAAACTCGGTTTAAGTTAACTTAGGCATCGCTTAAAGGCAATTCTATTGACATTCAAATAAATCGTAAGACTGCGAGGCGTATGTAAAAAGAAATAAAGAATTTATAAAACAAATAAATAACAATTTATACAAATATCATCATCAACTTGTGCAACATAGATATATGGCATAAAATTAAATATATATATATATATATATATATATATATATATATATATATATATATATATATATATATATATATATATATATTGACATCAAACAACAAAGAAAAAGTTGTTAAATATACATAAGTAAAAACCGTTAATAAAATTGATGAATATTCATGTAATAAAATGAAACAAAAACAGACAGCAAATTTTATTTACGATAAATAAATTTAAAAAAAATATATATATAATAAAAACAAAGAACAAATATCAGCTAATCCTTAACATTAAAGTATTATTAAATTTAAAAATATTAAATATTATTTTAAAATATTTAAATTAAATATTCAATTCAATTTTGCAATAATACCTGAGCTAAGGTGGGATTTACCTTATTATGGGATATACCTTATGTAATCAAATGAAATCTGTAATGCTTTATGGCTATAATTCAATCATATCTTTCGCAGACTCAACTGTTAAAGCTTAGTTCGAGTTGAGCTCAAAAAAAGACACGATTTTCATCCTAACTCCCTGTGTAGCCCTGATTACTTGACCCTTACAAACAGCTTTTGTGCAGGACAAAGCAAAGGATGATCTTAACTGTCATTGAAAAGCCAATAGGAAATTTGAATGGCAAGGGCAACATTAAGTTCACATTTTCCAACGTTTTTTATCATTATCTTATTACTTATCTGTATTTATAATAATAATCTCATACAAAGACTGAAGTTCTCAAGCTAAAACTACCTGAGTTCAAGCACAAAAGAACATAGAGATATACACTTAAAACCGATTTTGCCATCAAATTAAAATGTATATAATGAAAATTGCTCAACGCGAGATGCTTAAGTTGAGTCTGAGAATAATCATGCTCTCTTTTCTAATCTGTAAGGCGAAAGTAATGCAGCTAAGAGCAGAATGAAGGCATCTAGTTGCACTACTTTCGAGACTTTCGAGGCGCTCAGGTTTGTGGCTCCTCCCACACGCTCACCGGCTAGCTGGCTGGCTGGCTGGCTGGCTGGCATTTTGCTTGGCTGGTTATTCGTTGTTGGGTGCATTAAAAATAAACGACTGTGGGCAGCGCTCAATTTGGAATGAAATTGGCGCAAATACCAAAAATTTATACAATGGCAAATGCAGCAGCAGGAAAATAAAGGAAAGGCAAAACGAAAACAGGCCAAAAAAAAAAAAAGAAAAAAAGAAAAAAGAAGGAAGAAAAAAACAGAAAAAGTGAAATAAAACGAAAAGGAAAACACAAAAAAGCGAAAAGCAGCAGAGCACAAATTGAAAAGCCATACAAATCAAATTGCGTGGGTTGGTGTGTTGGTGTGTGTGTGTGTGTGTGTTGGTGTGTGTGTGTGCTTTTGTGGGTTATATAATTTATAAGCGGCCATCAGGAGTGCTCATTATGTGGCACAAAATAAGTAAGTGCCACTCGGTTTATACACAAAGTAAACAACGTGCCAAAATGCCTGACAATGCTCCAAGTTCCACATCAATCTCATTCCACTCTTTACCCTCACGCTTTACCTTCTCTCCCTCACTCTCTTACTCTATCTGTGGTTTTGCTTTGTGTGTGTGTGTGTGTGTGTGTGGAAAATGCATAAAAGTGACCAGCACGCAGTGGCCATAAATAAGCCTTGAAGCCCCACTCACATATCTCTTCGTTTCTCCCTCTCATATACTGTATGGCACTTAAGTTTGTTACCCAGCTCGATTTTATGTGACCCCCTCGCCCCTTCGCCCCCTCCCCACCGCGCCACCACGCCCCAGAGCCTTAACCTTTCGTTGCTCCCATTGTCTTTTTGCTCGATAATGCAATCAATTTGGCCGGCCCGTTTCGTTAGCTCAATTTCTGCATAGAGCACGGGCCCACATTACACAAAGCATTCCAATAATTCTGATAATTGGCAGTAATTTCCACAGGGCTGGCAAACAATCTGCAGCTGAATGCTTGCTTCAATGGATTACAAATTTGCTTGTGGACAGAACCTATTTTTTTGTGAGAATGAATACAGCTACAGCAAATAGAATTTCCGAAAGTGTTCCAGTTACATAATGGGTTTGTTAAAGTAATTCAAGTACATATATGGAAAAGGAAGTCATGTATTATCATCGATCAATCACAGATATCTGAGGAAGTTGTACATTTGATGATTAAATATTTCAATTTGTTCTATAATATTTAAACCAGATACTAAAATAATCTATCAGCAATTGCCAATATTTTAACATTTTGGCTGCCTGAAATAAAATAATTAAATTTAAGTTGAGTATTAAAAAAAAAAACTTGTACAAAAAATAATAAAAATTATCGATTATAAAAAAATATTGTCAAAATTTAATTTAAAATTATACAAAAAAAAATATAAAATATTAAAAAAAAAATAAAAATAAATAAAAAAAAAAAAAATAAAAATTATCGATTATAAAAAAATATTTTTTAAATTTAATTTAAAACTATACAAAAAAAAAAAATAAAATATTAAAAAAAAATAAAAATAAATAAATAAAAAAAATAATAAAAATTATCGATTATAAAAAAATATTTTCAAAATTTAATTTAAAATTATACGAAAAAAAATATAAAATATTAAAAAAAAAATAAAAATAAATAAATAAAACAAAATAAAATTTTAAATAAAAAAAATATTGAATTAAATATTTTATTAAAAAAATAAAATAAAATAAACTTAAACAATTATAATAAAAATAGTAATAAAAATATATAAACAACAAATGTTTTAGAAATTGAAGATAATTAAACTAAAATAATTAAATTAAAAGAGAAACTGTGTATCGATCATTATCTCATAGTTGAAATTTTCAGTTTGATTTGCTAAAATCACTAAATCCTATTCGTTAAGCAAATTTATTGCCAAAATCGAAATTGAAATAATTTGCAAATCGATTTGCAGCCCTGAAGCGTGAATTGCCATGGCATGGCATGGCATGGCATGGCCAAGGCAAGACTGCATAAATTATTGGCAATGCCGAGTGGAAGTTAATAGACTTTTCGCTTCTGCTAATGCAAATAGCAAGACAGTGAGTGCTGCTGCGGATGGTTGCAAAAATCAAAGAAGGAAATGCAAAGAATTTCGCGCAAAATTTAATTACTCAGAGAGCTGAGAGAACTGAGAACTGTGGACTGTGAACCGAGAACTGCATCAAAAAAAGATACGCTCAACAGCCGCTGCCATCCAAGAGTTCGGGTTCGTTTGTTTATGCATATTTTAGAGGCGAGTCGAGGCTGCACATTAACTATAGCAGCAGCGGCAGCAGCAGCAGCAACAGCAGCAGCAGCAACAGCAGCAGCAGCAGCAGCAGCCACTGCAGCAGCTGCACTTGGCATTGTTGTTGCTATTGCTGCAACAGTTGTGCAAACATAGCGCCGCAATGCCTTAATGACCCGCCGCCCTTTGACCTTTTGCCGCGCACACGCTGGCGCAAACGAACTTCGAGCGCAAGTCGTTTGCATATTCATTGGTCACTCCCATCCGCTCATCCGCCCATCCGCCCATCCGCCCCATGCAATGCTCGCTGAGTCACTGCTTTGAGCGCAAATATTCCAAGCACTTTAAACAATTCATTAATTTACATTTACAAGAGTTCTAGTATTCCGCATAGATAACAAACTACAAAACAATTGTGTAATGCAAATTTTCAAATCGAATTTATTAAGTTAGCTTTCAAAAGCAAAAGTAACTGAACTTTTTGGTGTATAAAAAATCGTTCGTTGATTTAAAGCTAAAAACTGATCTGTGAATTGAATATTGAAATAAAAATATAAAATATTAATATAAAATGAATATTTATTATAGAAGATGGCTTCGCTTGCTTCTGCGCTTTTTTAATAGAATTCCCAAATGATTACAGCGTAGCAAGGCGAAGGCGAGCAAAAGGTGGACAACTATCGATAGTCGGCGCCATCCATAGTGGCCGATAGTTTTCTGACAACCATCTATAGTGGTCGATAGTGTGCCTCCGATAGTTTTCGATAGTGCCGAGTACAAAACTGGTTAATTCTTTTTGCAAAAAAAATTAAAAAACTTTCTAAAATAATTCATAATTTTTGTTCTTTATTTTGTTTATTTTATATTAAGATTATTAAGGTTTTTATTTAAAAGGTTTTATTTGAAAATATTAAAGTGTTTCCATTATCCCCTGAGAGGCGGGTACGTCTGGCTGAAACAATTTGCCCTGCTTTGCTGAAGGCCTTTTCTGACTCGACCGACGTTGCGGGGATGCATTAATATTTATGCATTAAGGTCCTCATTTGCAACCAATTTTTGCACAAGAGGCCACAAAGGAAACTTTAGCAAATGTGACAAAAAGAAGTGAAAACCAAAACTATCGGATGCACTATCACACAACTATCGATAGTATGACATATCGATAGTGCCAAACCATCGATAGTGCTATTGATAGTTCTGCACCTCTAAGCCGAGCCAGCAGTCGATAACGATGCCTGCTCTTGAAATAGCTAAACAGACGAGCTGATCACATTCTATGTGTTCCACCTTCTTAATTTATAGATTATTAATAATCAACAAAAAGCTGATCTGAAGGGCTGCAAAGCTAACAACATTTATATATATTATAATTATGAAGTAACAGATATCATTGGCCTTTCCCGCTACAAGCTGTCGACACTAATCAACTGATATTGAATTGGCAGTAGCTTTAATTGCAGATTGCAGATTGCAGTTTCTAAACACATTTAAATAAAAATTTATTAAGCATGAAATATTTATTTAATTTAAAGTAAATATAATCCAAAAAAATCTCTTATGCAGAACAGAAAATATAAGAAACTATAAAAAAAAAGTATGTCAATAGGCAAAGCTGTTTTCACAAACAATATTAGTTTAATAACACAATATTCACACAATATTTCTCTCAAAGCACAACCTGAGCTTTTATTTTAAAATCTGGTAGCCTGGCGCAACTATGTAACTATCGAACGTTGTCAGCCCGAACGAAAATATAATAAATAGCACAAGAAAGAAAGCTATAACAAACCATATTAAAAGGTATTTGGAGAATATGTGATTTGAGCTATTTTTTTAAGAGAAATATTTCTTTTTGAAAGAGGAATAGAGAGACAAAAGAATTCCCATTTGCTACTCTGTGATGTAATTGGGAAACGAATTTCTACAAGCATTTATTGATATTGATTACACACACACACACGGCAATACAGTCGCACACACATACACACACACCAACTGGTCATGCAATCATTTCAAGCAATTTCCTTCTACATTTTGCATAGTGCCGACAGGGGTCTGGCGGTGGAGCGCGGCGCCCAGTTTACAGTCTGAGCCGAAAAGTATGCTACAACTTTTTGATTTATATAGAGATTGATGCAGAGAGGTGTTTTAGCACATCGGCAGCACACAAATTAAGCAGAAAATAACAATAACAAGCCAAAAGCAATGTGAATGAGAACGAGAATGAGAATTAAAATGAAAATGAAAACTCATGATGGTCATCATTTTCAAGCTAAATGCTTTCGCCCATTTCGCACCGCCCCGCACCGCCCCGCCACGCCCGCCTCGCCCGGTAATTGCCAACGAACAAAATGCCTTTGCTTTCTGCTCTGTGCAATTTTCCCATTTGCAGTGTTTAATGGAAAAATCAAGCCATCAGTTTTTCAGTGTGCTTATGTTTTCCCAGCTGCAGCATCTTCTTCTTATTCTACCCATTCACTCTGCTAATTGCAACAACAATTGCAATGCAGCACTAACTGAATCTGATGGCAAGAACTAGGCCATAGCCATAGAGTGTGACAGAGACAAAGCGAGAGAGAGAGAGAGAGAGAGAGAGAGAGAGAGAGAGAGAGCGACACAGAGACAGATAGCGCTGTCACGCCCCCCTCGGGCGTTTGGATAACAAGCTGGGTGCAAATTTTACAAATTATAATCGTCATTTGTCATGATGCTGGAACTCAACAAGGACACAGACTCGGACTCGGACTCGGACTCGGACTTGGTCGCTAGCCCAGGCCCAGGCCTTCACCCACATCGTATTTTTATTGACACATTGAAATGACAAGGGACACGAAAACAGAGACAGACGCGCGAGACACAGAGAAAGAGAGAACTAGAGCGACAGCTACTGCAGCAAACTGAATTAGTAATTCAGTTAAAATCCAACCATCTGGATCATAGTCTAAGTCAGGCACGTCGTCGGCAACGCACTCCAAAGATTTCCAAGCCGGGACGACATTTTTGCAGCGTATCGAACAGCATGCCGCCAAATGCAGCGCGCATTGTTACGCTTAGATCTTCGATATGGCCGATGTCACAGTATGCCATCAGACCGCTGCCCAGCAGCTTCTCGCAAGGTGTTCCAGCCACCAATGCCGGCTCGTAAACGTAAACAGCGACGCAGAGACGCAACTGCTGACGTAGCAGCAGCCACGGTATCATCGCTTTCCAATTCACCTGCGTCATATCCAAGTCATCCTGCTCTTCGAACAGCAGCTCCAGCTCAGTGTAGCCCAAGGGTTGTGTGCACAAGCCAGGCCAAAGGCAGCTCAGCAGCCAGAGTTTTAGCCAAACAGACTGCATTTTATCTATAGCTGCTCTCTCTCTATATATATATATATATATTGTATACTTTTCAACTGATTTCTATTTCGTTTTCTTTATGCTTTCTTTTCAGTAATTAATATCGCGTTCGCTCGCATCGAAGCTTCCACACAAACTGTGCACTACGAACTACGTGACTTAACGTGCCAAAGGCGGTAGTCTTATAAGGTCGCTCACAATTCGATTCAACTGCTGACGTTCTGTCGGGCATGAGGATTGTTTATAATAATCGCAGCTTGCGTCAACTTAGCTTTGTAGCGTCCAATTCGTATTCGAACTCGAACTGTACTTGATAACTGCGTGACAGTCGATAGGTTGCTGACGGCATAGACAAAGCTTGGACTACAGTGTTTGAATCATTACTTATGTTTGAGTATTTATATATATATATATATATATATATATATATATATATATATATATATATATATATAGTCAGCAGAATATATTGCTAAGCTATGTATAATATAGTAGGTATAATATAAATTCATAAGGGTCAAGCCCCTTTTGTACAGGAGTAGACTCAAACCCACTTTTGCTTGAAGTGTGAAAGATAATAAGCTGTCAAACTCATGTAGAATGATAGAGCAGAGTAGGTAGGAAAAACACAGGGCTCAAACCCACCTCTAAATAGATAAGTAGCTCTTTCTTATTTGTAGCTCTTTCATATTGTTATAAGTTTTAATAAAAAATAAATAAAATGCCTTGAAGCCCTGTTAAACACTATATAGAACAACTAACTACATTTATATATATATATATAAGTAGAACCTAAAACACAAAACGCTACAAAATGTTAGGAAAAAAAGTGCTGAGTTCAAATCTATTTTAAATTCAAAGTCACAGATAAAACTCTGCCTGCTAAATTAATTTTTTAATATTTTTTTTATCATTTTTTTTAATAATTTAAATAAATATATATATAATATATAAATAAATAAAAATATAAATATTAAAAAATTATAATACAAATTTATACAAATTATAGTAAATAATTAGAGCAAAAGCGCATTTGATAGTCGCACTAGCCGAACAATTTTCCAAAGTTAACCGAGTTAAAAAGTTGTTGAAATGCAATTTGATGATTCTTTAAGTCAGTAACTCCATGGACAGAATTTGTGCAGAAGAATAAAATATATATATATATGAATCGGAGACTCTGAATATGCATTGCAGCGAATGCGAATGCGAATGCGAATGTTTAATGCTTAGCTGGGTTTTAATTTCAAGCTGGCAAACAGGCTACGTGACTTGCAAGCGGTTTCGAATGCAGCACGTGGCATGGCAAAGCTTTTATACAACCAAAGCTCGATTTGGCAGAAGAATTTAGACATTTGAACAAACAAAACAATGGAAAATATATATAAATATGTATACAAATATTAAATTTAAAATTGAAGATTGAACTAAATGCAAGTTAATATCTCTAGTTTTTATATTTGATATAACCAAATATAACTTAGAGATACAGAGGGAAAGAGAGAGAGAGAGAGAGAGAGGGGAGAGAGAACAAAGCTTAGCGTGCAGCAGCTGCTTCGCTTCTTTGTCGTTCAAATGAACAATCTCAACAGTTCATTTGACGCAACAGTTCATTTGACAGAACTTTTCAATCAAATTTATGCTGAATCAATACCAGAAATATATTTGTTTTATATTTCTTTTATTATTTGTTTGTGAGTGTTTTTTTTTTATTTTTGAGCACATTTTCAAATGGACAAATTTCATTATAAATTGATATTAAAGTGCACTCAATTATCCATTTAATGTCGCTTAATTTTGAATTCAGCAAGAAATCTATAAATTGATATTTATGCAACTGAAAACGAACGTGAATAATTGACCAGTAAAAATCATAATGGATATGCAGACACGAACATTTTAATATATATGTATATAGATATATATGTATAGATATATATATTAAATCATTTTCGACTAAAGTTGTTGTTTTTTTTTTATTCTCAGTTGTTGTTTTCGTATAGAATTCATTTTCGTTTTTGCCAACGCCAGCAACAGCTGCAAAATAATATTTGCATAGATTTTTATGCTCGACCCATAAATCGCTGGCAAAAAGTCAAACTAATAAATGTCGAAAGGACATGCAGAGACGCATTACACAACTAATTGGACCTGTGGCAGGGAATATGAGGCGGGCGAGACGCGCTGCGGGCTGCAAGGTTCGGGTTACAGGATATGTGGCTGCAGCTGTTGCCCGAAAAGGGGGCAAGCCCCTGCCGTGCCCAGCTCAAAAAAAAAAAAAAAAAAAAAACGAGCATTCTAATCGGATGTGCCAGACTAAAAGATACCCTGACCCATAACAAATGTGCTTGCTGTCGTCTCAGCATTCCATCGTCCTATTGCCAAAAGCAGTTGAAACGTGCTAGATACAAAAGTGTTAGAGTTGCGCGTGTCCAAACAGAGGTTGAGCTACGCTCAATCTATTCTGCTGCCTGCAGCTGCAGCCACATCAATTAAAAACTAACTTTTTCTTCCGCCTGTTACATGCCAAGCCACAAAAACTATATACCTCATTTATCTAGGGAATTACGAGAAATGATATGTAAAAAGCAGACGTATATTTAAATTATAATTTTTTAATAATAATAAAACGAGCAAAGCTGCAAATTCAGCTGCGGTTGCAGGGCGGAAAAAAAAGGAGCGGGCGGCTGGCACTGGGGCGTGAGCTGTGGGTTCACTGGAGCGCTACGTGGTATACGCCACCATCCACAAAATGGCGTTGCGGCCATTTGCCATTTGCCATTCGCCATTCGCCGTTGGCCGGAAACAAATTACAGCAAACAATTTAAAAAATGTTTGCAAACAACACGAACAAACAGGGAACAACAAAAGCAACAACAACAACAACAACCAGAACAAAAGTGGAACTACACACAAAAAAAAGAACCAGCAGACAGACGGAAACGTTATCTAGGCAATGGAAGAGACAAACGAACAGACGGAGCGACGTAGCGACGGACAGACAGACAAGCGGATATACCATGGAACACTTGGCCAAACAGCAGCGCCCAAGATAAAAAAGAAAAAAACAGAAAGTCCTTTCAGTGCCAGAGACGATGTCCTGGAACTAGTTCCTGCTGCTGCTGCTGCTGCTTCAGATCCTCCTCGCTGGCTACTTCTCCTTCCGTTTAACCTTTTCGTTTCACTTAGTTAAGCAAAAAATGAAATTTTTATTGCCAAAATGCATAAATGAATAGAAAATAGTTACACAAACCAAAACAGGGCCAAAATCCACAGCAGCAGCCGCAGCCGCAGCCCAGTCTGAAGAGTCGAGCTAGCCAGGACAGACACACACACACACACACACACACACAGCAAACTCTTTGATTTTCTTTTTTTTTCTGTGCTGCCCTGTGCGCTATTTTTAGAGAGTCTCTCAAAGCGTGCTACGTGCCACACCTAAGCAAAATGTTAACCTCAGCACTAAATCTGAACTCGTCTAATAACTTGGGCACTGCTTGTTTGTTTTTCATAATTTTCTTATACCCTACTATGAGCTAGCATAGCTTGGGCATACAGCTGGAGAATTTAGAGAGATTTAGTTCATGAAGCTGGAGACACTCGGTGGACCCACTTGCTTATTAATGTGTCTCTAATATATATAGAGTTTAAGTGTATAACTATAGATGGAGCGAGATAATAGATAAAGATAGTTAGACAATATGTTGATAGAGTATAGACAGATGCCGATCTATCCCTCCATCTATACTACCTTTCAGTTAGCTATCTTTAAGTTCTATATACAGCTGTGTTCATAAAAATAGTAGTGCGACTGAAATGTTGGCCAACAACTGAAAACAATTTGAAACGAGTGGAAGGATAAAATATTTATCAAATTTAAATTTAAATATTTATTTAAATTGTTTACATAATACTTTGCTGACCAACAGTTCACTCGCACTACTATTTTTATGAACACAGCCGTATAGATTGATAAGGAATAGATCAAGTCTAAATGGATTACTTATGTTGGACAGATTGCAAAGATGCATGGCATATATATATAGATAGATAGTCCAATGACAAGGTATAGTTAAAAATAGCATAGATGGATGGAGCATATATATATATTCAGATATATATATTTACATATAGAATGCACTTAGACATCGTCTAGATCCATAGAGCATTCAACTTTCATAATCTGTGGTCAAGTCTTCTCTCCTAGTCATTGCTGTTTGTTTCACCTCGTTTGTGAAGTCAGCCAATTTTTTAGTTTTTCTTTTTCTATTTTTTTTTTTTTGTTGTTGCTGTTCCTCTTGGGCCTGCAATGATTTAGACATTAGATGCGGGAGCGGCAAAAGGCAAATGGGAAATGGCAAAAGGCAAATTGAGCTACACACAGGGCGGTGCGCCTTCAATCAGGCAGGCCAAGTACTTGCACCACTTTGCTGCGCCGTGCCCACTCCACAGTCGCACAGTCCCACAGTTCCGGCTGCTTTCAGCTCAGACACATGCGTAACTTTTTGCAACATTTCAATTAACAAATAATAAACAAGCTGGCAACAAAAAGCGCCTAAAAACACTCAAAAACTTGCACTAAAAAATGAAAATAAAGAAACAAGTGCAAAAAGTTGTTTCGTAAGCAAATCAGAAAGTCATCAGAGTGCCAAAAATAGGCAAATGTTTCGAAGCCAATTTGCATCTGGGCCGATGAGGAGGCGCCACAGCCAAGGGAAAGTTCAACGAGCAACGAGCCTTCGCACATTGCCTGTGCACTTTAAAAGTAATTTATCCTTTTCCAATACCCTGTAAGCAATGCGCGTGAAGGCTATGCTAATGGTGGCCGTGTGCATGTCAGAAAAGTTGTATGATCCATGTGATAGCTCTGTCCATACAAATATCGGCTAACTCGATTCAGCTTTATGCAACTGTTTGCTTGAGGCGATATTCTTCGATTTGTATCTTAAAAAGACGTCTGGACCTAACTGAGCCATGCCTACTCACTATTTGCGTGACATGCTACAATCGATAAATATCGACGTAGGTACTTTTGTTTAGACCTCTCCAACAAGCATGCAGCTGAGAAGGTGGCTTGAGCTGATCAGGTCTCTTTCTCTAATCCTCTCTATGTATATGTCTTCTCCTCTCTCTCTCTCTATGTATCTGTCTTTTCCTTTCTCTCTCTATCTCTCTCACACTTTTCTGTCTCTCTCTTTCTCTCTCTCTGTAACTGTGACCTTCTTACACTTTCTTTGTCTCTCTCTCTCCGACTCTCTCTGACTCTCTCTGTCTCTGACTCTCTCCGTCTCTCTCTCTCTCTGACTCTCTCCGTCTCTCTCTCTCTCTGACTCTCTCCGTCTCTCTGACGCTTTCTGTCTCTCTAACTCTATCTATGTCTCTCACTTTCTCTTTCTCTCTATCTCTTGCTCTCTACCTCCCTCTCTCTCTCTCCTCTCTCTCTCTCTCTCTGTTTCCCTCTCTCTCTCCTGTCTCTATGTCTCCCTCTCTCTTGCTCTCTCTCTCTCTCTCTGTCTGTCTCCATCTCTCTCCTCTTTCTCTCTGTCACTCTCTCTTTCTCTCTCTGTCTCTCTCTCTCTCTGTCTCCCTCTCTTTCTCTCTCTCTCCTCCCCCCATCGACAGGGTATCTGCTAGTCGCTCTCTCCTCATTAACGTGTCTCTTTTTTTGTCCATTTCGCAGGACTCGACATGCCATTTGCATAAAACTTGCATGTGCCTCAAGTCCCGTTGGCATAAAATCCACTTTGTTGGTAGCATCAAAAATTGCAACTGTCTTCAGTAGTTACTTTTGTTGTTGTTGTTGTTGTTGTTGTTGCTGTTGTTGTTGCCTTCTGTGTACTGTTTGTTGTTGGCATTGTTAATTGCAGCGCTGCTTACGGGTAAGTTTTCAATAATGCGGAAAGCATGTAGCCAGCAAATTCCTTTTGTGCATCAATCTCTAATGACTTTCCTTTGTTCAACCCCGAAAAAAAAGAAAGAAAAAAAAAAGAATCTCGAATCTCGAGGAAAATGTTAAGAAAATGTGTCAATTTGAGAACTTACTTACCAAAGTGCCGGCCAAGTTAGCGTGTAAATATATGCTTAACGCTTCACATTGAGCGGATGAGCCGCACTTGAGTGAAAGTTTCATTGAACCACTAAGCGCATAGGACAACCCCCTATGCAAAGTGAAAGTCAAAGCGGAAAAGGGGAAACAAAGAACTTTACAGCTGCTCGACACTATTTACAAGTGTTGGTAATTAGACGTGCGCGCTGCGGGTTAGCCCTGCTGCCGTCTATGGCCATAATTAGCTTGTAATGATCATATTTTGGCCTGGTCTTGGCTTCCATTCACTTTCAGTTCAATTGCCGATAGATAGCAGCTCCCTGCATTAATTAACGGCCCAGTGCACACCCTAGGCGCACTCAATCATGGCTAAATTCCGTTTGGCTATAAGCAAATAAATCTGAATGCAGCAATCAAGACGGTAATTAATGTAGAACTGTTCATGCGGAACACTGAATGCCCTACGCAAGGAATACCCTGCGTAACTTATTGAGTAGGTAATGCAAAGACTCTATTGATTGATCATTGATTGATTGAGTGATTGATAGATTGACTGATTGAGCTGTAAAAGCAAATAAAAACGAATTCTACAGCGATCATTCAGTTATAATGTGAATGATAAACGCTGAATACCCTGCGAAGTTGTAAAAGCAAGTTATATGCTCTGACTGACTGATTGATTGACTGATTGAGTGACTGAGTGAACAGTATAATTCTGAATCAGCATTCAAGACGGAAGCCAATTACTAATTTAGCTAAAGAAACTTGATAAGAAAACAGAACTATTTGTTCTAATTGATTGATTGGCTGACTGATTGACTGATTGAACAAAACGAATAGTAAAATATATTCAGACTAAAATTTTTAGATCAAAACCAATTATTGATTGTGCTGGGGAAACTTTGATCACTTGAATGACTTTTTATTCCAATTGATTGATTGATGGATTGATTGAATGATTGATTGAATGGTAAAAGCAATAAAAACTGAATTCTGCAGTGATAATAACTCTGAATAGCTGTGCTCAGGTCGAAGAGAAGTGCATTTTTTGATTGATTGATGAGTTGATTGACAGATAAATTGAATACTTGAGACATTAGCATGATCAAAAATTGACTGATTGAACAATTGATCAAATTTTCATGCCCAGCACAAGTTGTCTAGGCAAGTTACCTATGCCCATAAAAAAAAAAACTGTAGGGTATTATATACCCAACTGAACGCTTGATGATTTGTACTTGCAGCTGAAGCCTAACTCAACTCAACGCTAACAGCTTACTCCACGTATGCGCATGTGAGGGCTTCAAGCACTTCTAGCTAACACACACACACACACACACACACACACACACACATGCATAGACACATATATGTATGTATGTTGGCATATGTATATGTGTGTGTATGTGTTAGCAAACAAGTGCAGAGCTGCATATCGATATTTGTTTGCGTTGCGCGTGAATGAGCCAATGAATGATTGGAAAACTGTGAATGATTGAAGGCTTTTGTCTGAGTATAATTTAATTAAACAAATCAAAGCTGGGGCTGTTTGTATATTTCTCTCTGTATGTGTGTGCGTGTGCGTGTGTGTGTGTGTGTGTGTGTGCGTATGCTTATCCGGGGTGTCAAATGGGTGTTGTTTGTGCACGTTCCGGAAGTGAAAAGAGTATTTTCGACTTATGCTCCTTTTGTATAACACTCTATAGAAGAAAGAGAGTTATTGTTTGGAATATATATACATATATATATATATATATATATATATATAGATATTCATGTCTGAGAAAAGCTTGAGATTATATAGCTACATCCATGATCATAGTTGCCAGAGTCTTACAGCTGGCATCACTCCGGAATCGCTTTTATTTTGATGCCGCCCATTGTCGTTTGAGTGGCGAGCATTAAACGGTCGCCTATGGCCGCCCGCCGCATCCTTAATTGTTTTTTTTTTCTTCTCCTGTTAATTGAAAATGTGTTCAGCGAATGCGAACAAATAGCTGGAGGCGGGGCAGCGCCCATTCAGCGCTTTAAATAATTAACAGGTCTTTGCACGCTTCCGCATTGTTGTTAACGCATACATACACATACATACATATACACATATGTATATATATCCGAATATATATCTGATTGTAATTGTTTGTACACGTGCAGCTTTATATATATATATATATATATATGTATATATGCATAGGTAAACATGCGATTTGTGTCGACATTTTGGGCACAATATATTGTATATTAAATGCTTAAACATTTGCTCTGTTTTTTATGCTCTTGGAGAAATTAGCTGAAAGTGCGAAAAATATTTGACAAAAACGGGTGTTTGGAATAATTACCATATTTTATGGCGTTTTTATGATAATTGAAAGAGTTTTATGATTTATATATTTATATATCATTTGCATGCGTATTAACACATTCGATTATTTATTGCATATTTTAAGCCTAAATGCATTGCATTTCAAATTTATTGCTTAGTTTTTTTTGTGCCTTTGTTGTTGTTTTTGTTGTTGTTGTTGTAATCTAGTCTGAATAATCAGCTGCATTTTAATCTTTATTGTTACATTTTTAGTTACAACAACAATTTGAATAGTTTCAATGGAATTTCAACAATTTTCAACAAGCTCAACTTTTGCATATTTTATGATTGGCTCTTAACGGCAAAGGCTAAACGCAGCATTTGCATAGCTAACACGTAAGATTGAGCGTGGCGGGAGTGCGCGACTAGAAGATGCCCGGGCCGACTGACTATTTCTATATGTAAGAAGAAGTTTCTATCTTTAGGTATTTATTGTTAAGTAGAAATAGTAAATTTTACGTTAGCTCTTAATATGTTCCACATATACTCAACTATCTGAAATTTTAAATCGATTTTAACCGACTTTGTGGAAATTGCTTAGAACGAATCGATAATCTAAATCAGATTTGGGAACTATATCTACAGAAAGAGAGAAGCGCTAACGAACAGACGAAGTAACATGACAGCCTCTGTTAATTCTATATATATATATATATATATATATATATATATATATATATATATATATATATATATATTTAGATATATATACAGCTGAGTGCGCTCGAAATCTTGAACAGAAAAATGTTGATAAAAATATTTTGAAAATGACAGTCGCACTACTATTCTTATGAACACAGATATTTGGTGTCAGCCTGCCGCCTACTGCCTACTTTTGCTAAATGAATTTTAGCAAAGCGAATATACCCCATTTACTCAATTGCAATGGAATTCCAATTATATATCTAAAACATTTCTAATATATAAATAACTACAGTTATTTGCAGTTTCTGTTCATTATCAGATGTGTTAACCATAGAGAAGCCTTGAAACCGACTTGGCATTAAGCGCAACAATTAAAATTCATGAAAATGTTGGCAATGCGCTAAAACCGCAACAATTTCAAATGCCAAATGCATTGCGTTAATTTTTGCTTATGCGCCAGTCAAGTCAACCAACTGGCAAAACCTTTAAAATGCGTGCTAAATATTAAATGCGAAATGCAAAAACAATGCGTTTACAACATTTTATGCAACCTAATGGCCGTCACATTCCAAAATGGCGCTGCGTCCGGAGACAAAATGGCGAATGCAGCGGACAGCGAGCAGCGAACAGCGAGCAGCGTGACCTTGTGCAAAAATGGCAAGGCAATAATAAATGGTCCTTCTTCTGCCAGCAACACATGCTGAGCGAATCTTCAGTGTTTGCACCAAAACAAAAAACGGGAAGAACAAAGTGAAACCTGTAAACAGGATGTCAAGAAAACAGGGTGCTGCAGCCAATAAGCAGCATAAGTGGCTTTAGCTTGACTGAAGCAACTAGGAAATCTGACAAAAAAAGAAATAGGAAATCAATATGAAGAGCATATCTAGATCGTATATTGTATTGCTCAAAAAAGGTTCCATTGCACAAGTGATTCGAATGAACAGGTTCACTGTGCCGTGAATGATATGAATCAGTTCAGCAGGCGCATAACTTTTTGCTCAGTAGCTCAATCGTTCATGAAGCAATTCCTTTGAGTTATAACTTTGCTATGGGGCAGTTCAGTTCAGGTATGGAGCGACTGCAAAGCTGAATAGTTCAGCAGCACAAATAGTTCATGATGAATGATTGACGAACTGGTTCACCAAGTGAGCTAATGAATACGAAATGAATACATTTTAACAAAATTGTTGACAACTTTGAATGCGCAAAGTGCTGAAACAAGTGAACTAGTTAAACAAACAACTTATTCACTAAATTGAACTAGAATTGCAGTATGAAGAAGTTAAAAGCTCATGAATGACGAACTGGTTCATCAGGTGAACTAATGCATATAACAAACAATACTTTTTACAACTTGTCTTGTTCGTTAGCTTCTAAGCTGAGTGAACTAGCCGCAAACTTCATTTATTAAAGCTGAAGCAGTCATATATGAAGTCAAGTAGAAACTAGAACTTGTGCCCTTTTTATCAAGTGAAATGAACTAGTAGAGCCTAAGCCAAAATATATATATATATATATATAAGTTGGCACATCCGTCAAGATAGATCGATAAGAGCTATATAGTCGGTATACACAAGTCTATTCAAATATCATATATATATATATTAATATTCTTCCATATTCTATGAGCTTCACATCAAGCTCGCCAGCTTTTTAAGACTACCCTAGCATACATTTAGTCTATATATATTCCAAGTCTTTATCATTTCCATCTGACTCTTAGGCAAGCCTTTAGCAAGCACTTCTCGCTCTCTCTCTCTCTCTCTCTCTCTCTCTCTCTCTGCGGGATATATGAATGTGAAATTGGCTTAAATGGACATTGCAATGGAAGAATAGCAAAACACACGAAGGAAAAAGGAAAAAGCGAGAAAACATTTCTAAACTTTTCACCATTTTGACATTTCGCTAGCTTTAAAAACTTTGACGCGTCGCGTTTTTCCGAGCTAGAAAAATCGCTGGGAAAAATCACAAAACTATTTGCGACTTATCGCCGAAAAAAAAAGAAAAAAAAAAGATGGGCCATTGAATAAATATCAAAAGCAAATGGTCATAAATATTTCTGATCGGCTTTTCATGCCCATCTCTCTCTCTCTTTTTTCTATTCATTTTTTGTTGGGCTTTGCGGCCGCAATATTTTTTTATGGTATCTTTGCACATGGCGCAACAAACGGAACAAAAAAAAAATAGAGAGAAAGAAAATGATTATTTTTAGAGAGATGCGAGACACGTTAAAATCATTTATGCCGCTTAAAAAGCCACAAATGTTGGCTGGTATCCCGACTGCGCCCGCCTGACAGACAGCTGAGCAATGTGGACTTTTCCGTCGTTGCTGTTGCTGCTGTTGTTGTTGTTGTTGTTGTTGTTGCTACGTTTTTTGTTTTGCAAAGGGGATTTGCACGGCTGTAAAGCGAACGCTGAACAGTGCGAGCAACAATGCTCGCATATAACGCATACGCCGCGTACACTTTTTACGACGATAGAAAACGCGACGCGACGCGACGCGACGCAACGCGAGCGGCTTTACGATGTCCGCATCATTTGATTTTATTGCAAATGGGCCGACGGCCCGAGCGGCTCGCAAGTGCCAAAAAAGCAAAAAGCAACAAAGACACAACCAAACAAAAATCATAAAGAAAAACAAAAAACAGAGAAAGAGTTTTGTAGCTTAGAGACTGTTAGAGACTAGAGCAATACTTTGGCTACCCAAAACAAGAGCTAAAATATATAAACGAAGTGTGGCCAAGGTGAAACCGGCGACTAAAGCACCTCTTTGGCAAGTTGTTCCGGATGCATGGGCGCAGATGGCTCTGAAGCGTTGCCAGGACCCCAATTGACTCCATGCGAAGCTGTTCTAGCTAATAGGGGCTTCGCAACCAAATATCAGTTCATACGTAACATAGTTAAGTCAGTAAACTGAATTCTGTTAACATATTCAAGATTTTTGATTGTTGCTACTATTATTTTGAACAGGACAATTTCGCCATTTTTATCATTTCTTACATCAATTTAGAAATGAAAGCAGTTTTTTGATAAAAATAAATAATAAAAAAATTATAGATCTGATATTATTTATCAATCTTTGAAATCAGAGCCTATATGCGCTGCTATTATTCTGAACACAACTGTACATAGAAAATACTATTTTATTTTAAATTTAAATTGATTTATTTAAGAAACAACACAAATTAGTGAGAGAGAAAACAAGTTAGAGCGCTCCAGTCGCGGCTGCTCGACTAGGAGATACCCTGAACCCTGCCAAGAGCTGATATCACAGTCATGCTTCGCTTCTATTATGTATGCATGAAAAGGTCAAAGCACACTCGAACAAAGAATTGATGAACTCGTGCTGCGTTTAGTATAGAAGAATGAATATACATTTCAAATTTCAGATCTCTAGCGTTTGTGGTTTACGAGATCGCTGCGTTCATGCGGACGGAGAGAGGGACAGACGGACGGACATAGGGACAGACAGATGGACGGACAGACGGACGAACATAGGGACAGACAGATGGACAGGCGGACGGACCAACGGACAGAGGGACGGACATAGGGACAGACAGATGGACGGACAGAAGTCAGACGGACGGACATAGGGACAGACAGATGGACGGACAGAGGGACAGACGAACGGACAGAAGTCAGACGGACGGACCAACGGACAGACGGACGGACAGAGGGACATATTGACAGACAGAGGGACAGACAGACGGACGGACGCACAGAGGGACGTAGAGGCGGACGGACAGAGGAACGGATAGACGAACGGACATGGCTACATCGACTCAGCTTTTCAGCCTGATCACGAATATATATATATACTCCATGGGCTCTGCCACGCCTCCTTCTGCCTGTTACTTACTTTTCAACAAGCCCATTATACCCTGATTTGCCATCTTAAACGGGTTTAGAGTATGAAAAATGGTAATACTATTTTTGGCAACGACTTGCCGCCTGCTGTCGATGCTTCTAACTGCTCTTAGCTACACCTTCAACTATAGCTAGATTAATGGCTGCATTGCTTTGCAGGGTATTGCAAGTAAATCAATTTACGCTGTGCGCCGTGTCATGTGGTTCGGTCTGTTTTTTGTTGGCGTATGAGCCATGCGAATGTTGGCCCTGTCCTTGAGCCAGTTGTGCGGCCATTTGTTTGTGATTAATGCGATGATTGCGACAATGGCGCGAGTGCAGCGATGCGCAGCACGTCAAATGCAAATAACCCGCCGGCCTGAATATAATCAAATCGAAAATGGCAACAACAGCAACAACAGCAACATCAAAGTTGACGTCAGCGACGGAAGCTGCAACACAGCAAATGAAACAAAACACAGAGCCAAGCCTAGCCAAGGCGGGCCTAGCCTCCAGGGCCTCCAGGGCCTCGGCAAAGGGTGGGAGGCTGCGTGTGCCAAGGCCAGACGAATATCAATTAAATTATGGAAGGTGCAAGGAAGGCGCTTCGACTGCTGCAACTGCTGCTGCCTACATGTGTCTGCCTCTGCTCGACTCGCAGGCTTCATGTTTTTTCCATTTTATTGACATTTTCTATTTACCACCGGACAGGACATGGAATAGGATACAGTAGAAGGCGGCAAGACAGCGGGAGCAGCCGGAACAGCCGGAACATGAAATCAAAATTCGACAGGTTATTTCTATTTGTGACAAAATATCTCATACTTTGGCATGTCACATTGCTGGCTGAGCTGGCAGATGTATGCGGGAAAATGGGTTAAGGAAAACGCGTCAAAAAAAATACTTTCATGTCTTTTTTGTTTTAACTTTATATTTCGAAAACAAAAGAAATGTGTCTAGAAAAAGCAATGCAAAGAAACTATGTAACAAATAAAGAGAAGTGCAACGGCCGGGAGGGAGCGATACAGAGAGAGAGAAGGAGAGATAGAGCGAGAGAACAAATATAGCGCGACTAGGCGGACTTAGAGGAGGACAGCTAGAAAGGGAAATATATGCGATCGTGGGTAAAACAAGTGAAAGTCGAGAGTAGAGAGATAGAGAAAGAGAGAGCGAGACACAGAGATGCAGAGTCAGAAAGAGAAATTGATAGAGAGAAAAGTAAACAAAGCGAGATAGAGAGGATGAAGGGAAAGAATAAAGTGCGTGAAGGAGACAGAGAGAGACGATAAGGGACAGAGAGAGAGAGAGAGAGAGAGACACACGAGATGAGAGAGAGAGAGAGAGACACGATATGAGAGAGAGAGAGACGAGATGAGACTAAACTAAGTGAGCCGAGAAGATGAATAAAAAGAGTTAACGGCATTTCGAGAGTTAATAACAACTCCATTTAGAAGGGCAACCAACATTTGATAAGCTGGAAAGCGAAGCGAAAACTACAGAGAGAGAAAGAACAGAGCAGCAAAGGAAATAGACAAAAAGCACGACCAACGCTTTAGTTCATAAAAAAAATGTCCACTAGCCACCACTATACATGTAAATGTACTTAAATATTGTATGTATATCAAGAATCTACTTACAGACGCCATTTTTATTTCACATTAGTTCACACTTACACTAAAAAAAAAAAAACAAAAAAAAAATTAAGCCGCATGGACTTAATTACGAAGATTTTTTGATCACAACGTAAAAAATCGCTTCACTTGGCCGCACATCTATTTAACCATATCTAATTCAACATATCACTTAATTATTTGAAATATTTAACCTATATCAGACGCCATTTTTTATTTTAACTTCACATTTGCACCACAAAAAAAAAATGAAAAAAAATCTAAATCGCATATTCATCATGCTATTGAGTTAATTACACAATTTCTTCGATCACAAATCACTTCACCAAGCCGCGCATCTATTTAACAATATCCAATTCAACACATTGTTTAATTACTTGTAATATTTAGCTTAAATCAAAGTAAAACTTTCTTTGCTAATTTTTGCGGTTCTTATTGCAGACACTTTATCGATACTTGTGGCGGTCGCCCAACAAACGATAGTTACGATCGATATTCATAGCGATCTGGCGGGTAATTGTGAAATTACGAAATTCTGTTACATCGCCATGTTACGCATTTTGTGGCAAATATCGATAAAAATGCAACTGTTGCATGTAAAATCTAAGATACACGTTTGAGTGACCATATATTATAATTAAAATTCAAGTGGCACATAAGACAACCGAATTAATCTAAGTTAATTAATACATTTCTACAAAATGGCATATAATATAAAAACATTACACAGAATATTGAAACATTTTAATAAATTTGAATAATATATATAACGGAAACATTGAAAATCTTAAATAACATTCAAATAGTGCGCGCCAGATATCGATAGCAAACAGCTGTGCGCAATCAAAATTTTAACAGCCCTGCTTTTGTCGTGCCCAAGGATTAACTTATTAGTAAATAGTAAATAATTATTAGTTGCATTGAAATGTCAGTCTGCACAGCAACTGAGATTGCAGAGAAGCGCCGCATTGCGCTAGCCAAACTGCAGGCTAAGAAAAACCAAATACCAGCCATTAATTCAAACACAAATGCAAGCGAACAATTGGGCGCAAAATCTGCGTCGAATTTTTACCGTTCGCCGCCTTCAAATAATACAAAAACTGTGAGCAATAACAACAACAACAATATCAGTCAAAACAAGAGTTCCTCCTTTCTAAATGCGCTCAAAGCTATAAAGTCAACAAGTACGCGTGAATTGGGACGCGCCGCCGCTCATCCATACCAACGACACAATGGCGCAAGCAAACCCAACCTCGCCCTGAGTCCGGAGAAGCAGCAGCCGGAGCAGCAGGTGGCGTCCGTTTTCACAAAGTCCATTACTTGTAAAATACATTTGATAAGCGCACAGCGTTTCGTTGTGGTGGCTTCGGGCTACCACGAGCAATTGATTCAAGTCTTCAAGAATATGCCGAGTAAATCGTATGATGCACAAACGCGCAACTGGGACTTTGATCTCAAGGATTACCAGCTGCTGCAGCAGCATGTGGCAGACCTTAAGCCTGATGTGGTTATTGGCAACATACCTAAGAAAGTTCTTGATCTGTGCCAGCGTCCGGCAAAGCCCTTGGAAAGGAGCGTCTTGGGTTCCATTGAAAGGAAGCTGGCGGAGAAGCTGATGCCCTTCCAGGAAGAGGGCGTGTGGTAAGACAGCCAAGCTACAATTACAAAGATTATCAGCTATATGTGTCCAATACTTTTTCTCTCCTGCAGCTTCTCGATAGCGCAGCAGGGCCGCGTCATGATCTGCGATGAAATGGGCCTGGGCAAGACCTATCAGGCCTTAGCCGTAGCCGACTATTTCAAGGAGGATTGGCCACTGCTCATCTGCACGACGGCCAGCACACGCGATGCCTGGGCCAAGCACGTCACAGAGCTGCTGCCCTCCGTCTCGGTGCACAGCATCCAGTTGCTGACCAACAATAATATGTATGTGGTGGATGCCAAGATTCTCATAACCAGCTACAACATGATGGAACGCTATATGGATAAGCTAATGGAGCGAAAGTTCGGCTGCGTTATCTACGATGAATCGCACACTCTAAAGAACAGCAAAGCCAAGTGCACAGCTGTGGCCAAGCGACTGGCCGATCAGGCTAGGCGCGTTATCCTACTGTCCGGCACGCCTGCGCTCTCGCGTCCCCTGGAGCTCTTCACACAGATACAGCTGGTGGACAGTCGCTTTATGAACTTCATGGAGTACAGTATGTCTGCCTAATCTATAGCTAAGCTGTCCTTTGTAATTGCCTTCTAACTTTGCCAGCCTCACGCTATTGCGATGGCAAGCAAACACATTTTGGCTGGGATGCCAATGGCCAATCGAATCTGGATGAGCTAAAGGTCATACTGAAGCTCAAATATATGCTGAGGCGAACCAAGGAGGAGGTGCTGCCGCAACTAGCCCAGAAGAATCGGTAGGAATGGGCAATGCTTATATCAAATGTTTAACTATATTTATATATATCTGATTCATGCAGTGAAACAGTTGTGCTTGATCCTGCTTTGGTTTGGACCAACGATGCTGCGAAGAGCACCTGCAATGAGCTGAAGAGCGAGCTGCAAAGGGCCAACGGCAATTCGCGAGAGGAGCTGCTGCTGCGCTTCTATGCGCGCACAGCAGAGGTGAAAACAAAGGCTGTTTGGTAAATAGCGAAAGTCCTTAGACGTCCTTTGCCTTATCCTAATCTCTCTCTTTGTATCTTCTCGCAATGCAGCGCCTATTTAAAGACTTTGATCAAGCAAAAGGCAAAGTTCATCGTCTTTGCGCACCATCGCATTATGATGGATGCTATATGCGAATGTCTAAAGTCTTTAAAAGTGAACTTCATACGCATCGACGGGCAAACGCGCAGCGATCTAAGAGCCGACTACGTGGACGAATTTCAAAATAAAAGCAACTGCAAGGCTGCAGTGCTGTCGCTAAAAGCCTGCAACTCGGGCATTACGCTGACGGCAGCGGAAATTATTGTATTCGCAGAGCTCGACTGGAATCCGAGCGTAGGTCTAAGCTTCAGTTCAATCTGCAATCCCTAACACTTAATCCTTTTGCTCATAGACCCTGGCGCAGGCCGAGAGTCGCGCACATCGCATCGGCCAAACGAAGAATGTCGTCTGCCGCTATCTGATGGCCAATCAAACCGCCGATGACATCATTTGGAATATGCTGAAGAACAAGCAGGATGTGCTCAGCAAAGCGGGCATCTTTGCCGAGAATCTACAGCAAGCCACGCACACAGCAGCGCCCACAACTGTAAGTGCTTGACTCTCTACTAAACCAACCTAAGCTAAGGTTATTTATACATTTCAGTCGCATAAGATTGAACAGTATTTTTCGCCAATCAAGGCAGCTGCAGCCAAGTCGGCGGCAAGTGAAG
Source organism: Drosophila anceps (assembly GCA_035045945.1). NCBI lineage: Eukaryota > Metazoa > Arthropoda > Insecta > Diptera > Drosophilidae > Drosophila > Drosophila anceps. The sequence continues at coordinate 4,844,642 of JAWNON010000190.1, forward strand.
TCGAGGCACAGCTCAAAGAGGATATAGCGAGCAGCGAGCAGCTGCAGCCCACAGCAGTGGATAGCGAAAAGGATATAGCTGCTTTCTTCAATGATGATGATGATGATGAGGCTTTTAAGGATTTAGTCTTTTGATGGTTCAGTTTATACACCATATATCTTGCAAGATTGTGTTTAGTTTAGTTGTAGTTTAAACCATAATAAATTGGAACATATGCTTATGATAGCCATTGATTGTATATTTTATAAGCTGTGCTTTATTTAAGTATAAAAATCAAATAAATAATTTTGTAATCTAAAAATATATTTAGTTGTAGATATAGTTTGTAAACTAGATTTGACATCTTTACTAGTAAGAGATTTGATTAAGGAAAACTGTTAAGAGCAAGGACTTAAATGAAAGCTACAAAACATGTATAAAGGAAAGTAGATAAAGCTTAGCTAAATTATGTAGAGTATAGAGGAAAGCTTCCTTAAAGATAGCCAGTTAGACTAGGTCAGGCGATAAGCATTTTTCCTATATCAACTCAGCAACTTCCTATTCTGTGTACCACAGCTGAATGCTTTATCTTAAATACGGCTTAAGCTTCTCTATATTACTAAGGACATAGTCAATGCTCACGTCCTTTGCGCATGCCCGCAACGTTTGTAGCCAATCCGTTTGGCAACTGCCTTGGCAACCAGCCGAAACAACTAGTCGAGAAAACTTTTTGAATTGACTCAAAAAAAAAACCAAATAGGATAAACAAAATATATATCGGAAAGGCATGGATAGCTCATTGGGCGAAAATGCGGACCTGGCTGGGACGGAGGGTGTTGAGGAGGAGGACCTCAATGATGACTACAATGTCTCCTTTATGCAGGACATTATCACACTGGAGTAAGAGGCCTCCAATGGAGCCCAATTGAAGCACTCACTAGATTCTCTTTGCATCTGCGTCTAGGCACTCCTTCGGCTACGATTGCAAGCGTCTGTTCAATCTGGTTGCGGTCGATGATGACACCTTGGTCTTTGCATCCGGCAACTTTTTGCACTACTTCAGCATATCCAGGTGCGAGGTGACCTTTCGCGAGACCGTCTTTGGCTGTGGCGTTGGCTTCATTACCGTAAGTAGCCACATCGCGACTAGATAGATTTACCACTTCTGGGCCTTTGACTTCTGCAGAAAAACGAACGTCCCGAGTTCAGCAAACTGTTTACGGTTGGTGAGAATGGACCCAAGCCAACGATCTTCATCTACGAATATCCCTCGCATGACGTACACACCAAACTGTTGAATGCAGCCAAAAGTTGCTTCACGGCCGGCTCCTACAATTCGAGCGGTGAGCTCTTCGCATCGCAGGCTGGCTATCCGGACTTCATCATCACCATTTGGCGCTGGCAGAAGGCGGAGGTGGTACTACGTGCCAAATCGTTTCAGAGCAACATATTATATGTGCACTTCTCTGAATACAATCCCATTTTGCTATGCTCCGCCGGCCTTAGCCATATCAAGTTCTGGAAGATGGCGAATACGTTTACGGGACTGAAGCTGAAAGGTGATCTGGGACGTTTTGGCAAAACGGACTTTAGCGATATCTGTGCGATGTATATGCTGCCCGATGAGAATGTCATCTCGGGCTGTGATTGGGGCAATATGCTGCTATGGGAAGCTGGCCTGATCAAGTTCGAGGTGTGTCGCAAGGGTCGCAAGCCGTGCCACACGAAGCCCATCACACGGATTACGATGGTGAATGGCGAGGTGACAACCGTTGGCATGGATGGCTATGTGCGCGTCTGGTTTTGGGAAACAGTTGACATAGCCGATCCGCCGGAGGATGATCTCTTTGTCGAAATCGATCCCATCTATGAGTTTAAAATCTCCAATGTCGAGATGCGTGCCATGCAGAAGATCAAACCGTTCGATAATACAGACTTTGGTTATTATGTTCAGGATGGCGGAGGCGGTATTTGGTTCTGTGATATCAATACGTTCGATGTGCCGAGACCGCCGAAGCAGCTCTACTCCTGCGTCGGTGGACGTGTGCTGGCTGCCCAAATGTCGGCCATATCGCCTCATTTGTTAGCGCTCTCCGAGACGGGTAAGATCTTTGTCTACGATTTCGAGCGAAATAAATTGTTGCTGGACAAACAGTTTGCTTCGAATGGCTCGGACATACTTTGGCTTGACGCTCAGATTTCCAGCTTTGGCACCGAGTTGATAGCTGGCTTTGAGGATGGCATACTGCGCCAGCTCTTTCTCGATCTAAGTAATCCCAATAAGACCTCCATTCAACTGATACGCGCCTACAAGGCACACACAGCGCCCATCAGCTGCCTTGGCGTGAATCGTAATAGCACGCTGTTGGTCAGTGGAGCATTGGACAAGACCATGTTTATCTATCGCATGACCAACGATGCCGAGAAGTTGGTCCAACTGAATCCGCTTGGCTTTGTGGAGTTCAAGGCGGTGCCCAGTTGCTTCCACTGGCATCAGCAGGAGTCGTCGGTGGTGCTGGTTGGCTGCATGAGCGGCGAGGTCTACGAGTACAACATACGCATCAATGTTACCGAGGCGGAGACATATCTGAGCTACAATATCACGGAGTCAGATCGCCTGCGCAGCACTCGCTTCGTCTCGGTGAAGAGCCGGATACGACGAGACCTGAGGCGAGAGCTGATTAAGAAGCGCAAGGAGAAGAAAAAGGAGCGAAAGCTACGTGAGATCGATAAGCTGAAGCAGGCGAATCCAGGCTTACAAATCGATATGGACAGCGCGCTGGCCGATTCCGAGCCGGACGAGGAGGAGGAACCGCTGCACATACCCGCCGTACCCAATCGCGTCATCTGGCTGCGCTATACGGAACGCAATACCATCTGGGTCTCCATGGCGGGCTACGATGCGGGCTACCTCTATGAGCTGGACTTTGATTTGCCCGAGCCGAAGTTCTGCACGTTGATTACGGATGCCGATGATATCGAAATACACAGCTACTATATCCTGTAAGTCCAGCGCAGTGTAACATATCCCTTCTCTAATGAATTCCTTTAACCATTCTTTAGCGAAGAGTTCATGCTGTTTGGTCTGGTGAACGGCAGCCTACGCATCAATCATATAAATGCGGAGGACTTCACAGATCTCTCCGACTATCGCACATATCCCATGCACGATGCCCTCAAAGGCACCATTCCCGCGATCTTGAGCAGCTATAATGGCGAATATCTGGTCACGATTGGCTTCGATGGCAACATCTTTCTGTACAAGTGGAATGGGCCGAAGTATGTTAAAAGTCCACTGTGGCCGAACCTGCCGGGCTTGCCTAGCCCACGCACGGTAGAGGACATTGTCGATCCGGACACACCGTCGCTGGAGCAGGTGAAGATCAATGCGGAGCTGAAGCGTCAACAGGAGGCAGCCGAGGCACACGATCGCGATGTGCTAGCCAAGATTGGCATACTACAGAACACGTACTTCGACATCATCAAGAAGAATGATGAGCTGCCAGCCGGATTGCGTGTGTCGGACAAGGAGCTGCTGCTCGATCCGCGCATCACACAACAAATTCGTGACGAGCTACAGGCCGAGCTCGATGATGTGCGCGAGGATCTCGCCTACGATCTGGAGGTGGCCCAGGTCGGCCACCAGAAGCTCTACAATCATTTTATCAAAAGCTTGGACCATTTACCCTTCACCATAGCGCCGCTCTAGTGAGTCCTTCAATATCCGCCTAAAGCCTTCAATATTCAATCATTGTCATATCGAAAATCCGCAGTGCCAACATTGATCCAGTATCCACATTTCGCGTGGAGTCCCTGGGCGAGGATTTTGAGCAAATCAAGCGCGACATTGCGGAACGACTGAAAATAGAACACGATATGCGGTAAGCATGCTCCGAGCCCTTAGCAATTCGATCAAACTGTCTTTAATCCCTTTTCTGTAATCGAAATATTTTTATGCATTTTTGTATCACACAAACAACCAGCAGAGAGAGCGAAGTGCTTGTGCCAGATCAGCCCGAAGTGTAAGACTATCCAGCTAAATATTAACGATAAGAGCACGTCCTTTATGTAACTTTCATAGCACTTTTTACATCTCTGTTTAAGTTCTTCAAAACGTAATCCTTTATAGGAGTATGAGGTCTATCCATACTTATATATGAGAATGCGTCCTGATTTTCTTTCCTTGTTCTTCCTTCCTTCCTTTCTTTCTGTTCGATTCGAGCACCTCCTATATATAGCTTTTATAGCACTTTTTATATCTCTGTTTAAGTTCTTGAAAACGTCATCTCTTATAGGAGTATATCCATTCCTATATAGTACTTTATAGTACGTCCTGACTTCCTTTACTTATTCTCCCTTTTCGTAGGAGTTTTTTTTTGCTTTCTTTCTTCTCAGTTTCGACAAAATCCCTTCAGGATTTCCTTAAAAATATACTTCATTAAAAATCATTCCTTATCATTGTGCAGCCTTACCGAGATCATTGCTTCGGAAGAGAAGGATGAGCGGATGGGCGAGCCGCCCATTGAGAGTTTCTTCTTTGGCCGCGAGCCACAGACCATTACGCCTCGCTTCAGCAGATCGATGATGCGCTTGCTGCATCGCTATCGCAATCGGCAGCTGTACGAGGTGCGACGCATGTTCGATTGGGAGAAGCTGGAACGGCAGAAGCCCGATCCGAATCGCAATCATCCCGATGACGATGCTCAGATAGCGGCCGCAATGCGAAATCTGGGCGACTATAAGCTAAAGATTGGCGCAGACTATGAGCCAAAGACCACGGAAACGCTGACGGCCAAGTACATTGAGATTGTTCAATGCAGGGAGAGATACTTCAATATGCTCGACTCGTACAATCAACGGGTGTTATCGTTGCGCGAGCGCAAGAAGCAGGTAATGGAGCTGATCGAGAAGCAGCGTCTGCGATTGCGGCAAATACACGAATATCTGCCGGAGGCGAATCGCATGTACATGCGACAGATCACCGAGATCGACATGGAGGTCGAGTATCCAGAGTTAAATCTGATCGAACACTATACGCCCGGGTGCGGTGTCAATGTGGATGATATACTCAGTCTGGACGCCAGCGTCGAGGAGCTAATAGCTGCCAAGCGGCCAAAGCTGAGCGTCGCTCAGATTAGTCTCTACCCAATGGATGCCTACGCCAGCCAGGCAATACGTGAGCAGATCAAATTTAAGGCGCTCCAAGTCTGCCAATTGCCGGCCACATTGCCACCGACCGAGATGCTGCAGTATCTGGAAACGCTGCCACTGCCGTCAGATCCGGCGTACTATGAGCTAGACGAAGAGGGCAACGGTCCCATGATACAGGAGATGCGGCATCGTTGGCTACGCGTTCTGGTTGTCGAGCAGCTGCTTATGCTGGCCGATCTCGATGAGGTGGTGCGCCTGTTCGATTTGGCTTTGGAGAACCTACAATCCGAGCGCATTAGCATTAAAATGGATTCGGAGTTTCTGGCTGCCTATTTGATTACGCTCAATCAGGAACTCTACATACTGCGCGACAGCGAGGAGATCGAGTCACAGCTGCTGGTGAATGCCAAGCACGCCATGAACACACGCAACGAACTGCAGCTGGTGATCAATGCGACCAATCGCCAGCTGGAGGATCTGCGGAAGAACATCGAGAAGCTCAATGAGCAAATTGCGGCACTGCAGCAGAGCTTCATGATCACGGTGAAAGGGCATAAGTTCTATGATTTTCTGCGTCGCATCTTCAAAAAGAAATATCGTCCGCCGAAGCGTCCGCATACCGAAGACGAGGAGTCATCGTCGTCCTCTTCCTCGTCGTCATCGAGCGAGGATGGCGCCGCCGACGCACAGAGCGTTGACTCCTTGGACATGACCACAATACGGCTTGACGAGACCACCTGTCCGTCTGGCTTGGATCGCACGCTCTACGACTGGTCCTTCGCCATGCGCTCTGATCGCCATGCGCTCGAGCGCACCTTGGCCGACTGTCATCGTGACGTCGAACGCAAACGTCGCGAAATTGCCGAAATGCAGACGAAAATGAAGTACCACGAGGAGGTGTACCAGCGGGAGAAGAATACGCTGCTCGAGTTTCGGGTAAGTCGGGGGACAGGGTATTATCTGTCCGTCCGTCCGCCCGCCTGAGTGGAAGGAGAACCGTCCTAAGCGACTCTTATATCCGTCCTAAGCGGCTGAACGAGTCTGTTGACATCATAGACTCTAACGTCTACTTCTTAGAGAGTCTCTATTTATATATCATGTCTGTCTCTCCTGCCTTTTACGATCCTCTTTCATTTCTATGACTCATATCTCTAGCGTAATAGACAGCACGAGATCAACAAGGTGCAGATAAGCACAATACTGCGCATGGATCAGCTGCAGCATTTTCGTGAGGGCGAGGACTACAGAGATGTCTCCAATGCCATTCTCTTCGATGCTGACATTCTGGTGGAGCTGCGGCGCCGTGCGGAGCAACTGCATGAGGAGACGATGGCTACGAAACGCTGGCATCGCATCAACTTCATTCACTTGCGTCGCATGAATCGGGACATTAAGTTCATGAGATTCGAGATAACGCGCCTAGAGGAGGAGATCAAGCAGGCAATGATGAAACGTTTCGGTATAATCATCAATCTGGATGAGCTGGAGGAGGAGGTGCTGCGACGCTACGTCTTTGAGCTGGAGACAACGGCCGAGGAGGAGATGCGAGCGCTCGAAAAGGAGCTGAGCGAACGGCAGGTGAGTCGAAATGGACATATTTAGTTTACTGTCTGTTTAAAGCTCTTGTTTCAAATGTAACATGCGCTTGCCAGATTGAGCTGTCGCGCTGCGAGGAGGAGCTGGTGCAGGAGACGCAGAACAACACGGAGAAGGTGAACATAGAGGCGGTGCTGCGTGACCAGAAGAACGTGCTGGACGTGCTGCTGGAGGTGCAGGAGCGCAACTACAACAAATGGGCTAATCCGCAAGTGCTCAACCTTCAGTACGATATCGAGAAGCTAATGGGCATTGACAGCCAGCTGCTGCAGCAAATCGAGGTGAGTACTGCCAACCAGCCAGCCAACTATGTAATTATGTGAGGTTAATCCTTCTCCTACTACTAGTGCCTGGAGCGTGAGATCTGTGCCCTGCGCCTGAAAGCCAAGCCACTGCAGATCAACGAGCTGTTTCCGCAACCGGCGGTCAGCGTCACCAGCAAGGAGATATTGCCGGCAGAGAGCGAGCTGGAGGTATGCCCTGCCATACTCAATGTGGAAGCATATATGCTGCCGCCGATGCCGGATGAGTTTATCATGGATCGCGTGCATACGATCGTACAGAAGAGCTTCAATCAGTTTCTCGGCCGGCATACAACGCCCGAGAACATCAGAAAATTCTCGCAAAGATCTTCGCTTTATCTGTGCCAGGCTGCTTACAGTTTCCAGGGCCGGTACACGGATCGCATAGCCGAGTGCATCACCGAGCATCTGGAGAGTATTGTGCCAAAGAAATACTTTATACACATCAGTGCCGAGGATTTGCGCAAGCTCTTCAACGAGGTGGTCGCCGTCTTCGACTATGAACGCTCCGATGTGAACACCGAAGAGCTTATCTCTGGCATCTTTGATCATGCGAAGGATTCGCTTTGCGGCCGTCCCAGCGCCGAGGTGGTCAATCGCACCCAGTTCCTGGTGCTGCACATGTTCAAGGAGCTGATCGAGGTGCTGCCCTTCGAAGAATTCCAGGCAGACGAAACTTTGCGCATCATTGTCGATATACTGGAGCGAGAGCCAATGGTGGATCCACGCGCCATCAATGTCGAGCAGCTGATAGAGATTACGCTGCGCTATGCCAAAGAAAATCTGCTCGATGGGATTACGGCGCTGCCCATTCGCAAACTGGGCAACGACATACAGAAGGAGCTGCAGAAGCGACGCCAATACAAGCAACCCAATTGCCAATCCCCGCTGGCGGTGCGAATTGCCAGCAAGAAGCCTACATCGAATACGGGTTTACCGTTTTAAGATACAGGGAATACTGCCTATTGCAAACTGAAATATAGAATCTATACTGTTGATATAGATGGATTAAAGTCGTTTCCAATTAGTAAACTGTTAAAGATATCAGCGCTTTGAGTGGGAGTTTTAGAAAGGATTTCCAATAACACCTAAGCATACCACAATTCCAATTAGCAATCGTAAAGCCCATTTGAAGCCTCGATCCGCTTGAAGGGATCTACTTTTATTTTCTTCTGCCTGCAATAAATTAAGTATAATTATAGAATGCATTTGTATATAGATTATAGAGTTAAGGATTTGGAAGGGATTATTATAGATTCATTCATTCTAGACGACGCTTCACAGTAGTAATTTTGAGCGGCAACAATTCCAGCATCTCGCGCACAACACCAATCTCGCCCTGGAGCTGCTCGGACGCCGCCTGCTGCTGGTCGCAGGCATCGCTGAAGCGTTTGTAGTAGCTCAAGCATTGATTCAGCTGCTCCAGCTGTTGTTGGGGATGCGCACTGATCAGCTTGTAGTAGAGGCGGCCAATGTGAAAATGGGCATAGAGCATTGTGCGCACCTCCTCGCTGTCCATGCCCGGCTTCCACTGCTGGCTGTCGCTGCTGACCAAATAGGACTTCACATAGCTCTCAAAATGCTTGATGGCTCTCAGGCAGCTCTGATTGACGCGCTTCACTTCCTCGGCCGTCGGCGATTGGCTCGACTTCATCGCATCCAAGCGCACATCGAGTATGGCGGCGTGTGCGGTGCCCGCCACATACCAGCACTCCCGACAGATCTTCAAATAGCAAACCGGATCGAGCAGCTCGAGCAGATCTTCCAAGTATTTGGCGCGTCGCTTTTGCATCTTGGCTTGATTCTCTGGCTGCTCCTCGAAGAATGCAATGTGCTCGTACGCCTCGGCATAATCTTGCATAATCTTCGCATACTCTGTGGCCTCGGTTTCAGCTTTGTAGTAGTCCTTGGCCACATCCAGCCACTCGTTGATGAAGTGAAACACAAGCTTGGCATCATCGAAGGTCAGGCAGTAGTCGCAGCTAATGCGCCGCTCGATGGCTGTCAGATCCAGGTCAACAAAGCGATAGTCATCGTCTACCAGCTGCAGCTGCTTGGCAGCTGCCTCTAGCTTCTTCTGCTCCTCCTCCTCCTCATCATCGTCGCGCAGCAGCCGTTCCTTGGACGTCTGCAAGAGCAGCAGACCGTATTTGGCCCAGCAGCGTGCGACGTCCGCATAGCGATGCTTGAAGGTCTCCGTAACATCCGCCTTCTGCTGCTCACTCATCTCCGGCTTGAGCATGCGCTCCTCGTGCTCAGCCATGATAATGGTGGCGGCAGCCAGATGATGGCGCGCCTCCACAAATCTCTCCTGCCCAATATAGTATTGCGACAGCGTTGCCGTATTGAGTGCAAAGTCAACGGCATCATAAGATTTATACTGCAGCTGTCGGTGCAGCGTGCGATGGCAGCATTGTGCGGATTTCTCTGGCTCACCCAAATGACCATACATCTGAGCCATATAGAAGCAGCAGAGCGTATAGAGATTCTCTAGCTCCTTGTCGCCGCCCTGGGCCGCCTGCAGCTCATCGGGCGGACTATAGAGATCGGCTACCGTTAGCGCTAACTGGCCACTGGCCTTGAACTCCTCATAGCTCTTATCGGCCTTTAGGAGCAGCTCCACTGCTTTCTTATACTCCTGGCGGGAGGCCAATACAATGCTCAGTTCGTTGACTGCGCCCACATAGGGAATTATGCCTTGTGGACATTGCTTGTGCGGCTCCATCAGTTCCAAGCAGCGGTTCAGCAGCTGCTCACCCTCGCCCACCTCCTCGACGTAGAGATAAATGCGGCCAAGATCGCGGCATGTGAAGCCCAACATGGACTTGTAGCACAGCTCATCGTCGCCTTCCTCCTCTTCAGCGGCTTTTATGGATATCAATTGCTCGTCCAGCTGCTTTTTCAAATCGAGGAGCACATCGCGCGCTTTGTAGTGGGAGCGATAGGGATCTGTGGGTGGATCTGTGCGGCTGTCCTGCTCCACCAGTTGGCTGGATTTCTCGAATAGCTCTTTGTAGTCGCTAAGCACTTCCTTTGGTATAACCATATTGTATGTATTTTAAGTAGCCTAATTTCGAAATTTTCAATTTTTTTTAGTTTTGACTCATTTGTTTTTGGTTTTTATTTATTTTTTTTTAATATTAAGCTTAGAAATTGTGGCGGCAAAGCGATAAAGAGTATTTGCCGAAAACAGCTGGTCTTACTTGAAGCAAGTCAATATTAAAATTCATCGTGTATGGTTGGTGTTATCGATTATCTAAAGTGTGTTTACCAGCACTGTCTGTGATTGTCATCAACAATTTTCTGGAAACTGCGAGCAATATAAACAATAAAACAAAAAATGGCTTCAGATGGGGAAGATATGAATTTAACAGCATCGGAGAGCGAAGTTTCTAGAGCAGAAACCGAGAATGATGAAACTGAAGATGCGACCTTACCAGAGTTAGAAACAGACGAAGAGAGTTTAGATGTTGAAGCTGTGCCCCTATCGAACGATGAGGCTGAAATGGAGGAATTATTGGGACAACTGGAGGATTATACGCCTACTGTGCCCGATGCGCTTACCTTGCGCATACTAAATAGCGTAAGTAAACCTCAATACTTGCTGTTCAGCTGTTAATTAACAATATCTTCAGTCTGGCTTTGGCTCTGTGGACCCGCGCATTGTTCGCATCATTTCGGTTTCTGCACAAAAATTCATTTCGGATATTGCAAATGATGCGCTGCAGCACTGCAAAACACGCACAACAAACATTCAACACTCCAGCGGACACAGCTCCAGCAAGGTAAGCATTTTATTTAACTAATATAACCAAAATAATTGATTTATAAATATTGCTGCAGGACAAGAAGAACCCAAAAGATCGCAAATACACTTTAGCTATGGAGGACTTGGTACCAGCTCTGGCCGATCATGGCATAACAATGCGGAAGCCACAATATTTCGTTTAAGATCACATTAATAACCATTAACAAATAGCAAATACAAAAATATACATAGATAATAAAATAAAAATATATTATATGCAATTTCTAACAGTTACTACTATCGGTTACATTTATTACTATCGCCTACCTGCCCAAATAGTAGATAACATCAATAGCTAATTGCTTTAGTACAAAATATCAGAAAAATCAAATTAAATATATATTTAATTGCTTAGCCAAAAAAAAATTATTTGTTGATTTTATAATACATACATAAAATATTCATGTAACTAGCAGTTACCGCTGCCGGCTAGCAGCCTGCGGCAATCCTAACCGAACTATCGAAACAAACCAGTTGATTGTGCCTATCGATTGGCAAACATCTGTTCAGTGGTAAGAAGCAGCACAAGATGGGAGTGTTTTCGTTTCGTCTGAAATTTTATTTTCAATTATTTACGCGCTAAATACAAGCAATTAATTCATAAAAATACACACACGAGCGTCAAATCGACAACGCGCTTATAATAAATATTAACGCAAACGCGTAACTTCGATGAAAACGGCTGAAAATTATCAACAAATATTGAGACAACGACGACAAAGTGGGAAAAATCGAACTTTGTGCGCGTACGTGTGTGTGTGTGTGTTTCCGTGTGAGTGCGAATGTGTGCGTGTATGTGGTATGTTCAATAAGTTGTTAAAATCGAAGAATGCAAATAAACATGAAATGTTTATGCATATTCATTGATAAATTGCAAAAGTGAATGAAATGCGGTTAGACAGCATTCAGCGTTAATTTAATAAACGAGCCCAATAAACAAGCCCAATCCGTTCCATAAGCCTGTGGCAAGCCAACGAAAACCAAATCAAAATGGATTTGGATGAGACAAGCGACAATGGAATTTCCCTCGGTTTTCCTGAAGTGGGCACCTGGAATCGCACACACAATGTACCGCTGGAGAACATGAAAATCGATGCACCCATGGTATAAATACAGTTTATATATATATATATATATATATATATATATATATATATATATAAAGTCATATTTGCTTTGATTAATGTGCCATGAATCAGCCGAGGACGAGGCTTTATCTGCCTCGCGTCTATTGCCTCTCCGCACGCTGATCGCAGTCACTCGACGAACAAGTGCGCGACTGACTGCTTCCACTTGCAGCCAGCCTTATCAATCAATTAAAGAGCTTTGGTCATTGACACACACACACACACCCACTCTCTCTCTCTCTCTCTCTCTCTCTCTTTCTCTATCCCTCCGTTACACTAGCCAACACTGATAAAGTTTATGAGGAGCGATCTTAGTAGATCTTGGCACTTTTCTATTGTTTGTTGTTTAAGAATTAATCAAATTTTATATAAAAAATAATCAAATTATTATTGTCCATTCATTTCTTTTAAATTCGACCCATTTCGATAATAAATTGCATAATTATTTATTGAAACTACAATAATTGATAAAAGTTGTAAAGTGCAACCACAAAACACTCATTGATAATAATGCAATAAATATAAAATGCATAAACCCTTTCTCTATAAATACTGAAAAATGATCGATAATTACTTTGTGTCTAGTCTAGCCAATCGAAGTGTATAAATGTATCAAGTATTATTCGATATTAAATCGATAGTCAAGCTAATGTGTTAGAACAGATACACCCAATAATATATTTTTCATATAATGCAATATATATATGTTAAGAAATCGGTTTGTAATATATATCGAAATATATCGATAACTATTCAATGTTTTTTGTAAAGAATTTCCGCATCAAAAGTGAGCAAATTCTTGTTACTAAAGTTACATAAATATGTATGTAACATACACAGCTATCGATAAAAATCGTTTTTAATCGATAGACATTAAAATTGCTAACGTACTGTTGCATATCTATTCTACATAGCTAAGAACTTGATAATTGATTTAATTGAGACCTTGAGTTATATAAGTACTTGATATAAAGGCTACTTGATTGAACTTTATACTTCTTTTTACTATCGATTAATATCGTTTTTAATCTATAGACGTTAGAGCTAGTAAATGACTGCCTTTTATCTATATTTGATATGTATGCTAGTAATTTATAAGCAATATACTGTATTATGGAGCTATATGCCTTGCGAGCGTTGTCTAATCGATAATTAATCGATTACTATAGCAAAAATTTATTTATATTTATGATATAAACTGTTAAAATCATGTGTAGTGTAGCAGTATTCTTCTTTCAATGATTGTATGATTCTTTCAATCGAATATTCGTATTCGATAACTTATCGCTTATTTGCACCTACAAAACATGCATCAATTTCTTGCTCGATAACTATTCGATAGGTTTGCTATCTTTCATGAATTCAGTTTGAAAACAAAGCAATTAGGTTTTTTCCTGACAACGAGCTGTAAATAGAGCCTTAAGTTCACATTTAAATCGGGCTGCCTTTCTTTTTACTTATATGAACAAACGTTCAAAATTATTTTAATACGAACAGAATCCAATAAAAACGCGGTCTACAGACGCCGCATTTGCAAAGAATTTCTGAAAAAAAAAAAACACACACACACACATTAAAAATTAAATGATAGAAACAAGGAAAACATTTTTCGATTGAACAATTGATTTTTTAGCATCTGATAAATAAAAATTTTAGTTAAACTATTTAACGCCGCCCAATCAATTTACCCACAGACGAATTATAATCAATATTATAATTAAAGAAGTATATATATATATATAGAACAACATATGATGCAAACATTGAGAATTTTAATGCGATGTTTGATGGACCGAAAGATATTGCGGAATCAGAAGTGCGTGAAGCCCGCTCGCCGATTCACGAGCAGCAGCAGCCTGCCAAACTTTATATTGGTTGATATGGAGGAGCAGGATGATATGGAGACCGATGATGATATTGGCATCCATCCGGTGTATCCAATATTGGGCAATCGTTACACTGATCTTTTCTATATGCCGCACAGCGTTGGGCCGGCCTATCAGGATCTGTTCACAACCGCCGATCAGTTCGATTTGAGTAAATATCGCAATTCGATCGGCTGGAATGGCATCAAGCCAATACGTGCGCAGGTGGTGCGCTGTCCGAAACTGTTGCTGACCCACATGAAGCGGCTATTTACCATTCCGTGTTCCAAATTCAAGGATCCCGGCAATTTTAGCATCTTCAATCTGTACTTTGACAGCGATGTGAACAGTGCGATCAAAGCATTCGTACTGATCGCCTCACAATATTCCGTGGAGTTCATGCAGGATGGCTACTGGTCGGACTTTGTCAATCCGTTCACGGGCCGCGCGTACTTTCGGCCAGCTGCGCGACGCACGCTCTGCACGGTGAATCAGCCGCGCTGTCTGGGTCACAATATATTCTTCAAGGATATCCACGGCTGCACCGTCATCAAGGAGGCAAAGAAATGCACCTTTGCCGGCGCCATCTTCAGCGATGTGCCTGTCAATTATTTCGACTGAACACGCACTCGAAACAACATCAATAACAACAACAATAGCAACAACAAGAGCCACAACAAAAGATAACTAAACAAACCCATTGAACACAAAGTAAACTTATAACATTTTTATACAACATTTCCAAAAAAAAAATACAAATTGTTTATATGTCTTGATTCCTTGTCTATATTGAAGCTTCTTAAGAGTTTGTGCACAAAAAATTATAAATATATAAGTTTACTAAATCGATCATGGATTTGTTTCAAACAGTCTTTTAAGTATTCAGTTAGGGGAATTGTTAAAAATATATAAAAAATATGTTTAGGCTAATGATTGTTAATCCATTAAGATGAACATCAAATACTTAACTAACTAACCAATAATTTGCTAATGATATAATATATTTTTTTTCCTACAATTTATAATCATCAAAAGTTCAATCATCATTAAACAAATGTTTAATTTATATTCGATTTATTTGATTGTCGATAGAATAAGCCACATTTGGATTAGACCAAGCGTGACTAAGCGCATTGTTTTCAAATTTCATATCAAATACAAAATTTTACTAACTGCGATATTGATAAAGAAAGTATATATAGACCTATATGCATGACTATATAGTAGTATATCTCTGTATCAAATCAATTCCAAGTTCTATTGATAGATATTAATCAGATCAGCTACGTTACACTTAAGTCACTTTAGAATTTAGGCCAAATGCAGTTTGAGTCGCATTTAATTTGATTTACGTCGATCTGCTTCACGCACCAAATGTGTTTTCTTATCAGCGTGTATTGGCCTAAAGATCTATGACTAACTCAATAATTAGCCAGAACCATAAAAGCTGTGAGTAACAAGAGCGCAACAAAGCAACCTAAATAGACATGTATATTCATTCACATATTATACATATATAGAGTATATATACATATATATATATATTTTAATCATCCAAATTGGGAGCTCAGAGTAAAAGAAAACAATTTGGAAAACAAGTAAGAACTTAGTAGTCTGGCGTTAACAACTGCTGAATAGTTTCATTCACGGTCCAAACGCTAACAGCTTCATTTTCCGATTTGCCACGCTCCCAATTGGTATATCTATATATATTCATTGTCAAAACAATAGAGGAGTACAAGAGTAATTAAGTTGTTAAGTTTTCTAGCTCTATAACTGTAGATGTATCCGCCGTATCTCGTTGATCTTGGGTTGTCAACGCGACTATACATTGCATATTTCTGTTCTCTAGCACTTAAAATAACACAGTTTCTGATACCATACCAAAACAATGCATTTTCCGACTTGCCACGCCCTTAGTGGGCGTTTTGCGAAAGTCTTGAAACTATAATTCGACGCCATTCACGAGTATATGTTCCAAATTTCAAGGCTCAAGCTTCAATCGCGGCGAAATGGTTTGTGTTCATACGGACAGACGGACGGACAAGCAGACGGACAGACGGACGGACTGCAAGACAGACATTGTACAAATACCAAAATACTCATTTCACTTTAGTGAAAAAGTATAAAAAGCGAATTTTATTGCATGCCTCGTTGATATATGTCTGGCTAGGGCATCCCTAGCCCGACGAGTCGCTAGACTCGTCTTGACCTAATTTGTACATAAAGCTGTGTTCATAAAAATAGTAGTGCGACTGAAATGTTACAAAATGCGGATTTAGAGTAAAAGAAAACAATTTGAAAGCGAGAAAGTTAATGTATACCTACTATATATGCATAACTAGGGTATCCCTCAGTCACTCTATTTCACATTGTATATACAGCTGTGTTCATAAAAATAGTAGTGCGACTGAAATGTTACAAAATGCGGATGTTAATGTATACCTACTATATATGCATAGCTAGGGTATCCCTCAGTCACTCTAATTCACTTTGTATACTGAATATTAAATAACAATTTGAAAATATATATATTTAAGTCTGAATACTCGTTTCAAATTGTTTTCAAAATATAATGTTTATCACCAAAATTTTGTTGTCCAACATTTCAGTCGCACTACTATTTCTATGACCACAGCTGTACGTATAAAATTCCACACTCGCTGCTTGCCCTTTGCTCCGCTCATACTTTAACCCCTTTGGCAAAAATGACATAATCTGTACTTAATTACGCTCCACCTTTGCTATCCGTTATAGATATGGCTGATCTGCTCGCTGCTGACGACCATCATGTGGGTGACCTACAACAACTTTTACAACTCGCGTGTTATTGGCATGCTGATCACAAAGATCGCGAATCGCTGGTTCATAAAGGGCGCCTACTTTAAAATAGGATCCGTCGCGATAAATCCGCTGGCTGGCAAAATAATGTTCAGAGACTTTGTGTACATCACCTATGATTATACGATGCGTGTGCAGGATGGCTATTTCATATTCCGCTGGTGGCGTTCCTATGTGCCCAAAGATGTCTCGGAGGGTAGGTCTTCTATTGCAATCTGAGTGAAATCAAATTGAAGTTTTCTTCCTTTGCAGATCTCTCACATTCGGATACGCGTTTGTCTGTGCAGCTGAATGTCTACGAGCTGCATATTTATAATCGCTCCGATCTATACGATAAGTTGGAGAAGACTTTTGGCTTGGAGCCATCGCTGCTGATACCCACGGATGCGGTGAGCACTGAGGAGCGCAACAAGCTCAAAGAGCATCATATGAATCTGGAGAATGCAAAGCAAAGTAAACGCGTGAATAGCGTCAAGAATTCGGAGGCTATGCAGGCCACCACCTGGCGCGATTTAATACCTGTCATCAAAATCGACATCAGCTCGGGTCGCTTTGTCTTTGGCAATCGCTTGACACCGACAACATTGTCCATATCCATGGAGGAGGCGCATTGCACGTACAGCACTAAGCCGGCGGTTTGTCCGCTCGACAATTTCATGCACTTTGTCAAGGCGAAGGTGGAGAATGCCAAAATCTTATTCTGTCCAAGTCCGAAATATACTGGCTTGATAGACGAGCCGCCACGCTATATGGGCGAGGGTTTTGTAGTCATGATGTCCAATCAAATGGACTTGTATTTCTATATGGATGAGCCTGGAGTGGTGCCAGAGGAGCCGGTCCAGATTCTCTTGGCCAACGGCGACGAATCGGAACCATCGCCGCCCGTTTGGGGCATCAATGCGCATTGCCTGAAGGGCACGGACTTTAGCTACGGCCCCTGGGCGGACAGACAGCGCGATCATCTCTATAGATACTTTTATCCATCCGATTGGAAAGAGGCCGAGGTGACGCCTACACCACAGCCTGGCGAACTGCGCACCTATCAGTCGTTCGATGTAACGCTCTGTGTGCTGAACGAAGCCACGATTGATATACTCTTCTCCAAGGAGAAGGAAACGAATGCCATGCACATAACCGTGGGCCCCGCCTCCTATGTGGAGGTGACCATACCCTGGGTAACCCTAGCCGATGGCTATACGTCCAAGATACAGGGTCAACTGTTCCATGTGGAGGCCACCACCTCACTGCAATATCGCAGCTTGGCCGAGTTCGAATCGCTGGAGTATAAGGTACGCATCCATTATCCAACCAAATGGAATGCGCCGCAGGATTGGAACATCTCGTTGGCTGGCTGCAAGACAACAGCATTTATTGTGTATAAACACAAATGCTTCTTCCAGGATCTCATCGAGGATTGGGCGAATAAGGCGCGACCCGATATACTTAGCTTTGTGCCCTACACTTGCAATTTTAATATACGTTTGAACGAATTCGAGATTCTGATGCTGTGTAACGAATACAATTGGATCGATTGCAGCAGTGCGAATCAGGAGAACAATCATTTGGGCTTCTGCGGCGATGTCTTTGAGATGAGCTTTGCGCTGCCCTTCGATGATTTTCTACCCAAGACTGTGACGCTCAAGTTCTGGATACACGGCGAAGGTCTCGACTTGAGTTTGTATGTGCCGGAGGTGTCTTCGGTGCGACCCATTGTCCTAGCCATAGATGAGAATGCAAGACTGTTAACACGCGAGGGCAAACTGATCAGACGCCCAGAGCTCTATACGAAAAAATGGCGTAAGATTTGCCAACGTAGCGCCGGCTGGATCGATTGCTGGGCAGTGCCCATCTTAGCGCTGTCTATCCAGTATGTCTATCATCCGGTGCCGCCGCTGGGGCCTGATCCACAGGCAGACATCACAACGCCCGAAAAGGAGGAGATTCTACTTAGTCCGATGCGGATACCGAAAGTACGAAAATCTCCAGTTAGCAATAGCTGGCAGCAGGCTCAGCAAATGGAACAGCAGCAAAATAAGTTCGATCCAGGCACTTTGACTGCGGATCAGGTTACAGTGGAGCTGGAGATTGGTAGCTCGGTGCTTATGGCGTATGGCAATGTGCTGCGAAATTTCATCAGTCTCAAGGAGAATATATTTGGCGAGGATCAGAGCTTTACGGACATGGAGCAATCGAATGTGAATAATCTAAAGGAGCCGGGCGCTGCTCCGAATCCGAAAGATCAACTGCTGGCCAAAGAAAAGGAGCTAGCCAACAAATCCATATCAGAGACAGCTCCACCCGAAGAAAAGCGTAAGCCTTTCGATCCACGACTCTATCGACCACTGGAAGTCATGGTATCGGTCATAGTGCACGACATTCAAGCGCACGTGATGAAGAACTGCAATCCAGATGATCCGCCCTGCCCGGTGGTGCTGATCGAACGTTTCGGCTTCGAGATGGACAAACGTTATCATGAGACAACGTTACAAGTGCTTGTCAGTCCCTCGTACCTGCTGACAGCCGACACGTTGCAGCGCCAGCAGCGCGAACAGCACATTCAGCAGGGACATCTGCTGCTCTCTGCTGTCCAGGTGCGAGGTCATGCCATGTTCAGTAATGAGGGTTGTGCCTTGGACGAGGATACTTTGGAGTATTCGTGGCTAGTCGAAGTGCAGCTGGGCAAGCTGACAGGCAAGTTGACACTGCCACAGCTGGTGAATGTTGTCACTGGCCTGGAGACACTTGTGCTGCTTGCCATTGATCCCGAGAACTGTTTGAAGTCGCCAAAAACCGTGCGTAATTGCCATCATGGTGTGCCCAGTAATCTGTGTCCGCACACCAAGGAGGAGAACAAGTACAAATGCCCATCGTCTGAGGACATTAAATACAAGATGACGCGCGTTTCGGTTGATGCTGTTGATGTTTATCTCATTGAGAGCGGCACAGCTCTGCATGCCTGGATCTCACCGATACGACTGGCCAATTGCAATTTGCATGGGCAGCGCGTCAAGTCTGGCATCTCGGGCTTGTTGCCCTCCATTCTACTACGGCTGTTCATGCTCCATGCTGGCAATGCGCCCAATAGCAGTTACAATACAAATACAACGGGCAGCAATCGTTCGGGCAAGCTGCGACGCGCCGATCAGGACTCGCTCAAGTCGCAGGATGTGCCCAGCAGCGGGCACTATGCCACGCACAAGCCCACCAGCAAACGCAGCTCGAACTCATTCTCGCAACGTCGCGATTCACGCGAAGATTCGGCGCGCAGCAAATTGCGTGACAGCGTGGATGCACATACGGCAAAGCGTACGCCTCAAACAGCGGAGCTCTGCGAGAACTGGGTGGAGGTGGGCTGCACCTCGCTGGGTCCTATACTGCTGGAAGGCGCCTCGGCGCTGCCCATACCCGATCATGAGCTGCATCTCGTGCAGCACAAGTGAGTGGCAGCAGCTCCAAGAAGTGTCTTTATATACATACTTACATAATTTATATATTTCAGCTTTCTGCGTGAACACGATGCCAAGTTTAAGCGTTTGTGGTTCCTCTGGACAAATAATGGCAATGCTCTCAGCTCCGGCTCGGAAACTTCGCGCTGTGGCTGCATTGGTGGCTGCGCCTTCTTCGGCAGCAATCGCAATGGCCAAAAGTTCTTCAAGCCGACGGCACAAGATGTACATGACAATTATAATATAGCGCGATATTTGTAAGTAGCAGAAAGTCTCTTTTATTACTTTATACTCAGCTAACTTCCTGCTTTCAGCATCATCAACAACAGCAAAGATTTTGGCTTTGGTGAGAGCATTTTGCATCAGGGCCAATTGGTCTTCCACACGCCACCCTATAGTCTCCATTGCGTTTCGCTTTATGACGCCGCGGACTTTAATGGCAAGGGTAAGCTGTACAGGCCGACAAGTGAGTTGCGCAATGGCAGCTTAAAGAAATCGGAGCTTGGCTCTCTGCCCGATGGCACTAAATTCAAAATTGGAGCTGGTGCAGTGGACAAGCCAGAGCTTAATAGCAATCGGCATAAGTCCCGCGAGAGCATTGGATCACCGAATACGCTGGAGCGACGCAGCAAGCGTTATACGTGCACAAGGCAAACCTCCGTGGAAGTGCCATACGCTCGCCTGTTGGACAGTCCATCTAAGAAGCTGCAGCTGCAGCACGAGTCCATGGAGCGGGAGGCAAACAACGCCATCAGCCAGCAAAGACGCGGCTCTGACTCACACAGACTACGCGTATCGCCGCCCAAGACAAGCATCTCCGACTCAAGACTGACCGGCGAGGCGGCTCTGGATGATGAGCAGGAGGTAAGTAGATATAACAACAAGAGATTGAGTTCTTCTTACTACAATTTATACTTTTTCCCAGATTCCCGATGAGATGTCCCACTCGGCGCCACACTCGCATCCACTGGAATTTGAGATAGCGGATATTGTGCTGCATGCCGGCGATCAGCTGCCACGTGAAGTACAGCGCACCATATCGCTAACCTCCGAGAATCCCTCAGAGATGTTCTTCTCCGCCGAGGAAGACATATCGAATGTTATGTCGCAGCGTGGCTCCATGAAGCAGCGCAGTGGCACTGGCTCCATCATTTTATCGGGCAGAAAACGTTTCTCCTCCGATTTTAGGTACGCCCTAACTGCATTTATATCCTAGACCTGTATAGCTAATTTCTTTATATTGTAGCATTGGCGCTCAGAATGAGAATGGCAGCCACACTTTGCCTACCTATCGCAGCGATCTGGAGATTCATCCATCTGAGAGTAACAAAACGCTGCCCAAACGACCACAGAGCACAACAGAACTGGTAAAAACAATCGAGCAAATGCTACAAAAACTTTCCTCTATATATAAATATTAAGTCTTTACGTATTCAATTAAATATATTCTACTATACTATATACACTTTGCAGCTTTACTGCTTTTAAGGCCTAGTTTATATTCCATTCCACTATCACCAATTACAATTTCTAGCATATAAATATATAAAGCAGCCCAGCTCTAAAGTCTTTGGGAAATACTTATCATATATATATATATATACGAATACATATATCATGCATGCCTCTCTTCTTAGCTTTAAGCTATATATTTCTCTATAACTCTATTGTTAAACAAAATCCACACCTAAATTCTATTCCTTTCCACAAAACTCGAAACTTTCGATTCATAACAAAAAAAAAAAAACAAACTAAATGTTAAATAAAAACTATATAAATACGTAAAACTCATCCAGAACGAAGACGCGAGACGCATTCACGGTCTTGCCACACCTATAAGAAAATTAACAAATATCTCATCACGACCCGAGTATCGACATTTTGTTCACGATGTGAGTAGTTCTTAGCAACAGCCAAAACCAAAGTACAGTAAAATAAATTTTAAAACGAAATCCTTAAACTTTAACTAACATGTGTAGCGCAACTAAATTCAAATGTTTCTTTCTATCTTAATGTTTTAAGAATTCTTCAATATAGTTTTATTAAACACAACAATATTATGATAAACAAGAATATTATTTAAATAAACGAGAATGTCTTCGGTTGGTCGAAAGACTTTGCGAGGGTGGTCTAAAAACTGTAGCGAATTTATTTAAATTGAATAAAATATTTTAAATTATACAAAATTGTTCAGACTACCCTCGTAAGCCCTTGCAGACGGACTAATAATCATTAAAAATTATGTAAGATTAATTTTAATTTAAAATATTTTACTTTTCCTTTTGAGTGTTTTCCTTCAGTTCCAACTCTCTGCAAGGGTTTCTAAACTGTTGCCTGCATGTCTTCGTACAAATTTCGCATGCAACTTGGAGCTAGTCTAAGTCGAAATGATTTCTAGTTTAGTTTTAAGTACTCTTTGATTAACACACATACACACAAACACACACGCGCACATTGCACTTTTTGCGCCACTTGTTCTGCTCACTGTTGCCATTTGATTTGTAGCCGTTTGCATTGGATTCCCTAATTACTTCTTTCTAATTGCATTCTCGGTTTGCTTTGCATTTCCCAGGCTGACTCACGTGGCTCGTCGTCGGGCACACCGTCGCTCTCATCGAACTCGTTTATATCGGCCATGTCGTCGCAGGAGGATGTTGCTCTGGTCAATTTGCATCAGCAGGTCAATCGACCCATCATCGATTCACCACTGCTGATGGCCAGCTATTTGAATCACCTGTCGCAGGTCAAGTGCTTCAATTGGAATGGTTGCTCATTTCCGCTCGGACCGGATGTCTTCTCCACACCGCTCTTCCATGAGAACGAAGACGGCGGTCTCACCTACATTGGCAGCAAAATGTTGCCACATTTCGATTTGTACTCGTGTTGGCGTGAAATCAAAGTAGTGCCCCGGTATGAGAACTCCACTGGCAGCAATAGCTCGGCCACATTTTTGGGTGGTCCTAAATCCCATCCCTGGGATCCCAGTGTTCTGCTAAAGGAGGAGGAGTCGGACAAGACAACAAACGGTTTCGATGATGGCGAGTTCATGAGTCTTCAATCGGAAGGCGGTGCGGCCTGCACCTCGGTTGTGGCTAGATTGAAGGGACAGCTCAATGTATTCCTTACGCCCCTTCTACTAGAGGGACTACAAAGGTGAGTTGAATATACAACATATTTATTCACATATTCTTATAAAAATATATATGTACAGACATCGATCAATTGAACAAACGGAATAATTATGAAAACTTAACTTCGTTTAACGCGCAAATGCGTTAGTTTCGCCTGCCTGATGGCCACATTGAGGCTGCTCTGCCCGCTCTGATCACGGGGAAAGGAGTCCATCAGCTTCTTGAGATAGCTTTCGTTGTTGTTCTGGATGGAGTCTTTAATTGTGTGTTTAGCATGCTACAGTGCACTTACCTCGGCTGAGTCGTCGTCGTATGTTTTTCTATTGTTCTCCCGCTTGATGCGTTTCGACAGCTGCAATTGATTCTGATTCTGATTCTGTAATGGAGCTCGTTCATTGACTAGTTGATACGGCTCATAGTTAAGCATTTCACTGTGTTCTTTGTCTGTTCGCAGCTGATGCTCGATAGGCTCGTCTTCGCTTTTAATGTAGCCGCCCTCTGTTTGAATGAGATAACGCAATGGATCGCGCGCATTTTGCGCTATGAAACTGTGTTGTTTGATTATGGTTGAGTGGGGCATGTGAGTGGGTTATTTGTTTGCAGTGAATTCGTAATTTATGTATTTAAGCGTCCAACCTGTCGCCTTCATTGGCTGCCAGTTCGCCTGGCTCATTCAGTTGCATATGTTCGTCCAGCTCTTCGGTCTGTTTGTCATCCTCCTCCGATTTTTCCTCGTGTTGCGGCTGCTGTAGCTCTAGCCGTCGCCCGTGTGCTATCCTTGCCAGGTCATGCCGCTCGTAGGGCTGCTCTTCGTTTTGTTGTGCTTGTCCAACCTCATCCTCGGTCACTTTCGCTGGAGCCCAGGCATTGCCTAGCTTGGGCAACTCTTTGAATGTATCTGCATTGGCTAGCTTGTCATAGTCCATATTCGACATGTCCGGCATTGAGTCATCTTTGCCATTCCAGCTATCCAGTTGTTTGTTAAACTTAAGCGCGTCATCGATATGCGACTGAGCTGCCAATCTCTCCAAGCTGCTCATTCCATTGGGCACATGATCCACGCTCACATCGGCAAAGTCATGCATGCTTGGCCTCTGCTTCGATCTATGCTGTAGGCGCTGCAGACACATCGTATCCTCTGGATCACATTCCTCAACAGTTTTGCATTTCAATTTGCCATCGCTTCTGTCGGACTTCGAACCATCTAAATGTATGTCTAGAAAGCCGTCCAAGGATTTGCACGAAGTGGTGCACTTTCGAGTGGTTCCCGTGCAGCGCCGTGTGGTGGGTCGCTTGCATTTGGGTCGTTCTGTGCATTTGGGTCGTTCGGTGCATTCGTCCTTGTCTCTGTCCTCGTCCTCGTCATGACAGCCATCGTCTAGCGTTTGTTTGTCCGGCTTCAAGGCACTCTCCAAGTCCTCATCTACACCATC
The DNA here is from genome assembly GCA_035045945.1 of Drosophila anceps. Taxonomy (NCBI): domain Eukaryota; kingdom Metazoa; phylum Arthropoda; class Insecta; order Diptera; family Drosophilidae; genus Drosophila; species Drosophila anceps. The sequence goes on from JAWNON010000190.1 coordinate 4,869,321, forward strand.
CATATCGGCGTAATGCTGCTTCTTGGCTTGCCTATGGTGTCCCCTGAGGCTTGCTTGCTTTGAAAGAAATGAATTATGAATGGGTTTGCTTTGAAGCATTAGATTACATACCCTTTAGATCGAATGGTCCAGTGCCAGCATCATCCAAAAGTTTATTCAACGCATTCAAATCGTCCAGGGATAGGCCATTGAGTGTGGACTCCACTTCAGCGTCACTTAGACCATTTGTAAGATCAGGATAATCAGCCGGATCGAGCTCAACATTTCGTTCGGGCTTCACTTGAGCTTCCTGTTTCATTAAATTGTGTAAGCCTAAAGTTGTGGAGAGAGAGAGAGAGAGTGGAGTTTTTGTCAACCTACCAGCGGATAGGCTGCCATGAAGGTCAGCAAGGCACAAAGCAGAGCTATACGCAGTAGTAACATTTCTATAAACTTATCGCACTTAAATTTGTAGTATATTGTTCTTATGCTGATCGACGTAGAATGTTTTTGCTTTGACTTGTTTGACTGATTACAGGTAAAGCAATGGAGCTATGTTTTGGAATCTGATTTCCTTATGAAGTTGTTTCAAATGAGAAATTCTTAGCTTATCTTTTTTTTTCTTTTGGCCACGTCATCTCTCTACCCATTTGGACCATGTATTAGCTTCTATTTCCTTCCTTTCACTTCTCACCAGCTGGAATAGATACCAAGGATGTTTCTTGGTATATTCGCTTTTTCATAGATAATGGCTGCTCTCAATTCCATTTGTGCAGTCTATTGTCATACTCTTATCGCTTATATATCTAAGTTTCTTTCTTGTGTAACAAAATCTCTTTTTATTTCACCTTACAGAATGATTGAGGCTGCCGTACCGACAATTCAGTCAATGCATCTGCTCTCTGTTGTAAATTTTATACACGCCTCTTGCATAGCCAAAGTGAAGAACGACAATATATTAAAACGTGATCAGAGTCTCAGCTACTGGTCGCAGGTACATTCGAATTCCAAGCGTTCGACAACAGAACGACATTTGCAGGGACCCGGCGACTCATTTCTGAGCGATGTCTATGAGGAGAGCATTTCGACGAAGACTCAGGGTTTGATTGTCCTGCCCAAGGTGAGCATCACAATGCTGCAGTCGTCCATTGTGGAGGAGATTATATCCGTGGCGGCGCTCGACAATGTGCAGGTGAGTGAGGAATACAAGCAATCCCAATTGAAGTGATACTTATGAGCTTTCTATATACAGGATCTCAGCTGCGTCTCGCTACTTACGTTCTATATGGAGGGCATCTCGACCAAATTTCATTTGGGTAAAACCACACGAGCCTCAATGCATAATGTCTACATACAGCAGGCAGTGCAATCGGGCAGCAGCCATAAGAAAGGTGGCATTATGAAGGGCACTCGTGCTTTGCTCGCACATCTCTCGTCGCAAACGAGACCTGACAATGTCCAAGGCGAGCCGATACTCATAGAGACGTCGGAGAAACAGCTGGAAGAGCTGGTTATTACGCTCGATATTGGTCGAGCGCATGCGCAGCTGCGTCGCCTGAAGACCGAGGGACAGTCGTGTGCACCAGAGACTCCTATTATTGTGACTGCCATACCGGAGCACAAGAGCAAGGTGCTCTTCGAGTGCCTGAAAATGCCCGAGAGTACAGGCATTGAGAGCATTGGCTACATAATGTTTGAGTGTGGCTTAGAAGGAGTTGGCGTTAAGATTGTAAAGCGCTCGCATTTCGAGAAGTCAGAGAACAGCAAAGAGGAGCTAGCTGAGATGACAGCCGGTACAGAGGGCGTTGCCTCTACAGGTGGTGCCTTCAACCTAACCGAACTGGTGGTGGGATCAGGTGCTGATGCTGCACCCTCATCAGCAGATGGAAGTGGTGCCACCTCAAAGGCCGAAGCTGCTTGGCGTTTGATAACCAAAAAGCCACCAACACCTAAAACACCCAAAGAGAAATTCCCGCATGCGTTGGATAGCAATGTTGCCAGCGATAGCGGTGCAGATCAGTCACGCAAAGCAACGCCCAAACAGCCGGCAGATGAGGATGTGGAGAAAGGAGCAGCGGGCAGCTCACAGCCAGCAGGCACTCAAAAGCCAATCGGCACTGGAAATGCAGCGAAGGATGGCTACGACAAGGCGCTCTCGAATGTCAAAGGCACTGACAAAACCTCCTCATGTGTAATAGAGCTGAAGTCCGTGTGGTTTAACTTTGCGGCGCCTCCTTGTGTGCCAATTACACGTAAAATCGATTTGACGCGCTTGGATTGGAATCTGTTGAGCACTGCCTCGCCGGCCATAACGGCCTGGATGAATCCCAGCAATCGTCTGGCAATGAAAATTGTCTCCCTGATGAAGGTGCTGCATACAAGACAAACGGCTGTTGCTGCCTGCCTCATGGCAGACGCCATGGAGAATGAGAAGATTCAGCGAAATCCAAAGATAAAGAAGGTGAGTAAAGCGAGTAGGCAAAGTAAATCTATATATGTACGCTTTTATATGTAATCTTTCTCCATCAGAGTCGGTATGCGAACAACTATACGCTGTTGTCGAAGACCTTGCAGGAGGATCCCAGCTGTCAGCTTTGCTACATTATGCAAAAGTTAGTCCTGGATGAGGGAGTGCAGCGCATTGAGCAAATTTTCAAGCATGGCGAAGTGCCACATTTGAATACGCTTCGACAGGTATGTAATTGACCTATTTATCTATAGATATATAAATCTAATTGCCTGCTCCATTTAAACAGGGTATCATTGTGCTAAGCCGTCAGTGGAAGAACACCTTGTATAATCCCATTTTGTTTGAGCATCAGTACAAGAATAAATTGGCTCGACCGATCAATGTGACATTTTCGTTTCCGCAAAACGAAGAGGAATGCGAGGCGGATGAGTGTGAAGGTGATGTTGAAATGGGCGCCTATGCAGGCGTCGGCGAGCATCCGGAAGAGAGTGAGAATGCTTTATTACTTGGGCAAACACAGCATCATCGAACTCACATTGGTATTCCTTTGATTAACGCTGGTCAGCTGCCTAAAGTGCAGCCAACTTCCTTTGTTATAACTAATATTTATATATATTTAGATATAGACGTAGGAGATTATTTTTGTCTTGTTTTTTTTTTTTTATGCACGTGTTTGTTAATTAATTAATTAATATATAAGCCATGCAAAAGTTAACTCTTTAAGCACTCAAGAGCCTTTTATTGTGCTTGGCTTTATATATGTTCCTTGTTTCCTATCTTCCTTGTTTGACTTTCTTCAATTCTCTCTTCTACTTTCAATACTCTCTATACTATATTATAACTCCTTGTATTGTTTGTCTTCAATCAGCTTTAAGTGTTCATGACTTCATATTGTTTGATGTCTTGCGTGTGCATTATGTATTCAAATATTTAATGTTATTCTCCACTTACCTTTCTGGCTAAGTTAAGCCTAATCCAATTTTAGGCTTACACTATTTGGTGCAGTGTGCTCGATAAATATATAAATATATTTTATAAATATTATATTTATATATGTAAATTATTTTTGTAAAGCTTCATAGATTGTTGTCTATCTTTATTATATTGTCTATCTGAATTATTTCGCACACTGCACTTACCTAAATTCCATTTTGGTTTCTAACCCCACTGAAGTGCAAAATTGTTATATTTATATTTATGCCCAATATAAAGGCTTTTACTTAAGACTTTTACCATTCCATATATAGATACTTCACAGTACGGAGGCATGTCATATGCCCAGGAGAACGCGCATCATGGACCCGCATCCCAGAGATCGACTTCAACATCGCCCAATATACATCACACGCGTCGCGGGTAAGTTTTTCTTAGCTTCAATTCATTCAATGTGCTCCATGCCACATATGCTTATGCATGTTTCGTCTATTAATGCTTTTGCCTGTGTATGTGTTTTTCTTTTCATACCCAACTCTACTTAACCATCGCATAAATATGAATATATTTGCATATATATATGATATTCGTATGCTATACATATATAAAGTCTGGGCAAAGTGCACAGCAAAGCCTCGAATTATTCACATGGCAATTCGTCTCGTTCCAGCATACAAATGCTGCCCATTATATCGGTGTTAGTGGAAAAGCAAGTGCCGGAATTCGGTAAGTTTTAAAATGCATGAACCCAAAGTTTTCATATAAATAATATTTATATATAACTGTTGCAGAGTATGGCGCCTTGCAGGAGGGTTCGCTGAGCTCTACAAACTCAGTGAATAAGTTCTGGCTGGGTGCTGAAAATCACAAGGAGGATTTGTACTTCTGGATGGCCAAGCAGCAGGATAATAACAAAAAGAAAGAACATTCTGCTGAAAAGGAACATGCACGTCCAGCTCCACCTAAGCTTCATGGTCAAACACAGGCAAGAAGTACTATCATGCAGGATTCCATTAAACTGCTGGATGCGCATTTGATCTTCGAGCCGCTGCTCACGTGCCTGGGCGTTATGCCACAGCAAATGATCAACAAGTTCTCAAACGCAGACATCTCGTCGCTGGAGAACTTTGGCACGAATCTTTCGCTCATTGGCACCTTTGATTCGATACGCGTGGACATCGTGGTCAGCGAGGCTGGCGATAAGAAGAACACTACAAATACGAAGCCTGCCAAGCTCAGTAAGAAATCGAATGGTGGTCGCGCGTCTATCATGATGGATACGCCGCTCTTTTTGTGTGAGCGAGTGGGCGTTGAGTTGGAGGTGTTGAAAATGTCCGATGGCATGGTCGATCAGGCGCGTCAGAATGTCATCTATATGTCCAGGCGACAGCTTAAGAAGCACACGAGCACAGTCATCAACTTCAGTCTGAATGTGCGCTTCATTTCGCAGCAGGTGAATATGCCGCTGCTGCGACTGCTACATCAGATCTGCAATATGTATCAAAATGTGAAGGATGCTCAGAACGAGTTTCACGAACACCCCGATCTAAGCAAGAAGAGTCAGACCAAAGATGAGTGTAGTCTAGGTAAGAAATAACTAAAACTATATTTGAAAACTTAACTAATCTGATATCTTACCAATAGCCTCTGAGCCAACGGATTTGCTACCCTTTTCGGAACGCTTTGCTGGCCATGGCGAAAGTTTTTCGGATGAGCGCTATGATAAGTTTAACGAGACCATGCCCACAATGCCCGCAGGTCGTAGTCGTCCAATTATACAGTTAACGCCATCGCCCAATGCCAAGAATCGACCGCAGAGCTTTGCGCAAAAGCTGCGCTCCACTGGCAAATCCGTCAAGGGTAAACTGGGCTATACCAATCTTAATGAGTCCAGTTCTTCGCCCTTGCGAGACAGTCCTACCATGTCGTTCCACGAGCAGCGCATCTTAAAGCTTACCACAGAGTCGAAGGCATCGCTGAATGGCGGCTGCGCTACGAGTGTCAGCGGAGATTATAATAACACGCTGACCAAATCGGCGCCGCTGTTAGAGACACCAAATTGCTGGAAGACAATCTATCATCTGCTAGAGTTGTATGGCACCATGCCGGAGACGAAGACAGTAGCGCAGCGGAGTTCGCTGAATGAGCACAAGAAGCCGCCTCCGAGCTTCGGCAATAATGACGATGACGATTTGACGAATGCCCCAACACCTTTGCCACAGCATCGCGAGATGATGCTGGTGGATGGAGTGCCACCGGAGCGAACGCGCCTCATTGTCTTCGGTGTGGCCAAGATACACAAAACCCGTTTGCTGGCCACGTTGTCCGGCTTGAAACTGGAGTCCGAGATTACGACGTTGAATAGCACGGCTACATGGAGAAAGAAGGCTAGACCTGTCTCATTGGAATGCTCGCTCACTGGCCAGGTGGGTCGTGCTATGATCGTATTACTCGAGGGTGTGGCACCCAGTCAGCAGTAAGTACTCAAAGACCACTTGAACTGAGCTAGCTTACAAATTGGCATTCCTTACAGAACTGTGGTCAAGGTTACAGTGGGCAAGAGCCAGACGCTTTACTCGAGTCTTTCAAAGCGTGGCAAGGATAAGAACAGCGGCTTGCTCTCCATTGGACCCGTTAACATAGACATCCCTCAACATCCAGTGGCTCTACACGGCATGATGACGCGCAGCTCAAAGCAGCTGTCCTCCACGCTGCAAGAGCTGCGTGTGAAACGCAACTCAGGCAGATCTACGCTACGTTCACATACAGCCGAGGAGCCAGATTCGCCGTTCCATGCGCGTAATTCGGGCGGGGCGGCAAGCGGTGTTGGCACTGCCAGCGAAATGCGTGAGAGAACAATTTCGGGCGGTGCACAGCAGCAGCCACAATTTGCAGCCAGACGAGCTGCACGCCTAGCGCATTCCAAGCCTGCAGCTGCTTCGAATGGTTTGCTTCAACCGCTTGTCATGCAATTCAATGTGCTCCTACAAAGTCTGTCCATCAATGCGGCACTGTTGCCCTCACTGCAGGCGCAGTATCGCATGAATCATGTCAGTTCGATGGGCGTCACGGGCCAGCGGGCAAAGTTTGTCATTGATTTGCCCACGCACACGCTGAGCTTTAACACCAAGATACAGGTTAGTTGTCTATTGACTTAATTGAAGAATTCTAAACTAAAGGAAGTCAATCTTTCAGAACGAAATGAATCTGCCATCGGAGGCATGCATTGGCCTACCACCCGTGCATGTTGTAGCCGAATACATACCAGACAATCGACAGGAGCATACGGAGAACATTGAAGGCATTGTGTTACGACAGGGCGGCTATGTGAATGCCAGCGCTGAGATTGGCGAGTTTGAACGCTGCTTGACCACAGATCTGCTCAATCACTTGGTCTTCGTGCAGAAGGTGTTCATGAGAGAGATCAACGAAGTTCTCCAAAAGGTCTATGGCGGCGAGAAGCCTGTGCCCCTGTGGACCGAGGAGAGTGGCGATAATGCCAGCGTACAGGAATCAACGCTAAAACGCATACTTTTCTCCATCAACATATCCATGAAGCGTATACAATTAACAGCCACCACACCCTGTTCTTCAGCTGTGCGCTTTGAAACAGGCACTTTGGAATTGCAGTTATCGAATCGCGTCAAGAATTTGGGTGACATGAGCAATCGGAAATTGTTCTTTAAAGCTCACATCGATTTCAATTTGTCACTTGGCCAGATCATTAGGAATGTGATCTTTGATGAGGCGGAGCCAGAGTTTCAGCAATATGCCTTTTTCCATACGACCATCGGTCTGCGTAACGCTTTCCAGGATGAGCTGCTCAATGAAGACAAGGAGCTCATATTGCTGACGCTCAAGCGTCCCCTGGTCTACGTACAGCCGATAGCCGTGGACAAGGCCATATTGGTCTGGTTGAACTACAAAAATGCTTACGAATATTGGGCCGAGAAACGGGCAAATCTCTGTTACGAACACACAGCCCAAACCACTCAACAGGTCTTTGATCGCGTGGCCTTTGGTCAAATAGCTAGCTCCAATTTGTCAACATTATTCCTGCAACTAACTGTGGAGGATATGGGCATCTGTTTGCCCCTAAAGCAAGTCAATGCAATGGTGAGTGCGAAATCAATAAAAGCCAATCAAATTATTAATGTATGAAAATTCTTTACAGTCCTTTGGTACGCGTCCGTATCAGGACTTTGATGCCAAAGGCGCTGTGGTCATAACCTTGGAGAATACCATCATCTCGGCTTGCAACTCCGGCTCGCTAGTCTCCAAGGGCAAATTTCAGGGTCTATGCTTGCGCTTTGCAGATGATTTCGAGACGAATCTGGATGACTGGAAGCCGAGCAGTGTGGAGCCAATTATGAATGTCTGCGTTGTCTCTGAGGGCACCTTTGAGGTTTGCTCTCGCACCACGGCCGCAAAGAAGGGCGAGAATGCCAAGTGGCTGCTGAATGTGAAGTGGCAAATGGAGGGCGTGGACATTCATTTGGATGTGAACATTGGCAAGCAGCTCTCCTCGTTGGGCCACACGCTCACCATGCTCACGGGCTTCGAGGAAGATGACACGCAAATTGAATCACCCGATAGCGATGAAGGCGATCAGAGCAGTCGCGATACGTATGTGCGCAGACGTGCTGAATTTGATAATCTGCCCGCCTTTGTGTTCGATCCCACTATTGACTCAAAGAAGCGGTCATTCATGATGGAGAAGGAGATGGCTGAGCAATTGAAGATTATAAATGATTTGCGTACACTGGGCGCTTCTCATAATACGGTTGCACACGAGGAGCGCCGCCTGCAGGAGCTGCAGGCGATTTGCTATAAATACTTCCGTCGCGACATGATACAAAAGTGGAGGAAACCGTCGCTGCGGCGATCTCTGAAGAACTATAGCCGGTCACATTCGTATATAGGCAGTGGAGCAGTGCCAGGCGTGCCGGCAGCTAGGGAGCTGCCTCTGGACAATGGCAGCAGTCACAGCTATGCGGGCAGACGCCTGGATACGATTGCGTCCAATGATGAAATCTCTAGCTTGCAAAGCACACCCGCATCCTGTCACTCACGCAGCGCATCCTTTAAGACGGGCGTGGGTCGTGTGACCTTCACAGATGCCATGCGCCAGACATCGCTGCCGAACGCTGACACCGACACAGAGACCGCTGACAACGAGCTGGATTGGCGTGCGGGCATCCATGGCGATTGCACGCCCAGCGAAATGGATGTGGATGGCACCTCAGTAGAGATGCGACGCAAGCATGCACATGCCCATGGCCAAAAGCAGCAGCCGGAGCCAAACATTGATTTCGAACTGGATGTCAAGGTGCTTGTTAATTCGGGCAAATGTGTCCTGCACACCAAGGACAACAACAGTGGCGAGGAACGTGCTGCCTATGCAGCTGGCGGTGCTGCTGCCTCGAGTGTGAAGTCGCATAAGCGCGAACGCAGCATTGGCAACGACTGGGGCAGTCCCACGCCCTCGCGTCGACAGCGGGATAAGAGTAAGCTTCGCTTCAATGCCAGCTCGCATAATAATGCGCTTCTCGCAGATCTTACCATCTTTCATATACCCGGCCTCGATGTCAAGCTGCACTATCAATCACGCACGCTAATCGACGCCACAGAGCCACAGCCGTCGACACCGGCAAACGCATCAGCTGTGCCACATATGCGACGCTTGGGCAACAAGCGAGCCACGTTGAGTGCCTGGATGACGTTGCAGAGCATACCCGAGGAGACAATCATTTCGCCTCACATACTCGAGTTTCTCGAGCAAACTCTGGAGCCCATACCCGCTCGTCAGGCCAACAGCGTGCCAGTCACGCCCTCGCATACAGCAGCCGTTAATCTGGATATATTGCCAGCAAATTATGCGACCTATGCTTCATTTCCCGTCGACGTCATTGTTTACTTCCATATGCAGCCGTCCACGTTTAGATTTAGCTGTTTGCCCGTTTCGAGAGTCGAGTGCATGCTGCAGCTGCCCAGCTTGGATATTGTGTTCAGCTCTAAGCGCAGCGGCGACGAACAGGAGCAGCAGCAGCAGCAGCAGGCAAGTCAGAGTCATGCAGATCAACAGCTGCCCACGGGCGGGCTAAGTGTTACGGGCTGCCTGGCGGACTTTAACGTCTACATCTTTCATCCGTATGGCGGGAAGAAGACCTCCAAGGAGACGCAGTTCTCGCCGCTAAGCGACAGCGAACGCAAAGACTCGCTGAGCATCAATGTGGAGTTTGTCAAATTCCACATTACGCGCTGTCGCAAAGTTTACATTGAGCCGTTGCCCAGCTCGAAGCGTGCCCTGGATCAATCTCGTGCCGTGATACGCTTTTCCACAATTGTGGATATTGGCAGCGCGAGCTTCAAGTACGATATGCGACGACTCACTGAGATTTTGGCCTTTCCCAAGGCCTGGTACAGGCGACGCATTGTGCGGCGTCTATTCCTGGGCGATCTCAGTGTGCACCAGCAGCAGCAGCAACAGCAGCAGCAACAGGCGGGCGCTGAAACGCCAACGCCAGCAACACCAACGCCCACGCCCAGCGAGGGTCGCAGCAAGGATAAGCTGCGCCTGGACTTTGAGGGTCAACAGTCACAGCAGCAACTCGGGCACTTTGGCGCTGTGCGTAAGCTAAAGTCTTTAGGCAAATCGTCCAGCGCCGAGTCCTCCGGCACGCCACCCTCCGAAAAGAATCAGATAACTGCCTGGGAGACGCTGGTCATCTTCGCTGTCAACTTCACCAAGCTGAATGTGCAAATGAATATCGGCAATGTGTGCGGCAATGTGGTTTGGCTAACCAAGGACTTTCGCTCGGATGGTCGCCTGTCCATAGGCAGCACCGGGTATAAGAATATGTATGCGGGCATCTATTTGGGCGGCTCGGCTCTGGATGCCAAGGGCGGCATTGTGGGCGGCAGCTTTGAGGTGAACAAGATCAACAAGCGCTTCCACATCAAGGAGGAGTCCGGCATGGAGCCGTATCATACGCTGGGACTTAGTTTTATGGCGCTGGAGCTGCGCTTGGACTACATGGGCACCTCGGTCCTGATGACGCGCATCAGCACCTTTGCCGCGGCCATGAAGGACGAATGGCGCACAGCATCGCAGGCTGCTGCCTGTGGCAAGGATCAGCCACGTGCTCTTATCTTTATACACGGCGATCTCAGCTGGGATCAATTGCAGATCATGATATCCAAGTCGACGACGGCGGATCTGATGAAAATGTACTTCAAGCTGGAAGAGTTCTTTACGCAGCAATTCAAGTCTTCCAAGCGTGTGTTCTCCAGCCTAGAGCCGCGTCTGCAGGATCGCACGGCGAGCATCAAGCGTCGCCAGCAGCTGAAGAAGAAGCCCAATGGCGAGCTGCCGCCAGCTGCAGCTGCTCCCAACCTATCCGGCGTGGACAATACCGATGCACGTCATCATCGCCACTGGCAGAAGCCACTGGCACAGGCCATTGGCTTGGTGGTGCCATCGCTGGTCACCCGCCTGCCACGACATGGCAATGTCCTTGGCGGCACTGTGGATTTGCGTGGTCAGAACATTTCGCTCGCCTGCTTCCACGGCATCAACTTCAAGTCGAAGGCTTGGGCACTGTTCAGTCTGAAGTCGCCTTCAATTAATTTCGCAACTGAGGCGCGACAGCTGGAGGACTCCAGTGAGGTGCACGTCACACAGACGCTAACCTCCTGCCTGGGCCAGACGACGGAGGTGCAGCAGCAACAGAATCACTCCATGGCCATTGTCAGTCGCATCACACGCAACATTATCTTTCCACCGCAATTTAAGACACTTAACGAATGGTTTCACTATGCATTTGCCAACAGTGAAATTGACGGTGAGTTCAGATCGAGGCTAATCTAACTAATCGGGCAACTGATTTATTTATTGCTTATCGCATTTCCCTTTCACAGCTGTGGATCGCTTCCCCATGTTGGAGTGCGAGCGTGAGATAGCCTCCAATTCAATTGAACGCACGCGTGCTTCGGGCAGCAGTAGCTCGGCCAAATCTCAGGAGCACAATCACAATCGTGAGGTCATCTTCGCGCTGCCCAGTCTTCAGCTGTATTTCAAGACCGAGCACAAGCAAGGGCCCACCACACCAGAGCCAACTGGTAAGCTAATGCCAAATAATTTCTATACAATTAATATGAAACGGGCTTTTCTTTAGAAACGAAACCTGAAGTTCTGTGCAGCTTTATAACAGAGTTTGATGATCATATATTTGTCACTGTGGATGCCGATGCCTTTTTCTTTTTGCATGATCTAATCACGTCATATGTGACTGAAAAGGAGAAAGTGGTGAGTAATTGGAGTAACTGCTTATGACAAAAATAAACTTGACTTATGCTTTTCCTTTTTTGCAGCTCGGTGCTCAATCGGCGCGCGCCGCCTCACCGAATCTGTCGCAGAAGGCAAACCTAAAGCCATATCTAACCGATGATATACTCAAGGAGAAGAAGGGCGCTTCCAATACGAATTTGACTGTGCAGGGCCAGCACCTGAGTGGCAGCAAGAGCAGCTTGGAGCCACTGCAGGGCAGTCATACGAATCTGAATACGGCAACTAATACTGCCACAACAGCGAACACTGCGACAACCACAACAGCTGCGACAACGACAACGACAACGGCAACACCAATGGCAGCAACAACGCAGCCAACGACAACAGCAACAACAACAACAACAACCACAAATGCAGCTGCAAATGATGTGAACGATGGAAGTGCACAGCCAAAACCAGGAACAGAAGCCAATGCACAGTTGCCCAGCTTTGATATTGAATCGTTTGTGCGGGATTGGCGACACTTTGACTGCCAGACATGGCATCTGGAGCCCACGGTACGACTGCTCTCTTGGGCTGGCAAATCCATCGAGCCATATGGCGTGGACTATATACTCAATAAGCTTGGCTTCAGTCACGCACGTACCACCATACCGAAGTGGTTGCAGCGTGGCTTTATGGATCCACTGGACAAGGTTGAGGCGCTGATGATGCTGCAGCTGCTGTTAATGGTGCGCGAGAATAAATCGGATGCTGGGCAATCGAAGCAACAGCAGCAGCAGCAGCAGCAACAACAACAGAATCATAATCGACCAGCTCCATGAGAGCAATTCAGCCATGACAATTGACCAATTTGTATGTCGATTAATAATTAGCTTTATTCGCATTGTATATCGATCTTGTTGTAATATTTGTAATTTGTGTGATTTGTGTAACGATTTCTTGATCTAACCATGTCTATGTTTTGCATAGTTAATTGTTTAATTAGACTCAAGTTATTCGTATTATTAATATTAATATTAATATTATTATTAGCTAATCGGGCAGCCTTTGTTAAATTGTAAATTGTTTTCTCGCTTCAATATACAGATATATATATATATACTTCGATTTAGGTCTAAAGTCAAGTACTTCACGTAATTTGCTCAATTTTTAGCGCTTTGTAATTATCGTATTGTTTTTAAACTGATTGTGCAAGAGCAAAGTTAATGTTTAAACTATAAGTAGCAATAATTTATATACATAAACGCATACTCTACAACTTTCAACCGAACTGTGTACGTTTCTAAATAGATAATAAAAATTACTCTGCAAAGGGAATACCAATCATAATAGACAAAACTGAAAGAAGTCAAATTTGTTTACTATCTGCGTTACATTGAATCTGCCGGCGAGCGTCGAAATTATATTAATTTTTAAACATTTGTTTCTACATATCGAATGCTTATAACTGAGTTAAAGCTCGATCGACTTTTATTCAATTCAATCTATACAATTTTGATTATACTTAGTTTTATATGGCATCTCAATTTGCTAAAGCTTTCTTCTACGATTTTCAACCAAGTTTCCAAGTTTTCATTCCATAACTTTATTTTTAAGTTAAAAGTTTAGCTCTCCTCTCCATTAAGTTTCTTTCGATTAGTCTTAGCTGAATTGAATAAACTCTTTTAGTTTATCGTATATATACGTATATAGTACATACTGTATTTGGGGGGTAGCATATGGCCGGGCATTTTGTAGCAGCAAACAGCAAAAAAAAAAAAAAAATGCTCTTTTAATTTTATGTTTTCTTTCGCTTGAGTTTGCATTCTGCGTTTCAGTTTCCTTCGGCTGGGTGACTCGACCTGCCACGCCTCCGCCGCCTACGTCTCCTTGGCTTGCTTGAGTAAACTTTGCATCCGCTGCGTGTATCCGTTTTTGTTTTGGTTTTCTGAGCACTGAAAATGTTTCTTCTACTTCTTCGTTTTTCTTACATTTTTTTTTTTTTGCTTTTTAGCCTTTCAATAGTATTTTTTTTCCTTTGCTTTTTTCGTTTTCTTGTCACAGTTTTTTTTTTCGTGCGCCTGTGTGTCTTTGTAAACATTTCATTTTTATCAAGGTTGCGTTTTTAATTATTTTTCCTTTCTCTTGGCTTCTGCTGCCGCTGCTGTCGCCGCCGCTGTTTCAACTGCTGCTGTTGCTGCTGCTGCTTCTGCTGTTATCCTTGCTCTGCATACTATTAGGTTTGTCCTGTTTCTACATCATTTTGTGCAGCACAATTGGCGAAGCAAAAAAGTCATGGGGATTTTCTAAGAGCGCGCCCATTTGATGAGCTTTTCACGCACTGTAGGCGCGCCCTGAAAACCGAGTGTGCTGCACTGAGTGTGTGTGTGTGTGTGTGTGGTTGTGTGTGTGTGGGTGGCTTGGATTGGGTCCACCCTCGGGCAGGGTCGAGCGCGGTCTCTCACACAAAGGGCCATGAATGCGAGTGGTTTACTTTGGAGATTAGTTTATCTAAAGTTAATGAGGGTTAAAACTAATAGGCGAATGGCTTAATTTTTAATTATGAGACTTGGTTTCAGTCCTTTCAGTTCTTGTGTTTTGTTTTTCTTACATTTTTGTGGCTTTCCTTCTTCTTCTTCTTCTTCTTGTCCTTCTTCTTTTTTTTTTTAGTATTTTTGGTTGGTTCTCTTTGCTGTGTTGTGGCATTTAATTTTTGTCATTTTGGCCCAGTGCCACAGGCAATATTCGGGCTTATAAAACGACATTCTAAAGGCAACCAAATGATGAGATTGGCTTTTTAAAATTCGCTGTAAGCGAAAGGAGAACCTACCATAGAGACATAAAATTAGTCAACCGCTAAGCTGTACTTGCATATTTTTTTTTGCTGTCTTTCACTAAAAGGATTCTGAAGTAGTTTGAATGTTAAATGAGCTCGTCGACTTAACCCTGCCAAAAGAGTTGAGTGGTAAGCTACATCAGCATTATTAAGAGTATCAAGCAAACAGGCAGTAAATTAAAAATTGCTAAGAAGCTAGCAAACCTTTTCTTGTCCATTATATTTTGTTGTTTATTAAGTTATTTTATAGTATTATATTTTATTTGATTTAATGAAATCTATATATGTCACTCATGTAATACTAAAAATGTGCTTTATCTCTCTGACACACATTCTGTCTCACTCTCTCTCTCTCGCTATTTCTAATATTTTCAGAAATTACTGCATTCCTTAATCAAATTCTCTAATTTTCTTGCCATATCGATGATATTTGAACAGTCCTGTCCTGTCCCTGATCACACTCCTCTTTTATTCTTCATTTGTATACTTCACATCACATCACTCCCTTTCTCTCTCTCTCTCTCTGTTTCTCTCTCTTTCACTCTGTCTTTCCCTTCCCTCTCTCTATCACTCCCTCTCCCCTCTCTCTCTCTCTCCACAGTCCTGAGTCTCTCGAGTGTCCTTTTCCTGTTTCAATTCCAAATCAAATTTAATGTGTAACTCAAATCCTTACTCCATACACACTACAACACATTCATTTATCAAGTATACGCAGTGTGAAACATAAAAATTCTTCGCATTTGATTTCGCTATGCAGCTCTAAACCGAAACGTTTCATCTTAGTGGACACTCGATGTCACTTACCGGTGAAACAATATACTCGCACTCGGACTTTAATTAGTTTTCGCTCTGTGCGTTTGGCTATTGGCTGTTGGCATATTTGAAATTGAGTATTGCTCACATTTCCATTGGGTTCATAAATTGCGAATAGTTGTTGTTAGGCAACAGGCAGCGCACATTTTTCAATTAAATGTTTTTCAGCGACACAAAAAAAAAAAGGAAAAAGTAGAAACTTTTAAAAATGTTGGGAATTTATTGAGACGAAGTCAACACTTGTGAAATACATTTATATATATTTTTGATTTGGTCGGCGGTCTACGGTTACATGTGATATATGAGCGCAAGCGAGTGTCATAACACATACGTACAATAAATTGCAAAGAGGCGTCATTAGAAGCTGCTGGCCTTTATTTATGTGGCCTGTAAGCCAAAAGGCAATCAGACACAGCCTGTGCCAGCCAGCCAGCCAGCCGGCCAGTCAGACATTTGGCAAATTTATGCAGCAGCCCTCGAGCTGGGCGCTAAATTATTTTTTAATTTCCCTGGGCTGAAGCCTAAGAAAACTTTCTTCTCTCCTCTTTTTTTTTTTTTTGCTTTCATTCTCGGTTCGAAAACAAGAGGCCAACATAATAATCAAGTCAATAAAAAAGCCATAAAAAACGAAAATATCGCAAAAGGCCATGGCGCTTGGCATGTCCAAGTCTATTTGTCTAGTTGTGTGTAACTGTATGTGTGTGTGGCTATTGTGGCATGCCCAACACATTTCCACACACACACACACACACACACACACAGATAGAGAGAGAAGGACATGCCATAGACAAATATCAGACAAGTCAAGACAAGACAAGGGCAATACGCAGAACTTGTAGAACGATAAAGCAGGCAATAAAAACCACTGAGCATAATAAAAATTACATTTTATTTTATTTCTGTGTGTTGTGGTTGTTGTTGCTGTCGTTGTTGCTGCTGTTGTTGTTGAATACAACATTTTTAAATACATAGTCAAAGGCACGCACATCAACAGGCTAAAGTCCTTTGGCAGGCGTCGCCTTTCGCCTACGCTCACAAATTACGCCAAGATATTTTTGTCCATAGATTGCGTGGGCAGCAACAACAACAACAACAACAACAACAACAACAATAATAACAAGGATACATTGATGCCGCATACTTTGAATAATGTGACCCTCGGTTCTGGCCAAAAAATAATGACTCCCCGGTGTCTGTGTCTGTCTCCGTTAGCCAAGTGACCAAGTACTACGATTACAATTTGTGGACATTTAACTGTTTCTAATAATTATGTAAATGTGTGTCACTCGATGTCGCAGCATTCAACTCTCATTCCCCATCACTCTCTCTCTCTCTCTCTGTCTCTGGCCTTTTCTCCCAGCTCAATTATGTGCCGCATATAATCAAGTGGACCCGACCATAAAAAGCACTCAACAACTGGGACATTATCAAATTTAATGATGCTTCTTTCTCAGCTGGGAATTGTTAAGACTCTACCTATCCTCTCTCTCTCTCTGCCTCTCTTGCCCCCTCTCTCTCTCTATCTCTTGCTTACTACTTTAACTTGACAAATTGTTAATTATTTCAATTTAACGACCTATTTAGTTAATGTCTTTGACATTATTACCTGTTATTTTTATTGGATTTCTTACTTGTTTTTTTTATATATTCAAATAAATTTATATTGAGTGATGTTAGCTAGGAATTGTTTTTGATTGCTTTGACTTCTTTTAAACAGGTTTTTCATTTTATAATTTTTATATTATTTAAATATTTTTATTTCATTTTATTCAATTAGTATCTCAATTGCTTGCATTGAGTCGACATTTTTGGATCTACTTCAATATTACTGGCTATATTAACTATATATTCGTAATTTCATACAAATCTTCATCTAAATATTGGCTTTATAAGCCATAGAGTGTACTCATGTTCAAAGTTTTCTAACTAGTTGACTGCACGCTGAAACTATGGTGAGCGCCGACTTCAGAACCAAATGCAGTTTGAGGCTTAACAACTAAGCAGGATTTTCCCTAAAAATGTTTAATTAAATTAATATATTCGATAGTTTATAATTAAATGGCAAGCCATATTGAATAATAAATTATCTAATTAATTGTGATAGTTCAAACAAGCGCTGAAACGAAGCTTTTGAAGATAGTATTACTCTTGCTTGGTCAGTGCAAGTAGAACAGGCACAGTTTATATTCCCGTTTCAACTGCCTCAGGAAAGTGGTCAGGCAACACAGAAGACTAACGTTAGTTTTCCCGATCATCTACTGGTGCTACAGCAGCAGCATAGGAATATTGGTGGAACTGTGCTTGGACACCAAATGGTGCGCTAGGAATCTGCTGCCACAACTGCCCAGTTTGGTTCGCATTATAATATATTATCAAAATTTTTACTTTTTTATTAAATTTAACTTAATTTTATACATATTTATAATATTTTTTAAATTTTTCTTTAGTTTTTCACTTTATTTTAATTTATTTTTACATTTTTTAGAATTTTTTTTAATGATACATTTGTTTTACATTCTGCTAGTGCTCGCCTGGCCATGATTCACTCACAGGCATATTATTTTTATATACATATATTAATAGCATCTTTTAGTATTATTTCTTATCACACATTATTAAAGTCTTGGCTCTTGGCTATATAATCAACCATAATGGTTGAAATAATTACACACTCTGTCCCAAAGCGGATGTCGCTCGACCATGCAAATTAAGTGAAAAATTACAAGGCACAAAAAAATAATTATACACTTTGTATGCACTTTGCTCTGCTAGTGTGCGTGTCTCTATGTGTATGTGTGTCTCTATGTGTGTGTGTGTGTGTGTGTGTGTGTGTGTGAGTGTGTATGCAGGTTAGTTAGTATGCGGAGGTCACACAATGCCATTTGCGCTTGCATAATTATAAAATTACTTGCCGCCAAGTGGCAAACAACGCGCACTTCCTTAGCTCATTCTTTTGTGATTCGCACTCTAGAGTTTATATAGAAATAGAACTCTATAGAGAAGTACATAAATATATGTATAAAAGTGCTGGATACAATTTTAAATTTTATTTTTATTTTTTTGGTTGAAAATCTCAGAAAATGTATTAATAAAAGTTAGAAATCTTATGTTAAGAACGGAAAGTTTTGGATATTAACTCAGAGCTCTAGATTTTATAAGCACTTTATGAAAGCTGAAGGAATTTGTCAGAAATGCAGCTCGAAATTCCATAGGGAAAACTGTAAGTCCTATTTGAAAATATTCTCATATATGTTTTACTCGTTCTTCCGATGTCACTTTCTATTACAATTAGGTTAAAAATACGTCTTTAGCCTAGTTATTGACCGACTTGTTCGGTCGCATGTTTATGACCTAAGTAGCTTTATTTTCCTAACACTAAGGATGTGCTTACGTGTGAAGTTCATTAACAGCCGTCAGGTGATCAACTGCATTGCATGATTTTTCAATGGGCCGACCCGCTGGGCCGACACTTGACAGGAGAGCAAAAGAAAGGCAGAGACGTGAACGAAGTGAGGTATAGAAACTGGGCAAGGGATTGCTTTTATGGGCTGGCACTTGGCCTCCAACAATACCAAATGCCGGCGGCTGGATATCCTATTCGACTGCAGCGAGCCATAAAATTATTATGCAAATACGTGGAACGAGGGCGCAACGAGGCGGGGCGCACTTCAGGGTGGTCGTACAAGGGGTGCGCACATTAGACGCACAAGCCGTTAATATGCAAATGCAAAGGGGCTCATTCATATAAAAAAAAGAAGTGCTAGCTGAGTTTTTTTTTTTTTTTGCCTCCACTTAAAGCCTGGCGACGGGGTGCTGCCCATTCACTTCGATGGACTTGAAAGCTGGCCAGCGGAAAGGAAACACAATGAAGTTTTTTTTTTCTATCATGGCATGTGCATAGTTTGTAAGACTAATGAGCGGTCCAACTAGGGGGGACTGGCTGTCATTAAGATGTTGCGAGCGCAAGAAATGAGGGGCAAAGTCTACAAGTTGCAACTAGAAAGCTAGTCAAGGGGCGCTTCTAATAGATTTTGCATAGGCCAAGTTGTGCAGATAAGAAAGAGATTTGTAATGTATTTCAATTTTAGATGCTGATAAGACTTGTGGCTAGGCTTAGGCTGGTATGAAAAGAGGCGTTAATTGAAGGTGAATAATAATATATATAAATATCCATAAGTAGACTGAGCTGAATAGATTATTTACTATAGTTATTTGAATGTGTTATACTTGAAGACTAAGTCTATATTTACCTGGTAGACTAAGTCAAGCCTAAGGTCCAAGTTATGTTATATAATCTCCATTTATTGCCAGTTCTATATTCAGTACTTGGCTGATTTAGCTCTATTTCGAACTGAAGATCAGAAATATTTATAATTAATATTTATTAATATTTCTTTACCTAATTAGACTCAACAGAAAACGCGTTGACACGTGACATGGCCTTCATAATTCACTTAAAAACTTCCAAAATAGGCATCTTCCTTCATCTAATTAGAGCTAAGGAAAAATCTATAAATTAATATCAAATTAAAAATGGAATCCCAACTTAAAGCATAGCCCATACATGGAAACCAAATATCTTTGATAAAACATTAAACATCTGTAGGAAGCTTTAATTTTTTTTTAGAATTTCCGCTACATAATCAACACAATTAGAAACTAAGAAACTCATTAAAAGTTAATATAAGAGAATTCTTTTCATTCTCTTCTTCTTTATTGTAAATTGATTTCTGTCATGACTGCCGGTCAGAGCTCAAGTGTTGCTAGATTGAATAATTATGCAGTGCAGAAATTTTATCTTTCAAAGTGCGAGCGTCAAGCGGCAAGGACAACTAACTAACTAAATAAGCTGGAAAAAGGCCGCGTGCCGGGCAGAAAACCGCCAGCCATGAATAAATTTTGGCAGCTCGGTTATCAGTCAAGTTAAGTTATATATACGTACATAAAGTAGAAGCCTGTTTGGGCCAGCCTCTCTTGCCCAGCCCCAAAATACTTAAACCAAAGGCGCTTGTAATCTTAATTATATATTACAAAGTGTTGCGGCTGCTGGAGAGACGAGGCTTGGAGGCATGGAGTAGGAGTTGTTTTGTCGTCAAAAGTAAGCAGGAAATGAATGAATTTTTCAGTGGCATAATCCGGCGATGTGCCAATGTGTTTGCCACGCCCAACCGCATAGCCGCCCACAAGCTAAGTCCTCAGCGTTCCCGCCTCAGTTCCTTCTTTCGTTTCGTCATAAAATATATTGTCTGGTGAGAAACGAAAAACTTTTCAATGCTCTGTGGCCCGCACAAAGATGAAGATGAAGAAGAAGAAGACGAAGTCGAAGACGAAGTCGAAGACGAGCCAGCAGAGGCAGCATCACATCTTCCCATTGCCATTGCCCCGCACTTCCCATCAACCACTCTGTTAGTGTAAGACATTGAAGTGTATAAGAATAAGTGTTGGGATTAGGCGCTTGACTTGAAAATTTTATAAAACAAAATTTTTGCATAAGCTCTGGGCGATGGTTCGAGCTCCACAGCTCCACAGCTCCACGGGGGCTGCCTGCTTGTCCCCCTGTGTTTGCGACAGCTAAGCGCGTTAGCAGCTCAAGGATTTAATGGAAAATCGCGCGTCCTTGCTTTTGGCTCGCAATGGGGCTAACGGGCAAACGGGGTAAATCACGCATTTAATTCCAAAACATTTAACAGTTTTTGGCTCTTATCTAATATTTTACAAACCATTTATATGATGATTAGCGCAAAGTGACTGCAACGGGAAAAAATATGAACTTGGAATGTTCTAGTCGGGAGTGTCCAACTACGAGATACCCTGAATAGCCATATAATGAGCTACTGGTGGGAGTACTCTAACTTATATCTTTGGATGCACAATATGCAAATATATAAATGTTGTAATGCTGCCTCTTAATCTGTATTGAAATTTCATTAAAAATAATTCAAAAAGTTGAGTATATTTACTCTTTTATAACTTAAGAAAGTTTATGTTGCACACTGGAGTAGTTTGACTTTGCCTTTGATCTACTTCATGTTAATGCAGGCAGTTATTGCTGAAAATTGAGTTGAGCTTGCTCCATATGAACATATGTCTACAAATTTTTAACTGTAGCCCTTATAGGGAGATCGTTGAGTGCCGCAATAAAGACAATCGCGCAAAGTAGCTCAATCGACTCGGAAGTATATGCTGCTCAACAATATATATAATTTATGGGACTCGCCATGCCTTACTCTGCTTCTTGCATACTCTTCAACAAAACGCATATAACCTGTTAGCGCATATTAAATATTTTTGTAGTTAAAAAAATACAGAGAGCTAAAACCAAGTTAAAAAGTGCCTGTGCAAAGTGAAAAATGGCAAACACTTTGAGTTTTGCGCAGTTGAAATTTTTCTTTTCTTCATCTTCTTCTTTTTTGTTGCTCAGACTTTTATATTTATTTCATAATTTCGTAGCTTAGATTCCATCAAAAGTTACAAATTTTCTTTAAATATTTGCAAGGTGTTTAAAAATTTAAATTTATAACATTTTGAATATTTTTAAACATTTTTTGGGGTATTTTTTAATTTAGTTTAAATTAAGTTTATAAATAAAAGTATATTTTTAAATAAGAGTAAATAAAAAAGCATTAAAATAAAATAAAATAAAAAAGCAAAGAAACTAACTAAAAAATATAATCAAAATAATTTAATAGTTTATATAAAAAAAAATGTAATAATTTTTATAAATACTAATTTACATAAATAAAAAAATAATAAATATTCAAAAAAATTTAGTAAAGCTTCAGATCATTTTTAAAATTGGATTGAGTTTCATACATTCATTTTATACTATACTGATTTAAATAATTTTGCATATGCAAAAACAAAATAATGTTTTTATTAAAAAAAAAATTATAAATAAATCCTAATAAAATCAAACCAAAATAAATAAATAAAGTACATATACTAATAAAAATAAAAAGAAAAGTATATATAACAAAAGTAAGTAAAATAATAATAAATATAAAAAGATGAAAATAGCTTCAAATGTCATTAGAATCGTAGTTGCGCTGAAATCTATTTCGGTAACAGGTAATAGATATTACTTCATCTAAACCCATTTGCGCAATTTACGCGTTGCCGAGCAGCAAAAGTGCTTTGCAGGTGGCATGCTAAATAATACCCTGTAAAATGCGCATCATGGTAAAGTCTGATCATAATAACAATAAAATTAACATAAATTTAAATATTTATAAGATTGTACACGGTCAGTTGAGCAGAACTTTTCAGAACTTTTTTTCTTCGAATCTCAAGTTTGAATTTTAAGTGGGACCTAACGGCTTAAAAAGTTTATTTATCTACAATGTTATGTATAAATTCAATTGCAGGGTATTTGCTAGTCAATCAGTCTAAGCAGAATCAGTTCAACTTGCTTTAGTTTCAATTTATGTGACGCATTAATCAGCATTCGATTTGAATCTCATTATCAGGAGTCGCGCCACCCAGTCCCCAAGCACATATGGAGCACCGCCCAACCACTGTGGTGGCATAGCCAGCCAACCGTTGCCAATAAATTTGAGCATCAAATGTTGAGTAATTTTTTGTTGTTGTTGTAGTTGCTAGGTGGAAAGACAGCGAGCTGGTTTAATATGCCATCATTACTTAGAGGCGAACAGGACAGAGATCCACCTGGACGAAATTAGTATGCGAAGGCATGAAAATCATTAGGCGAGGAATGGTGTGGGTGTGTGTCTCTCTCTCTCTCTCTGTGTGTGTGTGTGTAACTGTTACTGTAGCTTTCTACGTGTGTGTGTGTGTGTGTGTGACCTGGCTGCATTCGTGGGTGTCACTAATTAAATTATACACATAACAAGCAGCCAGCACTTGACTGTAGAGAACCCAATAGCTCGCCTCTCTCTTTGTTGTGCGTAGGTGCGTGCGTACGTGTATGTGTGTGCGCTGGTGTATATTACCGCAGGTGTAATTAAAGCGCTCCTAATGCAATAAATTTGTACTCGCTATTGTGTATCGTGGCGTATGGCGGCTCATGCATAAACAATTTAAGCTCATTATCAGCCCAATGTGCAATGGACTTCACGATTTTCTGCGTTTCGTTGGGCGACAATCGGCCAAAAATAAACATCCGTACACTAACTAATTAAAGCTATGCTCGTATATGGCCAAAAGGCAAATTACTTGGCTGTGGTCAGATTGTAGATTCGATAAAAATTATAGACTCGAGTTGAAAGTGTGCGGTCTGCCCCATGCTGCCGTCATTAAGATGCTTAACTGGCCAATTCCAACTGCTGGCAGAGTCCCTCAAATAAAGGAGTTGGAAACTTTTAGAATGTGGAATAGTTGAGCGTGTGTATACCCTGTGATTGAAGATGAAGAGCTGCTAGGAATATATAACATTTATGAAGGAAGGCAGTTGGTGTTAGAGCTAACAGCCTAGATGAATTGTGTACACAATGAAAACACTGCAAGTGCAATATATTTTTCACAATTTCTTCACTAATTTTGTGGACTTTGGAAAGGTTTATCTACGACACTAAAGCATATATAAATTAACTAACTTCTTTGTGTTTTATATTTACCTTAAAGGCACACAAATCTTTGTAAGAATATATTTTTCAGTAACATTAGGAAGCCTACTGCATCCATCACACACTCAAGTCTATTACACCCTCCTCAAAATGCCTTCTCTGCGCACTTGATGTATAAAAATAAACATTTTTGCCATTTCCATTTGTGTTTCAGTTTTTTAATTCGAAAGGATTGCCAGCCTACGAATCGGGTTGGTTTTGAATGAACTGGAACGGGAAGTTAGGGGGACACATTCGGTCCAAGCAATGGGTTAAATCGCTTGTAATTACGCTACATAAATTTTAAATAAGTATCCGTTTCTTTTCGCTGCTTTGTGCGTCTGCTTGCTGTGGCACCGGATACGCTCCCTTCGCTTGCCTTTGTGTGTGTGTGTGTGTGTGTGTGTTAATTGTGCCTGGTTAGAGCGACTTTGACTGCCAGTTTTGCGGTTGTTCAGCTCAAGCACAATGCCAATTTCGAGCTTCATGTACTTTTAGTCGAGCTGACCTTTTACCATTTTTTTTTTATTTTTTTTTTTTGTTATGCATGAGCTTTTAGTATGGGATGTCGTTTGCTCTGCTTTCGGCTTACATGCTAATTGTAGCCAAAAATCCTGTTTATTGTGTGCACATCAAACTTTTAGTGTTGGTAAGCGGCTTAGTATTCAAATTGAATGTAATACATTTTGGCTAAATTGCATGCGAGCAGGTCTTAACGCAAAGTCCTCGGGATTTCAGCTGACTTAAGCTGCCATTGCCAGGCACCAACCTCCGGGTGGGGCATGGCATTTAAATTGCTAAAGGGTTGCGCATGTTGCTGTTGAGAGGGTCAGCCATGTGGGTTACTGGGCGAACGATGTGTCCTAGGCAATGCAAAAGTTACCATCTAATATGTCAGAGCTTATGTGCAGCTCATCGTTGTCATTATCATTATCGTAATGTTTCCCATCGCGTTTCGCTATCTGAAAGTGTGTAATTTTTACCAGATTATATCAGTCGCTAAAATTGCGAGGCGCATTTAATCCGATTGAATTCGAAAAGGGAAACAAATTTGTGTGGAAATTATGTGAAATTCTAAACTAAAGTCAGTTAACAGTTTGCGAATTTGTATAAAATTGATAATGATATGCATAATGATGGTGGATACTGCTAATGTTAATGATTTTGATATTTTTTGTGGTTGAGTTCGGTATGATGCTTTATAGTTTATGAATTAAGTGTTTATGTCTGTCAAATACAAAGATACTTTCAGGCATTTCCAGCTTTGGAATTTCGTCGTCGGTAGTATTCCAGTGTCCAGTCCTAAGATCGACCCGGCTACTCTATAGCTGTATGACATACAATGATAACGAATACTAATAATGAGAATAGAAATAAGAAATATATTTGGTAAAATTTATAATAATAATTCTAATCCCTAAGATTATCATAGTAAAAACACCAATGCATACGAATATCTATCTATTAACATAAAATTCCTTGAGTTCTCTTTGGCCTTTGCTAATGTGGCCCATCTTATTGTGCTTCAAGGATTTTTAATTATTTTAAGCATTTCCATAATTAATGCACTCAAAGCAAAGAGAAGGAAACATTTTTGTTGGCATTTGACATTCAATTCGCTTAGATAAATTGCTGGCTCTGGCAGGCATTGGTCTCGGTGCGCGAGTTTACTTAATTTTCTTAATAAATTCACCTGTTCCCCGCTGAAGACGCCGCGTGCTCTGCTTATATTCTGCCCAATGGAAATGTTTTAAATAATCACATTAAGCATAACGCCTCCTCCACGTGAATGTACACACACGCGCGACCATATAAAGCGCATCAATTTCATGCCTTGAACAAAAATACTCAGCGACAACAACAAAGTAAATAAATATGTAAGCAGCAAAAAAAAAGGAGGAAAGAGAAAAACGAAAGAGGAAAGGCATTCCATCGCAAGGCATTAAAAATGGTTACGTATACGCCGAGTGGGCGGCGTTTGGTAAAAGCGGATATTGATAAATTCACGGCAATCAATAAAAAGTGATAAATGACAATTGCGTGTAAGTAAAAGTACAAAAATACAAAAAAATACAACAAAAAATAAAAACAAAATAATAAATAAATAAAAGAGAGCAATGAGAATCAGAAATAAGTAAACATTGTACGGGCATAAATTTAAACTTAACGAGCGCCCTGGAGTAGTGTAGGGCGGTGGGGTAGCTCGCCCTTTTCTTTTTAACCCCGGCTTTAGCACTCCACACTCCACACTCCATACTCCATTGCCCTCCATTGCCATCCATCCCTGGGGGCTCTCAGGCGTTAATTGCAATTACTTGTTGGCGCCGATGCTTGACAATCGGCCCTGGGAGTAGAGTATGCAATGTTACTAATTGCTTTCTAATATCAATTTCTCAAATGAATTCGTTTGAAGGCTTTGAGTTTGTGCTAGGCTCAGCTCTCTTGCGTCTCAGCATGCAGACTGTCCAAAAATATGTAAGCGCATAAGTCAACGATGACGTTTTGATGCTCTACTTGAACATTTCCTTTTAATTTCTTTATTGTATAGAATGCATGTTTTAAGCGTATTTCTATCTGTTAAAGCTTTACATTATGGAATTAACTTTCATAAAAGTATATATAAGCAAAATTTTCTTTCTGTATTTCTGTTTCTTTTAATATTATTTTAAAAGCCATAGAATATTTCATATTTCAGCATATACTTATACGAATGAACAACTCCATCTTAATGATTATATTTATATTCTGAATCAAATTGATTCACATGACTGTGCTTAGAAAGAGTATAGCATGCGCAAGCCAAGCGTAACCCAACTTCGATATACATATATATGTATATATATGTACATATCTATCCTTTTTGTTATGGCATATTGTTAGCCATTGTTGTCTCATGGCTGAGTGCATCGTTCTATTGGGCAAAGGGTGTTTGTGTAGTGGCAGGTGCAGGTGCAGGTGCAGCTGTAGCTGTAGCTGCAGCATTTGAAAATCCAGGCAAAATGTTCGTTTTGTCTGTCTGCTTTTGTTGACACAAAAACCAGTTGCTGTTATCAAATTGTTAACTGAAATAGGAAATCTTAGTTATGCATTTGTCCTACATAGTTGCCTAGCTCTACAAATGTTGTTATGTATGTGTATGTGTGTGTATCTGTCTCTCTGTGTGTGTCTGTTGTTTGGCATCATTACACGCGTTTGTTAACTGTGATATGCCTTTTGTTTGGGCAGCAGTGTCCAGCTCGGTTTTGTTGTCCTTTGTCTTTTGTGTCTTGTGGCCCTTTTTGAAATGGTCAATAAAATTGCCGTTGTTCTGCAGTCAAGCGCAAACTGCTTTCACTTGGACAGTAGCACAGCCCATATGACAGCCAATCACTGCAAATATAACAGTAAAAAATTCAACAACGCACACAAACACACACAGACAAACACACACACACACACATGGATATATACAATTTGAATATATGCAGCGCAGTTCAAATTAAAAAGTCTACCAAGCATTCGCTCATTCATTCGATTTTAAGTGGACGGCCAAAAAGAAAAAGAGTGAACGAGAAAGAGATGGAGGGAGAGGGGGAGAGTGAGGAGAGTATACCAACCAATTAAGGAACAACTCATGCAACACACACACACACACACACACACACACGCACACACATTGCATATGCCATTACGTGTTATAAGTTTTTTCATTTTATATGAGAGGCAAACAACTCAACTCGACTTTTTTTTTCTCGTATTTATTTTCGTTTTTCGTAATTGTTGTTTTATTATTGTTTTGATTGGTGGGCGTTTAAAATGGGGCGTGGCTGCATGAATATTTCAATAAGGCATAAGAGCATATGCATGTGCCTAGCAGTCAGCGTAATTCTACCAAAATTGTTCTGAATAATTTCAAAATTATTTCTGGCCTACTTTCAGACGCGTCAATATAAATTGAGGGTATTTCAAGGGGTTCGAATTGGCTCTGTGTAGGTAAATTAAAAAATACTAAACAACTGACAACTTTTTCGTATATAAAGTTATGTAATTGAGTTATTTTTGTGTGTGTGTTTTCAGTAAAGTAGTTCACTTTAAGTATATATCTCTTATCATATAGAGCAATTGCGCTATATCACTTAATTTTCGAAATTTTCTGTGCGGCTTGCCCAAGCTGTTTTATAGACGGAGCAGAGCGCTGTTTATTTTATTTTATCACGAATGGTCATAGAAAAACTGTCAGCGAATTGCCCGATAATTGAGACATAGACGCGCAGGCAAGTCCAAAAAAATCCAAAGAAAAAAATATAGAGAAACGGAGCTAACGATACATTTGACTTGGAAAAAGTGTCACTGTGCGCTAGAGTCTGTACAGTGAGTGCACTTGGAGAAAAACTTTGTACAGAATAATATATGAATTGAAATTATAAAAAATAAGATAAATTAAAAAAAAAAATAAACACATAAGTAATTTAAAGAAAAAAATATATTGTAAATGATTAAAAAAATAAATAAAATAAAAAAAGAAAAAAATAAAAAAATAGAGTCTGTACAGTGAGTGCACTTGGAGAAAAACTTTGTACAGAATTATATGTGAATTGAAATTTTAAAAAATAAGATAAATTAAAAAAAAAAAATAAAGACATAAGTAATTTAAAGAAAAAAAATATATTGTAAATGATTAAAAAAATAAATAAAATAATCTTTATGAAATCTATATTTAATATAATACTAAATTACAAAAAATCATAAATCTAGGTAAATAAAAATACAATTAAAATTTGTATAAAGTATAAAACATTTTTTTCCAATAATATATTCTGAGTACGAGAGAGAATATATCGGGACCATTTGCCATCTTTTTATTAATATTGTTTTAAAATTTTTAAAAGTTACAATACAAAATATGTAAACAAAAATAAAGATTTATAAATTAGTTTTAAATTGATAAATATGATTGTAGATTTAAAAATAATCCGTAATAAGTATAATAATCTATATTATACAAATTCATATCTCTACCTTTCTCTCAGTGTACCGACACACATATAGAGATTGTTGTGGTCGACGCTTGTGTTGGCCAGCAGCCATTTTGGCCCATCTTGTTGGCCAAAAGCAAAGGACACTTGAGCTGCGAAAGGCGCGATAACCATAAAAGTGTAGACAGAGAGCACAGAGAAAGAGACAGTGAGTGCGAGAGAGAGAGAGAGAGAGAAAGAGAGAGGAGGGCAGAGGGAGAGAGGATGCAACTTTACTCTGTTGTTTGTTTTCTGTGCCACTGCCGGCTCACTCTGACCCACTCCTTTGGCTCCCTCAGCTGCATCCCTCGGGCGTAACGTCTTTTGACACGTTTAATGGACTGCGCCTGGCTGGTTCGGGTTCGCTTGCTCCAGCTCCAGCTTCAGCTTCAGCTCCTGCTCCTGCTCTTACTGCTGCTTCTGTTGCGGCCGCATTGCGGCCTGTTCGACTGCATGCAACCTGCAGAAGATGTCGCTGCGTCCGGCAGCAGGTAACCGGCCTCAACGCACTTTGATTTTGCATTCCCTTTTTGCGTTGTCTTTGGCTTTTTGTATTTTTAATGGGGTCCTGTGCTGGCAAAAGCAAAGGAAAAAAAGTATTTTTGGCCTTCACTTTGGCGTAAGCTAGCGATTACTTAGCGGCTGCTCCAGCGGTCGCTCTATGCGACCACAGAGAATGACAAAACAGTTGGCAAAAACAATGAAAAGCAGAACAGCTATTAATGCACTGACTCACTTTTCATCATTGTGAATGCAGTGCAGCGACCATAATGCAAGTCAGCGAATAATTGAAAAGTTTACTAAAAAATGTTTGAAAATTATTTTCATGGCATGTATTTATTTCTAGTAATGTTAGTATTTGACTCAGAAATTTTCATTTTAATATAATTTTAATTTTAAAATATTTTTACTAAGCTGAATGAGTATGTGATTGATGTTGGTATGCTTGAAAAAGTCCATATATAGAAACCAAAAGCTGTTTATTGAGACTTTGATTTTAGATATGTTGCTAGTGAACTAGTTTGAACTAGTTTATGTATAGTATATTTAGAAGCAATATATTGTAACTGGAGACCTGGCAGCTGAGACTTCTTCCATTAGACATATTTTGTTTGCTTACATGGTCATAGCATCACAGTCCCGCACTCAATGTAGCTTCAGCTCTGGTAAGCTGCTTCTGCCAACCAAATTTCATTTGTCGTTTCATAGTTGCGACTGATATGGTCTGACAATGCATGCACAGAAAGAGCTCAAAAGATTATGGGCTGTGGTGTGAATCACCATAGCATCAGTTAACTGATGAATGAGCTTAAGGAATTGTAATAACTTTTTCATGAAGATGAAGAAGTTTGAAGAACAGTAATAACTTCTTCATCCGCTGGCTAAAGAACTCTTAACTGTTTGAACGCTGTAACCGGTCGAGGTAAGTAGGGTTAACTGACATCGGATGCTTCATCTCCTATAATTTTACTATCTATAAGCTACTCTACGCCAAAACAGAAAAAGTGTTTGATCTAGAGATCAGCATCATTTATGAATTGCCAATTTCAGATTTTATCACATAGTCGAAAATTGAATTATATCTGTTGGGTTTATCCTGTTCCTTAAACATAGCCTTGCTATCTTCACTGCTTGTTAAGTCTCTTTCAGGCAAAATTTGCCTGAATGGGCATTTGCTTAGCTCTTTAACTTAGCGCAGCTATTCGCTGTCAAATTGTCTTTAAAATTGTTCTTAATTATGCTGTTTTAAAGCTTACACACAATCTAGCCACTTCACCCTCTCTCTTTCCCTCTCTCTTTCCCTCTCTCTTTCCCTCTCTCTTTGCTGGCCCCCTTTGCCGCTTCATCTTGCAGCTTTGTTTTGCCAACGGTTCGCTGTGCCAAGAACTTCCCGTTTGGCTTTATTGCAGCTCGCTGATGAGCCGCATGACAATGAGCAATTGCCACGCCCCTCGCCATCGCCGTTTTGGCAGCACACACATGTCGCTCAACAGCAGCAACAACAACAACAAGAGCGACAGCAACATTGAAATTTTGTTGTTGGCGCTGACAACGACAGGAAATTGTCAACAATGACAAACCGCGTTGTCTGCGGATAATTTCGACATTTGGTGCTGGGCGTTGTTTTGCATTAATGCACGAACGAGTTTCTCTAATCAGTTCGCGCACTCTCTCTCTCTCTCTCTCAGTCTCTCTGTCTGTTAATGTTACATCTTTAAGTTGAAAGAGGAAGATGCAGAAATTTGCTGCAGCTGGCAAAGTGATTTATGAGCTTTTGTGTCGCAATAAAATGGCAGATCTTTCATTTCATTTGCCATAATCGAATCAATATTTGCTATCTGCCAAGGCACCAAGCACTTCCTGCCCACACAGACACACAGACACACAGAGACAGAGACAGAGAGAGAGAGAGAGAGAGAGAGAGAGAGAGAGAGAGAGAGAGAGAGAGAAAGAGAGAGCGTTGCCTCTAATGCACTTCACTGATTTAGTGTTTGCGACATTTCCTGCTTCCCTTTTTGTTGGTTTCCGTTGTGCTTGCAGCACTTGTTGTTATTGCTGCTGCTGTTGCTGCTGCTGGCAACCGCTGCCGCTGCCACCAGCACTGTCATCATGTCGTCCACTTCAAAGCGCCATAATATCATCGTCTGACCGCGCTTTCATTGTCGCACACTTTTCACACTTTCACTGCGGCTAACTGCAACAGCAATAGCAACAGCAACAGCAACAGCAGCAGCAGCAGCAACTGCAGCAAAAAACTGTCTGACCATGCCGCACACTTTGCTGCGGCCTTTTCGGTTATCCTTTGGCTATTAAAGCGTAATTGACACTTGCTCCAGTTAGCCAACACTTCGTTTTGTTATTGTTCCTTGCGACTACATGCGACTTCTACCCCTTCTCCCTTGCTCTATCTCTCTCACTGCTCTCTGCTCATTGAAGCTGTCAGCTGCCGCTGGCTGCAATTGATGCCATTTGATTAGGGTTTGGAATACCAAATGATTTTTATAAGTCTTACGAATTTATTTCAGTTTTGTTTTTAACTAACAGCATAAGTTTTTTGAGGATTTCAGTACATCTTTAGCAATTTAACGCTGAGATAATTCATAAAAATATAGAGTATTTTGGAGTATTGAATTTTTTAAGATTTATAAACCTAATGACTTGGCTTTACGTACGATTGGGATGAGTCTCGTGTGTTTTTGTATTAGGCGAACGTTTGGCTTGATGTTTAAGCGAATGGTAATGACGCTTCTTAGCAATTTACATCCTATTGACTGATGTTGCCTTATTAAGCAGATAGCGGCCGTTGCCCAAATTGAGCTGTTGCACCTCCAGCGAGGCTTTAACATCGAATGGTATGATGTGTGCTTACAGTGAATGAAATAACTAGAGTTCCAACTTCATCATATGACAGTTTTTACAAATAGTTAAACTGAATCTTAGCCCTAATTCACAATCATCAATTTGAGCTCTATTTAAAAGCTCTACAAATATTACGTTCAATAAGCTATAAAAGCTTCAATTTGAATGTTCAATAAAACTTAATTTTAGGTATTCAAGTAGTCAGCTTAAGCTTTGAGCAGCTGTTAGTTCCAGCTATTTACACATATATCGAAGGAAAAGCAAAGGAGCTGGCATCGCTTAAACATTTATGCTCATATGTTTTTGCGGGAGTTACACAGGCGGCTGGGCTTTTGCCTTTGGCTTGGCAGCTGGAGCAGCCGCTGGTGAAGCGGAGCAACGAACCTGAAAACCGTATCAATTACTTATCGAATCGAGCAAACCCCAAAAGGACTTTTACTATGCTTGCGTGTGTGTCAAACTATCTGCTGCAGCTGCATAAGCAAACATAAATGAAATGTCAATGTAAACAACACGCAGAAAAATGAATTCTTAATAAAAAATAGAAGTTGAGAGCGAGAGAGAGAGATAGAGAGAGAGAGAGAGTGGAGTAGTGCGAGAGTCGAGCTGAGGCCAGGGGCAGGAACTGTGCTGCATACATCAAGTCGCTCGAGTGGCACAAAGGGAAGAAGAAGCTACTGCTGCTGCTACTGCTACTGCTGTTGCTGTTGCTGTTGCTGCATTGCAAATGCATAAACACAGTCTGATATAATTCCAGTGCCAGCTGCGCACACTGAATGCCGAAGCAGCAGCTACCTAGCCTGGGCAACATGGAGAAAAGGGCAACACGTCCTGCTCTGCGTGTATTGAGGCATGTGACAGTTGCAGTCATTGACAGGCAACATGGCAACAGCCAGAGCAGCACATAGAGTATCTGCTCGTCGGTTACCTTTTTGCTCCATCGACGCATTAAATATTCAAAATATTGTAAACGTTGAACGCGAACTGCGAACGGGAGTTCTTCTTCTATGGAAAATGCTGCATTCGATGTGCATAATTTCCACTTCGATTTGTCCAATGCAAAATGTCACATGCTGCACTACTCTCACCCTTCCTTCCTATCTCTCTCTCTCTCTCTCTCTTTTTCACTCGTTTGCTCCTTCGCCATCTCTGTCTGGCCACACCGTGAATTATTTATATGCTGTGTGTTCTGTTTGCTCAGCAAATTTAACAGCTTATTAATAATGCATTTTTTTCCTGCTGACTTGCTATCCTTTACAATTTGTTACCAGTTGCCGAATCAGACTTCGCTTAACCAAATACAAATATCTATATATATATATATATATATATATATATATATATATATATATATATATATAAATATATATGTATATATGCACACGACTGTATATGCACATATGCTAGCCTTGTCTGCCATTGATTACTTTAGTGGCTTCTCGCTCAAATCTCAGCTGTCAATAATTTTGTGATTATCTGAATTATTTTATGTCTATTTGCCTGTCTGTCTGTCTGTCTGTCTGTCTGTCTGTCTGTCTCTTTGTCTGGCTTGTCTAGTCTTGTCTAGCTCAGCGCAAATTCGGAAAATTCGCAAATTTCAACAATAAGTCAGTACAAAATTATGATGTTCTTTCTGTGCATGCCAATTTTGGCAGCACGTGCTACACTCTGCAACAAATAATAAGAAAAGCATACAAAATTTCAAAAATATATATATATATATATATAAACTATATATATATATATATATATATATATATATATATATATATATATATATATATATATATATATATATATATATATATATATATATATATATATATAAAAAATATATATATATATATATATATATTGAAAATAAATTTAAAAAAAATTTATATGTGCCACAAGCTGAAATAAACATTTGAAAAAGTTTTCTTGCAATTTTTTTATTCTATGTATACAATCGCATTTAGCTTTAAACCATATATGAAACCCTTTTTAGATAGTCAGTTTCACCCATTAGTATAGCTTCTGTGAATCTACTGTTAAACTAAGTTGGAACTGGTTTATGTTCATCTCTATATATTATTATTTTTCTGCTTTAATTATTATATATAAAGTAATTTTAAACTTCTTTTTGGTAATTTATCATATAAATAAATATTTATTTGTTATTTTATCATATAAATAAATATTTATTTGTTATTTCTAGTAATTATAAAATTTTATCTTTCTCATTTTTTCTATCTTTATTACTATTATTATTATTATCATTATTATTTATCATTTAATTAAGTTTAATTTGATCTTGAAATTAGATTTTCACAAGTTCTGTTAAGCCGTACTATTGTTTGGAACCATTTTATATTATATATATTTTATTACAAAAAGTTCTTTAAGCTCAAATTGTTCTTCATTAAACTATAAAACAAAAAATTAAGAATTGCCTAGATTTTTCACCACACTTAAAATTTTCATTTTATTTTGAATTGAGCTTAAAACTTTAATACATTTATTGAAGCCGTTTCAAAGCTGCCTTGAACCAGCTTCTTTTAAATAAATAAATAAATATATATATATATATATATATATATATATATATATATATATATATATATATATATATATATATATATATATATATATATATATATATATATATATATATATATATATATATATATATATATATATATATATATATATATAGATATGTTTTTTTTTCTGCATTCCATATTTTTCATAATATACTCTTATACACTTTTGTCTTACAACCTCGTTATAATCTCAACTGACCCATCTTTACATCAATTTTGAGACATTTTTATACGCCCTTTCAAGTTTTTATTAAAATCGTTTGCAAATCTGTTAACTGAGCAAAATTACAGCCTTCTGAGTATTTACCGATTGCAGCCACTGTGAGTCAGTTGCCGCCCACAGCTTTTTGTCTAAACGTTGCCCCACAGATAACCATAACTCGCAGTCAGTGCCACCCACACTCAGCGTTCAGCAAGTGTTACCCTTCGCCTCCTCCCACCCTCTCCCTATGTCTGCCTCTGCTGTCTGCTGAGCGCGTTTTTGATTGACAGACAACAGCGAAAACAGGCGGCTCACAAAAACTGCCGAGTGTTGTATTTTTGAAGTGCAGTAAAAAATCGTGGGATTTCTTTTCGTATTTTCACTTATTGTTGCTCTGTTTGTTATGCATATTCAAAGTGCAGTTTGATCAACTATGACATGGGTGCCTAATGGGAGGGAAAAGAACAATAAATAGGTTTTTTTGTTTGAGGCAGATAATGAGCTGTTTTCATATATGTTTATAACAAGTATACTTTGAACTTTGCACTAATGAACTCTTCAAAAGTTAATAACTATCGCTCAGCATACATAGTGTATCTATATATCAAATATTTTGTTTTTATAGGGTATATACTAGTCTGATACACTCTTTACACGATATATATATACGCCTCCTTTTCTGTTTTTTTTTTTTTTTTTTTTTTTGGGTAATTGAACTGTAAGTATTTCTTGCTCCGTGTAGTGTTGAGATATTTCGTATAGCCAACTGCCACGCCCACCATGCACAGTGGCAACAGCCCCCAAAGCAATTGTCTGGCTTTTAGGCAAATGTGCAGAGCGAGCGCACCGTGCGCAAACAGTAAATAAAGTTTAAAATTCAATTACAAGGCAATGGCTCACAAGTTGATTGTCTGACTGGCTGACTGGCTAACTGACTAACTGACTAACTGACTGTGCTGACTGATTGACTGACTGATGGAGTGATGTAGGTACTGATTGACTGGTTGGCTTGGCAAAGCAAATGATAGAGAGCAATCCAAGCGACTGGGATTGCCTTTTGTCATGCTGCAAAATCAAATCCTTTATTGCTGCTTGCTTGCTGTTGGATCAATTAACGTTGAATGTGTGTGCAAAGGCAAGACCGCAAAAGCCACATACGCACACACACGAACATACACACAGTCACATAGAGACATCCAACTGGGAGCACTAGTAGCTGGTGAGTGGTGCAGCGCCAACCACTGACAACCACTCAACTGCTGCAGTTTTTCGTTTAACAATTTGTGTGTGTGTGTGTGTGCGAGTGTGTGTGTGGGAGTGTTGACAGTGCAATTGGAATGTGCAGGCGCTGGACGCTGCCCAGGCGAACAGTTTTGCGGTAAAACGTTAATTTTCCTACCGAGCACTTGTCAACACTGGCACAGCAGAGAGCATCGCGGTTTATTGTGCCAATTGCCATCGACCAAAAATGCTCCCAATGAAAATTGAAAATTTGTTGCAAAATTCATTCGCAGTGAATCACAAAAAAAGACAAAATATATATAACAAAAAAAAGTATACATTAGCTTTACAGTTATTTAACAAAGTTCTGTTAAAAATGAAAATTTGCCATATACATATTACAAGGTGCGTAGCTGGCAACGAAATTTACTCAAAGTGTTTGCTTACATGGAAGTACTTTGGTAAATATCAATTAAAACTGATTTACCCTCAGTTAAGTGTGTGTGCGAGTGTGTGTGTGTGTGTGTGTGTGTGTGTCTGTGTGTGTGTATGTGTGTGTATGTGTGTGTGTGTGTGTGAGTAGATTTGGGCAGCTGCTCCTTGTTAATCCAAATCCAACATTCAATTGGGGTAAAACCGAATTTTTGTGGATTTGCCATTGCCTTTGCCTTGTACTTGAGCCAGGTATGCTGGAAAGAACTATTCGTTTTTTTTTTTGCCTTTGCTCTTGTTTTTAGCATTCAAATGTCTCTGTGGGTTGAAACTGAGTTAGCACTCAGGCGAGTTTCCCCTCATGGCAGTTAATTAATTTTCAAGCAGCTGCCTAATCGTATTTTCATTTGACTCGATTGTTAACGTATTGAGCGGACGTAGCAGCGGACGATTGTGAATAAAGCTTACACTTATGACTCGATGCAGGAAAATGTTGTAGATTATTTTAGGCAGAATTTTGAGAAAAATGTTTTATTTATGTAAATTTATAAAATATATTTCAAATATATAAATATAAATTGTGAAAAGATTGTATTAATGTAAATTTATAAAAAAAAGGTAAAAAATGTTTGAATAATTTTAAAATATTTATAAAGTATGTATATATATTTGTTTGACATAATATCACAATTCTCTTTGAAGTGTGACAAAATAAATTTTAATTCGAAAATATCTCTTCATTCAAGAATTTATTGTATGTAGAAATAATAATTCTATAGGAAAATAAACACAAGAAAAACTCAGTTTTAAATCTCTCTCAGTAAAAACTTCAACAAAATATTTATAAATCTGATTTAAAAAACAGTTTTTAAATTAATAAAATAATTTAAAAAATAAATACAATATTTTCTTCGATTGATGTACAGTTTTTTATAAAACAAAAACAAAATAGTTTTTATAAAAAAAAAATAGTAAGTAATAAAAAGAAAACAATTGAAGTACGAAACAAAAAAAAAAATAAAAAAAAAACAATGTAAGGCAGTGGAAAATGTGCTCTATTTGTATATTGTGTATAAGCAAAAACTTGTTGTGCGCCCATTGTTATAGTTGTTTATTTTTTTGCTGGTTGTTGCAACTGTGGCACACCTGAAAATGCACGATTGCAGCGGTTTATGTGATTGCGCAATATGCGGGCCAACAACGAACAACGTGCGGAGCAGCCAAGAAGCAGCAACAAAGTAAGCTGTATCAACATGTACATACATACATATATTTATATATATGTATATATATTTTGTATATATATTTGTAATAAGAACAACAAAGAGCATTTTGTGTGCCTGTTGTAAACGGCATTGCAATGGCAACGTATATATTTTTTAGTTGTCGGCCAGCAGAAAAGTATGCTACGATTTTATACTTGACTGCTTGCTTGGCCAGGCACACACACACACACACACACACAAACACAGACACACCTACATACACACACTCACGGTAAGGCATGAGCCGATGGCTGTGCATTGATAAGACTATGGCAGTCCATTATGCAGCTCACTTGGCACGGCCCACAAAAATTGTATTGAAGCTGATAAAAGCGAATAGTGTGTGGAATTCTTAGTTTTTTTTTTGCCTTCTTTTTCGTTGTTGCCCAAATTAAAGTTGAGTTAACTTTGCGGCAGCAAATGCGAATTAAAAGTACATCAATTTATAAATTGAAAAGGTGCTTAAGAACTGCTCTTCAATGCAATTCTCATGTGTAGGCCTTGGAATTTTTATTTTTTGGCTTAAATACAAATATTTGCAAGTTCCTTATTGGAAGAAGTTATAAAGCCTTTGAGCTGTATGTATGTATGTGTGTATGCTTGTGGCATGTATGTATGCATATACATATGTATAAATGTATATTGAGAAATATGCCTGTATATATTTCTTTGTATTTGTATATTCTCTTATAACAAACGCTTGTTAAGATTTCTTTATAGTAGACAATCCGCAAACATTGCTCTTCTATGTGCTTCCCACGAACTCAGCTAAGCCTTACAACTCTCAATAAATCATTCGCGGAACTGTCTTACTCTTTCTTTTTTCTACTTTCTGCTGTTTGTCTATCACCTCCACCTCATCTCTAATACCCTCACAAACGCATTCTCTAACCCTCTACTTACGCATTTACTTCTTTCCCCGCTGCTTATATACAACATTGCCTGTGTTTGCTTTAATTTTAAATGCGAGCTTTAAGGCTTGGTAAATTTCTTAATTGAAATTAATATTTACAATTAATAAGAATATTTGTAAAGGCAATTGCGACCTGGCCACGGGTTATGCCAACAGTTGATTGCTTTCCAAATTCACTTTCGAAAGCCAATTGAAATGCTTAAATTAGGTGTTCATAACATTTAATTAGGTGTAAATTGAAAATAGCATTTAATACCGATTGAGAGCTGAACACCTTTGGCATAAACTTAAAAATTCGGTTCATTAAATTTTGCTGATTTGGCCGAAACATCAATTCGTGTTTGCATTTGCAGGCTTACGCACAATTTGGCTACAATTCCCGAAAAACATTTGCCGACAAAATTGCACAATTTGCATTATATGCATTATGAAAATGAAAATAATAATTTCGTGCGGCTTTTGCGGGAGTCCAAAATGTACCGGAACATGAAGAGGAAACATTGCAAATTGAAGTGCCGGAAATGAAATACTCTGCTTTGCATGACGAATTCAAGAATACTTAACGACTGAGTGCGCTGTTAAACACAACCAAATTGAAGGTACTTAAAAAGTCGAATGTCTAGGGAATTTCGAAGAGAATCTCTAAAAGATAAAGATTGGCAAGCATCCTTTATGAGGGCAGCCT
Organism: Drosophila anceps; assembly: GCA_035045945.1. NCBI lineage: Eukaryota > Metazoa > Arthropoda > Insecta > Diptera > Drosophilidae > Drosophila > Drosophila anceps. The sequence goes on from JAWNON010000190.1 coordinate 4,908,839, forward strand.
ATGCATTAAATGTATGTTATATATTCATGATTAGCTGTAATTCGATTTGATATTTTTTTTATTTAATATTTTTCTTTTCAGTGAGTCGAAAAGTCTATCTCGGCCAAAAGAAGGAATTGTAGTGCAATATATTATATTATTCAACCTCAAATGATGATATCCTCTTCAGAACTTTTGTAATGCTCAATATGGAGGTCATCAGGCAACATATGCAGAGGCAAGTTTCGTTAGGAAGTAGAGTGAATTATCGAATTGGAATGAATAAATAATTCCTATATTAACGTAACTCAAGTAAAGCAAAAAGTGATGATCACATTGACCTAAATTTCCTATTTTCACCTTCATAGATGCCAAATCGCCTGACAAATTGATGGTACTCCAAAGGCAGGGTACATAAAATAGCAAACTCAATTGCAATTGAATCCATTTAGTATAACAAGTATAAAATCAATAATAATAATAATAATAATAATATGTGTGTAATATTAAGCAATTAAAACGCAATAGCCATAAAATGTTTTGCTGCTTATGTTGTTGTTGTTGTTGTTATTTCGCATTTCCCATTTACTATTTCTGTGTGCTTTGGCAAACTAATGCTGCAAGCGTGTTGCACGAATTTTAATGCACAACAACAACCAAATGCCAAGGGATAATTGATGCATTAGCTGTAATATTTGCGGATTCTTAATGCCACTCGAAATACGCCCAGCCACCCACAGCAAAATATAGAGAAGAGGAAAAAAAAAAAAATAATACCAATGTCAACTGTCGCGCTGCATTCATAAATCAAATGAGCTGAAATGCGTTTTCAATGTTTTTCGCCTGCATGTTGATAATCATTATTTGATATTTGTTAGCGTGGCAGGTTGTGGGCTGGTCGATGGGGGCTGGTTGGGTGGGGGAGATGAGCGCTTAGCTAACAAAATATTCATAATGCGGCTTACATGTCGTGATGCGTGATGTGTTATTCTTTTTGTGGCATGTGGTGCGGTGAGTGCTACGCTCTCCACTCCTCTCCTACATACACACACACACACACATTTTGGCTTGATGCCGGCGCATTAGCTGATGCCCGTTAACATAGATATTCACGTACAGCTAGAGATCGACTGCATTCGTGCATATACAAATTGACATAAATTGAAATGAATATTTGCTGTTTGCCAATTTAGCAAATAATCCACTCACTGTTTGTCAGGTGGCTGTATTTCCATTGCTTCCGTTTCTAGTGGGAATAACACTCGCTCAAAGTGTTCGTTGAACGAGCATCAATGTGTTCGCAAGTGACTCATCAAATTACAAAAATCGCTGATTGTCTATTATGAAATTTTACAAGCTTTTGCGATTGTGGATTAACAATGGTGTTTTTTATGTTTAGCTAAAGATATTCTACAGTTGCGTTTTCAGTTGACATATCACTCAGAATGAAAGAATGCAAGTGATAAGTGATACAAGTTGAACGAGGAGTTGGCTTATAACTATTATTTGAATTTCGTATTTTCTAATGTTGAGGCGATCTGTTAAAATCAATTTTATTCAGAGATGAATTTAATGCTGTGGTGGTCGTCATATGCTCTCACTTCCTATGCTCGCTGACTGCCCTTATGCAAAGGCATTGTTAAATCGAAACTCAAGTTAGTCAGACGTTGTTGTGATATTTGTGAATTTCTATATCAGAAGAATAAACGCGCAAGTTTTTTTATTCTAGGTGTTATTCTACGTGTTATTCTAACTGCCGCCAATGCACACTTGCTTTCATTTCTATCCTTATCTTATGTTACAAGCATTCTTGGCGTTATTTATAAATTACCTACCGCAAAAAGATGTTCAATTCTTCTGTTGATGCTGTAATCTCTTCTGCTCTCTCCGGCTGCAATATTAATACTGGAATATTGCAATAATAATTTATTCTCTTAATTTCATTAAAATAACTTTTTATTATTACATTATAAATATTAAAAAAAAATATTAGAAAATTACTGCTGATTATTATTTTCAATACTCTATATATTATATGACCTGCTCTTTATATTTTTACTCAAAAGCAAGTGAACTTACGAAAAAAAAAAACCATTAAGCTGATTAACTTGGTTATTTGTTGCGTTTTGTTATTTGAGCTTTGGTGGCTTTATATATATATATTTATATATATTCAGTATATATATATATATATATATTATTTTTTTGCGTGTTTCTTCCAATTTGAGTATTCCATTAAGGCGGCGAAATGTCAAGGATAATTTCTGTGTGCGATATAATGTTAAATAATTTAATCAAGTCTAATATACGGATTGTTTGTGTTTTCCGAGCCTTTTCTCTCTTTCTCTTTCTCCCTCACTCTTGGCAAATCAATTTTAATCAATTTCGCTGGTGTGCCACGCCCCCAAGTGCTTGCAAATAATTGATTTGCCAGGCATTAGAGGCGCAAATCGCAGACAATCAATTTGCTGCGCGAGACGATGTTGTCGAGCTGAGATAAGTGAATGGGCGCTGGCATTGGGGGCCGCTGCCTGCTTGCAGGCACAAACAAATTAAGGACAATTATTTCAATTAACCAAGTGCAAACAAATCGAATCGTCGTTGGGCAAACAACAATACAAATCCAAAAAAAAAGAAGAAACGACTTCAGAATACTCGTTCAAATTAAAAAAATATAACTTTTCAAGTTTTTTTTCAATTTTTAATTCAATTTATTAAACGATTTTAAATACGAGTTTTTTTTTTTTAAATTTAATATTTCATGGAATGCAGAAGCGCAAAAACTTATATACTCGTTTTTCACTTTGCAAGCGAGCACAATAAAACCAAACAGCAAACGTTTTGCGATTGCAGATCTGCGGAAGTTTATTTATTCATTTTATTTTTTCGTGCCATCTTTCGGTTGTTTGCCTGTTGAATTGCAAATAATTTACCAGCTGAGTTTGCTTAGGCTTTAATTAATAATGAATTGAGAAACTCATTACGCGGCAGCAAACAGAACGCAGAACAGTTTAAGCAGTTGGGCTATGCTTGGCTCCCTCTTCTCGTAGCCACACACACACACACACGCGCGCGCGCACCCACACACATTACACGCTAATCACAATGGTGCTCGATGAGTGTATTGTGAATGGGTTGCCAACGCCAGCTACTTACCTAATGAACCTGTTGAGGTACCCTCATTCAATTCGCCGCTCTCTTCCGCTAGATCAACAGGCAAATAAACTTGCCAAGATGCTAACCAAAATACTCGCAACAATTCACATATTTATGCGACTGACTGTGTGTATGTGTGTGGGTGCTTGTGTGTGTGGGTGTTTCTATCTGTGTGCGCGCGTGTGTGTGTGTGTGTGTGTGTGTGTGTGGTTTATTACGCTGCTCTTGGCAATTATATTTGTTACCCAATTAGCGTAAAATTGTGTTTATTGGCAGCAGAGGACTGCGGCACACGTAAAGGCCGCATTGAATTACCTAATGAAGTTGTAACCATAGTTGTGGCTTTAGTTGTCATTATACCCTGTAAACATTGCAAATTGTGTTGAAAATATAAAACTCTCTAAATCAAATTTCTAACACATCGCAAAATTTTGTTTTTGATTTGAGAGAAATTTCATTTATAAACTTCATTTCTGCCAATAAACCTCAAAATTCAATAGGCAAATACAGTTTTTCATTTGATAGCAATACATAAAAAAGAAATGTCTTAGCTTATGCTTAGCATAATTCCAGGATATATACATGTCAGTCACTGACAACTTTCATAGCCACTACTTCTACCTATTGTTGTTATTGTTACAGTTGTACTACTCCGACGACTCGCTGCATGTGTGTATCTATTAGTTTGCAAACCTAATTTGCTAAACACCATCACACACAGACACAGAGACACGCGCACACGCACACACACACTTACATATGGGCGTGGCTGAAACTCTGCCCAAATAAATGGCCGTTGTTGTTCTTGTTGCTGCTGCTTATGCTGAGCTGCCATAACTTCTTAGCTTCGTTCAATGGACAATGGAAATTGTTGCAGTAATTGCTGTTGTTGTCGTTGTTGTTGTTGTTAGTGGTGTTGCTCGCATAGGTGTTACGGCTAATGCTTCGCCTAAAATATCTAATTAAGAATGCTTTTGCTCTTTTGTTATAAATCGTCAGTGGGCTTTTCTTGGGGCGATTACTTTACTAGCGTCCTGGAAGTCTTTTTTTGCGCACGAATCAGAATTGTGAGCGAAGTTTAAGTGTTGGTTAACTACATAGGAGTAGCTTAATATGTGCTGCAAATGTTGCTAAATAGCCAAGCACAATTTCAGTATATATGAAGTATACGCAGCAGGCTAATATAACAACGGTGAGTCCAGCTTAAATATCAGCAAGGCTTTTTGTGAATGGACTACTCGGGCGTATACTTGATTTGCCTTTAGCATTTCGTACTGCGAAATTAACCTTTTGTTCGCCCACTGCTACTTGAGTTGCGACCAGAACAATCGCCGCTAATTATTTGGCCAAGGTCTGTTAGAGCCCTTTTAAAGTATTCTTCGGCCAGGCAATTGTTAAATATGAGATAAGTCCGCCCGTTCCGCGCTGTCTTTGTTTTGCACTTAAATCATTTGGAATTAATTAAAAGTTGCCAAGGCAATTAATACACTGAGCCAAAGATGTTTGTGGACTTTGTTTTGCATGTCTTATGCTCGTGCAGGAAGTGAAAGCGAGTAGATTGGCTTTTTTTGGGCAACGACGGGGCTCATGACCGTTTGACTGTTTGTCAGGCTGGGTAAACAGAGCTGCTGAATCGAAAGACCTTTAATACGTTCGTTGTAGATGAACACTTGATATCCGATATATTGCATATTCCAGTTCCAAGATCAAAATATCAAGGAAATATATTGTTTTAAACATATTTTCTTTAAAATACTATTTACTTTCTATTCAGATTGACTTGTTTATTATTATTTATAAGTATTATTATTAATAGTTATTATTATTATTTATTTGTATATTATTTTTTATATTTATATTTTTACTATCATTAAAATAAAATTGGAAAGAATTAAAAAAAATATATATGAGTATCATGCAGTCGTTTACGTCCAGCTGTAACGCATTACCATCTTAAATATATATTTATATTTTAATGATGAGATTTGCGATTTGCAATTCTATTCAATTTCAGTTCAGTTCGTGAAGTTTAAAATTTCAATACACTAAACAGATTTTGTTGATAATTAATATATATTTATTTAAAATGAGTTAAGTAATAAAACTATTTATAAGCTGCGTTGGTTGGTAACTGATAAAGAGGTGCGCAAATCTGGAAATATCTGGCTATGGCGCAAAACGGAAGCTAATATTTGTTAGTTTTGTAAATTTTTTATTGGTTAAATGCAAGTTTGAGTAACGATAAGAAGATAAATGTTCCCAAAGTTGTTATTGATACTGTATTATTGATACTGTATATATACAAACATATCTTAACGAACTAGAACCTCAGTTCAAGTTGACATGCTCAAAGTTGTTTATGCCAAAGAAATCAAAGTAAATTGTTATCAATATGCATTCAAGTATGTATATCAATAATCATCAAAATATCACAATGAAATTTTATTTTTTTCAGTTTTTTTTTTGCTAGTTAAAAGTTCAAGCGAAGCTGATAAAATAGTTTAGTTAGTAAGTGTTTCATGTGATATCTCTGCTGTGACTTCTTATCGCACTCCAGCTACCCTTTCTCTGCTTCTACCATTTAAACTGTGAATTATGTGGCCGCACAGGCCACACAGACGTTAACTTCTAATAGAGACTGTTGCTATGTACATTTATATACGATTCACGGCACTAAACGACAGACAGACAGACAGACAGCAACTCCAAAGGCGCTCAAACCCAAGGCATGCATGATTTATATGTGCTTATTTATGTAGCCATTGCTCAGTGGGTGTTTTTCAACCCATGCCCTGCCATAGCCATTGCCCATGGTTCAGCTAGCTGGCAAACGCATAGGCATTTGCTTTTGTCTTTGCTAACCAGACAATTATTTATTAGCTTCGGTTGCGGTTGCGATTCTCATGCAGCTTCTTCCAGTGTGTGTGTGTGTAAGGGTGTGTGTGCGTACGTGTGTGCTTTGTTTTGCTGTCTGCTTAAGACAGCTTAAGATAGCAGGTCAGACGCAAACGAAGCGCTGTTGAAAAATTCATTTTCATGTTTCCTTCAGCTTAAGTAATTTTTCATAAACATTCGTCGCAGCAGCAACAACATTTGGGTATGGGAAGTGTGTCCGGGCTTGTCGCTTGTTGCGCTCACACCTCCTCCTGTCCCCCTCCCCAAAAAAACAAAGAAGAAAAATTTAATTTCAGCTACTTATGCATACTTGGCAGCTGTAAGCTGCTTAGCCGCTGCAAAACACTGCGCTGAACGCACCATATGCCTTTCACATCAATCATACGCCATGTGAGCTGCTGCTGGTGCTGCTGCCGCCGCTGCTGCTGCTGTATTTAAAATGTCAATTACTCGGCAAAAAGGACGAGGTCCAGCCAATGCTCGTTGCTCGTTTATGACCGGCTCAATTAACCATGTTTCAGTCGTCGCCATTCATTTTTTTTTATTTCAGCTGCTTTTGTTGACCATAAAATAGCTTTAATGGCGCTCGTTTGGACGGCGTCTCCGTCTTGCGCTGGCATTTAACTCTTACACTCATTTATCATCCTTTGAAAGCCTGCAGTCTGTGTATGTGTATGAATGTATTGGTTTGCTGTGTGTGTGTGTGTGTTTGGTAGAGTTGAGCATCGTTTATTTTAAACATTTTTATTGCACATATTTCGCGTTTCATTGCAATAACTGTTGCCTCCATCCACCTTTTCCACTTCGCTCTTCTTTCTCTCTCGTTGCAATTTTTTTTGTAGCTTAAGTCGTAATCATATAGCCATATGGCCACTTAAAATGATGGACCCCCAGCAAATTGGCAACTTGTTTTCGTTTATTTTCTTTTCCATTTATAACGGACTGTGAATTAATTGCGCATACGGCGTGTGTCACACGTATGTCTGATGGCATGAGCGAGTGCTCAGTGCTTTTCTTTTTGCTGTAGTTGTTGACTTGATGCCACCTTAAGCATTCACATAAGTAGATTCCAGTTCGCATATCGCTCTCTCTACCTCTCTCTCTCTCCTTTTCTTTCGCAGCTTACACGTCGTCGTTGCATAACTCACTTCGTCGGCTGCAGACTTTCGTCTCCTTTCATTGAGGTCAATTGGTTAGGGCATTTCAGCTTCACCCAGGCGCTGCCATGACAAATGAATGATGAAATGATGTGGAGTAAACTCTTGGCTCATTAGAAAATTTCCATAAATTATTTATTGTTAAAGTAAAGCGTTAAATTTCATGCGAGCAGCGCATTCGAAAGTCTCGCTAGCTTGGCTTGAAATGCATTTGAATTTCAATTCCTGCTTCATCATGCAAATATATTGAAATATTTGCAGTGCGTGCTATATGAGCGCATAAGAAAAGAAAAATTGTTTAGAAATATATGCACGTAAGTACTTGGATACCAAATATGTGTGTGTGTGTGTGTGCGAGTGTGCAGCAGCAGCTGCTTTCATCGGGTTGCATATCAAAAGCAAAGGCTAAAATGCATCTCGCTTTTGTGCCACACTTCCGTTTCCGTTGACTGACGGCATGTGTGTGTGTGTGTGTGTGTATGTGAGTGTGTGTGTGCTTGTGTAAGGCCAACTCGGGTATGGTGTTAGAGGTAAGATAGTGTCAAACACAATGCTTGCTTAACACTTCTTGTTGCTGATTGCGTTGCCTTGTTTGGCCAGCACTCGCAATATGCATTTGAAATATTTTCTCAAAACTTAAATAGTTCAGCGAGCATATGCAAGTAAACATTTTTGCCAGTCAGATTAACAAAAAAAAAAAAAGAAAAGAAAAGAAGAAGCTGGAAACGTGTCTTTGGCATCAAATGCTGCACATTTCGTTTGTTTTTCAATTAGTAAACACAAAACAGAAACTGAAATCCACTAATTGATATTTTATCTTTTAATTTCTAGCATATTTTCTTCGTCAATTTAGCAGCTTAGGCACTCTGTGGCACCATTTTAGTTGCCATTTTTTGTTTGCTGAATGGATTTGCAATCTGTCTGTCTGTTATCTCCATTTATTTCTCGTTTGCTATTCCGTCAGCCGCATAAATTATTATTTTATTATTCTATTTTCGCATTAATGCCAATTAAATATACAGCCAGCATTGCAGCCACTCCGATTTCCAGCTGACCATGCCCACATTTTATTAATGGTGTTTGCATTATAGCCACTGTTTTCTTTTTTGTTTTTGCCAAACTGCTTTTAAGCGGATTATCAGCAATTTGCTTGTCAAACTTATTACCGATGTTATCTGAATAAGTTGCGTGCCACAAAGAAAAAAACTTTGATATATATTTTATGTTCTCTGAGAGCAACGTTTTGTATATTTAGAATTAATTAATTTAAATGCTATTAAACTACCTACTCGTTCGCAAAGTGCAAAGAGTATATTGGCTTTGTGCAATGTATGTCGATCTGTCCATATGACCCTGAGAGACTTCTCATTTGAAAGACTTGCTAAGTGGTATCGTCGTCTGGTATAAAACACCGACAGATTTTTCATAAATTAAAAATTTAATTTTTTCTTACGAATATTCATTTTTCTTTCTTATTATTTAACTAAAAATATATATTTTATTTATATAATTTTAGCTTTTTTTCTATAATATTCCATAAAACTAAAACTTATCACAATTCATAGTACCTGTTTTATTTATTATTTATTTCAATTTATTTACAAAAATATTGATTTTTTATTTACCCGCTGCGCTGTTCGCTTGATAAACGAGGCGACAATTTAAATCTATTGGGGCAACCGGCATGATTAATTGCTTCCAACCAGCAACACAACAAATACATCAACAATAACAACAACCACAACAACGAGAGGCAGAAAACGTGCAATACTTCTATGAGTCACTGTCAGTTAGGCTGGTTGAAAAATGCATTGAAAAGTCTTTTGATTTTTTAAATAGAAATAAAGAAAAATGTTTAAAAATATTTTCATTTCTTTTATATTTTGTTTTATTTTAATTTTTCATAACAAAGTTTTTTTAAAAACTTTTTTTTTAATTAAAAAAATATTGTTGCTTAGATATTTTATTTTCTATTTTTAAATATATTTTTTATTTACTAAATTAAACATTTTTTACTAAGAAATTTAATTTTTCATTGTAAAATATTTGTTTGTTTGTGTTTTTTACTAACAAAATTTATTAAATTGTTTTTTTTTTTTTTTAATTTAACAAAAATAGTAAATATTTTCCTAAAAAATTGTATTTGCTTGAAGCATCCGCTGAACGATTAGCACTAAACAGTCTGCATGTTGGAAACTATTTGGCGTCTCTGAATTCGGACACAACTAAATAATCTTATCATACATAGTGTTCTATTATGATAGCAAAATAATTAAATTTTTTAAATTCAAATGTTAAATATACAATGAGAATGTCATAGAGAGCTGCTGCTCTAAAGTCAGTTATCATTTTCTATGCGTACACCTCTTTGTCTGCTTCTTCTTCTGCGTCAACAGGATGACCTAAGAATAATTATCAATATTTCCTGCTCAAAATACGAAAGTTATTTTAAATGCTTTCAAGTGCATATATAGATATGATTACAATGACCAAATACAATCGTTAGTTTAAGCCAATTTGGAATTGATAAAAATGTTATCAGCTAACATATCCGTTTCTCTGGTATGTTGAGATTTACGAATTTCTCGTACGTTCTTGTCTAAGGTCCAAGCCTCACGTGTTGTAGTATTAGAAGAGTTAGCCAGTCAATGGTCTCGAGTCAAGTCACTGATGTCAGTTTCCTGTGGGATATTTTGATAATTTGTATCTCTGCATGAGTCTCGCCAATGGACTTTAAGCTTTGCATTAATTAAAATAATCAGAACGTACTATGATTGGAACAATCAGTAAATCAAGTACTTTTGATTAGGTCTGCACGTAATCTCCGGTCGAGCTGATATTCAATGCTCCGCCCCCAATAGTAACCGCAGCGACTATCATATAAAACTAGGCAGAATTTGTTAATCTTCAGCATTCGCTTAAGTCAACTCGTAGTCTGCAGTATGCCTTTCAAGCCAGAGATTTACTACGAACCAGACCAGAAGGTCTGGAGTGGATCGTATGAAGCCCCATACTTCGCCACCGATCTGTCCGTGGGTGAGATCACGTTTACGGAAATGCAACGTCATCCACAGCTGATCGCACAGGTAGGATTAAAGTAAATGCAATGCAAGAGACTTTCATTATATAACATGTGATTCCGTTTCAGATCTCTGCTTCGGAGAATACCACGCTGACCCGTCAGGAGTTGTTCTTGAACTCACAGAGCATTGCCACCTATATGCGCAACTTGGGTATGTATCAATCGGATATTGTGGGAATTATTGCCAGGAATACGACGCATATGTCCGCTGTGGTTTATGCCTGCCTTTTCAACGGCATTGCCTTCCATCCGCTGAATGTTAACTATATGGAAAAGACCATTGAGAAGCTGTTTGAAATCACCCAACCAAAGATCATTTTCTGCGATGGTGATGAATACGATAAGGTGAAGGCAGCTACGACCAAGCTGGATGTCAAGATCGTTACCATGCGCAATCACAAGGAGGGCTCCATTAGCATTGAGGATGTGGTGGCCACTCCCATCCCAGCCGATTTTGCGCCTGCACGCCTGGAGCAGGGCAACAACCAGACGTTGGGCATTCTCTGTTCCTCGGGCACCACCGGCGTGCCCAAGGCCGTCACCAACGCTGGCGCCCACAAGTTCTTCAGCACCACCAAGTAAGAGTTAACTTTTGATATATTTATATACTTCACAGACTAAATTCTGTTTGATGATTATTTTCTAATAGATATTTGACTACTGCGGATATTCAGTATTGCCACAGTACTCTGGACTGGGTGACTGGCTTCACTGCGGTTATATCGAGTGGTGTGCACAGCACCTTGCGCATTATATCCGCTGAAAATTTCGATCCGACGCTCGTGCTGAACCTCATTGAGAAGCACAAAATCACTTGGCTGCTGATTGCGCCCTCTCACATGGCCATGTTGGTGAATAGTCCGGACTTCGAGCACATCAAGATTGATAGTCTCAAGCATTTTCTATATGGCGGCATGTGCTGCTCACTGGAGGTTCAGCAGCGTCTACGCAAGCGTTTGAATAAGGGCGTACTGCAGTTTGCCTATGGCTTCTCGGAGCTGGGCTCTACGAATTGTACGCTCAACAAGCACTATGATGAGAAGCCCAATTCGGTTGGTCGCATATTGCCCGGACAAAAGTTGAAGATAATCAACGAGAAGGGCGAGGCACTCGAACCGAATCAAACTGGCGAGATCTGTATCAATCCGTGCCAGTACTGGCCCGGTTACTACAGAAATCCAACTGAAACGCGTTCGGTGCGCGATAAGGATGGCTGGTTCCATACCGGTGACTCGGGCTATGTCGACAATGATGGCTTCCTGTACATATCGGGTCGCATTAAGGACATGTTGAAGTTCCAGAACATCATGTACTATCCCACTGATATCGAGGATGTCATTACCCAAATGCCCGGGGTTGCCGAGGTCTGTGTCTTTGGCATTCACAGTGACATCAACATGGAGGAGGCAGCTGCCTCGGTGGTGCCCAAGCGAGGCGCTAAAATCACAGCCGAAGATGTGGTCAAGTATGTCAGAGATAATGTCAGCACCAATTATCTGCAGCTGCATGCCGGCGCACTGATTGTCGACGATATCAAGCGCCAGCCCAATGGCAAAACAAGTCGAGATGCCACCAAGCAGCATTTCCTGCAGCATTATAGTAAATAATTTGTATCCCTAATTTTCACTTTCTTTTTTATTTTATTTTGTAAACACACCTGAGACCTTATTTATGTGTATATGTACTATATAAGTATATATATATATGTATATTCATAATATATTAATAAATGATAAAATTTCACACATAATCGTTCAAACAAATTGAGAGTTTCCTAGAATTTGCAATAGGACCATACCCAATTTTTTATTTTTTATATATTTTTTTTAAATTCAGTCAAATTTGATAAAGGTTCTTAATCATGCAGCATGTGCCGTTGTTGTAGACAGGTTATTTGTGTTCAATTACTTTAGCTAGAGATAAGAAGCTGCCTCAACCTGAGACATCCGTAGTCTGTCATTCTTATCAAGCTATACAAAAAGTTTTAAAGAATATTTAGATAAGTATTTATCAATTTCTTAGGCAGACGAATTTGGATATGTTATCTAAATAAGTTAAAAGTTTGTTGTGCCTGACGACCAGAAGTTTTTATTAAGATAGCGACTTTACGCGGAATTTGGTATAAACCAGATAATATTCCAGAGTATCGGGTATTGAGTGCAAGCAAAAGATAAGCTTGGATATTTAACTAGTTAAATGAAATGTCGAATATGCTTAACATATTCGACTTTAATGACATATGATAAGAAGTACATCAAATGAACTTCAAACATTATTTTGTTTAATTTTTATTAGATAAGCCGCAGGCAAAGCGAACTACACTATATTCGAGCTGAGTTGGGTTATTTGGTAATTATTTAAATGGCATTTGATGTGCCATGATGATAAGGCTGAGGCACGTTTTATAGCCTACGGTTCGACGATTACAACGGCAGCAGAAGGGGCGGATCTGCTGCACAATGTTGGCTAGCAAATTAATTGCATCTCGTAGTTTTTGGCTTGGCTTGTCTTGCCTCTCTCTCACTCTCTCTCACTTTCAGTCATTTATGGTAGTTATTGCAGTTGTACTCATAGTTTGTATATGGGAGAAACTTTGCACAAGCCGCTTATCTCCCACTGAAGCGAAGTTCAACAAGCCCGCAAGTGTGTGGCATTAAAAAGTTTTTAAATTTACGCAAAACGTTTCGCAATGATGCGACTTAATTGTTAGCTGTTAAGATTTAAAACACACACGCATAGTGCTCGAAACAGCGACAACTGCCAGAGCGTGAGAGACAGAGACAAAGATGGAAAACACAAGCATACACTTAAAGAAATTTACTGCTTAAGCTCTGTTGCATTTGAATTTGAAACGAAAATATTAATTGAATGAAAAGTTTATGTTCGTAGAAAAAAAAATTAAATTAAATTGAGCAAAAAACTAATTTAGAAAATGTTGAAAGTTAAAATATCGAATTTGACTGATAGATAAAATTGAAAAAAAAAAATAATTTAATGAAGTCAATTCAATTTAAAACAAATAGTACAAATAAAAAAATACGTCTAACACATATTTTACAATGTATTTATACTTATGCCTAACATACTGTATGCAAAGATGAGAATATTGGTTCTTATTAATTTTTTGTATGTGTAAAGAATATTTAAAAATTATACTTTCTAAAATTTATTTTTGTACTATTTTTGCTGTTTTTTTCTCTTTTATAATAATAATAAATTTAATTTTAATTATTAAAATTAAAAATTAGTAATTTAGTTAAATTATAATAATTATTAAAAAAATAAAGTCTAATGTTTAATATCTATTTATTAAATATTTATATCCTAATTAATATATTTATGCTTCCTTTATATGTAGATCTCTTCTGCAAATATTTTCAATGTTTTTCAGTTCTGGATTATATTTGGTTGCCGAATTTAATAGCTCGTTAAATGTGAAAACATGAAAAAATGCTGTGCACACGCTTTTAAGCTCTTTGCATGAATAATATTTGCGCGAACTATAAAAGAGAGAGAAAGAAAGAGAGAGAGAGAGAGAGAGCGAGAAGAGTTTCAGAAGAGAAAGAAAAACGAACTGCTCTAAGCCTCAAGCAAAACAATTGAACAATTTTTGTGCGCTGTCAACGGGTTTTTCTACTTTTCGTTTTTAAGTTTCGCTGTTTAAGGATACATATGCCAGCTGCACTTAACTATAAAGTAGCTAAGGCAAACAATATTAAAAACAAACACGAAAAACACACACACACAAGCACACACAGACACACATACATAGATAGCGAGGCAGTGAAATATGGTAAAAGAAAAAACTGTGAAAAATTATATATGTATTAGCTGAAAAATATGCACAGCAGGTGCCGCGAGCTATGTGTGTGTGGTGTATGTGTGTGTGTGTGTGTGTGTGTGTGTGTAGCTGTATATGCTCGTAAGGTGCATCCGCTTTTTGGTCGAGTAGCCGCAGCACTCAGCGCCAGCTACAGCTACAGGCAGAGCAACACACACATTAATGTTGTCCAAGTGCTTTACTAAATTATGTATGTATACGTTTCTTTCGCTCTATATATATACATTTGTGTGTGTGTGTGTGTGTGTATCTATGCGCAAATAGTTTTTCAAAGTGCCTGCTAAAGGTTGGCTGGGTGAGTTTTACTTGCCGTAGACACCAACTGTAATTATGTTGAAAGTAAAATGCTTGTAAAATATTAACTTCTGCATGCCATATGCTGCACTCACACACACATATATATATACATGTCAGTGTGTGTGTGTATGAGTGTGTGTGAATTTAATATTTAAAATGAGTTTTGCGCGCTGTTGTTGTTGCAACATTTAACTAACAGCGATTTGCCTTGGCCGCAGCCAATTCGCCTGCCGCCCATTCCGCTCGTTCGTTCGTTCGTTCGCTCATTGAAAATTGTTTTTGCCCACATTTTTTGCCATCACTCGCACTTGCATGCCGCATGCCGTTTGCCGCATGCTGCACTTTTCATTTGGCGAGTCGGCCAACTGGTTTGCTAATAGAAATAAAAACAAGAACTACACACAAACTAAGCCAGGCTAAATGCTCAAAGGCTACCCAGCCACCTGATGCCCTCGCCCCCCCTCGCCACCCCTCGCCTCTTTCCCTCTCTCCTGCTCCTCTTCTCTGCTCACTCCATGCCAACCATTCGTCCTGCAATGAAAACAAAAAGCGATTTGCAAGTTTTCTATTGCGCATAAAAGTATGCTGTGGAACATTTTTTCCCATGACGTTTTGCTCAACATTCTCGTTTTCTTTTGCTTTCTCTCTCTCTCTCTCTCTCTCTCTCTCCGCTGGCACGCTTTCCATATTTTTGTTGTTGGTTTTTCTTTTATTTTTCACGTTGTTGTTTTTGCTTTTCATAAAACCAAACTATTAAGCCAAGTGTTAAACTCATTTAGCGCGGATTTATGCGCCCGAGTGCCCCATACAAGATGGCTGGGATGAAGGCTAAGGGGCGAGGCGGGCTTTGCTATTAAGGGTCATGCATATATGCCATTGAGTGCGTGTGTGTGTATTTGTTGGGCTGTTTGTGCATATAAGCGTGTGTGGCTAGCACGTGTGCTTGTGTGTGTGTGTGTGTATGTGTGTGTGTGTGCCTGCTTTGTAAACGTTCCGTTTTCTTTTATGCGTTTTTAATAAGCCTTTTTGCAGCGCTTGTTGTTTTTGCTTTGTGCCTGCTTTTACGCTGCTTTTCTTTTTTTCGACAGCACACACACACACACACCCACACGCATACACATACGCAATTATTTTCCATTAACAGCTATACATTTGGTTAACAGCTAACTTTTTCCTTTGTTTACCTGCGATCTTCGAGCGTGAAATAGCATCGAGTGCAGCATTTGCTGCTGATGATTAGGTTTATATAGGTTTAAGCTATGAACTGTTCATTTTTTATTTTGCCTAATAATCATGTCAAGCAATGAACACATCCATTAACTGCTTAGCACGAAATTTGGATATTTGAAAATTATTTATTGCAAGCCACAGACATTTTAGAGTAGTTTTGAGCTAATTTCAACTATGTTGTGTTTTTTCATACAAGCAAGCTACAATGATTGTCATACTGTCTGCAAACTATATTTGTAACCACAATCACAGCTCAAGAGCTGCCGACGCACATGTGCTGTGACAATGATATTCTAATTATGGACAAACATTTCGTAGTTGGCAAGGCTCAGCCGATGCGCTGAGAGAACCAATGAGTAAAAAGGTAAATCGCTTCTGGAGATTAATTGCTGTCAGCGTCAATGCAATCGGTATCAACTAGTTCATTGAGAGTTAGTTTGGAACTTTTCTCTGTCTTTCAAGTTTTCTTTGGAATCGAGTAAAAGTAGATACAATTCTTTGTTAACATAGATTAATTTAACTTAGACAAAAGAAGTATAGCTTCTACCACTCTTGAATATCACTGCTGATCGCTGCCTACTGAACCGAAAATGTAGTAAATTCAATAGAAGAATTTTTAATAAAATGGAAAATCTTATTAAATTGGTCAATAACTAGATGTAATTGATATCTTAAACAACTGCTGAAAAGTAAATTATAATATTAGAGTTACTCTTGTCTAGTCAGCTTTATTTTTGTAGATTAGTATACACCCGATAAAACATGTACTAAATATTTATTATAAATTTAAAGCTAAGTTGATATATATAAAAAAAAAATAATACAATTTTGTTTTTGCGCTTCTTTATATTATTTAATATTACTGGAATTTATTTATGGCACTAAAATTGTTTTTTTTAATTTAATTCTTTTCTGAAAACTGGTTTCGATGTCAAGCAATTTACTTGTGAATCGCATTTTTATAAAGATTGATCTACTTTTTCTTTCATAAATTCTTTTAATTTTTCATGCTTAGACTTAAATAAAATAAATATTTCCAAGTGCTGCAGCAAACTGTTAGCTGTATAAATTATTCCGAAAATCTTTAAGCTTTTTTGTGTAACATTTCAATGCCGAGCGAGAAAAATGAGCTGTCAATGCATATTCTGGTTTATGCAATTGTAAAACAATGCAAAATTCATTAAACCGAATGCATGTGTGTGCGTGTGTGTGTGCGTGTGTGCTGGGCAGAAAAGTCATTATTTGCTTGATGTCGTTACCTGATATTGTCGTATTAATTTTTGATATGTAATCTGATTTATTGGCAAATTTTTGCCAGCCAGGCCAATGTGTTTGTTAGCATGCATATATGTATGTATGTGTGCGTGCGTGCGTGCGCGTATGTGTGTGTGTGTATGTGTGTGTGTGTGTGTGTGTGTGTAAATTGACATGCCTTCCTGTTGTTGATTCACCAAGTGAAATAATAAATCCCAGCTGCTACTCTGCTCTGCTCTGCTCTGCTTAAATTTAGCTCGGTTACAAAATTTTTGGCCTGCCTACAGGATTTTTGCATAAACTCTCAAGTGTAAAAGTCTATCATTTGAACATGTCTGTGGCCCAGACTCCCAGAGCAGAGTAAACCGCAGCCGTTTCCATTTATATAGACAGCCGAGGAAGCTGGATGCCTCTGTCAGGCTCTGCTAGCCAGTGAAGTGTATAAGGAAAAGTGCCAATCAAAGTTAATTGAAAATTCATTGAATGCTGTATATTTAAGTCAGGCATAGTATATGGTTGTTGTTACTGTTGTTGTTGTTGCTGTTGCTGTTACTGTTACTGTTTGCTGTTGAGCTTACAATGTAAACATTTTTGATCAGCCCATAAATAGCTCAGGCACAGACAAACTGTATAAATTAGTATAGGCTCTCAGGAAATTTGAATCAATTAAAATCGAAAAACTTTCTAGCAACATGTATTAAAATGAAATAACTTTATTTAAAATTAAATTTGCGTATATTGAATTTGATTTTTAGGGATTTGCAAGACTTCAATTAAATAGTTTGTTTTTAAAAATTGTTATGCCTGTACCAATAAATAAATAAATATTAGCTAAAGCGAGATTTTGCTTTAGGTGCTCAGTTTAAACGAAGAGATTACATGGTCAAATGTGAGCAAATTTGAAGAGGAATTACAATAGGTTTACTTTTATGATGGAATATGCGGAGCATTAGCAGCTTACATAAATGTCTGACTTAGTTTAGCTGCACTCATTTTAATGTGTGCAGTGTTTTTTCAGCTATAGCATGCCAATGACTTCTTCCAAAGTGATGAGCCTGCTAGCGTTAACTAAAATACAGCTTGAAAGATACGCAAATATGCGACTTGAGTCGACCTAAAGCCTAAATTTTTTATTTTTAATTTAATGTTGGATATTTTTATTATTGTTTATTTATTATATGTATATTGTTTATCATTATTCTACTATATATTTATTATTTATTTATTCTACTCATAAGTTATTCATTATTTATTTCCTTATATAAATTTTTTTTTTTTTAATTT
The DNA here is from genome assembly GCA_035045945.1 of Drosophila anceps. NCBI lineage: Eukaryota > Metazoa > Arthropoda > Insecta > Diptera > Drosophilidae > Drosophila > Drosophila anceps. The sequence goes on from JAWNON010000190.1 coordinate 4,927,014, forward strand.
ATTAAATATATTTATTATTAATTTTTTTTTTGGTTTTTATTTCGTATTTATGTTTGCTTTAATTTTTGTTTACATTTAACTATTTGTGTATTCTTTTTTTATTATTTTTTTAATATATAATTGTTTGTTACTATTAATTCTTCATTATTATTTTATTTATTTTATTATTATTTATTTTTTTATTATTATTTAGATTATTCGTTTATTTTTTTCTTATTTTATTTTCTTTTTTTTTTATTTTTAATTGAATTGTTTTTTTTTTATTATTTATTCCTCATTTGTTTTTTATTAATAATTTATTTATTTTTTATTAAAAGCCAAATTAGGTTACATCCTATACAAAGTCATTTCAGTTGAATCTTTTTCATTTTAATTTCCAGCATTTTTTCACTCAAGCAGCTGTCTTAATCTGAAGTCGAATGTGGTTTATTTTCCGAGCTTACAAACTGTGCTTGCTTGACGCCATGAAATGGGCAACATTAATACTCGCCTTACGCATTACGTGTTATGTACTGCGTATTACGTATTACAGCCATCAATAGCTGTGCACATTACGACACATTTTGGCATACAATGTGCGCTTAAGTGACTTCCACCCATCTCGAAAGCACTGCCACAACTTGTAATGCGATTCCGTTCTTTTGCAGTGTAAAAATCAGTAAAAATGTTTTTTTATTTGCCATTTGCTTTGCACAGCACAAATTGAACTGCAAATAGTGTAAGTGTGGTTGAGTGGTGCAGAGTGGTGGTACGCACCAAACTTGACTGTGTTATAAAGTAGTCGAAGAAGGAGTAGGCTGCCGTTGACGTTCAGGGCAAAGGGCCTCGCTGCTGGCCACAACACTCCCGCCACACCGTCTGCCAATGTCATTTGCATTGAGTTCGAGCTCGAGCTCGAGCTGGCTCTGGCTCTGGGTCTGGCTCTGGCTACATTTACTGTGTAGCCGCTAAAAGTGTTTACCTTTTACTTAAGAAATTACACTTGGGCAAACAGAATTTGCGTACGCTCTGCGGTGGTGATGGCGGTGGTGGTGGTTCGGCTGCTTTGCCAAAACCAAGTCCAAGTGGCTGTGTAAATTTTTCAAGAAATCAAACGCAACATCCGGCGGAAGGTGTAGAAAGTACAGAGAAAGAGCCGAGTTCCGAGCTGTGAGCTGCGAGTTCCGAGCTCCAAGTCTCAAGTCCGAGTCTCGTTTGTGAAAGCGGCCTATAAAATTGAAAACTTTTCTTGCTCTCGGATTATTTGGTTTTGTTTGATGTGCGCCCGCCTCGAACTCAGCTGTGATTGTGTGTGTGTGTGTGTGTGTGCATTAAATGTTGACTTTTGTACGCTAATAGCCAAAAGCGTGCACCCAGTCGTTGGCCATTGTGGTTCATAGCAAAAAGTTCAAAAACTTTTGCACTGTAGATAATTTGTGGCTCTTAAAGTTTTTAATAAGGGGTCAATGATTTACATTTACTCGACAACTGTGAACTGCTTTGCGGCTGAAATTCTCTGGCGACTACATTTGCTGATTGTCGGTTGACTCTGGCGCACACTTCTTGCTGAGCATATTGTTGGAAAATCTATTGCTTATTCTCTGCTACATTGCTTATCATTAAAGTATGGGTCAATTTCCTTAAACACTCGTCGATTGAACATGGCGTATACCTAATGTCCTGGGCATATTGCATAGACGACTGGGCAGCCAGCCATCGATTATTTATGTTCGTTTGGGTGTGTTTAAAGTCGGCATCGAGCTCATATATTTGCCTGATCCATTGCTTATCATTAAAGTACTGGCCAATTTCCGCAAACACTTAATGTTAAGCCTCCCGCGGGACTCATTGTGTCAACTGGCCAAGCAATATAAACGGGTTTTATTTTTAATGCCCCACCCACCAAGCTGGCTTGACCCATTGATGGGGCGATGGATGGACGGATGGATGGATGAATGGATGGATGCATAGCCGAAAATAAAAATACTCGTGAATGGCCGACACTCTCGATATTTATGACCATTTGAACCGCAAACAATTGAAGCTTAAAAGCCAAACAATGAAATTTAGAACTTCCAATTAGAAGCTGACCAAGCAGCAGCAGCAGCAGCAGCAGCAACAACAACAACAATAACGAGGATAATAAAAAAATGTTTATGGCAGCACAAAAGGCGTGTCGTGTCCAACAACGACAGCAACAACAATAACCAGGTCGTAAATTTTTTGCTTACCTGCAGCAACAGCAGCAAATGCCAATGAGTACGCTTTAAGCAGACAGCCAAGCCGAAAACAGTTAAAGGCAATGTCAAAGGCCGAACAACTGATTGAGGCCCGATGGCATTTGACAATTTGGCATAGAGTATACAAAGAGTATGCAGCCGCAGATTGTTATATATTCTTTTTTTTGTATTCGGGCTCCAATTGGAGTTGGCCAAAGCGAGGCAGCAGCAGCAATATCAACTGGAGCTGGTGACTGCAAAACCAAAGCCATTACATTCAAATCAGAAACTGCAGTTAGTTAGTGTCCATTGTGTACAATTCGGCACTCGACCAGAAGAAGAGTCACAACTGAAGCAACAGAAACGTGTATAGAAATCAGCAAATACCCTGTAAATACGGCTGTTAAGATATGGTAGATAATATATCACAATAGGACTTCTGCTTCTTCTGAGCAGCATAAAGTCTATAAAGTTTACATTTAAGAGCAGGATCTAAGGAATCCTTAACAAATCTCCAAGCTGTCAAGTTTAGTTTATCTGTTGCATATAAAGGTGAACTCTTCAAGTTGCACTTCTAATCAGTCACATGACTACCCCATCAATACTTTTAAGAGGTATGCCAACCAGCAATACGCACACCCACACCCACACCCAGTCATACCCACACGGTTAGGCGCATATTCACGCACATCAAGTATACGCAGTGTGTGCCCAGTTTATGCTCCGCACTTTTGTGGGCTGACTGAAAGCCGTAATGGCCACATTTTATTGATGCCACTCTGAACATGAGCCCGTGTCTGAGCCTGAGCCCGAGCTCAGACTACAGTAAAAATTGTCTGAATTGTCTGGGTGTCTGTTAATGCATGTTGCAGTTGCATTCAGCTTCAGAATATTCAGTTAAAATTTTGTTATTTTTGCCGAAGCAGGCTAACCATTCCATTCCATTCGATTCGATTCGCTCGAGTGGCACACAGTTCAATTATAAACTGCCAGCATTGCCGTTGTCGTTGTTGTTGTTGGTGTTGGTGTTGCTGTTGGTGTTGCTCATGTTGTTCTTGTTGTTTGCTTTGGTTGTTTGTGGCTGCACTTTTCAGCTTCAGTACATTGTTTGGCAAATGGGTTTGTACTGGATATCTTTAAAGAGACTTTTCCGTACTCACTCTCTTTCTCTATCTGTGTAGTAGCATACGCTCGAAGCAATGTGACATACCCCCAGAGTGGTAAGCTACAAAATGCTGCTCTTGCTGCTGCTGCTGCTTGGTTAGTGAAAAAGCAAGCAAGCCATTGGCAACCGGAAATGCAAATAGTCCCGAGCGCGCATGTTGTTACAAATTCAAAATAGCGCTGCGAGACGCTCTAACTAACCATGCAGTCAAATCGAAACAGCAGTAGCGCCAAGAAGGCTCGACTAGAGTATACCCTGTAGAGATGCGTATATGTATATGAGAAGGTAAGCAGAGGCATTAGACTTTGCATGCAGAACTTAACAAAGCTATTCTTTTTTAATTGGAAATTTACAGGGTATTAATGCTTGAATATACCCTGTAACTGATTAAACTAATCATTCGCATAATTCTTTGATCCTACATAAATTTATTTGATACGAACACTTAGAAACTAAATACCTTTTGAAATGCCGTATAATTACAGGGTATTGCGTATGCTCGTATGACAGTCAAGTGCGGCAATTTCTTTGCATTCTTTTTGGCATTTGTCTTTCTTTTCGCTGGCAGCATTTGAAAATTAGATGGAGTCGGTTGACAGCAAAAAAAGCTTGACTATTTCCCTAACAAGAGAACTCAGCAGCAGGCAGGCATTAACATTTATTTGCTCGCAGCTCGACTTGATTCTCATTTATTAAAATCTTTATTTTTGGTAGAAAAAAAATCCCTAACTAATCTATGCATAGAGTTTTGCTACTCTCGCTGGCATTTTAAGTCTTGAGCTGGCAAGAAATTATTTTTCTTATGGCTGCAACTTGGCTGCAGTCTTGACTTCAGTTGGGTTTAGTTAATGCACATTTTTCACTGCACTTGGCCATATTTTTTATTTTTGCAGCGAGTCTTGGCAATTATTTGTGTTGTGTGCTGCGCTGCGTTGCTGCAAGTGGACAGTAATTATAAGGCCATTAGCAGCGCTTTGGCATGGCTGGTCGCATTGTCGTTATTGTGTAAGTGCATTAAGCGTAATGTTAAACAGAATATAAACAAGTGCACGCTCAGCAATTGCCACTCGAATTCGCTGCGAGTGCGCGAGTATGGATAATGCTGAATTTGAAACCGAGTGATAAATGGACAAGTGTGAAAATGCTCAGAGAGCAGAAAACACGTGTACATATGTACATAAATAAGGTGGCATGTGCTCAAATCTGACTGAGAACTGGGTTTGAGAGTGTACAAAAATATTTTTTGGTCGATATACAGTAGTAGAGGATAAGCAAACCGAGATTGCTGCTAGTTCACATAAGTTGGCTGTAGCAGATGATTAGCTTGGCTTATAACTTCCAGCTGCTGAAATATTTTCAAGAATTGACTTGAAGAAGAAAAAGCCTTCAGCTCAGTTACTGCTGTTGTTACAAGCGATGCAACGCTGCAAGCTCTGTGGGAGATATTTCTATCCTGAACATGCAAGTTGACATCACTCGATTACCTTCTCTGGGGCTACGTCAAGTGCTTAGTTAACGCTAATAAGCCCAGCAATTTGGCAGACCAAGAGGTCATTACTTTTAGTTGCTGTAGCTAATATTGCTCTTGTTTAGTCAAGGTTGACTATAATGGTAAATAAATCTGAAAGTTTATAATATATGTTTAATAATTCTATATTAATATAATTAATTATTTATTTTATAGTCATATCTTCACTTTATGTATGTCGAATATTTCCTTATCCTTGCCATGGCTTCTATTTTATATCTCTCTGCCAGCCCATCTAACTAGCACAAGGTCAGCAGCATGTTTACTTTACACAATTTCGCGTTAAGTTTCATGTGTCATTAAAACACACATGAAAAGCCAACAAAAGCAAATATGCAAATTGACTCCAGTAGGAGAAAGAGAGAGAGAGAGAAAGGGAGAGAGAGTGGGAGACAGCTGTATATGCTGGCAATCATTATCAAAAGAAATGACTGTAGTTTCGGTAAGCATAAAAATCACTCCAATGACAATGCTCACATGTGAACTTTGGCTTGGGTTTTGTTGCCTGCGGACGACACGCAGATAAACTTACGCCGGAGTGCCTTCTAATTGCCGCATTAAAGCAAATAAACGAGCTGCACACAGTCATTATAGTTGGCAGCCATTTCGTAATTGTCATCAAATTTCGAGCTATCCAAAATATAAATGTCAAGTCGCTAAATAGAGCTACCTGTGCGTCAAACTAAACTTGTTGCTGTTGGCGAATTATTTTATCTCGCCTTAAGTTTGCTGCGCTTCAATTAAGAAACAAAGTTTCGTGAGTGAAAAATGTAAATGAATGGGGAATTATGAAAGTCGCGAGTTGCCTTTAAGACGAAACTATGCGAATATAAGCAGACAAATCCATTAAAATACAATTTGTAGAAAAACAAAAGATTGAATTGAAAGCTTAAAGATTTTTATCGGAAAGTCTAGAATTGCCCTTAAATAATATATTTTTGTATAAAATAATATTTTAATATTTTCATAAAATATATTCATATATTCAGAAAAAAAGTCAAAAACTAGTGAAAAAATTAAATAAATAAATAAAACACAAACCAATAATTTAATTGAACTTTTTAAGATTTCTTTATGAAAGATTATAGTTTCTTTGAAGTGAAATACTGAAAAAAAAACTTTTGAAAATATTATATATTTTCTAAGTTATTTTGTAGCGCAACAAATGATTCAAGTGCATGTTTCTATTTTTTGATTAGCGAGTCAAATGAGTAAATATTTTTAGCTTCAGTTGAACTACAGGAGAACTTAGCCAAACTTAAATATAAATCTAGAAAAGCTGTACACAATTATTGTGTTTATGTATTTTATGACATGCCAATTGGCAGCTGTACAAAGGCAACCAGTCTCTACAAAAGACGATAAGCTCAAAGACTAACTGCCAGCTCATATTAACTGCCAATGCTAGTCGTCTACTCCCTACAATACTTTAACAGGGTATACTGGGAAACAAAACTTAATATGATATTGTTTAAAATTTATTCGCTTATCAGAATATGGTCGGGTTTTGGCTTAAGCTCTATACAGCTTACGCGCTTTTGCTTTGACAATTTGGCCATTTGTTTTGTTGGCTAATTAAACCAAACCCATTTCATGTTCAAAGATAAGCAACAAAAGGAGGGGGAAAACTTGACTTTTTAATGTGAAAAACTTTGTTAAGAATGTGTGTGTGCGTGTGTGTGTGTGCCTGTGTGTGTAATAAATATGAAGCACAACGTTACCAAGTTGCAAGCGAGCTTTGGTCGAGTGGGGTACACAGCTGTGGGCGATATAGTGCGGGCAGCTTGGTTTCCGTTTCCGCTGCCATTGCCATTGCCATTGCCATTGGCGTTTCCGTTTTCGTTTCCGTTGACTATGACAGCAATATAAAAATTGCATTGCCAAAGTTTGTTTTACTGCTCCGCATCGGACACTGGCTGTAAAGGATGTTGCTGCTGCTGCTGCTGCTATTGCATTTGATGCTTTGATTTGTGCTCTGTTTGTCTTCGCTTTTGTCATGCATGCAAATGCATTCTCTAAGCAAAAGCTGCTCAATCAAATTTCTGTGTGCGCCATCTTTAAGTTGGCCGCTTTAATAGTTGGTCTCTGGACTGTCGTTCTTTCTTTCGGATTCTGGTTGCTAGTTGATTTATGCAGCAGTCCGAACGAAAGAATAACACAGTCAAGTGCATGGCAAACACTTGGCCCGGCACACTAGACTCTTGGCTTTTTGTATAATTTTTCACATAGGCAGCCCAAGCACAAATGCATAAAAAGCCAGACAGCTGAGCATAAAATATTGTTGTTATATGAAAAGCAGACCTCGCTGCCTCTCTCTCTCTCTCTCTCTCCCACTCTCTTGCTTGCTCTCTCTCTCTCTCTCACTCTGTCTTTCTTCTCTGACTGCTGCACAAAGGCAGCTGCATTGCTGCTACTGCTACTGCTACTGCTGCTGCCACTGCTTCTTTTAGCTGGGCAGTGTCTGGCGCGTCGCTTTGTCCGGCCATTGAATGCATGAAAAATGAACTGGTCTCCCGAAAACTCGCTTGCCAAGTGTCGCTGGCAGCCAGTTTTAGGCTGCATTTTGCGTCGTCATTGCATACGGCCACTTGCAAACGTTACGTATACGCAACGTTTCGCCGCAGCCAAGTGCCTGTAAATGGTTGATAAGAGCCAAACTATTGATGCTGCCACAAGTTTCTTACAGCAAAGTGCTTGCGTATAGTTATATAATAGCCACAAGTTGCACTTGATTTTTTTTTTACTACAACAAGAAACAGCAAATACTGTTTTGATAAAATGTCAATAAGAAGTGAATAATGAAAGTTCTTCCAAATATATTGTATTTCATATCAAATACAAATTAAAATATAGAAATATGTTTATTTTTAAATTTTATTTAAATATTCCATATTGTGAATAAATGTATTAAATATATTTTAATAAATATTTTATTCTCGGATTTTTTATTGAAATTTGTTTAAGTTTTGTAATCATTATTCCCCTATTCCTTCTACTTAGCTTAATTTAATTTTCAATTTAGAAAAAATGCTTTTGTCGTCGGCCCAGTAAAACTTGCTGTGAGTGCTGAATGCTAAATTTGAAATTAAGTTTTGGTTCATTTTATAATAATAAAATATAATAAAAATTATTACAAATTTATAGAATGTTATATTAGCTTCCATAATATATAAAGTATATAGTTTGATATGTGTGATATATATCTTTCTTCACTTACGTTGTATTTAAGTGTAAAAATAGTATTCGATTATATTTAAATAATCAATAGCTAATAATAAAACATGCTTTATGTACTGACTGCTAAATGCTTAAAATAAAACTTGATTTTTATGACATATTTTTTTTCTTTTTTGAGCATTCTGTTCTAACAGAGTTAGAATGCAGCTTTGTTTGCTTTAGCTTATATAGATATGGCAATAATAATCGTGCCACAAAAAGGCAGCTCAGCTAACGTCATGGTGTTGGAGTTTCATTTAGCTGCCATCACGGCTGCAGGTGAAGCTAATGCCGCAACCAGCGTCAAATTGACACGCGCCACTATTTAAGGCCGTCGCAATGAGCTCATTGTTGTTGGTTGGCGCCTCCAAATGAGCGGCATAACTCAATAAATGCCATTGTTGACGTTAGCGGCGGTGCCAGACTGTTGGCATGATGGCGGATATCCAGGCAACCGTGCACATATTAAATAAGCAATATAAACAGTCGCGGCTGCTGCTGTAACCGTCCATCCACCCACGCCCCGAAATGGTGATAGGGGGCGTTCGGTTTGCCACAACATAAATTACGACCAACGCTTGGCTGCCTCATCAGTCAAGCGTCGCGTAGTTTGCTGCGCATTTTATTAGCTCCAAGCATAATTTTGCAGCAAAACAGCTTAAAAATTTGCATACCCAAACACACACGCCTACGCACATGTGTGTGTGTGTGTGCGTGTGTGTGTGTGTGTGTGTGTGTGTGTGTGTGTGTGTAACGTCTGGCGCCTAATTGAAACTATGCGGCTGCTTAAATTGAGACAATTAGAGGCAAACACTTGCTAAAGTTTTGCAAATTTTGCAACAGCTAACAAAATCTTGATTGCCTGAGCCATGCAGATTCTTCAATTTACATTTCATTCGCCAGCTGAGTGTGTGCAAAGCTTAAAATGAAAATAACAAAATATAGTCAGGGATATAAAAGTGAATTGTGTAAGCAAGCAAAGCTGTCAAGTACTTCTCACTGCACAGATTTTGATTTGATAAGTCAGAGTTACTCAACGTTTGGTTTAAGTCAGAATTTTCAAATGAAATAACTTTCAACAGCATGAAATCCCAAAATAATTGCGAACAAGACTTGCTGTTCCAGCTGAGAGAATCTTGGCTAAAGGCGAAGGGGGTAGACTTATCCAAGGAAAACTTAGCTTGATTGGTTGGCAGTAAATAAGAAAAAACAAATATTGGCAAATTTGACTATAAATAATGAAATAATTTAACTTATATATTTTATTATATATTTAATGAATAACATAGTTAACTAGACTTGAAAGTACTTTATTTATAGTTTTTTTTTTAATTATTAAAAAAAATATTGTTTGTTCTCAAGTAGTAGAATTAATTTGATTAATAAACATACCCTACAAATAAATAAATAAATCAATACTCTACAAATAACTTATCTGTCTTGCTATGGTCTCCTATAGCGTCTAATTGCTGCATATATCACAAGTGTTTCTCTCATGTCCCCATACTCGATCGTTTTGTATGTTTCGGATGGACGTAAATTCCATGTTCTTACTTGAACAAATTATATTGTTAATATGTAGCTGTTGAAATACTCGAGCAGATTTGCCATTTGATCGTGAAATTGTTTCTTGTTAGTAAATTTTACCCAATCTCCTCCTCAGTTCTCCTCATTGGACACCATATGGCTTCACTGCGCAGCCAATTCACTGCACAGTTGATAAGCTTGATCAGGAGCACACTCTTTCAAATCTTAAGCCAATATACAGCTGGAGTTTGGTAGGAAGTAAAGTATTTATAGTCATCGTTTGTAGTCATCAAATAAATCGAATAAGACCCAGCAAGATCGACTCGTGAATACACACTCGAGAGTCTTTTGCTGGAATAACATTGCACATATCATAAATAAACCTTAAACTTGAAGTTCTTTCAGCAAAGCTATTGCAATTATGTGTTCTGCCATAATAAAAGTCAGAAATAGAAAGCTAGAGTGTGCAATAATAAATAAATATTACTAAGAATATAAAATAATTTATGTGTCGAAAAAGTACTAAGACAAAAGAAAAAATACCCTATAAATATATTTAAATATATACCCTATGTATATTTTTACATAGTCTATGTTAATTACATAATTCACTTATTATTTAAAAAATTATTGTATGCACCTCTGTTATATATATATATATATTTATATCTTTTATATTAATAAATAAAAAAATTAAAATATATATAAATATTTCAAATATTTCAGAGTAGACTCTTCCCATTAGCTGATATTCTTCTTTGAAAATAACTTTTCGTCAATAGAAAACAAATTTCTTAAAATGTCCTCTCTGATGAAACTGTGCATTCTATGCATTTGTAGTGCACATATTATGGCTCTCGCATGAAGCTTCATAAATTATTGAAAAGCCACAATACTTCAGGCATAGAGCTTTGTGGAGAGACCTCAATTGGGCTGTTTAAACTCGTCTACACGTAAGTGGATCCTTAAGAGTTGCCAAGTTAATTTGCCACAAAATTGTCTTTTATTCAAATCACGCACACACACTCACGCACACACTCTATTTAATGGCGTTCTGAACATGCATAAGCTGAGCTCAAAAAACACGCATATTTTGCAGTCGAGTGTGTCTATTTGGTGGGCTCTGGGTTGGCCAGTTCTATCAAGGACGAGAGCACATTCGAAGGACATTAGCATAAAAGCGTTACTAATACACACAGCTGCAGACAGCTAACAAGAAACACTTAATGAAGCAATTTTTAGCAGCACCAGCAGCAGCAACAACAGCAACAGCCACAAGCAACTGCAGCTGCATAAAAGGCAACAACTCAGCTTCCTGCCAAAGCCGAAAAGCTTTTGCTTCCGACTCACTCTCACTCAGGTGTGCTTGCTTGTGCGAAAGTGTGTACAGGTGACTTAATCAACATGCAACTCATTTTGTTTTCCAGCCAGGTGAATATATGTCTATGTGCATGTGCATGTTCATGTGTGTGTGAGTGTGTGCATATGCTGCAGCTTGTTTGCATAGCAGGTTGGCTGCCTGTGAGCTAGTATTTAGCAAATGCTGCTGCTAGTTGCATGCTACAACAACAACAACAACATAAGACACTAAATTGTGTTGAAATCAACAATGAGCCCCAAAAACAGAGCACCCTCACAATCAGGCAGGACCTCTGCTACTGCAGCTACGAAGACAAAGACACCAATACGTGCCCAGCAGCCAAAATTCATACAAATGGTCTAGGCAATAGCTCCAATAGAGGCAGGAGGAGCAGTGGGAGTCGACGCAGCAGGAGCACCCAGCAATGTGAAATTATGCACGTTGACAATATGGTATAACCCAGCCAAGGATGCCAGAGACTTTGCGTGCAGCCATAGACATATCGATGCAGCTAGTTGACACCACATCTGCAGCAGTCAACCAGCAATCGGCTTGATTTCAACTGTCCTCCTGCGACGGCAAATATATCATCAAGTGTGGGCTTGTCCTTAATTAAGGCTACAGTCGAAAATACCAAATCTAAGTTCCTAAAAAGGAAGTGCGGCTAGCAGCTGTGAGGTTTCTGTCAGCTTTTCCAAAAATAATCAAATATGAGCCATTGAATCTATGACGGGCGCTTCATGAAAACCAATGAAAAGCCGTCAAGTGTGCTCTTCATGTCAAATAAAAAAGTTTCTTGTTGCTAAAGTGGAGTGAAAGTGTGCTTGGACTTGCTTTTTGTTTTTGACTAAAAGGCTTTGGCTTAAGCGGCAGAGCAAATGGATGTTCAAGTATCTTAATTTCTTTTATTTAATATTGTCTGCTTGAGTATTTTTATTTTTATTAAGCGGAAGAGGAAACGAATTTTCAAGTTATTCAATTTATTTTACTTACTTTTGTCTGCTTGGGTATTTTTATTGAAGAGCCAGTTGTGGCGTACTATAATATTTTATTTTTTATTCCGCATTTTAGTGAAAATATTGAAAATTTTATGTATTTTTGGGGTATATTTGATATGTAAGCAACATTTGCAGCCAGCACGTATGATTAGATAAATGCAGAAACTTTGGCTCTTATTCTATAAAAGGTATTATTTCTGGAGCGTGTATCGTTTTTAAGCTTAGCCTGCACAGGCTATTTAAACTTCTATATATAAAAAACCGAATTGCTATTCATTATTGTAAGACGAAGTCTCAAATGGACATTAGTTGTCGTAATTGGCATTAGCTGCTTCTTATTTACTGCTGATAATCTAATGGAATTTAGCATTTAAAGAAGCAAACACATTATTAATATAAATATATATATAATGTACTCAATATTTTACTAAATATATATATTTAAATTGTATAAGTTATGAAAAAAACCATGATAAGATTGTAAAAGGCTAAGTATACATGAAAAAATATTCAACATTTAAAGTCTCTGGCTTTTATGGCTTATGATATCGCTGCGTTTATAAGAAGACAAGCAGCTGGGCAGATAGGCAAATGAACATGGCATGATTGACTCTTCATCTTCATCTATTTAACAATATAGAAGTTAGCACGATAGCCCAACAACATAGCAGTTAGACATGATAACAATACAGGATGAGCCATGTCTGAAAATATAGCACAATGGCACCAAGAGCTCAGGCTTCAGTCAGCTTTACTTATACACAAATAATCTTTTTATCAACAAAGTTAATTTAAGAAACAAAAACCAAAATATTTAGCAAGATTCTAATATAAAAAAAAAATATTAATAAATTTTGTTTTATTCTAAGCATAAATCATCTAAGCAATAAATATTCGTAATAACTACTTCAGGTTTTATTGGGCAAATTCTGTTTATTATGCCCTCTTTCTCTCGTGCTCACAATTTAACTATGTTTCACTGGTGCAAACCTATAAATCTAGCTGCAAATGTAATTTGTAAAGCAGTCCAAGAGCCCAATTGTAAAGTTAAAATAGAAGAAAAAAAAATTGAGTAAACTACATTGCAGAGCATATTAAAAGAAAGTCATGCCACCATTTGAGGCAAGTGACAGGCGCATGCCATGCAGCAACAGCAAGCAAACGACACTCCATGCAACACTTTGGACATTATAAAGCAAAAATTTAACAATGTCGCAAGTCGACTTGCTCGACCTCAACAGCTTCTGTTCGCTCTCTCTCTCTCTCTCTCTCTCTCTCTCTGTCGCACTGTGTGTGTGTGTGTATCAGAGCAATGCCACAGGTCATAAATTCAATTTGACTATCAAACACAGACATTCAGACACACCTTTATATATATATATATATATATATATATATATATATATATATATATATATATATAGATATATTTATATATATATTATACTAAATGCAGCAAAAATGCATTTTCCTAGCTAAAATTATATATTTTAAATAGATCACAAAATTTTATTTTTTAATTTACCAGCCCAGTAAACTAATTAAGATAATTAAACCTCTCTCGTTTTTTTCCGAATTTTTCCACTGCCATTTTTTTGCAGTGTAATTGGCAAATAAAACTTAAACTGTGAATGCAGCTTGTAAATTCGATATGGAATTCAATTTATTTATATCGCATGTTGACTCGCTCGTTTTGCCAAATAGAATCTGTGAAAATCTATAAAACAACAAGTTGCCGAAAACATATATATATATATAAAAAAAAAACTTAAATAAATAAAATAAATGCGCCAAAGGCAGCGCAGGCTGCGGAGGCAGTGCAGGCAGCTACAAATATCCGATTAAATTATGCTCAAAGTCAAAAGCGCAGACAAAATGGCCAGCAAAAATGTAGGAAGCACTTTTTTCTGTACGAAATAAGAAAAGTTTTGCAGAGACACACCAGCACACACAAGTACGCACACACAGACGGACACACACACACACACACACACACAGTGGGTAAAATAAATCAAATAATTCAATTTTAAGCTAAACTTATTTTCGTATTAAAAATGAAAATCAAATAGAAGATAAAAAAGGATCAAGCTGTGCTCGCAGCGCTACCGACCCCGACCTCAAGCCACCCCGTGCGCTAACCACGCCCTCTTTTCAACTATGCACTGCTCTCTGTGACAGTGGGCGTGGCTGCGGGTAGACAGTCATGCTAACGCATAAAACTGCAACCGCATGCCATGCATGTGCACATGTGTATGTGTGTGTGTGTGTGTGTGTGTGTGTGTAGCAAAGTCATATCCTTTCGCAATTTCGTTGCTGCTGTCCACTAACCTCACTCATATAACATTGTGCACACTCGTACGAGTGTGTGTGTGTGTGTGTGTGTGCCCCTTACAATAAAATTGTTTGTCGTTTGTATGTTGAGCAAAATGCTCGCTGCTTGCCTCAGATTTATGCCCAGCGTCTGAGGGCAAGGGGCGTGGCAGGCAACTGAAAGTCGTTTACTTTAGCTGTAAATTGCATGAAAGTTAAGCAGTTTCAGTGTCCAGCTTAGCTAATACCGCGCTCGGCTGCACAAAAGCCACGAAATTCGAGTGCCTTTCTGTGGAATGTCTACAGCTGCGGGCGTTGCCAGACAAAATCAATTAACAATTTAAACCAACTAAGCTTCAACTTCGGCTTTGATATAAATACTTCAAACGACTCGGCTGCGCCTTAGCCAAAAACTTTTGTCAATTGATTTTATTGCGCATACGCCGCGTGTTTGCAGCAAACTTTTCTTCACTTTTATCTGCAGCCAAATGTTTTCTTTTTTTTTTTTCTTTATTTATTTAACAAATAATAAATAACAATATATGCATAATCAACAATAGCGAAATGTATGCGAAAGCCGGAAGGGAAATAAAATTTTTCATAATCGAAAACGTGACTGCAATTTTGAGCCAAGGCTCGAAATAGGCCGCACGCCGTCGTTCCCAAAACTGTATTCGACCAGAAATTGGATGCAGATATAATACTTTTTAAATTCTTTATAAAAACTTATTCATAATAAACATTAATATTAATAAATATTTAATAATAATAATATATTAATAATATATTTATAAATTTCTAAAGACACAGTAATAATTTTAATTACCAATAAAATTTCATGAACAATTATATTTTATTATTTCATATATTTTGTTTATACTTATTTTTATTATTAGAATATTTTTCGTAGAACTTCTTAAATTTGTTGCCTTTTGTCTGAATGAAATAACGATTTTCGTTTGTTTCCATCTTCCTTTTTTTTATGATTGGCATGTGTTAATAAATTTTCAAGGCTCACGGATTGGCACGTTGTTCGATTTGCCATTTGCCACATAACATTTTGAGCTGACACGTGTTTTCGAGTGTTTTGCTAAGCAGCCATGTGTGTGCGTGTGTGTGTCTATGTATGTGTGTGTGTCTGCTATGTTGATGATGGCTGCAAATTAACTCACACTAATTTTGTGGTTCAATGAGCAGAGAACGGGAATGAGAACTTGCTTGCAACGAGGTGTGAACAGATCCGACAGAGCTTCCCTTATCACAGTTGTCAATTGATGGTCGGACATATAGGACTGAGCTTGACACAGTTTTCAAAATGATAAATTAATGATATATATAAAAAAAAAACAATGTTGTACGAGCTTTGCCCTTATTGTTTTGCGCATTTTGTGGTTTCATAAAAAAATATATGTATTTTGTGACTTTCGAAGTAAACTGCTTGATTTATTATACAGTTTTCAAATACTCTTCTTCAGCTGCTCCTTTGGTGTCGTCTTTATCATCTCAAGCGCGTGGCGTAGGCCTCTGTAGTTTCGGGGAGAAGAAAAGATCACAATGGGTCTGGTCTGTGGCATCTATAGTATGTTGATTTTGGTCAACAATTAGACACAGATTATTTATTGTCATCTTAGAAGATGACTCAAAACACGTCCAACCAAAAAAGCTGGCAAAAATTGACAGATCATGTACCGCAGTTGGTAATATTACTGAAATATTTGTTTGTTTTTCTTTAGGCTATACATTATACTAGTTTAGTTTATCTCTAACTAGACTCAAGTCTTGTCAATACCGTTTCTTAATGAAATAAAATATAATGTAAGTTAGCTAATCCACGCGTATTCAACATAAGCGTGACTTTTAGCATTATATTTATGTATCTGTTAGCCTTAAGCTACGTTTAATGTAAATAAATTTAAAAGAAAATAATAAATATGTGTTGAAATTAAAAAGTAAATAAATTTAATTATGTAAGTAAATTTATCTTGTTAAATAAACTTATTATATTTATTTGTATTTTGTTGAACACGCCTCACGCATTTTGATGTATTTATGAAATTTTTCGTTTCCGTTTTATTTTATTGTGGAATAAAAAGTGAACGCCAAACGCTGCACAAATATATTTTCATTTATGTGTTTATACATTTCGATACGCATTCATCAAACATTGACAATTTTATCTGTGTGAATGCGAGAGGCAATTCCAGCCAAGCTAGCCTCAGGACCCTAGCAGC
Organism: Drosophila anceps; assembly: GCA_035045945.1. Taxonomy (NCBI): domain Eukaryota; kingdom Metazoa; phylum Arthropoda; class Insecta; order Diptera; family Drosophilidae; genus Drosophila; species Drosophila anceps. Next base: position 4,943,547 of record JAWNON010000190.1, read on the forward strand.
GTTGGCCCATGCTGGCCATTGGGCAGCTGGCAGAAGAAGAAAGAAAAAAATTGAAGTAAATTTATGCCATGAGGCAGGCAGGAAATGCGTGTTTAGCAAATGTTTTAAATTGTATAACGAGAATTTATGACGAACAGCGCTGGGGTGTAGGTAAAAATTGCATGTTAAAATTCGTTTAATATTTTTATTTTATATATTTCCCACCAATTTTTTTGTCGGCTTCTTTTTTTATTATTATTATTTTTTTTTTGTGTGTATGTGTGTTTGTGTTTTTGGGTGCCTGGCCGAAAATATCGCATATATAAAAATGACAGCCATAAATTGTCATTTATTTTTGGGTAGCTTCTGGCATTTGAAGTGGGCGTGGTCGTAGTCGTGGTCGTGGGCGTGATATTTGTGCAGCATTTCAATGAGCAAATGCAAATAAATTAAAAATACACGCAAATAGAAGAAGGCAAATGGAAAATATTGATGCTCTTTGCGTTTCGTTTGCGTTTTCGTTTTCATTTTCGTTTTCGTTTTTACTTTTTCATATTTTCATATTTATTTTATGTCTACATTTGGTGAACGTGACGAAATGTGTTTCGCTTGCCGGACAGCAGTTGAATAATTTGCGCCACGTTCTATAAATTAGATGGCATTTCATTAGAATCCACAGTCGGCTAATGCGTCTTATACGCAATGTCCCAAGGCTCACACACACACACACACACACACACACACACACACACACACACACACACACGTATGTGAAGAGCTGCGAAAAGTGAATGAATGAATGAATAGAATATCCAAGCAGGCAGCCAGGCAGGCAGGCAGGCAGGCAGTCAGCCAGCCAGCCAGCGACTCGTTGCTTAAATTAAAGACGCTGTGGTTGCTGCGTGTGGTGCAGTGGGCGGGTTGACTGTTTGGTGTGTGGCACGCTGATGAATGTGTGCAGACCGCTTAATTATTCATTGAGGGCAATGCATTGGAATGTCGGAGTATTATGGCTCTGGCCGCAAGCTAATAAATAGGCAGCACAAACTGTACTGTAAACCGTGCAATTGTGGTGCGCATTGCCGAATGCCTCACATTAATCAGTGGTGCACATTGATTAGAGCGCTCGAGCGTGGCAAAAACCCGCACAATGGGCGCAAATAATCATAGCACACTGAACTTGTCTAAAAACAATGACGAAAGAGAGAGAATGGTAGAGAGAAAGTGAGTGAGAGAATCGAGTGCTATAAACACTCGAGCTCTCGAGCTCGATTCATGTATGAGTCGCATATGCAACGGCGACTGTCGCATGGTTTTTGTCTGCTGAGCGAATCCCGCGAGGCATCTAATGTTATTTTTATGGCAATTTTATGTTTCCTCCCTCACACACACACACACACATACATACTCACACGAGTGTGCGTTGTAATAAGTCCTGCATTTACACATCATAAAGCCAACGATAATTGCAGTGAAAAATAGAAAAATTTTTGCATTGTTTCGCTGTCGCTCTGTCTGACTGCTACGCCCCTTCGAGTCGTCTGTGTCAAGTAATAATATGTTTGTAATCATTAGACGACAGCGTGCAATGACTTTCCAGACACACAAACACACACACGCACAACTCTTTTACATAGGCTACAGTAATCATCATCCGGACATGCACACAGCCTGCATACTACAGTCAATGCCGACAAAAGTTTCAAAGGTGTTTTAATACAAGAAAATGTTTTAGTCTCTCAAAATATCAATTCATGAGAGTCTAAAAAAGTATTGAGATGCATACATTACGTGTGAAATACAGACTTCAATGACAAATTCCATAAGGTCTTTGAAACATTTGTCGCCTGCGCCGAGCGGGTGTGTTTCTTGGCGTGAATGTGATGTGTGCTCGTATGCGTGCTATGCCCCTCTTTTTTTTCGTTCGTTATAATAAACATGAACAAAAATGCGAGCGTGCTCTGCCTGCGTTTTGTGAACCCAATGACCGACTTCTTTGTTGAGTGGATGTGCGGTGTGTGGGTGTGTGGATGTGCGGGTGTGTATGTGTGTGCGTAAGTGTTGTAGTGTGTGCTTGTGCTGATGTGTGTGTCCAGACGCCCAGCCGTTGCCAACACTTTCAATTGTGTTCAGCGAAAGCGCAAGACAAAGAGGAATTTGGGCTATTAAAAACTATAGCTAACTTAGGGAGGCCCAGTTATTTTTACTTCAATAATAACTATTAATAGTTGCTGTTGACTTGGCATAAATTATGTGTGTGAACATACAGAGCAAATGAAAAAAAAACATGTGGCATTTGCAGAGAATTATATATGAGAGTAAAAATGTCAAAGTATTAGAGCTTGGCCTCACACACTGTGTTGCGTTAGTTTATGGTCTGCTTATCTGTTGATCTAGTAAAATGCATATTTTTATCTGGCTAGTGAGACGCAATTAAACTCGAAGTCAGTTTTAGTCAAGAGCACACAATTTGTAATCAAATGAAACATTTAAATTATTTTGTAGGCAGCTGAAGCTGAAGTAGCAGCAGCAGCAGCAGCAGCAGCGGCAGCAGTAGCAACCAACAGACAGAGTCAGAGCCAGAGTCAGGGCAAAAACATAAAGAAAAGTAATTTGTATGCAAAATAGATGCGACTTGAGTTAAAGGATGGGTGGAGGAGTGGAAAGGACTTGGTGTCACACTATTTGCCAGTGGCTCACATTTACATGCTAAATAGCTGCAACTGGCTAAAATCCGTTGATGGCTATCCACAGTCAGACACTGTCTGTCTGTGTGTGTGTGTGTGTGTGTGTGTGTGTGTGTGTGTGTGTGTGTATGTGTGTGTGTATGTAGGCACCCATTGTCTTGTCTGATCTACCCGAAATAAGCCAAGAGTACAAATTTGATTTTGAAATGCCTTCGTCTCTCGGGTTTCTTACGCCGCTTCTAATTGAAATGTTAAATAATGAAGCTTGTGAAGTGCCAGAGATTCAATCAGTTCATGAATACGGCAATACGTACGCCAATTAGTTACGAGCTGCATAGACTTAAACGAATCTTAGTCACTTCAAAGGACGACACGTATTACCTACGAGCTCTACGCAATTCAATAATCCAATTTATGCAATTTGCAAACAAGCTGAAACAAAACACAGAAACAAAGACGCACACACATAGCACGATGTGCGTATTGAAAAAGTTGACGCAATCAATTTTCGTTAATTTGCCTCACTTTCACTCTCTCCCTCTCTCTCTCTCTCTCTCTCTCACTCTTTCTGTCTATGGCTGTCTCTTTCTTTGTTGCCGTTCTCAAAGTGTCCAAATTAGCGTACATTGCAACCTGTCTTGGCAAAGTTTTTCGCTTAAGTAAAAGTGCAAATTCTTAATTCAACTCGTTGTCTCTCTGCTGCTCTCTCTCTCTCTCTCTTTCTCTGTTTTAGTCTCTGTCTGTGTCCCAAATGGCGCCCAAGTTTGAGGCGCATTTCAGCCTTATGACTGTCAATGAGCCGATGCTGCCTGCCTCAACTACCAAATACGCCAACAACAGCACTTGTTGTTGTTGGCCCAGGCTTAGTTTTGGCCAACTTTTGAATTCAGTCTGCAGCAGTCAGCACTTTGTTTTTTCGTTGTTGTAGCCTAATGATGCGTGTGTATTGTTGTTATTGTTGTTGCTGCTGCTGCTATTTTAGTGCATATCAATGAAAGTGCTATTGATGCAGGCGCTCGCTTCAACAACATATAGTTGTAAGTGTGAGCTCATAAGGCTCAATGTGTGTGTTTGAAGAGCAGTTGAGCAGTTGTTGTTATTTGTAGCTATTGTTGAAATTGAAAGCTGATAGCTTATAACTAAGCAGTGAATGAATTGTATTTAATGAGATACAATAATAACTTATTGTTGCAGATATTTATCATGTGCTGCCGTTTCTATACAAATTGAAACTATTTACTTTGCTGTGGTTAATGCATGTCTGTGGAGTTTCAATACGAAATAAATGGAAATATATCTGATGTATATTATATATAAATGGAATTTACCTGATGTATATATATCAAGCAAATTAATGAAGATAATTATCAGCCCATTAGCAAAGTCTTGTTGACACACAAATACAATATAGCTATAAATAGTAGTCTACGAACTTTCCTTAACTTTTTGATATTATCCTAACGACGAAGATTGTAACCGCAAATTCGATTTAAATAATGATTTAGCTGTGCCTTATTTAAAAGTAAGAAAGTTATTTCTGAAGTGAACCCTAAAGACTCAAATATATATTCTATATATATATATAAATAAATTATTTATGATTTTATATATCACTTTATTTACTTTCTATACTTAAGGCTGGCTGTCTTTCAAATTTTAAATATATTTTTTATGACAACTTCTTCAATCAGTGTAAAAGCAACATTACATTACATTTTTACATTATTTTTTATATTAAGAATTTTAATAAATATTTAAAATTGATCAAACAGCACAGGCCAAGCTTAATTTAGCTTGTTGTTGACAGTTATCAGTTTCGATCAACTATATTGAATCATTGAAATTTATTCAAATTTGACTCTACTGAAAACAATTTCGCTATCACATTGTAATATATTATTTTCTTATAATATATTTATTAATTAAATATATTTTATTTTATCATTTAAACTAGCTCCGTTAACAATTTCCCATTATTTTTGAAAACCTAACAGCTAAAGAGCTGCCAAATGCAAGGGAACAAAATGGAATTGAAATATAAGAGAGCAGCAAATCAATCGCTTCACACACTGTCATACAACAGCCGAGCACCAACATGCAGCTGAAACGACCTTCGCTTCGTGGAAATTCGCTCAATCGAACGCGCTCTCTCGATATTCATCTCCATCTCGCTCGGCAGCTGTCTCGCTCACTTGCTCGTTGCGTGCGCTTTCGCAACCTTAGACAACGCGAAACAGAGTTTTCGATGCGAGCGCATATATATTTTCAGTTTTTGGGCAAGTTGGCTCGGCTTTTCTTAGCCTCACATCCGTTCGGCTGGAAGTCGTGCGTGTGGCCCAAGTGGAAAACCAGGTAATGAGGAGAGCAAAGCTTTTAGTCTTGGTCGGTTATTGGTGCTGTGTGGTTGAGACGACGACTAGCGCTGCGAAGACCGACAGAAGAAGCGACGACTACGACGACAACGACAACGACAACAACGACTACGATTCTTAGTGTCTCAGCATGAGTGAGTGCGAGTATGTGAGTGTGTGCGGGTCTGCGTGTGTGAATTAGCAGTGAAAAGGCTAAATTAGGTGTGTGTGAGTGTGTGTGTGTGAATATGACGAGGCAGAAACAAAACAAAAACTAAAACAACAACAAAAACAAAAACTACTACTAACTGAAACACGTAATAAGAACTCAATGAGTGAAGCACTGCATTACAGCTAGAAAGTAAAGAAAAAGCAAGAAAAAAACATTCGCGAGTGGCATTCGCTTTCACGTGTTGGTGGCTCGTCGTTTGACAAATTAAAATGCATAAATTATGAATGAAAGTACCGTTACGTGCGTGACAACTAATAATTTGTTATTATTCTAAACGCACGTGGTCAGCGCTCGAAACACTTCGCGTCAACTCTAACTTGGCAGACAAGGCCAACAGCTAACAGCTAACAGCTCACAGCCAACAGCCAACAGCCAACAGCAAACAGCCGACCGCCCCCAGCCCCAACTACTCAATAAGCCGAAACAAACAAAAAAATATGCCAATTGCCGGCAGCAGCTCAGAGGCAAAGCTGCCTTTTCATTGCCAACATCGTCGACTTCCTGGCCACAAAGCATAATAAGACGCAACAACAACGGCAGCAGCAACAACACAGCCCAGCAAGTGAGTATTAGAGTGAGTCGCACAACTTAAGCCATATTTCCCTTGAGGGGGCCACTCTGATGGCCGGGATGCTCTGCACCATTTTTTTTTTGCGTTACAAATTTCTGTTGAACTTTTATGCGTAGCGAGCGCGCCTCAGGTGTCAAACATAAATTACAATAATTATGAAATTCTAGCTATAAAATGGCCAAAAAACACTGCCCATTTATCTAGCCTCAAATTGCGGCCATTTATGACTCCAATTAAATAGTATGCTAAAATTATATATTTAATGTAGCTTAAAGTAAATGAATGAAAACATTTGAGCTCACGTTGAAGCGATGGTTGAATATATTGGGTTATTTGTGTGATTATTTAAATAAAATTTAAAGACAGAAATAGAGATTTTTATTGCTACAAAAAATATGATAAAATAAATTGTTTAAATAATGTTGAATAATTTTTATCACATTTATTTTATTTTTACTTAAAATGAAAAGAAAACTATCGAAACTTAATTTTATGTTAAATTTCACAAGAAATCTGTTAACTTTAGTTTAGTTTTTTTGGGGAATATTTTTTTCATTTTTTTTTTATTATTTTAATTTTAATTAATTTATTTTTTAAATTTATGTTTGCCTTTCTTAGAGTAAACATAAATACAAAGCATTTAAAGTTTTTGCCTTTCATATAAAAATTGCATAAAATGCTAAGCGTTTGGACAAAAATCTTGAAAAAAATTGAATAAATTTAAATAAATTTTCTTTTGCATGCCTCAAACTCAGGTGGAAATTGTCAATATTTAAATACATTTGAAAATTATATTTAACAGAAAAATCCTGTTAGTTCTTTACATATCTGTGTGTACGTATTAAGTACTTAAATTCGAAGCATTTCTTTTCTGCAGCAGCTCAAGCTAACATTTTAAAGCAATGGCTGCCTTAAAAGCCTGCCAAAGGGACAGCATTGGCCATGGCCACACATACACACACAGAGGCAAGCAAAAATAAATGGCCTGGCTCAAATCAGTCAGTCAGTCAGTAGGTTTGTCACTCAGTCAGACAGTCATTTAGTCACTCAAGCGCTCGTTGCTTCAGTCAGCACACAGCCGAGCTTGGCCTACATAACAGCACGCATTTAAGCGACGAATGTGTGTGTGTATGCGTGTGTGTATGTTTTTGTGTGTGTGCAAGTATTTGAACTGTGGATGCCTTTGTTTGCTGCATGCCATTGAACACGGCAATCGAAATACAGCTGCCTGCCTTTTTCGTCCGTATAACTTTAAACGAAATTTAAAATATGAGCTGTGACCCACGTGGCGTATGTGTAATTTAATTTAATTAAGATGTGTGCTCACCGCCAGTGGGTAGCCTAGACAGCAGCAGCAGCAGTAGCAGTAGCAGCAGCAGCAGCTACCGCATGTGAGTGACCTCTGTGTGTGGCTGTGTGTCGTCCTTCGTCTTGTGTCCTATTCTTGGTGCTGTCGTTTCGGTTATTTGCATATTTAACAAAGCGTCGCCATTCTAGCCACATAATTAATTATGCAAAAGGCTGAGAAAAACAGAACTTGACTATGTAAATGGCTCGAGGTATTCCATGTTACTTACTTATATACACTTCATGCCATGTCAGGCTATGCAATGCTGTTGAGTATACGCACCGTGGTCCAACAACTATTTTGCATAAGCCACTCCATTGGCTGGCATGTGCGTGAATCTTGGCTTAAATAGCTGACAACAAGGTGCTAAAATTATTCATGGCCTCTAATTACATAACATGATTTCATTTGAAAAGTTTATTCAGCCTCTGCGACAGTGTGAGCCTGAGTGTGTGTGTGTGTGCGATTTCTTATGTTTGTTTAATTGATTTTATGTAAATTAAATTTCAACCGAGTAGACGCAAACAAAACAAATGCCAAGCTCTTGTCATATTTTGCTTTTGAGACTTTGAGATTTCGTGATTTGCTCACAAATATTATTAATTTATGTGCGTGAGTTTGTCATTCGGCTCTTGAGCAGCTTAATTGAGTTTATATCATAGCATGCGTATTAGTCGCCGGCTAAGCAAATGTTGCTCAGCCACAACAACACGCATTAATTGCCATTGAATGAGTTGTGTGTGTTATTTATTAATTGAATTTAACATTCAATTGATGTTTCAACTCAGATTAAATATCGAATTACGGTCGGCCATATTCTTAGTAAGTTCGGCACTTAGATATAATTATTTGGAAGCGAAGGTATGTGCTTAAATATTCATATTGATGTATATATTAAATATTCGGCAAAAAACATTGAAAGTTATTTCGTTTGTAAGGTTTATCATTAAAACCAAATTCTGTTGTTTCTCCAGCCGAGTCTCTAATCTGTAAACCTCGTGAAGTTAACTTCATGTCATTTTTAGTGCAGACAAACGTCAAATTACGATGAATTCTTCTTTAAGTTAGAGTTAGAGTTATTTATATAATCTTTACTGCTACTTAACCATAAAGGAGACCTTCCTTAATTCCTTATTTGACTAAGTTTGTCAACATAAAAAGCTTGATCGTTATAGCTATATGTGTTATATGCTATATCTGTTTGACGGTTTGCTGTTAAGGTATCAGCCCACCGTCATAGCAATCACACCAGTGTTTGAAGTTGCAAAGAATATAGCACTTCACACTGAATAAATTTGTCTTATGTCTTCTTCGCTGTTTGACCAAGCATTCAAATATTTCTATAATTTCTTCATATCTGAACTCTCTAATACGTTAAAAATATCGAAACAGCATATTCTAAACCTCTTTCTTTAATCTTATTAACAAAAGCAAATCATATATCATCAAATGTTTCCCAACTCTGTTTCCTTGCAGCTAACAAATTGTTCAACTGGCAGTGAAAAGCGGCTGTTGCCATATGCGAGCTTCCTGGAAATGTGTGGAAATTGTAATTTTTTGGTGATGCTTCAATTAATTTAACCGCACGCATTAGAAGCAACAACATAGAAAACTGTAATGGAAAAGGAAGCAAAGACAAACGCGGGCAAATAACAGACGAACACAAATTGCTGAACAAACACTGGCAAGACGCATGTAAATGTAACTGTAACTGTAACTGTAACTGTGAAGGTGTATTCGTGAGTGTTTGAGTGTGTGTGTGTGTATGTGTGTGTGTGTGCGTAGAGCGCATAATAAGAAGAGCAAATAGCAAGGAGCGCGTGGAAAATAAAAATAAATAGCAAACGACAAAACGCAGGCCACAGCTAAGAGCAGCAAAAGGAAGCAAAGAAAGGGAGCAGGAGCAGGACATTGGATCCTGGCTGGGTGACGCGTTCCCTCGTTGGCGGTCAAGGGAAATTTATTGCAATGCGCAAATGAGACAACAACAACGACAGTAAAACTAAAACGCAAAGCAAACAGCAGTAAAAGCAGTCAAAGAAGAAAAAGTAGAAGAAAAAAAATCCAAAAAAAAAACAACAACAACACACGCTTGCTGCGTGCCCCAAATTGTGGCAAAAGAAAAATAACCGAACAAAATTTCTCAACAAATTGAAAAATTAAAGTTTTACCAGCGCCAGCGTCAAGCAACAACCGACGAAAGAAGAAACTTGGCCAAAAGTGTTACAAGCAGCCACCAAAAGAAGAGAAACCAAAATAAGTACACAGCCAAAAGAAGTAGAGAAAGAGAGAGAGAGAGAGAGAGAGAGGGCGAGTGAGAGGCTACGGAACACATTAATGCAACAAAATGGGTGCAACTTTGAATAGACGACGACGTGGCCGTTGCCTGCAACTGAGCGCCGGCTGCTGCTCCTCCTCCATCGCCCACACATCGTGCAGCCAGCTGCTTATACTGGTGCTCGCAGCGCTGCTCAGCCCTGCTGGTGAGTAGTGGTGCAGAGGGTGTTGAATGTTTATTTAATTTATTAGCAACTTTGGCGAATGGCAACGCCAACGCCAATGCCAACGTCGCCAACAACAAACGAGCTGCGCACAAAAATTGGCCAAGAAGTTTTGCTTTTTTTGTCGCCACGCCCACTGGGGCGGTGTGGGTGCGGGCGCGGACAAATATTTTAGCCAACAATATTAGTTTGTGCCAGACCACAATTTGACGGCCTCTAAGAGCATATGCTGCCGCATGCTGATACTTTGCTTACGAGCACTTAATCGATTTAAGGTCTTCGCTCTGCGCGCTATGCCAAACAACTTTGACAGTTGACAGAGCCAGAGCCAGAGCCAGAGCCAGAGCCAAAGCCAGCGCCGCAGTCAGTGAGATTCTTTGAATCCGGCGCAAATCTCGGCAGACATTGGCAAACGATAAACTTTGTGGCATGTTTTAACCCTCTTCAGGACCTTCGTTCCGTTTCGGCGACCGACTTGACGCATTAATCTGAACTTTGTCTTACTTATTTTTAATTAAGTTCATCAAACTACTTGAAAATATAAACAAAATTAACCGCCAACTGTGCCATAAAGCCCGACAATTCGATTGATATTGAAACTGAGTGAGCTTTAGGCGGAAATTTTATTAAATCAACTTGGTGTAGTAAACTAGCCCAAAAATATTAGATTATCTAACACAATGAAATGCCTTAAAATTTGTATGAATATTTATGTTAAAGCCAGGTGCTATAATATTTTTAATTTTTTTGCCTGCAATGAAATAAATACAGCAGCTGAGTACACTTGAAAAGAAATTTAGATTTTATTTAATTTTATATATTATAAATGTTTAAATATTTTTTTAGCTTATGGCTGTCATATGGCATGCATACGTAACGCCAAGCACAGGCAAAATTCTTTAATTCTTTTGAATTTTGTGAAAGGCAAGCGTCATATGTGAAGCATCAATCGTGTTGCAATAAAAAACCTCAAAATATATATTTAAAAATTTAACATAAACTCGAGATTCTCATTTAATTGAATACAAAAAAAAATATTTAGATATATTTTGTTAGCTTGAAGCTGGCAAAATCTCATTTATAATTCACTTGAATTGTAGTCACATTTCGTCATACGTGACGTAAACGCAATGCGCTTTAACTCTTAATGGGCTCCATTTGCCCCAACAGCCCTTCGTTTCATATTTCTCTCTTTTTTTTTTTTTTGTGAAACACTTAATTAACTGGATCGCTCGGCCTGGTTTGTTAGTTTTTCGAGCACTTTGGCAAAACTTTTACCGCCGCGGCATTTAATTAAATAAATAAAAGTGCGCAACTTTACCCACGCAATATTAATATATATATATATATATATATATATATATATATTTTTGCGGATTCCTTTGCCTTGCAGTTGTCAAAGCAAATGTTTTGGCGGTTAACTATTTGGCAACTCAATCAAAGTGTATGTTGTTTTTTTTTCTTCTTTCTAACTGACAAATAGAAACACTCGTCTAGACAGAGAAAGAAGAAAATGGGAATGAAAATGATTATGGCGGCTGGGCCATTTAATTGCGTCGGAAAGCGCGTTCACTGAATTATAGATAAAAATCTTACTTACAGTTATTACGTGGTCACGTACGCATGTCCAGAGAGCCAACAAAAAATGCTAGAGTGTTGAGAAGTGAGCAAGAATAATAGAATTAAGCAAACGTGGCCAGCAGTAAAACCAAAAAAAAAAAAAAAACAGAGCTCCGTTAGAGGAAACACATATTTATTGGCAGTACATGAAACTAATGCCAACGGACACGCAGAACTCTATTAAAGCTCAGCCAATGAAAATATGCGACAGATTGTTAGCAAACATTTTGATAAATTGGCTTAATCAATTACAAGAATTTAGTTAAATTAATTGGTTTTGTATGACGAACTGAACTCTGCGCAAATGAAACAAGTTTGGCTCTTGCTCCAGCTAATTAACGCCTGAGAGCATGCAACAATAATTTAAACTTTGCCACAGACGTGTGTGAAATGTGTCCGGCGTCGGCATGTAGCTCGACATGTAATTAATCATAAAACGTAAAATTGATGTTTTCAATTTAATTGAATTAATCGATTGCGTTTGGCTTGTTATTGTTATGAGTGGAACTGAACTGTGCGAAGCTTTGTTTTTGCCCACAGCCAATTCAAAAGTCGAAATGAATTTTAATTATATTATTACAGCTGTTCCATGCCAAGGTGAGTGTCTGTGTGTGTGTATTAGTGTGCTTTAATTGATATACTAATTAAAGAAAATAGGCTCTGTTGTATTTGGCCGTCAGGTCATTTGACATTGATCAATTCAGTTCATTGTTACAGCTGCTTTGATTTATTTTCCACCCAATTTCACATGAGCCAAGCTGCCGTAACTCTCTTAGGCTTGGCCATTATAATTTATATTAATTATGTACACTCTATCAATTAACGTGTCCAGGGAATAGCCAAACGAATTGTGTTGTTCAATCATTTGCTTAGGCAGAAAATACAGGTCAGGCGGCATTCGTGAAGCAACTGAGCCTTCTCGCCCACTGCAATTGTCCTGTGCATGCAAAAAATGACAAACATAACTGCGCTGCATTGTTATTTGTTTTTTGTGCTGTTTTTTTCTTTTTGTTTTTTGTTTTGTGTAGCTGCGTTTAAGTCGCTGGCTTTGGCCATTTTCATAAGCTGCCTGCAAATCGATGACAAAGTTTTCTCGACTGCCGGCGCCGTCAGCCTGCAAATATGCAAATGCAAGTGCGCCTGCAATGCAGCAAAGCGGCGAGGAACGTGCTCCATTTACAGCAACAACTGCAATAATAACAACAACATCAACAACAACGGGCATGGGACATAACAGAACGCACTCATCGTCAAAGAAAACGAGCCTGGCAGAGAGATAAACACACACACACACACACACACACACACACACACACAGACAGACTGACACAGACACAGACAGGCTCACAGTCTGAAACATAGACAATGGACAGCTTGTCCTCGTTTTTGTTGTTCTTGCTGCTGCTGTTGCTGCTGCTGCTGCTGCTGCTGCTGCTGCTGCTGCTGTTGTTGGTGTCGCTGGAGACTGAGACAAACTTCCGCCTCTGATTGCAGATTAAGCACGTTTCGGGCGTCTGTCTCGGCCGGCGCCTGAATGCCTGCCAGGGATCTAAATTGATGCGTATTGATGCTGCAGGCGTTGCGTTGTTATATCTATTTGCTCAAGGCTTTGCATCCGGTCCAACGGATCCAGCCACCAAATCAATCTAAATTATCATCTCAGCTGAATTACGTTTATGGCTCTCAAGTTTATCATAAATTCGATATTCATAACTATGCAAATCTAACGCCAGCAATGACGCCAATTAGTTGAAAGTTTGACCTCAAGACTGATTAAATTTGGCTTGCTAGAACTTAAAGCGTGACTTGGCTTGTTTTCCTTCACCACTCAAAGTGTATGTTAAAATATTCGGCTTAGTATTTAAAGCAAATAACTGTTAGCGTATCGCTGACTGCTGCGCCTGACACTTGCCACATTCACATTCATATCCTTACTGCAGAATGGTTTGGAGTCGTGCAGTTCACTTGATTTTATTTGACTTTGCCTGCGTCTGACATTTGGCTGCGGGCTGTAAATTTAATCATTTAAAAATCAACAATAATTAAGCACGAAACTTTTTCCGCAACTTCAACTTCAACAAGGTCGTTGTGATTAGATCGTAACTCTGGCATTTACACGACATCAAATGGAAAACTTCTACAGTGAATAATCCCTCCCCAAATCCCCTTCTGTTACGGCATTTCTTAATTAAGCACCGCATTAGATGACAAAAACTTTTCATGTTGCATAGTGTTGCTGTCTCGTCTGTTGCTGTCTTAATAATTATTCGGGTTGACCCCGAACGGCTGCAGCCGAACGAAAGCTTGTCATCACGACCGCCTCACCTGACACTTGTCAAATTTATTTTTGAATCAAAAGTGACAACAGAAGAGCTGATTAAACTAATTTGTTGGGGCTGCTGATGTTCATGTGACAAAACATTTGTACAACATTTAATTGGAGTCGAAAAAGCGAAGTCTAAGAGAAATTTATGTGAATTTATTATATTATGTGTTCGATTGAACAGAAAGTGAGACTAGATCTTAAATATTGACTAACTTATATTTGAGAACTAAAAGTTTTTTATATTTAAATTTTCTATTTCTTCAACTTGAATTGAAGATTGGCAAAAATAACTTGGTTACTTGGTTGCATCACGAAATAATCTCTTTCTGGACAAGGAGGTCGCTGTCTACAAGAGTATTTTAGCTTCAGGTCTCTTCTCTACCATTCAGGCTTATGGAACTGCAGCCAGAACGTACCGTAATAAGCTGCGTGCTCTTCAGTCGAAAATGCTGATAAAGATGACATGGGCTCGTTGGCGCATGGGAGCCAATGATATCGAGCAAGATCTCAGGGTGTCAAAAATTGGTGGCAGAATCCAAGATCTGGCGAAAAACAGCTCGAAAACAGCACCTCTCAATCAACATATGGAATTGCAGCCAGTCTGGCCAGGCGCCTAGATCTTTTAGAACTAGGCGAAGACACAGACGACACCAGTCTCAAAATCTGCTAAGCCGGGCTTCGACTAAAAATCTATCAGATATCCACTTGAACTATACCTATGATAAATACATTCTCTAACTCTGTCATCCCCTAAGCTGTGTATTCTTTGTTGGAATCAAAGTTGATTTTCTTGCTGTGAGCAGCAGCAAGCATAAGTAACCAAGCAATAGACATAGCATGATAAATTCACGTAAATCATGTACAAACTAGTGTAAAACTCTTTTGTGCGCCTTTAAATACTCTCTTTGCTTCACTTATATTACACAACCACTTGTGTACTTTATTGTTTCAATAAAAAGTAACAACAAAATCTAATTACCCTGAAAATAATAGCTCTACTCTCTAATGATTGTTTATGTGACCAAAATAAGCAAAAGTTCAAGGCTAAATAAATAAAAATATATAGGGTTTTAGACTATCAAGCACAGGAAATTCTTGAATTTATATATAGTACTTGGTTTACTTAAAGTACAATTGCATTAGACAATAAAAATTCTAAGAAATGGCCAGGAAAATGCTCCAAAAAATGTCTTTTAGCCAGCAAACGAGCTGAACAAAGTGTAGCATACTCTCGTGCGCCTTTCGCAACGCACTTTGTTCGAAAGTTGGTAGTTGAGAGTGCATAATACTAAATCATACTTATGTCATAAATACTTGGCTCAAAGTGTCCGCCACCCATACACATACATATACACAAACAAACGACGACGCCGACGCCGCCGCCGCCGCCGCCAAACGGAAGCGGCATTCAAAGGCCAGCCTCTCAGTTGGCATTGCAGCCGCTTCCTCGCTGTAGCTTCATTTCGAAGCCCGACTCTGGTGCTTCGCTCCCTCGCCCACCGGCGTCGTCGTCGGCGCTTTAATGGCCGCGCTGTTTGCCTTTGTGCATTGTGCGGCTCGCTTAGCTTTTGTACTCGTTTGTTTTGCCGCCAAAGGCGAATGGCGAAGCTGCCGGCTGCTGCTGCTTTGCCGCAACATAAAAAAAAAAAAAAAATAAACCGCACAAAAAGTCAAATGCCTTCAATGCTGCCGCTTCCTGGCGCTTAATGAAAATCTTTGTATATGTGCGCAAGTTATTTTTAGCTAAATGCCAACGCACCGCATTATGTAATATTTATAGAGCGCTCTCATCAAAGCGCATTCTATAAATATTGTGTATGTGGAATTCGCGCTGATTCCCCAAAGTTCAATTGCCCTTTATTTGCGGCTTGTTTCAGTCAATCTAATTCCCTAGATATTAGCAAATGGCGTCATCGCTGAGCATTTATTAGTTGAGTGAGCCAGCTGGGAATTCAATTTGCTGTCGAATCAGGAAGTCTTATTTGAAATTATTATTGTTAAAGGTTTTCTAAATTTAAAACTACTGCAATCTCTCTGTCTATATGTAACTTAAGCGTGTCTCTGTCTATCTATGTCTATCTCTAGGTACGGCAGAAAAAGTGTTTCAAACATTCCGCAATTTATGTGAGCGCCTTCTTCTCTTAGGCTTTTCTCTCGCCGCCTTTGTGCAGCATTCATTTTGGTGCAATATTAATTTCATATCTTGATTTTCGTGCCATAACTTTGACCCAAATTGTCTAAGTCTACCTATGCAGGTCTTTTGTGTACGTTTAAAAGTCGGCAACTTTTCGTTTCGTTTCGTTTCGTTGTCTTGCACACAACTTCTTGGCAGCCCCCACCACCCGCCATCCTGTTCAACTGTATTGCATAGCCTGGGCACGTTTTGCACGTCTTCAAGTTGGCCGCTTTCATTCTTTGGGTAGTTCGTTCGCATTGTGTTTGGGGCTAAACAAAAGCGCAGTGTCTACGGGCCGACTAGCGAATTTCTTTCGATTTCCTTGACTTTTATGCACTTGCTGCGAGTTATTTATGGTACTGGCATTGATCGGCGTGCAGCCCAAGAGCTGCAACGTCTTTGTTTCAATGCCTGTTAAAGGCGCTTTAAAATAACAGCGCGCCTTCAACTCACAGCTGGTTAATCGAGCAGGCTTTCTCTTTAAATTACCCTTAATCTATCTTTCTTTCTCTTTCTCTCCTTGTTTTAGTGGAGAGCCTGACAATGACTGAGATTCGTATACCGAAGCACATTATGCGACATGAAGATGCTGTGCTGGGCTGCAAATTCGACTTGGATGGCGAGTCGCTGTACTCGGTGAAGTGGTACAAGGACGGCTTCGAGTTCTATCGCTATGTGCCGCGTGACATGCCGCCTGGACAGGTCTTCCCGCTGCCCGGCGTCGATGTGGAGGTGAGTCTGTCCATCTATGTTTACTAATCTGATTCGATACGAATTCCATCGAGTAGGCGAGTGTTAGTTTTTTTTTTTTTTGTCTATTTGGCCCTTGGAAAGGCGTTGTCAAAGTCAATTACGAGCAGCCCGTTGAGCAGTCAACAGGCAGTAAATATATTCGTTCGTTAACATTTTCGGAAACTCGACTCGATTTTAATGTACTCCAAGAATAAATCGAAAGTACTGCAGACGCTGGAGGAGTGTGTGCCGCCACTCAGCCACGAAGATGCCGTCGAAATGATTGCCCAGATGGTACGTCAGCCCATTAGCAATCCAATTGAGGCGGGCCTGCGTCTGGGCAGGATCGAAAAGGAGCGGAGCATCATGCACGTAGAGAGTCAACTGAAACTACACGCAGCCATGGAGAGCTTTAATACCTCGGCCCTTGACAATGCACTGCCAGTTAGCGACAAGGAGCTGACTGAATTGGCTGAGGTGTCGGCTGCACTGGATGACGACGACGATGACGATGAGGACGATGAAGATGATGAGGACGACGATGAAGATGATGATGACATGGATGAGGGTGAGCTCAATGAGGATGATGCCGACGACGACAATGACTTGAATAAGAAGCGTCGTGCCGATCCCCTGACGCTATACAACCTACAAGATCGCATCCAATGAGCTTTATGCTACGAACGGGGGCAGTTGTTGGGTTTATGTTGGACAGTGTATAAAATTTCAAAATTTTAATTTAAATTAAATTAAATTCTGTTTGCCATGGAAAGACTTGAATACTTTACTTAGTCATTTTATATTGGTTTCTTTTTGGCTCTTCTGTTTAGTTTCGTTATCCAAGAAACTATTTTGCCAACTTGCAATCTTTCAAGTTTCCAAATGTCACTTTCTATAACCACGACAAGCGCAATATTTTCTTTGGCCTCTCTTTACTTTTACTTTTAGCATATTCGTTTATTTTACAACTGTTTTTCTTTTGCTTTCGCAGTTGCAAAACTCGACGGACATTGCTGTTGTCCTACGCTCGGTCAGCCTACAGTCGACAGGCCGCTATCGGTGCGAAGTGTCCGGCGAGGCGCCTTCGTTCCAGACAGTTTCCGGTCACGAGGACATGATTGTTGTGGGTAAGTGCAAAAGGGAGGGCAACAATGACAGAAACAGAGAGAGAGAGAGAGAGAACGAGATAGAGTGGGAGCAGGCAAGATATAGAGCAAGATTAATTGCTCAGCATGGACAAAGCGATGAAAAGTAATCTGTTTCTTTCAGTGGAACATAAACAAACACAGACACAAATGCAAACAAACAAAATCACACACAGAGGAAACTCATATATATGTATAAAATATTTCGCATTTATATAGTTTATGCTTTGGCATTGTTTCTCGCTGCGATTTACAAATTCTCAAGCATGAAACCTGTGCCAAAAAAAAAAAGCTGAGAAAAAAAGATAACATGCCAGGCAAGGCTACGCAGCCAGCCACTTGGCCAGTTGGGCAGCGTTCAACAACCTTCACACACACACACACACACATATGGATAGTCTGAGAACGTCTGTGTGTGCGTGTGTGTATTTTGTATTATTCTGCTGGCAAATTGCCCATGTACGTGATGCAATTCAGCTGCTCACTTACAGCTCCAGACCTGGATCCAACTATGGCCGGGCAGAGGCTGGGCAGGCGGGAGGGGCATTTGACTGGCTGTGCTGCAACTTAATTTGAAATTTTTGCGCAATCCAACAAAACATGGCGCAAAATATGGCAGAACGCAATATGAAAAAGTGCTTTGGGGAAAACTTAGAATAAACGTGTTTAATAACAGCCGCAACGGCCGTCGAAATGCCAGCAGCAGCAGCGACGGCAGCAGCAGGAGCAGCAACAGCAACAGCATCGTGAATAAATCCCAGTTGCTTTTCGCTTTTCGCTACTCGCCATTTTCGCATTTCGCATTTGCCAGCCTTTCCAAAACTGGGCTACAGTTATTGCAAACTTGATGCTTAACACACACACAGATAGACGTGCAAATAAGAGCAAAGTGTGCTAGCAAAGAGTGAACGACGAGGGAGATATCCTGTTGATGAAATGAAATAGGCTTAGTACATATAACTGATTTTATCGGTTTTATTATGTTGTGGAAATCGGTTTTTATCGATTGCTGAGAAACGTGAAAAATTAAATAGAAAACATAACTCGACTAGTAGATACCCAATATTTAATTTACATTTACCTTTTCTTATAGTGTTGTTGATAAACTTTTATAAATAAATCGATATCGATTATTTTAGGAAATGAATTTTATAGAAGAAAAGGAGTTCTGCACTCGAAAGTGTTTGACTTAAAAATACTCTATATTCAGCTTTAACTGACGCCTGCTTTAACTTTCACACATATAACTAATATGTCCAACTTTCCAAATTGTTATTTATCGATTGTTGAGAAACGTTAAAGAGCCCAATGTGAAAGAGAATTGCACAATAATAATTAATGCTGGATTTATAGAGAATAAGTAAGAGGGAGTTTCTTTAGGGTAGAATGTTTAACTATTAAATATACAATATTTAAACAAAGTGTGTACCAAGACATCGATATCAACTTCTGTTAAGTGAAAAATAAACCTAAAATTTGGTTAGTTTAAATATAATATTAATACAGTATTTACTGAATTAGAAACTTAATAATATTATATATATATATATATTATATATATATATTATATATATTCATATTTAAATAAAAGTGAAAATAAGTCGCTGTCAGCGTCGAAAATACTTATGTTTTCTCACTTGCCAGTTGAGTGGGACGCAAATGTTTACATGCTGTGCACTCGAAATATTCATTTAGTTGAATATATACTTGGCATGGTGTGGGCGGAAAGGAAAGGTGAGGAGATGGCAGCCAACATCATTATGATTATGATTGACATCAGCATTGGGCCTCAATTGTTGGTCCCCAGGCAATTTTGTATCCACTTCCGTAAGGTGGGAGTGAGCTATCAAACAGTATATATCGCATAATTAGCCCAACTAACTAACTGGCTCTATATAAATGAGTGTGTATATATGTAAGGGGTATATGGCAATCAGAGCTGCACGCTTCCGCCTTGCTGGGGGAATTACATTATTACTTGACTTTAATGTTTGCCAAGCGATCTGAATCGCAATCTACCCACGCGCCCGGGCTCAAGTCTAAGCGGATTAAATCAGCTATGTTACGAGTGCTGCAGATCTATAAAGTTAATGAATCACCTGTTAATGGCAGAAGCCTAAAAATGGAAAAATGAAAGAAAAAAAAAACGAGAAGGCAAAGAAAAAATATCAAATGATTTAAATTACCGGAATATTGAAATTAATGCGGCAGTATACGAAGGCTTACGTGGGTGTATGTGTGCGTTGTGCCTGAAATAATTGAATGTGATTACTGGCGCAGAGCTAAATGACGTGGCGGAATACAGTTGACCCAGTTAGTGGGCTCAGATGGCTGCGCTGATAGCTTCTGCTCGGATAATTGAAGTGCAGGCGCGGAAATTGAAAACAGAAACGGAAAATATCGTCGACTGAGCAAAACTAACATTGCGCAGTTAATTAGATTATCATAAGCTGCAGGCCGAAGGTCCGATATATTCGACCAGCTCCACTGACAAATTGGTATATCTATTTTGTGCCACACACACACTCACACACACACACAAAGTTTTTCCATTGTCAATTTAAGCTGCTGGATTTTGGCTGAGGATTAGCAAACAAAGGCTCGAGCAACTGGTTTCATTTCGTTTCGAACATTGCTCAAGCACCTCGAACAATAAACGAAAAATGGTCAAACAATTAGAAGCAATTGAAACAAGCAACCCAAACAAATGGCCAGCAGAAAAGGGTTTCATATTTTTGAGCAAGAAAAAAAAGAGAAAAAGTGAAAAGAACAAAGAAAAGTGTGTTACGAAATAATAATAATAAAAGACAGCATCAACAGCTCAATCAATGTCGCCGCACATAAAAGACTGAAAATAATAATTTATGCAGTTGAATGGAGCTGAAGATAGCAAAAAAAAAAAAAAAAAAATCTAGAAAAAAGAAAACAAAATAGTCGTGCAATGCAGAAGCAGAAAGGACATACAAAACATGCACAAAATATTCTTTTCTCTTCTTTTCTTTTCCTTTTCATTTCGTTTCTTTTTGCTTTTTCTTCATTTTATTTGATTTTATTTTATTTTTGGCTGGAACAAGGTCTTGCATTCATTATGGGACTTTCGCTGTGGGCGGTCGCGCGAGGCAATATTAATACAAGAGCAATCAGAATTATTATTATTATTATTATTATTATTATTATTATTATCATTATTAAGGCGAAGCGGAAGCGCAATGCCAACTGCAAAAGAACAAGGTAAAGACATTTCTGAGAAATGTCAGAGACAAGCTGCAGCAAGATTATATTTCGAGTGTGTGCACGTGTATGTATGTGTGTGTGTGTGTGTCGTATTCGATTTATATGGAAACCTTGTTGCAGTTCAACTTAAAGTGCATCGTTTGTCCAGTTGGCTGGCTGGCCTGTTCGTACATTGGTTGACTGACCCACTTGGCATAAGTCCAGCTCATAGTTAGACACAATGCACAACAGCAAAAGCATAAAAATAAAACATATTTTTGGCAATTGTTGCAGTTGTAGCATGCGTAATTTAAGTGGCCCAAAGTGTAATCTGCGCTTTAATTTCAATTCATTAAAGCATTTGATGCATAGAAGTATTCCACATAGAAAGGCTGGGAAGGTATTAAGTACATATATATTTATGATAGATATACTTTGATGCTGAAGACTCCAAAAGAAGAAAACTAAAAGCAGCTGTATAAGAAAATGGCTCGAATGCCAATCAATTTCTTTCCTATACACTTGTATATAGTTCTAAATATAAAATTTTCCATAGAAAAGATATTCAAAGGTTATTCGTGTGCTCTTCAAAAGTCTTCCATATAGAGTAAAGCCAGCGTAAGTAGCTTAAACCATGCCATCCTCAAGCGTAGCTCATATTATTGGCTAATCGATGCGACCAAAAATACATTGTGCACTTATCTTCCATTTGCAGTGACACCGAAGCATGGACCACAAATCACTGGCGGTCAGCCCCGATACCAAATTGGCGATGTGGTGCGCGTCAATTGCACTTCGGCGCCATCGAAGCCCGTTTGCCATCTCAGTTGGCTGATTAACGGCATGCACGCGAACCGTTCGCTGTTGCGTCCGTACGAGCCGCTGATGGTGGGACGCGAGGGTCTCGAGGTGGCACGCCTCGGCCTGGAGTTTCGTGTGCGCGGATGACATTTCAAGCACGGCGACATGAAGTTGAAGGTGAGTTATGGCTGGCGCCGGATCGAGCTTTAAGCTGATTACGGCCTCGAAATTGATACATTACATTGGCCGTAGCCAGCGCCAAACGGCGGCGCCAACATTTTGATTCAATTTGCGGCAACATTACATGACAGCGCATGTTGATTACTATCTGGCGAGGGCGAGTGCACATGTGTGTGTATCTGTGTGAGTCTGTGTGTGTGTATGTCGTAAAGGCCACAAAATTTCATGCACGACTTTTATGAGGCGACTACTGACCGGCGCGCTTCTGCTGTGGCCGTTTGCATATTGTGGGTCATTTTTGGTTTATCAGAGCTCATCGTGTGCATGTGTGTGTGTGCGAGTACCACAGTTAATGAAAGCATAAAACTTTTAGTGTGTGCCGTCAACGCTCAGACACATTTCGCTTGGGCAGAGATTTCATGAGTCAGTAAATAGCAGCGCTCCACTCTCTCATTGCAGTGTGTCGCCAAAATCTCGTCGGTCTACTGGCAGAGCAACGAGGAGAGCGTCGAGAGTGATAAGCATCAGCGTATACCCGTGCTGGAGTCCAGGGAGACGGTACGACAGCTGGACAAATCACTGGAAGGTGAGTAGTAGTCGAACGCCTCATCAATCATACGCAGCGCAACAGTTGTCAACAGTGTATCAACTCTCTCTCTCTCTCTCTCTCTCTCTCTCTTTCTCCTCTCGTTTCTCGCACCCTCTAAAGCAGAAAAGCAGCTGAAGAAGAGCCGACGTCCTGCGGCAGCCACCTCGGTCGCCGCTGCGGCCTCATCGGCGGCGAGTGTGTCCGCATGGCTGGGCTGGTCCAGGATATTAGCGTTCAAATCCATTGCACGCATTTCGCTGTACGCGTTGCCCGTCTTAATAGCATTTCTGTGTAATGCCGCCGACGGCTTGTGCCGTAGCAGTAACAAGAGCAGCTGCTGCCAACATGACCGCCGCCTGTTGGTCCAATTAAGCGCATCCGTGCCGTGCAGATAACAATTAACGAAGATGTATGACACCTACCCAGACCGGCTCGCCGCTGCCAGGGCCAAACTCATTAAATCTGTGTAAATATTTCAACTACGCAAATGCACAAAGCCAAAAACAAAAAAAAAAAACAGAAAACACAATATAAACACATCAAGTATACGCCGCGTGCGCCGTGCGGTAAATCAAATTTTGCAGCTGCTTAGCTAATGTACATACAAAAGGACAGAGAAACAGATACATACGTTTATTTCGACATTTTAGATGCTAGCCTAAGAGGTTGAAAGAGAACTGGCTCTGGCAGTTCCTAGTTCCTTAAATGCAGGCAGAAAGAAATTGCTCAAAGTTGTTATTAAAAAAAAAAAGAAAAGGAAAATTCTATAAAATAATAATAAAATATATATATGCGCGTACTTAATTAGCCAAAGCCGTACAAGCCTAGTCCTAAGCATAATCTAAGAAAATCTGTTACAGCAAATCGGAGAATATATAGCATAAAATTTACTTCAAATAGAGTCTTCATATTCGATGCTTACAGCAAATCAAAAGCACTTTTTGTGTATGAAAAAAAAAAGAAAATACAAACGCTAAAAATAAAATATAAATGATACATGGGTAAAGATTTAAATGCATAATTGTTGTAACTAACGTTATGAAGCTAAAAAACTTCAGAATTAAACTAGAGCGAAAGGCAAGTAAAAATAAATTATTCAAGATTAATAAGCGAAGAGTCAAAGCAACATTAAATATATTCAACTGTATTTGCAGAGCTGAGAAAATGCATCCAGAAAACTATGAAGAGCTGCACGACGAGCAACTGTACATTTCCACAGCATAAGCTAATCGAATAGTAAACATTTATATTGTACAGTGAATTTCTCTTCTTCAATATAATATTTAATGTTTCACACACACACAGACACACACACACACATACATATGGAATACACAAACACATGTGCATATCTTGAGCAAAAATTATCCATGCAAAACTGTTGAATGTTTAGGCTAAGGCAGAATATGCAAAATATTTAGCAAAATATGTTAAGAACTTGATTAGGTTAAGTCTCTCAAGTGTTTAGCTGTGTAAATTACTATGTAATAATGAGTGTTATTAAGTCTTTAAAAATAAAATGCATTGGAAATCGCAGCCGAGTGTCATTCCTCCAATACTTTTTGTCGAGCTGAAACATGAATTTGTCTGCGTAATACTTTCTTGCATAGCTGCAGCTGAAAGTGGGGCTGGCACTGGAACTGGAATTATCATTGTCAGCGAATGTCCTTGCTGCTGCTGCTGCTTTATTGTTGCAGCCATTGCCATAATATCTCGCCTTCATTTTATTGTTATTATATTTACTTGTCGGATTTGCTGGCTATGCGCCTGCCCTGCCGCAGCGCAAATTCTTTTCTCTTTTCTCCTTTTTTTTTTTGCTGTGTACGTTCCTTTTAATGCGGCACATTTATTTTGACTTATGCGCTGTGGGCGAGTGGGCCAAAGTGTACTTGGAGGCCGAGGACGATGGGTGGGTGGGCTGCGTGTGGCATCCACTTAAAACATTTGATTACGTGTCGTATATCAACACATTGTATGATTGAATTTCGACTATGCGGTCGTGGTCGTTGCCAAACCAACCAAAAAGCACACAAGGGAACTAAAGCCCCTGTGGAACGCAACATATATCTATCATTTGCTCAAAGGTTAAAGCACTTATCGCTCAAAGAACCTTTGACCTTAGCGCTATCAATCGTACTATCTTATTGGGTGAATTATAAATATATATAAATGTTATCAGTTAGTTACCAGGCTGATTTCTCTGTTACTGAGTGTTCTTCCTCGTTACAAGTGTTTAAATATTCTTGGTGAAAATTAAGCAGAAATTATTGCGAATTAAATGCCTCAAGTAGCGCAAACAGCGCGCCTGGCCCAAGTTCTGGCACATTTAAAGTTGTTGTAGCAATTAAAAATTATGAAAGCGCCGAGGCGCCAGAAAGGATTCCGGCATGAGCTCGTGCTTATTTGCTTAATTTCACAGAGCGCATATGCACAAAAGGACATCAGCAAAAGCTAGCCCCGGATAATATGGAGTAGAAGCACAGGCTGTTGGCTGCTTTGCCTCTTTATCTTTTTTTTATTTTTTTGTGTATATACAAAGATATACTATATATATATATATATATTATCACAGCCACTTGCATTGCATTTTGTTTATATGCTTTTAATGCAATTAGCACGCTTTTCACTTTGATTTACGCCCAGGCGCCCAGGCGCTGTGGAAACGAAGTCTGAATGGCAGTCCAACTGACAAACTG
This sequence comes from Drosophila anceps, assembly GCA_035045945.1. Classification (NCBI taxonomy): domain Eukaryota; kingdom Metazoa; phylum Arthropoda; class Insecta; order Diptera; family Drosophilidae; genus Drosophila; species Drosophila anceps. The sequence goes on from JAWNON010000190.1 coordinate 4,968,694, forward strand.
TGCCCAAAGGGCGCTTTGTCTATCGAGGCACACACGAGTGGTTGGCAGTTCTGTTTTATCCATTTGTCTCTCTCTCTCTGTCCCTCTGTTTGTTTGTCTCCTATTTGTCAGCGTACATATTTATGAGTGGCAAACGCGGCTTTCATCTTTTGTTGGAACAGACGCTGCTCCTGCTCCCAGCGCTTGTTTAGCTGCCTCTATTGCTGCTGCTGCTGCTGCTGCTGTTCATTATGTGCTCGCTGCGCTTGTTTATGCAACCATTTTCATTAGCAGCGCCAGCTACGTCATTGCCATCAGTCAGTCAGTTAGCTGGCAAGTAAGCAGGCATGCATTCAGGCAGTCAGTCAGGCAGGCGGCAGGCAGCAGCTGGTATTGAAGTCGGACCAGTGAGTCCTTGTCACAGTCATTTGAGTACTTTGACCCTCTCTAATGCATATTGTGTGTGCCTTGAAGCGTCATTTGTTGCGTTGTTTCTTTCGCTTGGCGCAATTTTAATTACGATTTGCTCACTTACATTCCATTTTGCTGCTAATACCCACATGCCATGCCGCATGCCGCATGCCGCTCCACGCCCAACTGCCCCTGATTACACTTCAATCAAACGCGCGTAAATATCAATCAACGCGCCCGGCTAAGAAACGCCCCAAAGCAAAACTCATTTAAAAGTAATCAACAAGTGGCACGAAAAGCGCGCTGCAAGAAAATGGAAACTAATCAAAGAATCCGACATGCCAAGGCAGACTGAATGGCATAGCCACATAATAAGACTAAAGCATCTGATAATTGGGCAAGCGAAGCAATGGAAATTAGAGAGATAAATGAGCTGATTCTAATTATATTGTTGATTCATTACAAAAACCTACAAAAAAAGGGTATTTCGATAATTTATGGCAGATATCGATAGCCGGAAATGTCTCTCTCTCTTTCTCTCTCTCTCTCTCTCTCTCTCTCTAACTGACACAGTCGTAAAGTCAAGTGCATAGAAAATAACGTATTTCTGCGCGCTCGCCTTTTTCGCTGCCTCTCGATTTCAATGAGTTATGGGCATAAATAAATGTCAGCATCGTCGCTGGACGCTGTCGATAATTTATGTTTATTGCTTATGCAAAACACAGCGTCCAATAAGCACAAAATCAAACAAATTGCTAAAAGTTCGAGACGCCCATTGGCCCCAACAGCATGTGAACCACAAGTAGCTCGTGTCAATTGGGGAGCTAATGGCGGCTCGTTGATAAGCCGTCGCTGTGAAATTAGCAAACAAAATGCGTAGCTGTAAATGCTTTTGCCTTTTATTTTCACTTTCAGCTTCTGTTCTGTTCTCCGATCTTTTTTTTCTATGGTTTTTTGTGTCTAGGCCGCAAGGTGAAAATGGTGTGCGAAAAGTCGTACGTGCGTGAAAATGAATCAAGGGCGCGTGCACAAAATGTAATTGTTTGCCGGCGGAACTGTGTGTGGTCAGGTGGCTCGGCAAAGATATGGCTCTGCCTTGTATATGATTTAATGTTAATCACTTTTAAGAGCCGCTGACCAGGCCGGAGATGGAAATGGCGCTGGAGATGGCGATGGAAATGGAGATAGGCTTGGAGTTGGGACTGGGCCTGGGCCTGCTGCTGGGCATATTGAAAATACAAGCTCGTAAATTAAATTTTACACCGGCTGGCGCAATGAATAGCAAAAAGTCAGTCTCTGCTTTGGTCAAATGATGCTGCAGCAGCAGGAGCAGCAGCCACTTCGCCAGCTTCACGACTGGCCCCATAAATTCTTGCTGCTAAGCACACGCAGTGCGCCTGGTCATCCATTGCCAAGCTCGACTTGGCCCTCTTTTCGGGGGCCAATGTCTGCTGCCCTTTTTTATCGTTTAATTAAAATTCGCAACACGTAAATCCATTTGAGCCGCTGCTGCAATCTTTACTTTAACCTTAAGGCGTTCGCTTCTTAGCCACAATCCAAGTGCCAAGCTGTATGTGAGCATATCTCGCTATGTATACTTCTCTCTCCCTCTCTCTCTCTTTCTCTCTCTCTCTCTCTCTCTCTGTGTGTGTGTGTGTGTGTGTGGTAAATCCCATTTTTCTATTTTGTTGCTCCATAAAACCACTTTACACAATTTTCGTCTTTTGTTTTTCGATTTTCTCTCGTGTTGCTGCTGTTGTGTTGGCTTTCTTTTCTTTCATTCCTTTCGACTTTTACCAATTATTGTGTGCTAGTGCAGCCAGTCAGCCGTAGCGCTCGAATTAGCCTTTGTTGGCGCTACCAATCAGCCAGCCTCCAGCTCCTAATCCCACTTCACTTGCTCGACTACTACTGCTGCTGCTGCTGCTGCTGCTGCTGACTCGACTGCCTTTCATTACTTTTCTATCAACGTACTTAGGCGCCATTGTTGTGCAGTTATTTAGCACAATCAACACCCGATGCCGCTGATAGACCCACCATGTCTCACTCTCCTTTTCTCTTTCCCCCCTCCCCCCCCACTCTCTCTCTCTCTCTCTCTCTCTCTCTCTCTGTTTCACTTCCTTGTTGCTTTGACTTAGTACATTTTATCAATGGCAAACTTATGCTGCCTCCTGCGCTCTCACTCTCTCATGCCTGGCGGCAAGTTACTTTGTTCATTTACGTTTCAGCTGAGCTGCACACTGAATTAATGGAAATTACACTACACTCTCGAGCTGAGCATTGCCAGCCACTTGCCTGCAGCTTAAGATTTAGTTGCTTGGGCAACAGAAAAAATTGATAATTGTGAATCGAAATCAAATTTTGTAGTGCCAATTGAATGGCTGCCGATGCAGGTGCGAATGAGTTATGATTCGACGTGAATGTGATGTGATCCAAGCTCAAGCTTAAGCTTTTTCACACAGTGATGGCATCAACTTCAAGTATAATCCACTGGCTGCTGCTATAAACCATGGATAGTTGAAGGTGCGCAGCTGATAGGATAGGTGGCAGGCTAAGTTAAGTAAAAGCGTAAAAAACTTTTGCTAATACAATAATAAAAAGTTGCAATGTGCATTGTTGCATAGGTGAGCGTTGCCAGCGAAGGAAGGCAAAAGCAAACAGCTCGGCAAAAAACAACAATTTAATGTTAAAATTTAAGTGAAACTTTTGCCGCCAAACAACTTTTGATAACTTTTAGCAGCGCGTCAACCTTTAAGGTATGTCGTGTGGGCGTTAGTGTGGGGGCGTGAAAGCCTGGCTTAATATCGCATGACGGCCGCGACACTTATTAGATTTATCAACGCTGCGAAATGAAGTTCGCTGCATGACAACAGCCGCAACAGCAGTGAGGCGGACAGAGGCAGCGCGCAACTGTGACATGTTGTTGCGGTAATTGCCATTCAGCTGGCGCTTGTTGCATTCAAATTTATGCGAATATCTGTCATGCAACAATCAAAATTCAATCAGACAGCAACAGTTGTCAATTAAATGCCAACGCATAATGCAAGCCACACATGCCGTATGCACAGTATGCAGAGTGCTTCACAACAATACTGCGTGCTTGGCTGTGACAGTTTGCTCAGCGTCGCCAACGAGCCACGTAAAACTTTGCTCAACACACTCTGACTGATGCAGTTATGGGAAAGTAATTACAAATTATTGTTTATCAAATTATGCTTACGAATTGAAGACTGCCGCAGCAGCTATTTCAACAGACATAACTGAAATTTCACTTTGATTGAAAGAATAATGGAGGTAAAATAAGTAAACTCCATCCCCAGCTTTAAAACTATCGAGTATCTGGGCATAAGTGAAACACTTGTGGCTAGGGACACGAAAAAAGTATTGATGCTTTCTGGTATCGAGTATGTTCGTTATTGATACCGATATTTTATACTTGATACTTTTGTTTCGAAATTTTTATGAGTACGATGCTTTTCTTTTGATACTACTCATGAGTACATGGTGGATACTTTACATTCGATATCGTGTCCCTACTTGTAGCCTATGCTCAAATTTCACGCCCTGGAAAACTGCTACATGTGATTTAAGCTATTATGTATAAATTCTAAATAAAAGGCGTCGCTCGGCGGAGTGATGACCAGTGCAACACAAAATAATTGTAGCTCAAACACTAATGGAGTCCATTCACCTTTCTTATGTACGTCTTGACCTTCAAAACATCGAGTTAAAATTATTGCACAAATACCATAATAAAAATGTAAAAAATATTTCCTTACAACGACTCCAATACCAGTTAATATTTCAACACTGAGTTGTTGTTGGTACTATGATAATATATAATTAGCCCTCTGAGTTTTATAAATTAATAAAAAAAACTTGCGCATCTATTAAATAAATATATTTTAAATATCAAAGCCCCGTCGCTAGCTACACAAACATAAGCCGCAATCATTAGCAAAGTGTTCGAAACGGACTTGTCCAATGCATTTTCAAGTTTTTACTTGACAAATAATCCGCCTGGTAAGGATTCCCAGAATGAGTCTCTAAGCAATTTGAGCACAGATCGGTTTGACATTGTTAGCTGCGCAGTAAAATGCTGTTTTCATTTGTTCTATTCTGCGTTTGAACTGATATCAAATGCCAAATCGTTAATGTTGCCCCAGGGATGGGTTCGCAGCTGCTGTTGCTCCTGCTCCAACTCCTACTCGTACTCCTTCTGTTGCTGCTGCTGCTGCTGTTGCTATTGATTTCGATCTGTTGACAATGTTTCGCAAATGTGACGCATCCAAATCATAAATGAGCAATAAATAACACATTGCCACATGTAAAGCTGCCACACGAGGCTGACAAACAGAGATGAAGATTTCGTTTATATGAGCAGCCATTTGTGTATGTATGTGTGTATGCATGTGTATTTATATACATTTATAGATGTCGTTGAAGCTGTTGAACGTGCCTTTGCACCAAGGGTTGGCCAAGGCAATCGGGGTTGGCTGTTGTTTTTGCTGTTGCTGTTGTTGTTGCCGTTGCCGTTGCCTTTGCTTTTGCTTTGTTGATAAAATTTAATCATATTACACATATTTCGCTCTTTATGCTCTGTTAGCCCATATGGCTGGAGGGCCATTTGGCGGGGCATGTTACGCTCTGCTCCCACACTTTTTCTCTCTCTCTCGCTCTCTCTCTCTCTCTTTTACTCTGTGTGTGTGTTTTGCTCTTTGGTTGGCTTGTTTACATGCACACCGACGGCCAAATGGGCAAAAATAACCAATTTGAAAATTAATGCCTTTAGGATATTATTCATAAAACTCGTGTACTGCAATGTTGCTGCTCTTCCCCTCTCTCTCAGTCTCTCGCTCTCTCACTCTCTGTATGTGTATGTGTGTGTGTGTGTTGTTTAAAGCAACATGAGAATGTGTTTCGTGGAGAAGAGGAAACCAAAATCAGTTAGTAGCAATTTTTTGACCAGCTTCTCTACTCGCTGCTCCAGCAACATATTTATGCATGTAGAGTTTTGGTTTTCAGCCATTTCCCTCTCTCTCTCTCTCTCTTTCTCTCTCTCTCACTCTTCGGCATCTTTTGTGCTGTAATTGCCCTGCGGTATTTGGCGCGTTGAAGTTTTGCCAGCGACCGCAAAAGTTTATTGCGCGCTATAAATTTAATGCAAAAGCATTTGACTGAGGCGACGGCCACAGCGACGAGCCGGCGAAATATGCAGCGAATGCCATAATTCAATTTAAGCAATTTTCGCTTAAATGCCACACACAAAACTGAAACTGAATGCCGAAAGCTGAAAGCTGAAAGCTGAGTGGCGACCGAAAGCCGTTGCCGAACCGAAAAACCAAAAACTAGCGCCCGACTTCCTTTATCTACGAATGCGGCCAATCCCCAAAGAAATGCCTGCAATTTGTTTGAAATTCAGTTGAAAAAGTCGCAGGGCAAATAAAATGTGAAATCAGCCAGTAGCAGCAGCAACAGCACCAGCAGCAGCAGCTGCTGCCAAGGTTAAAGGTTGGCCAGTCAAACAGTCAAGCAGTCAACCAGCCACGCAGTCAAGTAGTCAGTTAGCCAGTCGGTCCCTTGCTTAAAGGAACGAGCCGCTCTGTATCGTATCAATGCGCGCGGTGGCATAAAATGCTGTAGGAAATGATTGCGGAAATTACACTAAATCGCAGTCAGGCGCGTGTGTCGCCCACACAGACACACAGAGCAAGGCAGACAGACAGAAAGAGAGACAGACAGAGAGAGAGAGAGAGAGAGAGAGAGACTGATGGATATGTGTATGTTGGATCAGCAGTTGTTGCCGCCGCCAGGCAAATGCCAGTGTATGAAGGCCCAAGCGACGTATGCGTAATGCAAATATTTTGTTGTAGGCAGCGCTAAGATGTTTCTCTTTATTTCGTTTTTTTTTTTTTGATATTCTTACCAACGGGGCATTGTAAATTTTTTATGACACAAGCAAAGGCAAAAAATGAGAGTGCCACATGACAAGTAAGTAAAAAACAAAGATGCATAAAGAAATATATATATATATATGTATATATGTATGAAAGCATAGATCTAGGAAGTATTCCAGAAATACATTTTATTTAAATTTATTCAGCAAAACCATTAATTCAATAAAAGGCGGAAGTGTTTAACATATATAATTATAAATACTAAAAGCATAAAATATAAAAGTTGTTTATTGAATTTATAAATAAAAAAAATTGTTACAATTGTTTTAGGTATTTTAATTTAATTATTAAAAAATTTAGACAAATAAAAACAAATATACTAAATTTGATTATTTGAAAAGAAAACTTTATTAAACAAATAGAAATTAAATAAATAAAGGAAATGATTTGATTGACAAATTATTAAATAATTAATAAATAAATAATGGCTGAAAAAATAAGCAAAGAAAAAATATAAGAAAAATGAAAAATGAAAAATAAAGTAATAATAAATAAATATTCCTAGCAGTTTTCCTATTAATTTGGTAAAACAGTTCTCTTTCAATAGAGTATTTCTAGTTCGTTCAGCTTTGATTGTTTAAAATATATATTTAATTTTTGCTGTTCGGCTGCTGTCACAATTTAAGCAAATAAACGGAGCAGTAAATATAACATGTTGCTTCTGTGGTGGCGTTTGCTGTCAATTGGTTTTTTTGCCTTGGCAATCTGAAAGTTTAATAAGACTTTCACTTTAATTCGTGGCACGTGGCAGCACCCGAAAGAGTTGCAAAAGTCAAACATGCCACAAGAAAATAACCAAGAAATTTGACAAAAAAAAGTAAGGCAAAGAAAAAAATAAGAAAATAAAAATGAAACCCAAAAGGGCAATTTGATACAAAACGCCCACAACACACATATAGACACGCCCACACACACGCACACACAGCATTTAAATGGCTTGAGTTTTGTGGCTGCTGCTGCTGCTGCTGCTGCTGCTGCTGCTTTTGAGCGGTCTCTGATGCCGACTAATTCATTTCGGTCGCGTGTATGTCAAATGCCTGCGTGGGTGTTGTGATTGCATTTGGTTTGCTGCCAACTGACCCGGCCCAGCTGAGGCTGTTGGCCTGCGCTAAATGTTTTAATTTGCGTTGCAATTTCGGGCGCGCTTAATTAATTAAATGCATTTTCGATCAATATATTAATATTCATACATATCTGCTCATTGTTGCCATTTAAAGAACTCAGTTCAACAAAACAACGAAACGAATATAATTGCCAAAATATTTGCACAAACAAAAAAGCTGGCTAAATGCAAATTAATAATGCAAGCTGTTTGTTTAAGTTAGCTAATTTGAAACAAATGCATTTATATTGTGCTTTTTATTTTTATTTTTGTTTTGTTTGGTTTATTTTTTTTTTTGGTTTTTTGTTTTTGCTGCAATTTGCATTTTCATAATTGCTTTATGCATAAATATTTTTTATTCATTGGCGTTTTGTATGTTTATTTAATTAAATGAACTTTAAACAGAAACTTTTGTTTGCACATATTTAAATATATATTTACACGGCCCTTTACTTTTTTGTATATATATTTATAAATATATATTTGTTTTATTATTAATTTATTTATAAATTAGATCAAGGGCGTAGCAGCTGGGAAAAAAACCGTGGAAGAGAAACAGCTTGTGTTACGTAGTATAAATTGTTAGAGCTTGGCAAAGATTTGGAAGTTTTTAGTGAAATTTCTGTAAATCTTTGTTATAACTTATATCCACTTGTATTTATATATTATTATAGAGTTTATTATACTCGATTAATACGTAGAAAGAGAGTCTTGAGGATTAGAAGATATACTCATTTTATTTTTATATAAATTTTACGGCCTTTTGAAGCATTAACATTTTGCCCTGCTCAACTTCAACATTTTTATCTATTTCAAGATTAGATCAAATTCGTATCACCACAACTAATTGTCTAATACTTCAAATTCCCATAATTCGCAGCTAACAATGGTTGAGCGCTTAAAACTGATTTCCAAAAATGTATTAAATTCAGTGAGAATTCGCACAAGCCAATAAATTTAATTAGTTTAAGTAACGCGCTGTGGCTTGGAGCTGTAACCAAAGCAGCTGCCAAAGCCACACGCAGTGCAGACCGGAAAACTTTCGCCAAATTAGTTCAAAGTTCAAATTTAGGCCAACACCAGCAGCAACAACGAAATTATAAAAAAAACACACACAGACACACACAAACAAGCAAACAAGAACGAGTCAATTATTAAAAATAATTACTTTAGCCAAGTTGCAAGCATTTGTATTGCTGTATGGGCCTGCCACACCCACCTAACCAAAGTTGTGAGGCAAAAAGCATTTGTTATTTATAAAAGATTAAGCCGCAAAAGAAGAAAAAAGAGAATATAAGCCGAATGCCTGTAGAAATGCGGAAATTATAATAATATTTACCTAAATATGCCTACAGTCAGTTTCTTTCTCTCTCCCTCTATCTCTTTCTCACTGTCTTTTTCTCTCTGTGTGTGTGTGCGGCTTATTTATGGCCACGTCCCTAATTGAATTGCAGTTTATTTGTCGGGAGCTACTTACACAAAGGCAGCCAGCGCAATGGCCACAATTTTTTAATTAACTTTCGGTGGTGTGGCAAAGGTCAGCGCTGTTGGTGGTTCGATGGTGCTGGCAACATGATTTAAGCGAAACAATTATCAGTTTAAATGGCTTATTGAAATGCGCAAAACATTTCACCTGAAGCACATTTTCAAACTGCACAAACTGGCTAACAGCCAGCGTCAAGCTTTAATTTTATTATTTTTCCAACGTAACAAGATTAAAAAGTTTTCCACGACAGCCGCTGCCAGTATTTTCCTTTTCTGTTGCGGAAAACTGGCTGCCACGTTGACTATGGCCAAAGTGTTTGGCGATAGTTGCTGAGCTGCTGCATTAAAAACTTGTTGCTTAATGAAAATGAAAATGGAAATGGAAATGGCAATGGCAAAGGCAGTGGCAAAATGACTCGCAGCCCATTTGACCACACAAAACGAACCGCAGCAGGAACTCAAAGGCAAACATCCAATACAAATTAAATAAAAGCTAAACCTAAAATCGCAGCAAAGCACAAAAGTCATACGAACAACGAGCAACGCTGCCACTGCAACAGTTTTTATATGACAAAGAACTAACACTCTTTGCGAACAGTTGACACTGAAGTCTTTAGCCAACTATATGGTATAAAATTAAATATAGCAAGCGTAACAACTAATTGCGGTATGTTTAGTTTGATCGCATAAATCAACTGGTTTATTTACTTTTCTTTTTATAATATTTAATGCGTTGAAGCATGGGCATGGCATAAGTAGCCATCTTTTTCGCGTCTTTTAAGGTAGAACGTTCACGCCTTTATCTTCAAGTATTCTGAGGTAGAACATCTTAAACATACAAAACTATCGAATATAGGGACAATTGGACATTAGCTGACCATAGCAATAGAGATAAGTTGATATTGGAGGAAAGAGGAAGTTTATTTGTAAGAATATTCCTAGTTGACAAGAGATTTAAATAAAAGTAAAAGATAATCAGCTCAGCCAAAATGTTGTAGCTGACATATAAAGAATGATTGCTGCCTCATGTAGAATATCTAAAAAATTTAATTAACAAATTTAAAGATATATGCGAAATATATTTTATTACAAATTAATATCACAGGAAAGCTAAAAATTCTTGCAAAGTAAATCATTTAATCGTTTTGATTGTATAACTTTTCTTTCAATATGAATATCAATTTTGTAGTTCCTATAGTTGAATACATGATATGGGAAATTCAAATATTATATATGGATATTTGTTTGTAATTGGTTTAAGAATAGACAGTGAGGACTGCTTTAAGTTTAAAGAAAAAATATAGAAAATGATATTTAAACGAAGTAGAGTGTTATTACAGAGATAAAAGATTTGCTATCAATAATAACTAACTAATATTTCATATTAGTTAGTTAAGCTATGCCATCGTGTAGTAGTTCACTTTAGCTCAATTTTAGACTTAAGCTATATATTAATTTAAAAGTTCATAGAGCTAAACATAAACTTAAATTTATTCAACTAGTTCAAAAAATGTACTTTAAACTGATTTATTGAACGTACTTATGTAAACTAGCTCACGAAATTGATGTTCCTTGAAATGAACCACTTCGTGAGTAATGGATAATTTATATAGTTTAATTTTTATGATTATTGGACTCACAGTTCGCATAAGCAATACACTAATCCGCATGAAATTGAAGAGATTTTCAGCAAAGTATATACCAAATGCCGCTTTTAACTGATGTGATGTGAAATACATATATGAAACTAGGCAAACAAATATATCTTTATATATACATATTTCTTTGTCAAGTTTCATTTAAGTGTTTCACTCCAAATCATCTCAGCAGCAGCATTTGTCAACTTATTTTGCAGCAAACTCTTTTCAACTTGCGTGCTTAGTCAGCTGTTGATTTTGTAGCTCATCTTATGTTTTCGCTAAGCGTTTCTTAAATTGTTTCTTTTGACAGAAATGATGGTAGGCCGGCGGTATCCGACCATAATCACCATTTGTGGTTACCGACGGCCTAATGCCTTTCATGTAGTCCATGGGATAGCACCAAAGCCTCTGATACGCCTCTCGCTTGCGCCTATCGATGTCGTCGGTGTGGATGCGCCTGAGGCGCTTCATTTCGGCATATTTCTTAAACGCCACTTCGCCATATTTGGCTATGCTCTCCTTGTAGATGTCGTCGAAGCGCGAATACTGCTGCATTTGTTCTTTGGGATACCATGCGAAGTTATTCTTCCAACGATCTCGCATCTTGATAATCTGGTGCGCTATGGTGCGATGGTGCATTAGCTGATCGGTGGTAATGACGCCGTGCATCATTAGGAAACCATCCATTGCAAATACGAAATATGTGAACAACAATTCAAAAAGAACTTGTAATCGTGTGTCGGAATTGATTTGTGGCAAATCAATAGAAAATTTATGAAAAGCCAACTTTTAAAGCTTTTAAGTAATTTCAGAGCATGCCAAAGCCGTTGTAGCTTTGGCCAAACTTTTGGGCTTTCATATTCCTTTTTTTGCTTTAGGCTTTTCAGTTTTGAATCAAAGCAGAGCGCATCAACTGCATGCCAACAGCCAAATATTGTGACGAAAATGAAAAAAAGCAAAACATATTAAACAACAAAGCCGTCAAAATGCGCTGCGGTCAACAGAAAAAAAGGAAGAGCAGAGCAGACAGGCAGTTGTTCATTGTCGTTTGGCCATTTTGTTTGTTGTTTGGGCACACGAAATTAAATTCTATAAATTGTGCTTAAATTGCGCAGCCAACAAAACTCCAAAACAATTAAAGCTGCATGCTGAACGAAATACAAATGCAATTGGAAATCCAAATCTAAATTCAAATGCAAAATCCAAGTTCAAATGTTGTGCAGTCGAACACAAAATGAGTTGCTTCCGCACTGATATGCCAGCTGTGTGTCTGTCTGTGTGTGAGGTAGGGAAAGAGGGACACGGGTCGGGGGGCGTGTCAGACAGTTATGGGGAGTGTCACGTTTTGTGTGCCATAAATTTCGCATTATTGCGCGCGTATTCGTGCATAGATGCTCATGCATTTCGGTTAATAAAAACCCCAATGCACAAAGAAAAAAACGAAAAGCGAAATAAAAACAGTATGCAACGACAGCAAACATCATTACAACAACAACAACAACAACAACAGCAGCAGCCGCAGCATAGAAAAAAGTAAAAAGACACACACACAAACACACAGAGAGACATTTTGATGGGCAACATGGCGTATGCTTAACCACATCCGACTACACACTTCCGCGCATTTGGTGTAACAAAACCGCGCGCTGGTTGTTAACAAATGACTCGATGTGGTCGGCGCCTTTGCCAACGCTGCGGATTGGACCCACAACAGCAACAACAACAACAGCAGCTACATGAAGTTAGAGTGGTCTAGCGGGCAGTGTGCGACAGACAAATACCCTAAGCATGTATAGTAAATAGACCTTCAGAAACTATGTATAGCCTATGCTGTCTAGCTGCTTGATAGAATAGAATAGAAATAGATTACATCGATACTTATCACAAGCATAAATCAAATAACATCAAATTGTTCACCGCCAGCTGCACTCTGTGCTCTTCTCGTTGGCTTTCAGTTTTCTTTCTTCTTTCTTGTAGTTTTCAACATTATTCATGGCTTCCATACGTTGATTGTAGCTATTAGCTTATGTATTACGTTCACTTCAAGTCTCACTCTATGCTCTTCCCTTAGCTTCCAGTATCTAAAAGGAAGGCACTTGTGACTCATCGAATGGCTTTCCCGTACATCTTGCTATTCAGAATTTATACAATACGTTCAGTTCCACTCACACTCTCATGCTCTATTCCATTGGCTTCTAGTAGCTTACACAATTCTTCCAATGGCTTCCAGTTACCTTTCAGTAGATCTAAGTCTCCTAGTTTTATACCCATGGGACTTAGTTGCCAATATGCTTTCTTAACTTAAAAAAATTCCAATACAACATCCCAAATAAACATTAAATCCCTATCATCACACTTATTGAGTTTATTCTAATCATCCTCCACCCGTTACATACAATTTGGAAAAGTCAATATACCCCATTTATGAACGCTCACTTGAATGGGTTTAGGGTATGACAAGTGGATGGCGCTGTGGACAACGCTCTCTGGCTGATTGCAGATCTGTAATGACTCATTTCACATGAACATTTTCGTGGGCTTGGATGGTGGGCGGGTGGCGTTGGGTTTTTCGGTCTTGTGGGTTGGTCGGTTTTCCCTTTTGGTCTCTGGGCACTGGCTTTCACATTAAATCACATTCAAATAGCGCGACGCGTGGCTGCTGCATCAGCACTTGGCATTAGCGACGCATCCAGCGAGCTGGCCAACAGTTTTAAGTTGCAAATTACAACAGCATGTCGTCGTTGTTTTATACCCTAGCCAAAGTGGCGAGTCGGCTGCACTGTTTGCACTTGTGTTATAATGTTGTCGTCCGCCCCTCTGCCCCTCACTCCATCCTGCGGCCGCTGTGGTCAGAGTGCAGCCATTAGTCGTCGCCAAAAATGAAATCTATGCTGCCTCTAACTGTACCCATGCTCCTACACCCGCTCCCGCCGCCGATTCGACGTGCGCGTTCTTTAATTAGTCGCACAGGCAAACACAGCGCAAGTCACACAGAGTCCGGCTGGGTCTCGTTCATTCAACCGCACGAGAAGATTTTGTGGACGCTGGTGTCAAAGGGTTATCACATCGCATCCCTCTGCCTCGCCCAACTGTAATTGACCTAAGTACGCGCACACCTCAGGGTCTAATGCGCCACGCCTCCAACTCAAATGCCCACACTCTACCGCTCTGCCGCTCTGCCTCTCTGCCTCTCTGCTGCTCTGCAGCTATGCAGCTGATGGCAACATGTTTCGTTTATGCATTGCAGCACTGCAGGCGCATGTTCCCATTAAATGGTCCCTGTCCATAGGCATGGGGGCAATAATGTCGCCAGCTCCAAGTCCATGACCAGTCATGATAGGCAGCCGGGGGACAAGCGACAAGCGCATGTCCTATTAGAAGTCTTGTAAACAGAATAGACGTATATATGGAGTATGCGTGGCGAACGCTTTAAATTGCCAAAAAAAAAAATGCTTAGCTACTGAGACGTATACTGAGGATGTGAGTATATGGCAGGTATTCTTATGAGAATGATAACTGTTATGAGAAATTAGAGCTTTATACGAACTGACCTAGGCATCATAATATCATTTTATAAAGACTTGATGTGTGTTCTAAAAGATATACTGGAATAACTAAATATATTTATATATATGATATTTATATAGAGAGCTTAAATTTGTTATTAAATTTAACTAGAAGTTAGAGCACATATGCATAAGAGAGGAGGAGCTGAAGGAAGATTAATTCAGCGTGATATTTCGTATATACAAAATGATATTATATTTGTTTTAAATGATCTATAAATAAATTTAATTGAAAAATTACTAGTTTAAAATAAAGTTCAATAATATTATAAAAATAAGTAAATAAATTACCTTTTTACTATCATTTTATTTAAAAAATGTTTAGTCATATAAAAAAAGCTAAGTTATAAAAGTAAATTAAAAAAGTTATTTATTGTTTTTTATTTATTTATATAAAAATTTATTTTTATATTATATAAAAAATTGTGAATTTATTATTTATCATCATTTATTCAAAAAAAAAAAAAGATTTTATTATATTAAAAAAAAATTAACAAAATGTTATAAAAAAAAATTAAAAATAATAATGAATTTTTATTTGTTTATTTTATTAAAAAATATTTAATTTAATAATTAATTTATTTTTTGATTTTGCTTTAAATTCAATGCCAGGCGTTTTTGCTCTTGAAACCCTTTGTCAAGCAATTTATAAATTCATTTTTATTACTGCATAAAACCTGTAAAATCGCTGCAAAGTCAATTTTCTGTTCCGCTACCAATTTAACTAGAATAAAATCCCGTTTACTAATTTGGTGTTAGTCTCTTCTCATCCAATTTTTTGCATAGATTGTTAACTGAGCATCATTTGGCAAGCTGCAAAATCATTTGTAATGTTGTTCGATCGTTTGCATTGGAAGTCGAAAAAATACTCCGAAAAAGTGGATGCTCGTTGGCAGTTTGAATATTCGGAGCCCGCAGCTAATAGTTTTTAATGTGCGGCAAAATGGAAAAACTTTTGCGCCGACCAAAAGGTCAACTACTACATGTGCCAGATAACCGAAAAATCTGGCAAAGTTTTGTGCGCGGACCAGCTCCCACCAAGTTTGCCCGGCAAAATGCTGACACGGGCAGCCGCAGTCGCCATCGCCAGCCAGCCAATTGCAGCCGCTGGCAGCAACAATTTTGAGTTTATCACACGTGCCAAATTGTGCGACCAGCTCCTGCAGCCAACAAAAAAATGTACGTGAGGGTTGCAGCTGCAACCTCACACAGCCAATAATATGTGTGTGTGGGTGTGCCATTTGTGATTTATGCAGCGGGTTCAATGCAAAAAGTCAACTGGCCAAGGCATAAAGCGCATAATTTATGTCGATTTTTCTGATGGAAGATGGAAAACCCAGCAAATGCGGCTAATTGACCGATATGTGTGGGCACATTTTAAGGCTCTTAAATGTATATAATAAAAGAAAATACTCTACAAAAAGCGCTTGACAGGCAAAGCTGAATATTTGATCAATTTATATTTGATTTATATATGTCACTGAATCTTTCAGAATTCACTTAGCTATTCTTCGCATCATTTTCTCCTATTACTTAGTTTTTTTTTTAATATTTTTCTTTGTCAGCTTTGTATACCTTGTTGTGCAGTGTTTCTGTTGCTAGACCCATGATATGATAGCAAATGTTGTATGCTTTTTATTTATTTTATTTATTTTACTTTTTTTTGCTTGCTATGAATTGCTTTTAATATGACTCCGTTTGGCTTTTTTATTTAGCCAGTTACATTGTTATGCGATTTTGTGGGCCATATTATTGTTAGGTCTGGCAGTTACCCACGGCTCAATGCCGGCAGCCAGCAGTACTTGGCATCCCTTTTTGAATTGTTCCAGCGAGCGAATTCCGACTCCGACTCACGTAATTTAATTCAATGTTGCGTTTCAAATTGAATCTGTTGAAAGCAGCGCGCAAAAGAAAATAAGCTTAAGTTTTATTTCGACTTCTTCTTCGGCTGTTTCTGCAAATATAAAGCACAGGAAATTTCCATTAGCTGCGTATATATATAACCAATAAAAATAAAAATGTGAATAGCTGGACCCAAAAATGCCAAACAATGGGAACTAAATATTTCAAAGGTTGCTGCGCAACTTAATTGAGCAATGACAGCAAATGTGGCTGATCTGAGGTGTGAGTTGGGTGGCTGAAGACCACATGAGCAATAGCTGCAGCTGGACAAAGGTCAATGGAGCGTTGCGTCGACGGCTTATTAGCTGAAACACCCACCCAAACCCACACACACACTCACACACGCAGAAAAGCACTTAAAACTAAAACCGAAAACCGAAAACCGAGAACGGAAAGCTGAAACTGAACTCAAGAACATTAATTGCAATAAACGTGGCGAGAAGTTGCGACGCAGTCAGCAGACGGCCAAACTAATGAAGTGTCGCAATGGGATAATTAAGCTTTTAATCGCTCTGGCTGTTCCCAGGTCCCATGTCCTTTCACGCTTCTCCTTCCCCCGCACGCCACGACCTGCACCCTCCCGTGTTAACGTGCTTAGTTCGCCGAGTAATTAGTATTTTATGATCGATTTGTGCACACACACACACTCACACACATAAGACACACATAATTTAATTTGCAATTTCCTGAGGGCACCGACCGGATGCGACAATGAAACTTTAAATCACACCAACGGGGCGTCATGTGTGACCAAAAAGTTTTTGCGGCTTTTGCCTAGACAAGAAAGCGCCAACTTAAACAGTCAGCCAAAAGGCAAACAACACAGCGAAACAACAACAGAAATGAGCCGGGCCAAAGCTTCTTGGCAAAGATAAACATTGAAGGCATTCTCCTACTCGCTGTCGACCTCGTCGTCGTCGTCGTCGTCGTCGTTGTCGTTGTCTTAGTTGTCGCCGTCCATCCAGCTAATCCTGCAGTCGTGTGAAAGTAGCAAAAGCCGCAGCCTTGAGGCTGTTAATCCTTTAAATACAATCGCAGCCAGCCAAAAAGTGGGTTGACTCAAAAAAAATCGAAATAAAATTAAAATTGGAAAAGAATTGAAATGCTCGCATATAAAACATGTAAGTTAATAAACTATCTGTTTTTAATGTATTCATTTTATTTTCAATGAGATGATCTTCAGAAATGCAACGAAAACTTAGAAGCAAAAATTAAAAAAGAAAAGCACAAAATTCAAACATTTAAAAATATATATTTACATAAAATATTAAAGTTAGTATGAAAAAATATATATAAACAAATAATTAAATTATATTCAAACTGTTGAAAAATATTTATAAAATAATTAAAAAAAAGAATCAATAATTACTGTCAAATAAATTTTTTTTTAACTTTTTATTTATTTTTTCTATATTTAATTTTATTAAAAAATCTGAAACTAAGCCCATTTTTAAATTAGACTCAAAGCTTGTTTATGTATTTCTGTTTTTTATTCCCGAATGTATAAACTTTATGAACAGCCCACGCGTTTGCCCACACTTAGAAGAAACATAGAATTTAGTAACTATGTGTGTGTGTGTGTGTGTGTGTGTGTGTGTGTGTTTTGGCCGACATTAAGCTGATTGTTTTGTTTGGCTTAGCATTGAAATGTTGATATAAATTAATTAGTAACAAAAGGGCGACGAGCCAGCTGAAATATTTATTTATATATATTGCTCCTGCACACACACACACAAACACACACACACACACACCCACACACCCACACACAAAATCTCTCTCACACACACGGCAAATAAGCCTGCAGCAGCCACAGCAAAGCAAATAGTGCAGAAATATTTAAAAGGTTTTACGCCCTTTTTGGTCATGTCAAAAAAAGAAAAACTTTATTTACAACTGGTATTATTTATGTATATCTTAGTATTTTTTATAGTATTTACCTTTGAGCACAAATGCAGATTGATTTATGTATGATAATTGCGCACCTGTAATTGGACATTGATTGAGTTACTGTTCGAAATGATTGACCTATTTAATTGAAATTTAATATGACAATAATGCATAGGACTATTTGTATTTGTGTACTCGTATAATAATATCACTAATTGAAATGCGTCAAATGGCCGAATTGACAGCTCGGTCGGCCGACTGGCTGACCGGCCGACTGACAAGTGCTGACATGACCCGAGCTGTGACCCCATGCGATCAATTATCATCATTATTATTTAAATCAATTTGTTTTGCGGTCAGTCCGAAATGCAAATGTATCCAAATTTATGTTTATTTATTGACGCAAATCAAGGAAGTCACAAGATGAGAGGATTTTTGATATGGGTTTCGCATGGCATGGCAGTGTCGAGTTTCAACTTCTGTTTACAATTTAACAATTGTTTAAAGGAATATTTATTTACGCTTTTTTATTTATGGAAATTCAAAGTGGAGTAAATAATGTTGCGGCTCAACAAGTTTTGAGCTGAGGCACCAGTAATATTATATTATTTTCTTCCCTAGCCTTCTCCGTTTGCGTTTCCTGCGCCTTCCGTTCGCATCAGCAGTTGGCATGGATAAAAATATATATATATATATATATATATATATATATATATATATATATATATATATATATATATATATATATATATATATATATATATATATATATATATATATATATATATATATATATATATATATATATATATATATATATATATATATATATATATATATATATATATATATATATATATATATATATATATATATATATATATATATATATATATATATATATATATATATATATATATATATATATATATATATATATATATATATATATATATATATATATATATATATATATATATATATATATATATATATATATATATATATATATATATATATATATATATATATATATATATATATATATATATATATATATATATATATATATATATATATATATATATATATATATATATATATATATATATATATATATATATATATATATATATATATATATATATATGTATATATCTGCATATATATTCTGAATACCAGTTGTTGAGCTGGTTCTGCAGACGGCTTTACTACCCTCCCTCTTTCTCTATATACCCCTCTCTCGCTCTCTTCCACCTTTAATTCATTGCTGTTTTTGGTGTTAGACAGATTTTGGCTTTAGGCCTTAGCTCACATGTCAAATTAGTTCTCTTACTCTTCCCCTCTCCCTCTGCCTTACCTTACCTTATCATCTTGTTGCTTTTGGCTTTAACTTACAGTTCAAATTAGTTCTGAAAGCACTGCTCTAGCTTTCTTTTTTCTCTCTAGTCTACAGTTAGTTTGGCTTTGCTCGTAATTCAATTGCAGCCAAAAAAAAATTTGCTACGCATTTCTTTCATTTTTCACACCATTTTTTTGCACGCTTCTCAGTTGCAATAACAGAAATACGCGAGGCTACACACACACACACACGCTCACACATACACACATGTAAATTGGACTCCGCACTGATGAGCGATGCTCTGTCGGATGTCGGCACGTCTGTCTCGGTTCTCGTTGTCTGTCGCTGCAGTTGTACATTTGCCCGTTCGCTGTGGCAGTTCCATGTTTAATTGCAACTAAAAACTGAAAAAAAGCAACAACAAAAACAAAAACAACAACAACAAATTGCGCTTGCAAGTTCTGTGAACTGTGTCAAAACATAAGGGTAACGGGGCACACAGGATGCTGTGACAAGAAAACCATCAAAAACAACAAGAAAGTGTGAGTTGGGCGATAGTGCACGACGTGAAGATACCCAGTAAAATGTAATGGAAAATTTTTCAAGCAGGAGGGAGGTTTAACTAGGTAAAGTGAGAGAGAGCGAGAGAGAGAGAGAGAGAGAGACAGTAAGAAAGAAGGCAAGAAAGAAGGACGGAGAAAACGAACAAGAAATAGATAGAATGATAAAAAGAGAACGAAAGCCAAAGGGAGAAAGAGTGAGCGAACTTTTATACAGACATCTATAATCTGGAGTATATGCAATATATTTACCTTCAGCAGACAAACATTTCTATCAATTATCATTTATGTATACTTGGGTATATTTTACATATTGATTCTCAGCTGTTTTTATTACCAATTTAATAAGCATTTATCAATTTCCGACACCTTTTAGATTTTATCTTTACATACAACTTAAATATTGCTTAACATATAAGTCCGCCCTAAGTTATGCCTACTCGCGACTGTGTTTGCTTACTGTTTCAGACCTTATTAATTGGTATTATTTACAGCCGAACTATGTACACATGAATATGGTGACCAATAGGGGCGTTAGCTGGTGTCTTATCTCGCCGCACATCGCTATATCATGTTAGCTCCAATTAAGAAATACGAAGCGTTTTATAAATAAAAGGATATAGATCCATGTAAGTGATGCCTTTCATTGTGCCAGCACGACATGGCAATGTCAACTAGTGTAAAGAAGAGCTCCAGAGTTCCATAAATAAGTTTTCCAGCTACCTACCCACACGTACATATGATTGACTGCAGTATACCCTGTCTTTTGGCTGTATTTTCGCTGGGTATCGAAAACAGAGTGCGCCCAGTTTGTTGTTTAGTTTGCCTTCTGCCAGCTCTGTTTGTTTGCCTCGTTTGTTTGTCACTTCTCGTTTCGGTGCTTGCCGTTCGCCGTTGCCCGGTTTCCTGCAATTTGCGCGCAGCCAGCGTTTCCTCTTAAGCGCAGCAGCTGCGCGGCAGCGGCGCAGTAGCAGCGGTCGTAGCGGTAGTAGCAGCAGGTGCCGCAGGTGTTAGCAAAGTCGACTGCTATCTGCTGCAGCGAGCGACGCTGCTTTCCTTTTTGACACACCATTTTGCATGTTGCATGAGCTGTGTCTGTGTGTGTGTGTGTGTGTGTGTGTGGCGCATATGTCACTTGTCTAAATAGCAGCGGCGTTCACCTGTGCGAGGAATAGGGCGAGTAGCCGTGGCCACTGGCGAACGTCTGGCCATGCATGCAAATGCAACATTTGCAACTGTTTGTGCGGCCATGTTGTTATCTTCCTCCTACTTTTCCTCTTTTTTTTTATTTAATGTTCTGTACAACAAGGTGGCAACACTGACACCAGCTACAACAACAATAACAACAACAACAACAGAAACAACTACACGAACCGGCAGTAATTTGGCCACCTTTTGCGCTATGTTTGTTTTGGGCAGCGAACAGCGCGACGCGAGTGTCAGCCAGTTGCTGGGTGCAGAGGGGGGACAAGGGCAGCTGGCAAGGCCAGCACTGAGGCTTAGGTGCTATGTTTTAGCTGTGTGTATCAAATTCAACTGACTGAAATCTGTAAACAGGCTGTGACTGAACAGCGTGTTGAAGTGCTTTAAGCGCATGAATATTGAAATAGCTGAAGACTGAGATTAAAAGTTGTTATCCAAAGAGATTTTATAGAGATTTTTTTCGAGATCTTATTTATAGGAGAAAAACATTCTTAAGTATTGTTATGTGATTTATCTTGCTAATTCCAAGAAACTTCCTAGTTTCGGTTTATACACACGAACAATGCTCATTCATATTCTATAAATAGTTTAACAATAATAGTGAATGAATAGGTTTTAAAGGAATTTTACATGAATTCAACTTAAAGTTTGTTATGAGCAACTATTTACTTCAATATTTATAAGGTAAAATATTTTAGAATAATTTTCACAGTTTGCATTTATGCAGAGATATTTAAATGAGAGTTTATCTCTAGTTTTATGTTTTCAATATATAATGTTTGACCTGCTACGAATGTTGCTGAACTGATATTCGCTATAAGGAGCGACCTTCTGTTTAACATTCTAAGCGACTGTTAACATTCCACTGATAAATAAACTTTTCCTTTTCGCAAAAACTAACTTATCTTTATTGCTCTGGTCTCCACGGCTTGTAGGTCACAAGTGCCTTCGTCATGACTGTTTTCATTTTGCACCGTCGAACATTTCATTTTCAAGCTTGAACACATAATAAGAAGTCTCTGCATTTTTTAAAATTTCTGCTAGAGTTTTCATTGAATTATCCATGTGAACCTAACGTTACCGATAAGACTGATCTTGAATGTTGCATATAATGAGCTAAATAGGATATTCATTATAAGATATTAATGATTGAATGTTATTGAATGCCAGAGTAATTGATTTTAAGAATATTTGTCAATATTTCAAGGTTATACTTTTCTGCTAATTAATAGATTAAACACAGGAATATGTCTTTAAATATGAAAATACCTTGAGAGAACTTTGAATAATTATAGTAATTGTTGCTACCTCAAAGTGCTCAGCAAAATTATGCATACAATTTGTAGACATATCTTTAATAAAAATTACTCAATATAGAAAGGATTGGAAATAAGCTCAGAGCTCCTCACTTACCTTAGCCATCGAATACTGTGCAATATTTTTTGGTACATTTCATATTTATTTTTTATTAAACATCCGAGTCCCCTACTCATTTTTCGATTACACACACATACGCACTGTGAACGCATCGATTTGAGTGCATTTAAAAGTTGTACATTTCTATAAATAGTCCGTTAGTATAATTCATATATGAAAGCAAACTGATAGCAAAGTATTTGGTACGCCCTTCCATTTAGATGGCCGGCGTTACCCTTTTTCCTTTTGCTCACTCACACGAAATTCAAACAAATGGCAAAGTTAAATTTGAAAATAATAGAAAAACTTTCTACAGTTGCTCTGGCAAACAGCAGAAGCAACAACTATAACAACAATAACTAACGTAACAATAACAATAATGCAACTAAAATGAAACTATTTCGAGTGAAATAAATCTGTTAGAATGTGCAAAACTCCGCCAGCGCATTGCGGCGGGCATTTTCGGGTCGCTCCAACTCGATGTATATATTTATATATATATATATATATGTGTATATGTATATGTATGTATAGATGGAAATGGGAAATCGAGTGGGGTTTTTGCAATGGGCTGGGTGCCATGGGTTGTGGAATCAGTTTTATTGCCAAACGTGTTTGTTGCTCAATTTAACTAAAAGTGCCAGGCATCGGCTGTCTGTCGGCAAAAATAT
The DNA here is from genome assembly GCA_035045945.1 of Drosophila anceps. Lineage (NCBI taxonomy): Eukaryota > Metazoa > Arthropoda > Insecta > Diptera > Drosophilidae > Drosophila > Drosophila anceps. The sequence continues at coordinate 4,991,818 of JAWNON010000190.1, forward strand.
ATATCGAACAGAGCAGTAAAGAGTAGCTGCTGACTGGCAAATACCCTTTATAAGTGTAAATGCAGCGTGAAACGTTGATTATTATATAACAAAGTTTTTATATATAGATTAAGATACGATAAATTGTGAAAATATATATTTATTAAAAGGATTTTGTTTACAGGTCAGTATATATTGAAGATTTTAATTAAAAAAAGTGTAATGCATATTTCTTAAATATATTATACTAACTGTTAAAACGAAAATTCCCTAAGAAATTAAAAAAAAAAAAAAAACAGTAATATAATTATAGAAATAATTCATTTATTATATATAAGTGAAAAAAACTTAAAAATCAATTTTCCATGTTGAAAAATAAAAATAAAATAAAAAATACTATTAAAACATTTAATTAATTATAATGAAAAAATTCTTTTTTTTTATATCTTATAGTTTAATGTTACTGGAAAAAAAATAAAAATCAATATTAATAGAATTATAAATTTAAAAAAAAATATATATAATACAATAAATATCGATACAAAACATTTTTTAAATATATCATATATTAAATATAAAAAGAAAATTCTATAAGGTATTTTAAAGAGTCCTCAAAAGCACATTTCATTTATATGTTTAAAAGCTTTGCTAAAATAATATATGCGATCAGCTTATACAACTCTCTAAATAGATTATAGCTAAACAAATGGAAAACTATTTGGTTATTGAACTGGTTGTCATTTTAACGAAGCGCCACGATATTTATCATGGTATATATATATTTTTATAAATATATATACAGTACATATCTATATACGTATATACTTGTTCAAATACACAGGGAACTATGTGTTTTTATTCTTAATTTTATTTCTATTTCCATTATTTTTCTATAGTTTTGCATTAGTCACTTTTCGGTCTCGTTTTATTCATTTGCAAGTTGGACACAATTTTGCTTTTTTTTTGGGTTTGTGATTTGAAATCGATGCATAAATCATGAATGGGGCATCATTGTCGGTTAGCTGGCGGCATTTATTGCCTGCTGTTGGTATATTTGTGTTGTTTTTTTGTTGTGTATTTCCGTGCGTCGCTGTAAACATGCGCTCGATGGCTAACAAAAATATTTGCGCTATGAATATGCATGCGGCGACAAGTTGAACAAAGAAACAAACAGCCAAATGTCAACAATCAGCGTGCGGGCCACCAAAAGATCGCCAACTTTTTGGCCTAGAAAAAATGTGATAGCATGAGGCAGAGACAGAGACAAAGAGGAGGGGCAGTTACATTTGCCATGGCCAATTGCCTCGCAGGTGACGTGCTACTTGACAATTGCTACGTTTTCGATTTGCCGAAAAGTGGCAAAGAGAAGGAACAACAACAACAGCAACAACAGCAACAATGGCAACAAGGTCTGACATCAGAAGGTGCCGGCACGCCCATTTAGACCGTGTGCTCAGTTCAACGCCCCCGCAGCGAGCGTCGACGTTTACGTGACTTGTTTCATAAACAAACAGCAGGCAAAACTGCACGGAAATTGCCAGCATAGTCGTCGTAGGTGGCGAACGTACAGACAGTAAGCAATGGAACGGACAGATACAGGACACATTGACAATGGCACAGCAAGGCACACAGGTGTCCCCATTATCTGTTCGTGTGTGTACACTGAGAGAAAGGCGGCAGCAGCGAATGCGACTGAGAATTGTATAAAATAAGCTTAGTAAGTAGGAAGAAACAAATATGTGTAATATAGGAACAAGGAGAGAATGAGATAAATAAAGAGAGACGGGGAAATAGAGAAATATATATAAAGAGCACGAAAGAGTTAGGAAACGAGAGCGAGAGCGAGAGGGGTAAAAATAGACAGAGACTGATATTTAGATCAAGGGAAAAGAAGAAGAAAGTTGGACAGTGAAAGGATGGGAGAGAGAATGAGAGAAAGTTAGGATGAGACAGAGAGAGACAGAGAGAGAGAAAGATAGAGAAAGATAAACACAGAACGCAGGCAGACAGAGAGAATAAGGGTAAGAGAAGGTTGGTAAGAGGGCAAGAGTAAACTAAGTGAGAGGCAGATATATATTAACGGAGACATGTAGAAGGCGAGAAATAGATGGAGAGAAATGTATGTATAAATAGAAATAGTAGACCCAGAAATTTCTTTACTTCTTTATTATAGGACTGGGTAAGAAGTTGTCTACGACTCTCAGCATTTTCTCAATGTTCTTCACAATACACAACCAACTATCGGTTAAACCAACTTCAAGCCTTTTTAATTCAGAAAACTAATTCGTTTTTGTTGAGTAGAATATTAAATTTATTGCATTTTATTATACAATATTATATTATAGTAATACATTTAATTATTTCTCAGACAGCTTTTGCAATTATTTCACCCTTAAAAACTCCTGCCCTTTTTGGCAGAGTGTATTGTATGTGTGCGTGCGTGTCTGTGCGGCTGACATTGAGCAAAGCTGCTTGCTCGACAATTTGCACTTTTGCATACAAGTTGGTAATTGTTTCCGCCCAAATGGTGCAGCTAGGGCTCACATGGCAGCGAGTGGGCGCAATTATGACCGCGAGCCCCATTTTAATCATTCAAAAGTCAGCGAAACCGTCAGCCGTAAGGGCAGCTGCGTCCATTTTCGGGTCTGTCATCTGCTTGGCTGTTGTCGCTTAACCAAGTTGTGCAACAATTCAACGTACATTGCTTTCAGCTCTAAATGAGACATGAAAAGACACGAAACTTTTCTCATTACGCTCTCACATACACACACACAGACAGGCAGAGAGTTTAAGCCACTTATGGACGCCCAAAAACAAAAGCGCCAGCACCCAAGTTAAGGCAGAGGGGAGAGAGAGAGAGAGAGAGGGAAAGAGAGTGAGATACAATCAGGCAGGAGGTTATGCAAGCGCAGTCAGCTGGAGGGCAAAGTCAACGATGCGGGCAGCTACCATAGCATACCATACCACACCTGCACTCAGGTGAGGCTGGCTGCATGCGAGAAGCCAAGTTTTTGGGTGCAAGCAAATTTTCGCGTCAAGGCAAAACTTTCAATGCATATTCAACATCATTAGGAAAGTCAGGGAAAAGTAGCTCGCCCCGGCTGCTGCTGCTGATGCTGATGCTGAAATGTAGGCTAAGATGCGTAACAAAAGGGTAAAGACGGGGTGGCAGGTGGACAGGCATGTCATTTAGGCGTTTATTCTCTTAAATATAGTGAGACAATGCTTAAATAGGTATAACTATCCAAAGAAAATGAAACAGAAAAAACACTACATGATTTCGCAGGCACAGCAGCGACCAGTCGGTGCTGTTTCGGAGCCGGGCTCGAGTTCGAATTGGCAATGGATCTTGGATCGCTTCTTCAACGATGGCTTCTTCGGCTGCGGTTGCTGCTGCAGCTGTTTCCGGTCGCCCACAGACTCGATGATGTTCGACATCGGCTGCGGAGCTAGCTCCAGCTGCGACCCCGCTTGTCCCTGGGCCTGGGCGTGGGCCTCAGCCTGAGCCTGAATGCAGCTCTCGCTCCAGATGCCATCATAGCGCGGTCCATACGATATATCCTCACCAGCAGCATTGCTCCAGCGTGTATAGTTGGCCACTGGCAGTCGTTGTTTAGCTAAAGCAGTTGAGCAAGGTAAATGAGTTACTAAAACAATATTAGCTACCTACATTCTTCGACTATTTTGGCAGCCAGCAAGCCATTTCTTACGCCAGGCACAAAATCGGGTGCCTCCGGATTAAGGCGTTTGTCCAAAGTGCGGCTGCCACTGGGCAGGACGCAGGTATCGTCCTCCTCTGAGTGGGTACCCTCTGGGTCAGAGCGTTCATCCAGCTCGGTGGTTGTCCCTACATCAATACCTTCAATATCGTTGCGCATTCTTCCTAAATTCGTATTCCTTGCAGCTCTGCAACGCAAATAAATATTTATAAAAAAAAAACAAAAATTTCAACAATTTCGACTTACACTGAACATATGAGAATATATATACGTGTGTGTCAAGGATGGAGATCCTTGATTGGTTACTCCTTTTTATTATCACAAGCTGCTCGCACTTCCCTTCTTGATTTTTCGAAAAGCTTTAAGTTCCCTACGTTTGGGAGCTTGGTAAAAAAAATTATTAAATTTCGTTTCACATTTGAGTTACATATTTCTTGACAGCTTAATATCTGATCACAAATGCAAAGCTACATAGAATTTGAGAGTGCACAAATTCTATGAACATTTTTTCAATTTTCTATTGTTTTCACAGTTTGTTTTATTTTTTGTGTTTTTGTTGTTGTGTTACATAATGCCGATACAAATGCCTGCCACTTGCAGGTGCATGGAAATTGCAAAGCTTTGCAAATTATATTTTATACATTTTTCGATATCGTGTTCATTGACTGACGCTGGCCACCATTGTTGGAAGCTGCACTAAATAATAACCTTTTGTGGGCCTTATTGTTAGTGAAAAAAGCAAATAAATATTCTGCAATAAGAAGCATATAGAGAAATAAAAATGCCAAACACAATGCAGCTTGTTTTTTAATGCTATTGCGACTGGCACGCCCACTAGTGTAAACAGCAACTATCGCATAGTGTATGTATTGCATGTAAAACCGTTGCCCAACACTGAGCCACACAAAAAACAAAGCCCTGCAACGGGACCTGCCAAATATTTTGCCGAGCCAAATAAATCCATTTCAAAACCAATGCTGGAATGAGGGTTGTGGAGAGCCGGGTGGGGAGGGGATGGGGATGGGGAGGTGGAAGGGGAGGTAGGAAAGTGGGAGGTAACCAAAAGCCCGCTTCAAATCGATATGAATCGCTGCGAATGCGAGCTGGCACAGTTTGAGTATTAGTGGATTAGAGAGTGCAGCGAACTCACAAAAGCCCTGAGACCCAATGCGAAACCGCATAAACAACAAACAACAACAACAACAAAACGAACAATAACATCGTAAATAAATCAATGTAAACAATCGAAACAGTTGTCGGTAAATTGAAATTTGAAATGCAATGCTGCAGCCTCTGCCTGAAATCTGGAACTCCTACGAGCATAACAGACTGCGATGACAGTTGAAGGGGGTGAAAGCAAATAGAAGAAGGAGAGGAAGAAAAGAGCGCACATTGTGGCGTAGCACATTAAGCGTTAATTGACAAAATACCTCGACCTAGGCTCAAGTGCGCGTTACACAACACTGACAGCTGCCAATGCTGCCCAGACCAAGTCTCGACAATATGTCCAGCAATAAAAATGAACCGACAAACTGAGTGTGTGTAAAAGGCACACAGAGTAGATAAGTATAAAGTTGTACAGTGGGCATATTTTCATTTATATAGAAAAAAAAGTTTTGAAAAATATATATTTTTTTAGAGTGTTATTCACTCTATATGTATATTATTACTTTCGTGTAGATCTATACCATATACATTTAAAATAAAAATTTTAATAATAAGTTTCTATCATTCTGTTGTCAAAAGCACACCCAAAGAAAAAATATGGAAAAAATCAAAATTTACAAATTTTATTATAAATTTACAAAATATAAATAAACCATAAAATCTATTTGATTTATTATATATTATTACAGAAAGTAACAATTTCTTAAGCTCAGTAATATTTCTCCCTCTGTACATTTTCATCTCTTCCTTGCCCTATCACGCCCATTGTTTTTGTCATTCTCATCTCAACGCTTTGTTCGCCAATTTTTGGTGTAAAGTTTAAGATTGTCTTAGATGTGGGTTCGTGGGTGCGGCATCGTGTGACACGTGTCATGTGGCACTGCACCAAATGCTGGACAAAGCAGACAGACTAAGAAGAAGAAGAAGATGCAGAAGAAGCAGTAGATTCAAGCAAATGCCAACGCATGAGCGCTCAGAGTAAAATGAACTGGCAAAGAAACAAAAGCGCTGGCAAACGTTGCCACAACTCAAACTCGGCCTGGCGACTGCCGACTGTCGTCTTTTCGAGTTTTGGCTAACAACAGGCAAATGAAAAGCAGAAACTGGCGCGGAGGGCAAAAGGCATGTCCAAATGGCATGTTAACGCTGTCCGGTTGCTGCTGACTGCCATTTCACACCGCGCAGATTTTATGTACTGTGAAATCTTCAATGCGCCGCCACGTTCAAAAAACTTGCGCAATAAAATAAAGTAATTAAAAACCGCAATTTCCAGAAACACAAAACGGCCCAGGAGAATTGGCTAATCTGCAGCGTTTTTATTGAGGAAATACAAGTAGGTAAATGCCAAGCAGGTGACCCCATCCTCCCCACTCGCACCCATAGCACAGAGAGTGACAGAACGAGAGAGAGAGAGAGAGGGAGGGAGAACATTTTTATGATGGAATTACAAATTTTAATGTTTGCTTGTTTGTAATTAAATTTGGCTTTTTGTGTTTTTATAGTGACTTTTGTTGTTGTTTTATGTGTGACTTTTATGGGCGTGACACGTGAGCTATTTTTATGACATTGAAACGGAAGCAGTTGCCATTGTTGTCCCTTTAAACTTTTTAATCACGCAAATGCGCCCAGCGGCTAGTGAAAATTCTAATTAAAATAAATTGCCGTCAAATTGGCCGCATTGTTGCGTCGGCCACTACCAAATGTGGCCATTATATCAGCTGACTGTTGTTCAAATTAAATGTAATTGCCATTGATTGCAGCTTAGACTACAATTTCCCCATTTATAAGCAACAATCGATATTATGTGGGTCAAAGCGTTTTGCAACACTGCCTCAAACTATTCGCAAAGTCAACATTTCGAATGGTGTCTGCTTGCCACGCTTCCTCTACAACTGAGCGGTTGAGCAAGTGTGAAAGGAAAATAGCTGAGAGCTTCGACACAGTCAAACACTTTACAGCACTGGCCACTGCCACTCACAAACTTGGGCATAACACCACTGGCTGCGACCTAAAAGTAAACAGCACAACTGTCCCAAGTGACTGAAAACTTTTGCCAACAATAAGTTTCGAATCATCACCGCCATGTTCAATTGCTCCCCCATCTGTCTCTCTCTCTCTCTCTCTCTCTCTTTCACTGACTCTGCTACAGCCTCGTTTGTCATCCATCAATGATTGAAGAGATTCGAAACATTTCAAATATACACAAAGTATAGACTCGCTAGATTCAACGACAGCCATTGCCGACTAGCCGTGGCTACATGTCAATTTGTTGCGTATACGCCACATGGGACAGCCAGTAGCTGGCGTCTAGTGGCCGCCAAATGGTAGACAACGCATTTGCAATTGCCTTTCGGTCCGAGTGCTCTACGTAACTATGAAATGCACGGCAGTCCACTGCAATTTCCGGCCAAATAGAACGCACTCGTTGCCATTGCCCGCGTGTTTTTGGTCCATCCCAACGCACCGCATACTGCGAATGGTTTGAACTTTTCAAATATTTACAGCACATAAGTCAATGCCTCACTAGCTGCAGCTGGTTTAATGAGCTTTCAGCTTTAAGCTTTTGAATTTTATTAAAATTTGCGTTGAGCTTTCATGTGCTTAAGAAACTGAATTAAAGTCTGGCGGATGGTAAGTTGCCCTACTTTGTTAAAGTTTCAGCTAAAACTTATCCACATTAAACTCAGTTCTTCACCTTTTCAATTATCTATGAGTGTAATAATAAATTATGCATAAAAACTATTGAAATATTTACGTCTTGCTTCAGCTGAAATGTTTCGATTTGAGCTTTGGTGCTCGCTCAGTCGAGTCTGGCGCTCTGGTGCTGCTGGTTGTCTCAATGACACATGTCAATTATGGATATGTATTTTTTATGATATTTAACGAATTCAGTTGGTTTTCACTTGACCTTTGGCTGGGCAATTCGGTGTGCTTCAGTAATTTGTCCTTGGCATCGTTGATAAATCATTTAAAAGTAAGTCATGTCATTTCCGTTTTGTTTGGTCAGAGAAAGAAAGGGAAATTTCCGCAGTAGCAGAAGCGGGAGCGGTAGTGGGAGCGGGGGGCGAAAACAATAAGCAAATGTAAATCAACAGAATGAAAAAGGCATTCAAATTGTCAGGCGGGACGTTAAGGAAAAGCACAGAGATTATTAAATCCCTACATGACAATCGACAGCAGCAACGGAGGTCCTTCAGCCACAGCGTTGACAACATTGTCAGCGTTGTCAGCGTTGTCAGCCTCAGTGTTCGCGTTCGCCAGCAGCTCAGCTTATTGTCCTGGATGCCACGGCAAGGACACGGCCGGCACAGTCAATAATGCCAAAGTGGCACCAGTGAAAGTTTCCATCAGCAGACGAGACGAGTGAGACGTGCGGCTGTCATATGTGTTCAGTTGCAATTATGCTTTTTTTATTTCCTCCTTTTTGCACCTTTTAAATTAATGGCAATTATCCTTATGTAAATTTTACAGCATACACTGACAGCTGGCCACTGCTACAGACAGCTCTGCTGAAAACTGCTAGTAGCTGAAAGGTGTCCATTATTAAAATTCTAATTGCTTCACATAACTATCTTAATGGTAATTACTAGGCAAAGTTGTTTAATAATAAGTTAACATTATTCACAATTGCTAGATGAAAAGGAAAAAAATATTATCAGTGCAAAGTTTTCTACAAAAGGTTTTGAATATATATCAAGCAGCTAGAACTGGCGTGTTCTTAATATGGCAAATTGATTTATGAGTCAATTTCTACTTATATCCGACTATCAAAGCAATGAGAGTCTCCAATCTGTCACTGTGAACATTTATTTTTATTATATTTTTTGGATTTATTATTTATTATTTAAATTTAAGTTGTTTAAGCTGAATGATTAAAAAGTTTTGTTTATTTTTTATTATTTACAATATTTATATTATTGTATATTAAATTTATGTATTTAATTGTTTATTTTTTTTATATATATATATTTATTTGTATTTAATTTTTTAATTGTTTTATATCCTGACTGACACTTTTCAATTTTCAATTTCTTTTGCTTAACTTTTCGATTTATCATTAACTATAAAAGTGTAATGTTTTTAAGCTTTCTTCTAAAATTATTTTATCATAGCCCAAATGAATTTGATCTTCAACATTTGTTGTATAAATTTTGCCTTACTGATAGCAGTTTTCATGGAAAGTTTTCTATGACTCAAAGAGAACTTTCCCTTTCCACCTATGAAGCAACTGTATTCAAAACTTGTTTTCGATACATTTTGTGCATATAAAGGGATAGTTACTTTAAATGAAATGCTAATAACATTTGTATGCCGCAAAATTGAAGTTATTTCTCCATCTGTCTCTTGCTCTCTTTCGCTCTCTCTCTCTCTCTCTCTCTCTCTCTCTCTCTCTGTTCCTCTCTATTGGCCAACTTTTTGATTTCTTTGAAAGCATCGAGGGAAAGTTCGGTTTGAGTTACTTGTAAAGAAGTTTTGCTTCGATAGAGGCTCGCGTCTTGCAAGCGCTTTTCGCTTTTCACTTTTCACTTTTTACATTTTCCTCGGGCTCAACTTTCAATGTGTTGATTCAAGCGCCGCAATTTAATTTGCCATCCACTGTTGGCTGATTCAGCCCGAGTTGCTAGAGATTTTTGGGCAAATTGTTTAAGATTTCTGCCCAAAATAGGTATGCAATAAGTTTTTGCGGCTTTCGCACAAAGCCGCAACTTTGCTGCTAACCACATTATTTTATGCATCACAAATTAAATACATTTTGTTTGCTAACGCAAACATGTTAGATATACTCACAAATATGTTTGAATGTGTGTGCATGTCTGTGTATGTGTGCGTGTGTGTGTCTGTTTGTCTGTTAGTTGGTTGCTTTGATTTCTGGGCAGTAGACCGCATTATTTTGGTTGCAGTCATGTTTTTTGTTAAGGCCAATAACAAACTCAACTCAAGACGCTTGCCAGCACGCATGCAGCTCGCTTTCTTGCCCTTTTGGTGTATCGTCTCGGCATGCAGAATTCAATTAATTACACGTCTGAATGCATTCAACAGCTGCCTGGCAGCAAATTACAGGCCAACATTCTTACATTATTAACCATTGTTAATTGACGGATGCTCATGCATATATGAAAATGTCTAATCTAACTTGAATAACTGTCACATTTTGAACTTATTTGCTGCTTCAATCAATCTGTGGCATTTATTATTATTGACATTTTCATATACTTTAGAGATTTTCAGCACAATTCAAGAATTTGTGAACTATGCATAATTACTTATGATTAAAATTTTATACGGGGTTCATTTGATTGCACTTACTGTAGGCAAAAGAGTTTACTCAATGAAAGAAGAACCCCTGCTAATATTCTCTACTTCCTGCTTAATAGTTGCTAGAAGAGAATAGGAGAGAGAAAGGGAAAGAGAGACATGTATATAATAATATGCACTTATGCAACTAGGATAGAGTTCTTCAACTTTTATTAATATCTATAAATATTACAAAATTATGCTGTCCAACATTTCAGTTGCACTACTATTTTTATGAAAACAACTGCATATACATATTTATATGTGTCCATAGGCTATGTTAATATTATGTTAAGCAACACACAGACAACCCCTAGCAGAAGCATGTCTAATATGTCTTATAAACATAATGTTGAGATGTTTAAGGTTGAGAAACGACCGCAGTGGTTTGTTCATAACAATTCTATTTGCATGCAACATGCTTGTCAACTGCAGCGGCATGCGTGTGTGTGTGTGTGTATAGTAATGTTTGCTTAGGCCATTCAATTGCCGGCTTAAGCTGCCTGTGCTGCCTCCTCACAGTGTCTACGCCCACCTCAATGCTGTGTCACCGCACATGGCTGGTTAGCAAAATTTGTGATTGTATTTGACTCAATCAGAGCTGGACATAAGTACAGCCCACAAACATGCACACCCACCCACACACGAACATACACGTACGCGCACACAGTTGCCTTTGTAATTAGCTCATTTATGTTGATTTGCTTTGACAACGCACCTTAAAATATATACATAAATTGCTTCAATTAATTTGGCCTATTCATTATGCTCGGTGCTCGTAACGAGCAACCACATATCAAGCCGCACAAACCGAAAACCAAAGCAATTCATAAATTTGTGGCAAAATGTTATCGACCATTTTCCAAATGCTGCGGTCAACCCGTTAAGTGCAGTTGACTCGGCATTGCAGCACTGAAATGACATTTTATCAATTTTTGGGCAGCTCATAATTAAAAGGCATTAAATGCAGCACTGAGAGTAAATGAATGGCTCAAACAAAATTTTTCATGGCGAAAGGAAGATGTAAAAGAAATTAAAGTTGTCTTTGACTAAAACTTTTGATGTTAATTAATGATTCAGGTTTGAACTGCTATTCAATGATGCGAATTCATTTGATGTTTCGCATCAAAAAAGTTTATTTCGCTGTATGCATTAGAAAGGGTAGTTCGTAGTTCGCTTATTTCATTAAATTTCACAATCCAATCATATACAATTCAAGCAGCTGCAAATGATACCCCCTTTTAAATGTGAATTTGTTTCACTTCGTTTCTGCATGCCCAACCCCCATCGCTTGACCTTTCAATGCCAAAATGATCCATTCAGCGTCAGATTTGATTAACAGTGAAAGGCTTTCAATTAAGAGCGCAAATTGGCAGGGCAGATGGGCAGCTTTTATGTAGCTCGATTGATTGACGTCTTTTGTTGACCATTTGCAGCGAAACTTACAAAGCGTCTAACATGGCGTATGCTTAATGCAGCGAGCAGAGCTGAACAGACTGCAGCTCTATTCAAATCAAAAAGCAATTTGAGTGAGAAGAGAAAGAGTAGGAACAGAGAGTGAGAGCGAGAGAAAAAGATGCAGGGCTGTGTGTTTAATAATCTTATAATTGCAAACTATGAAACTTAAGCTGCGCAAATTGAGTCTCGAGTTGGATTGTTGAAGCAGCTGCATATGTTTGTTTGCCTGGGCGTTAGAGCACTTGATTTCCCGAAAGCCGCATGGCAGCCCAGTCTCTGTGTCTGTGTATGTCTTGTGCAATAAATAGAAAATACTTAAATTGCAATTGCAAGGAGTTGAGCACTGTGCATACACCATGTGTGGCTTACTCGCTCCTATCGCCATGCTCGGTGTCCTCGCTGGCTGCTTAAAACAATTAGAAATGCAACATTGTTTTAATCTCTTTCGCATTCAACGCAAATTGCTTGGCATTACGGCGCTGCCGAACCGCATCTAGAGCAAAAGCAACAGCAGCAGTAGCAGCAGCAGCAGCAACGGCAGCTAAGAACTATTATGGCTTAAACGCCTCGGTTGCATTTGTGGGCTGCTTGCTTCAGTACCTCAATAACGAGTGCAATAATTCGAATTTGAGCACTTGCTCCAGCCAGCAGCTGCCTGTGAATGCGCGCGCTCATTAATTTTTGATACCCAAATGTTGTCTAGCGAAACCAACTCTTGTTTCCTTTTAATTGTTTGAGTAGTTCTACGTGTACTTGGTTTATAAGCTGCGCGGTTAACGCATTTGCCATTAACATAATGACGAATTGAGTGATTTGTGACTGACTTTAGCTGGCATTCGCCATTGCATTGTGCACTATCGTGGGTTGTTCTTAAGTTCTTAAGCTTGGATGAGCAAAAGGGTGAGCCCAGGCAGAATATTATTTGATAGATGAAATCAGAAAAGTGCACTATTTTCAAGACAAAATTAGAAAAGTTTTATAAAAAGGAGTAAAATTAAAAATTAAAAATTTATATAAATTTTATATATTTTTTTTTTAATTTTTACCTAAAATTTTTAAAACTTTTCTTATTTTTTCTTGAAACTTACAGCTATTCTCTGTTTAAAATCTTGGCAACTACAGAAATTTTATGTTAATTTATTCATTAATTAATGACAGGCGAGTTCTTTATAAGTAAAAAAGTTAAGTAGTATTTCATAATAAATGAAATAAAAATATAAAGAATATTCTGTGCTTTCATCATATTTATAACTGGCTAATGCAATTCTCAAGTTGCATCGCGTTTGCCATTTCCAAACAATTAGCGAATTTTAATCATTTTATACTTAAGTCAAATGAATTTATGCATAAGTATATGTTCATACACACACACACAAATACTCCTCACTCGCACTTAAACAGACACTCTCTGCAAAAGGCGAAGAGGGCAGCAGAAATGCTGTAACTTTTGAATAAATGTAGTCCATGCTGCATGTGATGTTATGAGAATTAACTTGTTTTTAGAGTCATAAAAAAGTATAATAGTTGATGAATAATTTCAAATATGTAAACATCGTATCGGTAAAGTATGTAAGAAAGAAAAGAAAAAGATAATAGAAGCCTTTTTTTCTATAGTAATATATATAAGCAAAAGTCTACTGAAATATAGACAACATTCATAGTAAACCGCAATTGCTTCACATCCGCTACTACAGCGTATCATGCAGTCAGTCAACGGTGCTCCAACATTATTCTTATTTGCTTAGTTGTGTGAAAGTTGTTTTTCATATACCGCATGCACATAAACTTTAAAAATAAGCGCTGGCTCGACGTGGCGGCTGCGTGGCTGTGGGCAGCAGTCAGCAGCGAGCTCGCTGCTCGCAGCAACACCGAAATAAAAACACACAAATATTTAAATGTATAATGAGCAGCTGAAAGCTTTTTAATGGCTTTTTAATTAGACGAACGGCTGACTATATGAGTATGTGTGTGTGTGCCTGTGTGTGTGTGTGGGTGTATGCAAAATTTGCAATTGCCAAGGTAGCCTAATTATGCACAAGTCGACATTTTATCATAGCAGGCGATACCAGTAGCCAATGAGTATGACCTGGCGCTGATAACAAATCGCATATATCCGCAACAGCTTGCAAATCAAGGCCGACAGCTGCGCTAACTTCGTACTGAAAGTCTGTATAAGCTGCATTTAAGCCGCGTGCAAAAGTATGCTGTGCTTTTTTCCATAACGCTCAATGGCCCTCCAACAATGTAGATTTTTTTTATGATTAAGTAAATACCCAAGTGTTTTTAATTAGCCAGCACTTAAAGTCGACACCCTCAAACCTGATATCAGTTGCGAGCTATCAGCAGCAACAGCTTGCAAATGAAACTCGCTGTAAGCTGCAATTGAGCAGCGCGCACTTCTTTAATGACTTGCCTTAGTTACCATTTACAAGCTGTGAAGATTTTGTATATATATAACACTTAATCACAATCTGCCAATACTTGAGGTAGATGACCTCGAGCTGAGAATCAATTTGTGTAATCTGGAACAGCTAACCGTTAACTGCAAATTGAAAGGTTCCACAAGTTTCATTTGCGTAGCACAGCAAAGGATGCCATACTTTTTGCTATAGCTGACTTGCCTTGATTAAATACTTAACATCAAATATTGTAGTTGGCTCGAACAACAATACTAGTCCACTTAAATCATTAAATTCCTTTTTCATTTCGACTGTCATTAAGTGAGCAAAGTTATTTGCATATTTACGGCTTTGCGTTGCTTTCGCAAATCAAATTTGACAAAAATTTAATTAAATAATGCACTTACAACAATTTTAATAAGCCATATAAATACATTTAAATAATTTGCCCAGCATTCATACGTAGGCAAATAAAGCCAGGCAGCTATTCAAATGGCTGACGTTTGGCATAGCTATGGCGGTATGTTTCTCTATGTGTGTGTGTGTGTGTGTGTGTGTGTGTGTGTGTGGGTGTAACAAATTTAATTTTGTCAAAACCGCAAATTGACAAATATTTTAGTTTGCATAACACACACACACGCACACACGCATACTTGTACACCCACACATTGAGTTGGCAACAGTTAACGTCTATTTTAATTGATTTGCGCTAAATTTATTGATTTCATTTTGTCAACAGTTGTTACCCGCACCGCAGAGACGCATTATCCAAGTTGGTAACCCAACTTTAACTCATTATTGGGTTCTTTATGGTTGCTCTCGCTTTGCTCCACTCTTTCTCTCTCTCTCAGCCTTTCTCTCTCTCTCTCTCTCTGTGTATCGCTTTGCTAATTTGCATGTGCGACTTTCGTAAAGAGCTGCCGGCTGTTCGCCGTTTACCATTTGGCCATGTTGGGAAATTTATGAGCCAGGCTTACTGCAATTGGCTTAAAGCCTACCAGCTAATGACTCTTTTTTTTTGTATTCTAGTTATTAACGCAAATTACTTGCGCTTATTTATGGACTATGCGCAATAATTGTGTGGTTTAGTTTTATATCGGGAGCTGGCTAATGAATATTTGTAAAATATTTCAATTATTTAGAAAGCTTATTATACTCAGATTATATTTAGTTTTATGTGGTGAAAACAAACTGTATAGCTTTAACTAAATGTTGAAAATCAGTAATAAAAAGTCGTTGAAATAATGGAGAGAACAATAAACTTAAGTAAATAAACTAAAAGCTGAGTTAAGCTATAAAATCTTAGGAAGAAGAGGAAAATTCTTCATATATAAAATTTTCTTTCATATTCAAAAAAAAAAAAAACTATTACCTCAGCTTTGTTCTCGACCAACCCTATGAAATGTAGTAAAAGAAAAGTATTTTTTTATTTTTATGTTTTTATATTGTCATGCAATTTATTAAGAAAATATTAAAGAAGAAGGAGGAAAGAGAATTCATACTTAATAATATCAATTCTAGAGTTAAACAAGTTAAGCTTAAGTTTTCTTCGGCTTTTGTGCAAGCCTATAATTCGTAAAGAGAATATTTAGAGACAAAGTCAAGTTGAATGGAGATTAGCTCATGTTAAATGAACCGATTGGCAAGTGGATGTGTGAGCTGTTTAAATTTAAGCAATTAAACTGACCCATTCATGAGCACAAAAGACACTCGAGCACTGGATAGCAACTGCTTTTGTTTTCATCAATTTCGCTTTGCTGTCTGCTCTTGTCTGCCGTTTGCCTGTGGGGCTTCTTAGCTGCTTGTTGCTGTTGCTGTTGATTTTATATATTCAAATTAGTTCGTTTTGCACGAGTGCCACTCGAATAAAAGCTACGACAACTACTACTGTTATATTTTTCAACAACGACTGACTAAACCAGGAGACGAACTGCCTGACTGACTGACTGAGAGACTGACTGAGTGACTGACTGGGTGGCTGGATGACTGGGTTGACTGGTTGATGGAATGTTTGCCTGTGAGTGGGCTCATTCAGCAGTGCTATCAAGTTGCCTGTGAAGTGCTTATCCTCAAATCAGTGACACTTGAATGTGCAGCACAAGTGACTGACCAAGTGGCAGAGGAGTGGTGGAGCTCAGAAGGTTTGGCTGTGACAAAAGTGCGAAGCTCGCCTTCATTTATTTACTTTACCGTTTGCCGCCTGCCGCATGCCGACTGCTGCCTGCTACCCGCCTGTTGCCTGTTGCCTCTTGCCATTTGCCATTTGCCAACTGGCCAACTGGCTGGCTGGCTGGCTGGCGGGCAAGTGTTGTGAAGTGTTGTTTGCGGCCCTGATTGAGTAGCTAAATAAAGTTGGACAAACGCCCCTTTGTTGCCTTTGCCTTTGCCTTTGCCTTTGCCGTTGCCGTGGTGAGCGATTTATGGAACTACGTGTGAGCTCCGACGACGACGACGACGATGATGTTGTTGACGATGCCACTACTAATAGACTTAAGCGTATCAATTCTATCCCAAACCAAAGTATTCAAGTCTCGCCCCTGAATGTCTGTGCTGCAAAAAAAAAAGGAGAAAAAAAACTTTACTCAAAAAGAAGAAAAAGCAAAAGGTCTGCGAAATGAAATTAATCCAGTGAACTGCAACCGACTGTCAACTCGGCCATGGGCCGTACACAACTTAATTATTAATAGAATTTCCCTTCGGAATTCGTAAGCTGCCAGAGCCAAAAACCAAGTAAAATATTTCAAAAGCCGCGCCTGACATTCCAAAAAGGTAGAACAAACGGCTGACAACTGGATATTTGATATATCTAATTAAGTATTCATGAGGAATCTTTAAAATGATTTGGTAATTATTTGTTATAGAAATTTTTAGGAAATGTTGTGCTGGCCAAAGAAACGAGTTTAGGTGAATATCTTAATGAAAATTATGCTTGGTAATAAATAGTAATAAATTTATTTAATATCATATTTTATATAAACATATTAGAGAATACTGGTAAAAAATATACTTATTTATATATTTATCACATTGTTTTATATAATATACCTAACTAGAGACAAGTCTTCAAGCTGACGTAAGTAAATTTTTTGTAATATATGAAAAGACTTTGAATGAATGTACCCTATTAAAATTAATATATATACATATATATATATATATACATTTAGGAGTAGGAAAAAAGTTTAGAAAATCTAGTTTATTTTCATAAATATACATATATAAATATGAATTCATATAGAAGAATAACAATGAGTAGCTTTTAGCACAGCAGAGAACCGAGTGTCTTATTATATGGAGAATATAAATCTAAAGTTTATTGCACTTTACTTTGCTGCAGTTAGATGTTCAGCCTAACTCAGTTTAAAGTAAGGTCAGTTTTGGCTTTGGCTAAATTGAGTTCAAATTTGTGGAGTTAATGCAATGTCTGGACAACAATGGAAATGCATTGCACGGCATTTTTAAGCCGTTTTCTGATGCATTCAACTACTGCATTGGCTCGGCGGTTACCAATTGCATGGAGAAGGGCAGGGCGGATCGTCTGTAAGCCAAGCGAAACTTATTTATAGTTGGCCGAGCGACGCAATTTATCGTCATTAGCGTGAACCGCAGCGAAAATTTCACTTGAAAATTTCACGAGCTGAAAATGAAACGCCTGCGGCCATTCGGTGTGGTCCTGGTGCTCGGCGCCTTTGCTAATGATGAGAACAGCAAGGACTAGGAGCTGAACATCACATCGACAACGACGACAGCGACAACGACGACAACGGTAATGATGATTACTGACGGTTTTAAATCATGCGCTAATTATTGCAATTGTTGCCTGCGGCTGGGCAGTTGGTCGGCTCGTTGATGACGCCTGAATAATTGATGAGGGGCAGGCGACGACGACAGCAACAACGGCAACGACAACGACAACGACGATGAGGACAATGTCGCGGCTCGGTAATCAAATTGCAAAAGAGTTGACTTACTATACAAACCAATTGCCATTTTGCCAGCCGCGTTTTTGCCTTTGTGATTTTTGTGGCAACCAAAAAAAAAAAAAAAATAAAACAAAAACAAGTGAAGCCTCTCAGCAATCAACCTAATTTATTATGAACCTAGTCTCTCTCACTCTCTTTGGCCACAGCCATTTCGATTTGGAATAATTGCAAAACTGCAATTGCCGTTGCAACGGCATTTCCACCTGCTAGCCGCAATTGTTGCGGCTCAGTTTGAATTGCACTTGGAGCCCTCGAGCTGGGCCCCCAGTCGATTGTAAATGACAATTAGTAATATTTTGTGTGCAATTGGCAGCAGTTGCAACCGCAAATATTGTTGCATGCTGCGTATGCGTGATATTTGAGCATCTATTATTTCAGCTGATTTATATGCAATAAAAATATTTTTGTTAATTGTGGTCAAAGGGAATTAAATATGTGAAATATGAAACAATTACAATGCAAATTTATCTAGTCTGCCCTGTGATGATGGCCTTCAGCTATTTATAGAAATTTATTTAATGTAAGTTTCTTTATTTAACTGAAATACTTTGTTGTCTTTAGCTTACAAATCATTTTAAATATATTTTTACAGATGTGTTCATAAAAATAGTAGTGCAACTGAAATTTTGGACAGCAAAAGTTTGAATTAAACATAATATTTTGAAAACAAATTGAAACGAGTATTAAGATTTTCATATCAATATATTCATATATTGTTTTCAAAATATTCTATTCCAGCATTTCAGTCGCACTACTATTTTTATGAACACCGCTGTGAATATATATATAGCTGCTCTCAGCGGCCCAGCAGTGCCAAAAGTAGACACACAGCCTCAGGTAATGAGACACGGCTTGACGCTTTATGCCCACACATTCACACACACACACACACATAGAGAGAAGAAGACAAACAACTCATTTCGCTCAGTGAGCTCAACAATAAGCATAAAAACATTCATCACTGATTCACTACGTGAGCTGCTTGGCCAATTATTGGTGCTAAGGTGCAGATGCAGGCAACAACTGTATAATGATGATGACGCTGCCAATGATGATGAAGATGATGATGATAAAAAAGATGATGAGTATGATGAATATATGAGTGGCGCTGATTGAATATCAACGCCAGCATGGCCGAACACAAAGAGGGCCAACAACGCTCACAGTTAACACTTTCTAGACTCGTTTCCGTCTGTTTTCTGCATGTAATACAATATTTGCCATGTGTCAGCTCTTCCTCTCCCTCTCTATTTCTGGCTCCACCTCTGACTCTGGCTCTGCCTCTTTCTCTGTATATGTGTGTAGCATATTTTGTGCGCTAGTCAACTGTCAGATTTAGCGTTGTGCCAGCATAAAATGTTAAAATAATGCCAGAGTCATAGACAGGCTGTCTTTATTTTGGGCAGCAGCGCCCGCATCAACATTTGCTGCATGGGCCTTGGGGCCGTATGCCACATGCCGCATGCCGCATGCCGCATGCTCATCATCATCTCGACTCTCTCCCTTCTGGCAATCGCAGCTGAAGACCCAGTTCTCGTTCTGGCCGCCAATCCCTGGCTACCAGCAACATTATCAGCCATTTGTCGCATACAATCTGTTTGCCTTCTTTTTCTCGGTTTTCCTTTCGTTTTTCCTTATTTTCTATTTTTTTTTCCATTTTTTTTTTTATTATTTTTCTCTGTCTCTTTTGGTTTTGCTACTTCCGGTGACAGCGTAATATTGTAATATGCTTATGTCTCTGTCTGTTTGGCTGTCTGCAGATATGGCCACGAGCATTGGGAATGGGAATAGTAGCGGTAGCTCTAGCTGTGTACAAGTCGATGTCTATCTGGTTTGGGCGCTTGGGCTGGGCTTGTAAGCAAATTTGCTTTGTCAGCAGTTGAAAGTTTTCAGCATGTTATTTATTATTGCGCTGGGTCTGCCATGCGTGGGTGGATGGGTGTGTGGGCGGGTGTGTGTGGGTGTATGTATTGTTTTGTTACTTTTTTATTTTTGTTTTAGGAAATCAATCAAATAGCTCTGCCCTGTGGGTGTACAACTTGATTAAATTAAAAGGCAGCCAATGTATCTCACACAACGATAAATACACTCACACACACACACACACACACACACACACACACACACACGCACGCACACACGTGTGCGTAGACATTACAGTTTGAAGACATGCAGCTGAAATGCATTTCGTGTTGCCTGCCTGTTTCATGTCTACAACAACAACAGCAACAACAACAACATTAAGAAGACGAACAACAGTTAAAGCACTTCATATTGTATGTATCTCCATTTCCATTGCCATTTCCATTGCCATTTCCACTGCCAAGTTTCCATTCAGCCAAGCTACGTGCTAAGAATTTTAATTAACAGATAAATCAATAAGAAATATGGACAACGGCTGTCAGTGTGTGTGTGCGTGTGTGTGTGTGTGTGTGTGTGTGAGAGTAAGTGTATTGCTCGCCAACTAAATAAACTTCTTGTGCAGCCCCACCCAACCCACACAGTCTCTGGAGAGCGAGAGTCGCCGTTAAAGAAAAACGCAAGTGCTAGAGAGAAATTAGAGAAAAAGACAGTTAAAATTGCAACTGCAGCAGCCACTGCCAAGAAACGTCTTAGCCATGGCCCTCGTCTGCGGACTTCAACTTCAAATCCCAACAGCCAACGCGAATGAGCTACAGTTAAACAAAGGCAATTGCTATTAGTTTTATAAAATAATATATAAATTTAATAATTAGAATTTTTTCAAATGAAAATAAATTAAATTTGTAACTCAAATTATATAAAGAAATATATCTGAATGTACATACATAGATATATAAATTAGAAAAAAGTAAAGTAAAGTATATATCTATATATGTCTACGTTCCTTTTTAGAATTAGAAACACTTTCCTTGGGTACATTTTTATTTATAAGATTTATATATATATATATATATTTATTTTAAATATATTTTTTTTCTATTTCTCTCAGTCTTCTTCACTGTTTGCCAATCTGCACACCAACAGTTTCGGCTGCATTTAGGCAGCGCACACTGTAGTCTGCTTAATGGCAAATGCAGCAATAAATAGAATTAGAGTCAAGCGCTTGATAACTTGCTAAATGCGCCGCTTTTCTACTTTAGCACTGGCTGCAGTTTTTCAGCGCCCGCTTCTAATGCTCGTTCAGTTATGTGAAGTAGAGTATATTAGGCCAGTAAATCTACAAAATTGGAACTCAAAGATTATATACATAAACTTGTGTACCGCTACGTTTAATGTATAACAAATGTTATAAGGCATGTAATAAAAAGTAGTAGTCGACTGTTTGATACTCGCTTAAAAATCAATAATTGAAAAAAAAAACATTTTGAATATTTAAATTCACTCAGCTTTCGTATTACGAAAAATCAAAATTGCATACTCCTTCCCATTGTATAAGGGGTATATTAGTTTTATGCAGTTTATAAATAACTCAACGTCAGATTATTCAGAATTTCATAAATTTGAAACTTTAGTTCGACTGTTGCTTGCCTCACGAAAGAGTATTATCTAGTCGATAACAGCTCAAAGTCACTATCTTACTTTTTTCTTGAAATTTAATTCCGCGCAAGTGCCCAAAATTTATTATTTTAAAGCAGCAAACGGTGAATGCCTAAAAAGAAGAAGAGAGAAGAAGAACAGGCAGTTGTTGCCAGGCGGCAGTTTAATGTCGGAACGTGCTGCAGCTGCCCGAAGGGAGAGAGAACGATACCTCAACAGGCATCACAGTCTAATGTGCCACAATAAAATACAAACCGACACAGACACACCTCCACACAAACACACACAGACACACACATACACACGCATAACCACACACACACGCGTGTGTGTGCCCTGAAGCAACAATTTCTTGACTCGCATCGCAGCGCTTGGCGGTGGTGGCGGGGCAGTGCCAAAAGTTTAATTTGAATATAATAGAAAAACTTTGCAGTGCAAATAGCCAAAAGCCAAAAAGCGGGCAATAACAATGTGCCCATCCGGCTGGCCAAAAAGCCAGCGAAAAGCCAAAAATTCACGCAGCCAAAAATAGTTTTCGAAAACAAAATAAAATAACGAACAAAAAAAACTCACACAAGTGAACAAAGCTACGTGCGATCCACATATATATATAAAATGTTTTATGGCATTTGTGATTGTTGTGTCATTAAGTTGAAATTGTTTAGGTAGCCAGGCGCAACACAAATACACACACACAGATACTATAACACGCGGGCGTGTTGAATGCTGCCAATTTTATTTCTCGTATTTGTTAGGCGAGCGCAAAAGTTGTAATCGAAAAAAGCTGACCACAGCTACTATTTCTTATTTAGCTTTTTTTTAGCTTGTTCTTGTTTTTATAATTATTTTGTCGCAATTTTATTTATGGGTCGCGCTCCCTTCAGCCAACTTTGCTCATATATTTATTTGCGTTCAATAATTTGTGGTGCGGCGCGTCCCTTTATGGCCATGAAAAGGACCAACAGCACACGCATTTGCCAATGCACACAAGCCCTGGGCCGCTGGACCAGCAGCTTACCTTACCTGTCGAGCTGCGCGTTCATTCATATTTCCCCCAGGACAATTGTGTGTGTGTGTGCCGCTCCATATCTGTGTGTGTGTGTGTGTGTTTGTGTGTTTGTGTCTGAGAAAACGACTCTCAAGTTTTGCGCAACGCTTTGTAGTCGATTTGCCCTCGCTAAATGGGGTGTTATTGCATCTTAAGCTTGTCTGTGATATGGCGACTAATGGCTGTTCGAAGATGTTTTTCTCAAATTTAACAAATATTTTCGCATGTATCATAACAATTTGTCTGAAAGATTTGCCACGAAAATAAATTTTTTTTTAAGCTAACCAAGCTACTAAAGCTTATATATCAATAATCAATTATTTAATACATTTTTTTTTCATTTCAGTCCACTTCAACCTCTATGCTTAAAATAATAATAAGATTATTATAATAATGAAAAATGATGCCGACATTTTCAAACATTCCCTTGCCATTCTCGCCTTTGCAGTGTAATTTCTTTTCGGTTTCGTTCACATTGAAATTTGTGTTTTTTGCGGTTTTTTCCGAAACTGCTCCCGTTGTCGTTTCTCTCGCGTCTTTTTTTCGCTTTCGTTGCTTATTAAATATTCAAAAGCAACTTCAGTTGCCTGCCAACAACCACAGCAACAACAACAGCACAAAAAAATAAATCCCCTAACCGCAATGCAACAAGCAAAAAATTAGTTTAAGCCGAGATTTCTATGGCCCACGCTCAGGTGGTGCGGCTGTTGTTGCTGTCGATTTGTTGGCCAATTGGCGGTGCGCCTCAAATTTCATCATTCCCTTTTTGGCCCACGGCAAGCCGCAAATTTTTCTAGCCATTTCTTCATGAAATTCCTTTTCAATTTTCGCCTAGCGTGAGATTTGCTTCTATTTCCTATATTTTTTTTATATTGTTTACGTGGCGTATGCGCGTAATATTTGCATACATTTGTGTGCGGCCTTTGGTTGTAATTTCGCATACGCCGCGTTTTGTTTTCGACTTTGCTGACACAGTTGCGCGAATCAATTTGCCCGGCACATTTGCATAATAAGAGCACAGAGGCTCAGTTGGCTGGCAGTTGCCAGTTGGCAGTTTGTTTGTCACTCAGCCTGTCACTTGATCAATTTGTGCATAGCGTGCTTCATATAAAATGTCACCCACATACAAAGCGACTGTCTCTCTCTATATCTCTCTCGCTCTCTCTCTCACTCTTTCGCTCTTCGTGTATTACTTTGTTTTCTTGTGCGAAATTTGTGTCACACAAATGTTGCGGCTGGGTCAAGAGGCTGCTCAAACTATGGCAAATTGCAAACGCTGTGAGCCACGTCTGCGAGCTTTCAACCTTTCAGTTTCAACCCTTCACGCATAAACACAAGCTGACGCCGCAGCAACTGCAACAAATGTAGTGGAATAATGATTATTATATATATCAAACTAACAAACACATCCACACACATAGCTAAAGTCTTTCTATTGATTTTCAGTGCAGCTACGATAAGTAAATGAATTGAAATTTACTATCCAAGTTTTAACACAATTGTAAACTGTAGAATTTTGTGCTCGGAAATTAAGAATTTTTCTCTTTAGCCAAACTTTTGGTTTGGCTTGATGAAATTTACACACAAGTGGGCTTATTACGAGCCCAAGTTTTGAAGGATGACGCTGCAAAAAAGTTGTGTGGCTCAACAGTTTGTGTAGCACAAGCACTTAAGCTTAAGTGATTTTTATTGGTCACTTAACACCCGGCGCTGACCACAGCTAGCCCAAAATCGATAAACAAATTGCCAAATTAGCACATCGACTCCCCCTCGAGAAAGAGAGAGAGAGAGAGAGAGAGAGAGAAAAAAAAAACAGATAAGAGCAGGGATAACAGATCTGTTTGGGTTTTGTTACTTGGGCTGGCGGCTGCGGGCCAAGCAATTCATCTATTCAAACAAAGCCATCCATTCAGAGCGTGTCATTCGTACGGCTGACCCAATCGTGCGAACTTCCGTGGCCATTCATCTAACGACCCGCGCGCCCCGCTCACCCCTGTAAGACAAATGGCGTACAGATTATGATCAATTTGTAGCGAGCGCCTTGATTGCCACGCCCCTGCAACTGGCAGGCGACGTCTGCTTATGACAAACTAAAACAAACCAGAAACCAGAAAAAAAAGGTCGCCAACTATGTGTGATAAATGGTTGGCCGCTTAGTTGCAGCGTAGGCCAAACAAGGCGTTTACTTAATATAGTTTTTGATTTAATAGAAATAGAGTGATAGGGACAGATATCCCTCTCTCTCACACTCTCTCTCTCTCTCTCTATTGTATACATGAGCTGAAGTATTCGATTTATTTCTTTCGGCTTGCTTCGCTGCACAACTGCTCAAATTTTTCACACGGCAGCTGCAACATCTTTAACGCTTCATCGCTAAAAGAGAAATTCAGCTGCAGACAAAACGCTTGGGGTGTGCGTGCAAGGCAGGCTAACAGGTGTGTGTGTGTGTGTGTATGCTCGTTTGGCTGAGGCACAAATATTTATTTGCGCTTTTATTGCAGGCCACATGGCGTATGCGTGCTGCTGCTGCACACAGCACACGCAATGCGGGCGCGTGCGTGCGTTTAACTGCTGCAACGCGCGATAAGCAGGGAGCCAGACCTTGCCGTTGTTGTTGTTGTTGTTGTTGTTGTTGTTGTTGTTGTTGCTGTTGCTGTTGCTGTTGCTGTTGCTGTTGCTGCTGCTGTTGCTTGTTGTTTATGCGTGTTAATTCCCTTTGATAAAATAATGCCATGGATAACCTTTAAATGGTTTTGGCCCGCATTTGCAAGCCATAAAGCAGCCTTTGCCATTGCCGGGCTCTCCGTTAGGCTTACACACAATTAAGCCTTATTTATTCTTGGCCTACTGGCTGCTGCCGTTGCCGTTGCCATTGCCGTTACCATCGATTGCTGTGATAAGCAATAAATGTGTAAATAAATATTATTATTGAGTGAGAAGGAAAAAGTCCATCAGCGAGGCGAAATCAAAGGCCGTGTTGAGCATAATATCAAAATCTGTCTCTGGTTCTCTGCGTCTTTGGTTCACTAATTGCTGACGCTTGCGCACGCACTCTAAGCTCAAGCCAAAGACGTGCCGCCCGCTCGAGAGTCGGGGTCTCAGGCTTGGGCGGGTTCAGAAAGCATTTAGCAAACATGACAAAGTGTTAATACCAAGGCTAACGCCGTTGCTGTTGTTGCCCCAACTGTGGCAGGTGGCAGCATGTGGCATGTGGCATGTGGCAATGTAGCTTAACGAGAAACTGGTTGCGTGCCAGCCTGGGCGTAGAAATTAAAAGAGCTCCTTAAAAGCAAAACTACACTAAAGCTTAACGGACTGTGAGCTAAGCTATGCGTGCACGGTAGCCAAAACAATGTCATAAGAGGGCAGCCGCCGCAGGCAGAAGAGGTCAGAAGACCGCGTCGCCCAGTTCATGACCCGCTGAGTGTCAAATTTGTGGAAATATGTGCACACACAACATCGGGCATGCGTTCCAAGTGCTTTAGCTTCAGCAACTGAAGCACTGTTGGGCGCACAACACTCACATATTCAGCCAAGGGCAAAATGCGTAAAGCACTTGTTGTTAAAATGCCAAATCCTTTAACATAAATCAATGTGAAAGTTGACAAATAATTAGCTTGGTCTAAAAATAGAAATGCCTTTAAAAGAACTGCAAAAAAAAAACTTAATTGAAATTTAAACAATTGTGTTAGCCAAATTGGAGGTATCGATAGGCATAGATCACTGTATGTAGTTACAAACGGAGGTATCGGAAGGTATGAAGAGGTATAGGTATGTATCAATAAGAGTGTATAAATATAGTATGTTTAGAGTGAGATATTGGTAGGTATATGTAGTTAAAGGTACTTTCATCTACAAGAAAATATACTGAAATAAAAAAGAATACCAATTATTTAATATATTCCATAATGATTGCTTCGGCTGCTGTATTTTCAGTATTTCGTTCCAAGTCAAATCAAATATGAAGTTGTTTCTTTTAGAAGCTCTCAGCAGTATCTCATTCGTAGGCTAAGATTCTAACTGACTAAGCTGCAAGTTAAGTTGGACCAAAAAAGCGACAAACAGTCCAATAGACAGCATGATCGCTTGTGTTTGATAGTCTGAGCTGTAGAGCCTGAAACATATAAGACTTATACGTTATGAGTATCAGCTGCTCATTCTTCTGCCTTAAATTAATCATTATATGCTGCATTGGTTTCAGAGTATAAGGTAATATTATGTTATCTGATTCACGATTTAGGGTTTCGTTTTGTGTAACAGACATTTAACATTTCAAAGCTTTAAGGTTTCTTTACAGATACTGGCTTAACCTAGAGCTTGTGTTTCATTTTATGTATAGTTTTTAAATTTTTATTATAAATTCCGCTCAGGCCATTCATTTATTAAAACATGGTACATTTCAATTTCCTGCTACTAAAATCGACAAAGCTTTAGGCTTTAATTCTTATCGAAAAGCACTTCAATGTAGGCTGGGGACTATCTTCATCTTGAGCAAAAAGTGCTTAGCCAGCATAAAGGAGTTTCAATTCCCGGTTGGCCAAAAATTTTCGAAGACAGCTTCTATTTTGACCTTTTCGGCATTTGGGGCTGGCCACGTGGACGAGGCTTAATCCGCAAATTGCCAACCGCTAATGTCATAAATGCCAGCCAGATTGCACAATTATGACAGAAAGCTTCAGCGCACACACACGCACGCACAGCGAGTGTCGAGTGTGTGTGTGTGTGTGTGTGGCTCAGAGGAAAGGCTTTAAGCACTTAACAAGATGAAAGCGCCATCAAGTATGCAGCACAAATAGAACTGACTGAGCTCTGGGCTGTGTGGGCCAGCATCAAATATTAATAATTTGTGTTGTGCTGAGAACTAGAGCAAAAAACCAAAACCAAAACTGAAGCTGAAGCCGAAGCCGAAAACGAAAATATTTTGGCCAGGTGACGTGCCTGGTTTACACAATAAGCCAACGCAAACGCATCGACTGCGTGCCAGCCAGCCAGACAATGCTGCAGGACGTGGCAGGCTGATATTTTGTCGAACCCCGTTCACATCCTTGGGGAAATTAGTTGAAAAGGTAGAGGGGGGCGAGGAAGCGAGGAAGCGAGGGTAGCCAAAGAAATTAACTGCGTAACTTACTTGTAAACTGATTATTTATGATCGTTCAGCGCGTGAGTGGAAGGGTGCTATCGTCACGCCCACACGCGCGCCCTCTCTCCTTCTCTCTCTCTCTCTCTCTGTCTCTCGCTGGCCAATTTTGAACAATTTTATTACACTTGCCAAAAAATAAATTGCACTAAAAATTAACAACTTCAAAAACAATTCCACTTAAAATGTTTATTGCGCTCATTAATTTTTCGGTTTGATTTTTTTCTGGACTTTTGACTATTGAATGCGAGTGCTTCAATTAATGTGGCTGCTTGTTGATATTGTTGTTGTTGTTGCTGTTGTTGTTGGTAGCTCGTAGCATTTAAAAATACAAGAGTCCAGAACAAGTGGCTCAAATTGCCTTAAAGTTTCGAGTGATTTAATTTCTCTCTCTCTCATTCTCTCGTTGTTTTCTCATATACTCATTGTCTGGCGGCTGTTAACGTTCAATAAAAATGTATAAAAATATAATTTATGCCTTGTGCATGGTTTATTGAGTGCGATTTATACGACATCAGACGCCGCCAGACAAACAGCCAACCCAAAGAGTCGCGGCCAATTGTCTGCTCGGACATTCAAACAACAACAACAACAACAACAATAGCAAAGAATCAATGTAAACGAGCATATATAGCAAAAAAAAAAAAGAAAATAATAATAATATAAATATTAATATTAATGTCACAGCACGCATATAAATAAAGCGAACTTAAAGTTTTAATGAAGCGCATAAATAAAATGTGCAAATAAAGTTAATTTTATTTGTCAGCCGACATCAGAGCGAAAATTGCTGGGAACGTGGAAGTGTGTGCAAAGCTGCTGACAGCCTTAAAAGGACCCAAAAGCGAATGAATGTAGGCAAAAAGCTACTAAACTGCAAAGACGATAAGAGCACAAGTGTATTAGTGTATTAGACTGTGTTTGTGTGTGTGCGTGTTGCTGTTAACAGGTGTATGAAGCTGCAAGTGCTAGTCGAGAGAGTGTGTGCCAGAGAGATGCGTGCAACCAATCGGAATGAAGTGACACAAGCTTGCCGACACAGCACAAGCCTAGCAGAAGCCAAAGGCAAAGCGCATTGAATGCTCCATAGGTACCATGAAAATCTAGCAGCAGAGTAATACAGAAGCAGGTGTGCAAAGAGCCAATGCAGATAGACAAGCAAAAAAACATAGAAGTGGGCTTAGAGAGGGAGAGAGAGTCGAGAACTACTTAAGCAAACTCTTTTCAAAATACTCAATGAATTAGAAACTCTAATAGATTGCAAGCTAAATGAAAGTGCAGAGAATGTTAAAGAAAGTGATGCTTTCGCTCACATGTTAATCAACGGAAAAGTGTTAGGAATAGATTCGTATATGGCTTGCCAAATCACCTAACAGATATTTGAATAAAGAAAGACTTCTGAAAGGTATAGCAGAGCAGGCCATACTACGGCCAATTTCAGAGCTATGTAAAGTCCTTGATTAGTACGATAAAAATTAATACATTTTCATAAAATTTGATAAATAATATTTAGAAATACAAATAAATATAATATTATAATAATATTAAATACATAATATGAAAAATAAAATTAAATAATTATTAAAAAGGCAAAAGCTGTTAAGTGAATTAAGAAGTTTCCATACTAAGTATTTACTACTTCAGCTACATATTCTGCACTCCTTAACAATCTCCAACTAGATATTGACTGGAGATTCCAAAAAGTTCTATCATGCTCAAGCTATTTAGCTGTGCGACAATTCAATCAATTTGCGTTGTCTATGAACAATCGAACTGACATTTCTGTATACTTTTTACTATTTTGATGTATTTGGCGAATTGCTAAAGCGCTGCATCCCTAAGCCGAAGCTTGATTAAATCCATAAAGTTATTTACACATTTTCGGTGAGCATAAGATATTTAATAACTTAATGGAAAGTCTTATTGAACACTTTAACAATTAAACCTCATCAATAGTTTAAGCAGCAGTTGCAATATAGCTATCAAAAAAAACATCCTTCTTGTTTGGTTACCTTGTATTTGTCTTTCAGTCATAAGCAAATATGAAAAATTGTTTTCATAACAAACAAATTCTTACAATTATTTATATTTTAATTGAAAATAACAAATTATTTAAGCCTAAAGCAATGCAAATATGAGAAACGTCTTAAAATTATCAAACTGATTTTTGTGTATTTTTCTCTGTTTACACATCAAATTCGTCTCGCTAAAACATTTGCTGCTCTTAATTTAAATGGCAATATGACTTGGCTGTGAAAAGAACTAAAACTAAATATGGAGAAATAATTTTATTTGACAGGCAAAAAAAAATTCAAAAATTGTTTAATTGGTTTTCAACTATTTTGAGTAAGTTTTTTTTTTTTGTATTTTGCAAAGCTTTTAAAATATCATTTGGAAAAACGCCTTCAACTGCAAAACTTTTCCATTAAAATGCTTAATACAACAAAAGCAAAAGCGACTGCTGCTGTTGTTGTTTCTGTTGTTGTTGTTGCTGCAGGCGTAGCCAGTGCCAAAGTTGCAGACACGCCCACTTCTAAAACAAGGCGCACGCCGCCAAATGCACTTGAAACTCATTTCATTTGGAAAATAAAACCTGCAACGGGCATAAAAGACACTAAAGCAACAATTGCAACAACAACAGCAGCAACAAGCTCAACAACAAACTAAGTTTCTTTTTTGTTTTTGGAACTTTTTTTCAACTTTTTTTTTATTTTTGTTCTTTTCTTTTTTTTTTTTTTTTTTTTTTGCTGGCCGTCAAGTGCGCGTGACGTTTGGAGACTCGAACAAATTTCGGTTGAATAATTTAATTGTTGCAAAAACGGAGACGAGAGCCCAAAAACCTTGATAGCAGCCCAGAGCGAGAACTCAATGGCATAAAACCAGAGCCAAAAACTTTGCCAGCTTCACTTGATTCTTTTTTTTTAGGGCTTTCTTCTCGCTTCTTTTTTTTTTTTTGGGAAATGAGCGCAAATAAAATATGCAAAAAGGCGTGGCGAACTTTATGATGTTTGACTTTGTACAGCGCTAAAATACCAGCCACGCCCACCAGCCAGCCCTGCCCAGGCAGAAAGCCAAAACTTTTATTTTAAGTTCAAGCTAACTTTCTGGTTAGCCCCCCAAGCGAGGGTCTCGCTGCCGCCTTGCCAGCTTATAAAAATAAAAAAGTATTGTAAATTTAGCACGCGCTCTACCTTTCGCTCGAATGCTACGCAAAATGAACAAAATAATTTATTCTCAAATCAAAGTTAGTAGCGCGTTGCGTATATTACCAATCTGCACTCATTTCAATACACACAAACACACACACACACACACATGTGAGTGTGTGTGTGTGTGAGTATATGTGTGTGTGGTTTTACTTTCCTCTTGCCTAGTCGAAAATTTAATTTCCCAGCTCTCTGTTTTATTTATGATCCAGATATGCTTATTCGTACCTTTCTGCAAGTTTTCACAATTCGACTTGGAGTCATATTTCATATTTTTTTTTGCCTTCTTTCTTTTAAGCTTTGGCAAGACTTGGCCTGCCACCCACTGGCCACGCCCCTGCCTCTACGTAAGTGCTGCTAGGTCGGCTCTACCTGTGCTCTGTGCTTTTAACATATGACTTCCGTAATGTTTGCGTGCACAATGAATAACTTACTCCAATGTTATCCTTTTGTTGCCAGCGTGATGTATGCAACTGTGCGTACGTCGAGAATAGATGGCAAGGGGCGTGGGCATGGCAGGGGAGCTGAGCACACAGACCCAGCTGCGTTTTAAGTAATAATTTTGCATGCAGGCAGCGACAGCTGCTTAAAAATGGAAGCACAGTCAGGTTAGATTAAGTTGCTGCCAGCAAAGGGATCTACATAAGCCTAGAAACACGCGCTCTCATCTCGTTTTCTAATAAAAATTTCTTGATTTGTATTCGGCTTTCATTTAGCACGAAAACAGCTGTCAAACTGTTACAGCTTTAAGTAGACACCTGCTTGCATAGTGAATGGCATGGAAATATGGCTGAATGATGTTCAAAGACAGGTAATTGAGTGCGAAATAAAGTGAAAGTATGTTGTTATGTGAGATGATTCAAATTAGATTTAATTCAATTTATATACATTTACTAAACTATAAGTGTGTTTAGTTGCAAAACCTTTTTAAGACTGCCAATCGCATCACATGAGTAAAACAATTAAAATTCTTTAAATGTTGTAGAAACTTAACTTAGAACAAAATTCAGTTGATTTAATGAACAGTTAATATACCAAACTACAAGATAATTCAAACTTGATATCACATTGTTTATACGAAATTTCTATCCACTAACTATGCCTCAAGGTATATATAAACATGTAAAGGTAGGATGTTAAAAGTAAAGGACAATTTATAAGTTGTAAATGGTAAATAAATCAAACTATGAAGTAATTCATCCTGATATCAACAACCCAAATTTAGCTATGAATATTTGTATTTGCAATTGTTATTAGGAATACGCGCTGTATGTGCTCTGAGCTTGTTTCTAAATATAGACATTATATATGACTAAGTTGTAAGACCTTCGAGTTGTTTCCTTTTTTTTTTTTTGTTGTTGATTACAATTGCGTGTGTTTGATTTGAATGTGCAAAACTCTTACGAAGGCATTTGGCGGACTCGTTAGGCCCCGTTTCTTCTGTATAATGTACAACTTCGATCTCTCTAATCAGCTAACTGGGCGAAATGACATTTATCAAAGGCAAACAACAACAAGTTCACGATGAAGAAGATGAAGAAGCAGACGAAGAAGAGCGTTAAACAAATTACGCGTTCTTTTTACAACTAATCAAAAGTAATCACTTTGCAATTTTCGTTCGCTTGCCCTGAGCGAAGACAAACAAAAAGTGCGCCAAGAAATTGGCTGACACAAAGAACAAAGAGCTATTTGTTAGGGGAAAGGGGCGAGAGGTGGGGCAGTGGAGGCTGTGGAATTGTTGTCGCATGCCATCAGCAGCTTGCGATTTGCTGCTGGCATCCAGAATAACAATGCCAACAACAAGACAAACATTTGCCGCCTATCAAACTTTCCACACACACACATACACACACATGCACACACACTCACGCGTCAAGTTCGACAAACAAATCATGATAAATGAACCAACAACAAACAAGAAGAAGTAGCAGTAGCAGTAGCAGTCGCAGAGTAAAGAAAAACTTATTCCTTGTGCTTTTTAATTTGACAAAAGCGAAAGAGAGCAGCAGCGGCGGCAGCGGCAGCAACAGCAGCAGCAAAATTAGCGTGAAAAAAGGGGCAAGAAAAACAGAAGTCGAGTCATTCAACAAATTTTGTTGGCTGATTGAAAGGATTGCCCGTCGAGATTGCATTTGCAGGTTTGTCGAGCACATAAATTAGTCGAACTGCTCGAATTGCTATGCAAATTCTCTTTCTTTTTGCCCAACTTGCGTCTAATTTGCTCAGCTGCCAAAGGTCCCATTTCGGCACGCTGTTGATGTTGTGGGCGTTAATAGCCAGTTAAATGGACACAATAATTACACAAGAGCTAATGCAATGCTAATTAGCATTGTCATGTCTATATGTATGTGCAGGCACTTCATACAAGTATTTTATGCACTTGCATTGCCAATTCGCAGCTCGCATAAATTTCAAATGCGGCGGCGGCGGTGCCGACGGTGGCGACGGCGGCGATGCTGACCTGGCCAAAATGCATTGATTATGGCGCGATAAAATGTTTTGCAAATTAACAATCTCCCCATGGCCATAAATAATGCGTGCGCTATTACGTATATAAACGAACTTATTAAAATTAATTTATGCAATCGCAAATTTTCAAACATTTTCAACGCAAGCACAACAATGCAGCGCACACAACATTGCAGCCAATCGGTTTGATGGCGCATTCAACCTCAGTTTACTTCACACTCAATTGAATGCAAATTCATCTAAAATACATCAAACATTGCAACAAAACATATCAAAATGGGTGAGTTGATAGAGCAAGTGAAGTAATAGTGTCTTTTTGAGAAGTTCATATATTACTTGAATAATATTATTCTAATTGGATTGTAGTGAGAGAAAACTAAATGTAAACTTAACTCTAGGCATGAAAGTCATCGTTTCTAATCTTTAATGGCTTGGCATCATTTACGATAATTATATCTCTATATATGGTATTTATATTAATTTTAATTGGTCTTTAATGACTTTTCCATTTTTACGTTTTGTTACTTGATTATACTTGTTGACTATTATTATTAATCAACAAATTAAGTACACTTAACACTTGAAATGTAAGAAAGTTCTCTGTGTAGTCCAAAGGTATATTACAAAATCAGTATTAGTACCTAAAAAAAGCATACTTTTTTAAGACTATAAGACTGACGCATACTAAATTTTATAAAAATAATAAAAAGTCCCGTCAGGTTATATTTTCTGCAGACTTAGCTACCGACCGCTGCTTCGTCTACACCTATTTTTAGTTGAAGCTTACTGATATTATATCATACAAATTTTATAAATTTTAATTATTTGATTTAATATTAAATATTAATGAAATTAATGCTTAAGATTTCTTCAAATGAAATAAATTTTAGTATAAATAATAATATAAAGACAAAGTTACTGTAACAGATCTTTGCTTGAGTTATAATTTATTTCAAATTAAAGATTTACAATCACCAACCAACCTTAATACTCTTAACGATAATTATTATTGTTGGCATATGTATTTATATTAATATATATGTTTTCCTTATTTTGATACTCATGTCTATAAGTCTATTAAAGACTTCCGTTCTATAAGACAATTATCATGCGTAGCTTATTCATTGATTCGATTTTTGCATTTAAATAACAATTATCTGATTTTAATTAGCCAATCTTTTAAATCACTGCACAAATCATAATTTCCGGCTTATTTCATGAAATGTGAGTCATTAAGAACACTTCAATGGCTGCTCCTTAAAGATACACGCACACACACACACACACAGCGAGAGAGATAGAGAGAGAGGGAGCGAGTCAAGGCTATGCTGTGTGCGTGAGCCAAGACAAGTCAAATCAAATTGTGTCAGAAGCTGGTCAGAGACGACCGGCGTCGTCTTTTATTCAGTCAAGTCAAGTCGAGCCGAGCAGTGGCGGCGGGAACGGAGGTTCCTGAATGATTGAAATGTATTCAATTGTTTGATTGACTGACTGAATGAGTGAATGGAATGGTACGGCAGTTAGTCGACCCAGACAATGCATGATTAATGACCAACGCGTCGGTGTGGGAATTAAAAAATTATTAGAGCCAAATTTGTAGCTAAATGTAAAACGCGACTGCGTCCACAACGTTGTCGATATCTTTATCGGGAATTATGCGTCAATTAGTTGTGGGAGCAGCGACTGTCTGTTTAGCATTTGTCAGTCATTAATCAAACAATTTATGTTAATTGATTTGACGGCGATTTATGACAGTTTTTTAACTCAAATCGCGATGCTCTTCCTATATTGCTATTGCCGTTGCTATTGCCGTTGCCGTCGCATTGCCGTTGCTGTTGCTGATGGCGATGATGAAGTTGTTGATAGGCATGTGGCAGTTAGTTTGCTGTCCACATTGACGCACATCTATATGCACATATCTGACAGTCTTTATAGTCGAGCTTAGTGCAGCAATTGACCCAGTTAGCCAAACACATGTAGGGACTAACAGAATGAGAGAGAGAGAGAGAGAGAGAGAGAGAGAGAGAGAGAGGCAGCAGAGTGTGGCACTGCAGCTTGGTAAACTTTAAACTAGAGTAAATGCAATGCAAACCCGACACATTGCCACCTGGACAGACACCCAAACCCATATTTATTTACCTTGATTACAGCCCAAATGTGATTTAAGGCACGTTTAACACACAGCAGTCTCTGCTGCCTCTGCAGCCTCAACTGAGAAACAGAATCCAGCAAAAACAACTGCTGTAGCAAACCATTAAAACCCCAAAGATTGGGTCTGTGCTATGTGGTTAACTCGACTCCAGCTTCCTTGCCTCGTCTCGCATAGACCTACGCCCCATAAAATATGCAAGTGCACGGGGCACATGCCACTTGTTTACAGTTGCCTAATGCACCCAAAAAGTGTTTCCATTGCATGTGCAGCAAGTTGCATTTGCCGCCAAATAGAAATGACTGTTTTACTATTCAATTACAGATTTGTATATAGTATATGATTATGTATATAGAAAAACTTTTTATATCAATGCTGAATAGTTATATATTGTTAATATTTTTGACAAATAAATATTTGATATATGAAAATTTATTTGGTTACATGTTTTTTAACTCAATAATAAATAGGAATAATGTGAGAAAAAATATAGTTTTGTATTTTTATAAAATATATTTTACAAATAAAAAAACTTTTTTTAAGCTTTAAAAAGTATAAGAAAATGCTTTGTACATTTATTCCTTAATATATTTTTAATATTTATTTTATTTTATTTTATTTTATTTATTTATTATGTTATCTTAAGTTTATTAAATTTTTATTTTTCAATATTCCCAAAAACCTTCACAATAATCTCCACTGAGCAAACATCGCATTGAATCTGCGCTGTTTGCCAGCATGGAAAACACTGAGCCATACTCATTGGTACATATACAAGTACTTATGTATATGGGTAAATCAATTAAATATGCAGCGACAGATGCATCTTGATGCAAATACAAATGCCAAAGGCCACATTTGCTGAAATATTTTTAAAGCAAAAGCCAAAAGTGCTTTATAAGAATTTGTATTGCTGTGATAGTAAATTTGTATAAGGGCAATACTCTTTTTTATCTTTTAAAAAGTTGTTTGAAAATATTTGTATACATTAAATATGTCCTGCAGCAGCTGCAACTTGATGCGCAGCAGTGGAAACGCTTCAACTGACAAGTGCACAAGTCAAGAGCATCGACGGATGCTGTCAATGTTGTCTCTGTTGTTTTGCCGTTGGCAACGCTGCTGCTTGTGCTGCTGCCGCAACCGCAGCCAAAACAAACCAGTGACACACACACACACACACACACACACACACACGCTGACACACACATATGCTTATGCTGGTAGATCCTTTCAAGGCACATATTGGTAATAGTTTGAGCCTGGCCAATGGCGTTTGCATTCGCCCCGAAACATTGTGGTTTGGCATAGCTAGCGGCTTCTTTTGCTCTGCCTCTGCCTCTGCTTCTGCCATTGCTAGTTAAGAGTTACAGTTACAGTTACAGTTGTTCATATTGTTGCTTATATTCAGTAATTAAGTCGTTGGGCCATCGAAATACCATGTCTAGAATGGGGCCATAAAAATGGACAAATCTTTTTTGATTTGTGTGCCAAATTGCTTAATCCCCTGCACGCATATGCCACTTGACCCAATTGTTAATCACTTTCCATGCCACCTAGGTGTACTTTCTCTCCGTGTGCGTCTGAGTGAACATAAATTTGTGCCTTAAAACTTGCAGGCAGGCAAAAGTTTTCGGCTACACGTTTTAAGCCATCCCACAGCGTCACAAACAAGCTTAAAAAACTGCAACTGCAAAGAGAACAGAGCGCATGGTACTGTGACACTAAACTAAAGCAAATGTTTCAATTCTAATTGGAGATGCACTCGATGACAGTGCTTTAACTATCGCTAGCAAGGCCTTGAAAGTGATAGTATTATAGGCGAATAGAAATGGGCTAGATATGTTGAGAAATGACTTGGATTAAGACGAAAATAGTAACCGAAGCTTTTATTTCTAATGAGATTACAGATTTTCCAGTTGCTATTGACACAAATAAAATTATTACCTTTTTCTAAATTATAATTATATTTTTTGGTCAAAAAATGTTTTCAGATTATTCAATCTAAGCAGAAATTTTTAAATATATCATTTAAGCCTTTTCAAGATAATAAACACAAAATACTTAGTTTTAAGGAAGCAAGAATTGTAGATTGTAAGTATTATAGTTAAGCATTCAAAGGAATTTTAAGGCAAGAGCCGACCGAGCAAGTCTTGAGCGATGATGATGTCTACAGATCTTTGAGCTGCACTACCTAGATGTCTAACTTGGCTGAGTGGGTGGCCACCTCTAGGATTATTTGAAAAGAATAACATTATTTGATTCGGCTATTCGATCAGTTATATCCTATTCTAAGCTCGACTATGCTTTATAACTATTGCTCCGTCAAACAAAAAGAGCCTTAAGCTGAATCTCATTGAAATAATAACCAGGTTTGGCACGGCTATCGATCCTTTGATCACATATTACCAATTTCATAATCAAGCATAAATTGCATTTCCAATTTGCTCTAACTAAAAACTTCCAGTCACGTTCTCATCTCTAAATGCAGCGCTGCATTTGCTAAGGTAATTTGGGTGCAACAAATTTCTAAAAATTTCCACATATGCAGCGACGCCGACGACGTCGACCTAAAGAGGGCAATGTTTGTGGCTGCTGCTGCTGTTGCTGTAGCTATTGTTGTTTTTGCCTGTTGTGCTGCGTCCTGTTGTGGGCGCAAAAAGTTTAACAATAATAAGCAAATGCCCAAAAGCCAAAAACTTTCAGCCGCATGGCTACAATTGGCACTAAAAACCACAGGCAACTGGCAACTCCTTTAACCCGTTGTCCTCCGTGCGCCCTGTCCCCTCCCCCCCCAACTCTTCAATGTTGTTGGCTTTGCAAATGCGATTAAATATGGCAAAAGTTGTGCGTACACACGTCGACCATTTTATTTAGATTGCGCAACAAAGCCAAGCGACAACAACAACAGCAGCACTTACATACATAAAGGGCATTGAGAGGCATCGCAATTTTGTATACTCCCTAACAAGGCTAACACATGTTTCTCTGGCCAAATTCTGTTAACAATTTTATTATTAAAATGCTGCTGTCACTGCTTCCAGTCTGTGTGTGCGTGTATCTGTGTGCTAGTTGTTGTTGCCATTGTCTCTCAGTTGCACAGCAATTACCAGTTGCCCACAAAATGCATTAGTGACACACTTTCTCTAACACATACCCATGCACACAGTCGTGCACAGCAAATACGTTAAATTGCACTTTTCAAACAGTAGCCATAGATAAAGATTATATATATATATATATATATATATATATATATATATATATGTATATATAAATATCTCTATACATATTTCTATATCTATGTACGTAACCCATTTTAGCCTGCTAATTATCCATCTATATCTGCACATTGAGCTGGTTAACCACATTTCGAATTTCAACAATGCTTTTATGCGCAGAGATATTTTTTGCACTTTTTTAGAATAATATTGAATAAGCAGCCAAAAATTGTCACAATTAAAGCGAGACACAAAATTTAGATTCGGTTTTTATAAAGTTTGGGAAGTATTAAATGAAAGTTGATAGCTAAGAAGGACATAAGTTTGTTTGATTTCTTATGATATTTCTCTTTAAAATAAAATTTATAAATATAAGTATATAATATATATTTAACATCAGCACGCAGTTAAAAATGGTTAAATCTAACAGTTTTGGCAAGCCTTTGCGTTGGATATCAGTATCCAAGGAAGCTCTTTTAACTATTTACACCAAAAATAGATGTCGATATAAACACACATATTGATAAATGTTTAATCTTTGCTATGGATATCAGTATCGAGTGAATTTCTATAAATTCAAGGTTAAAATATTTGTGGAAGATATATGAAAATTTAAACAAATGGCATTAAGATTGCATCGAATATATTCAAAAAGACAAATTAACGATATAATAATATGCTTTCATGCTTTAAATATAGTCAGCAATGAGTGCATCATGTAATCTATAGGTACGTAGGTATAGGTCTACTTGTAGCGAAGACCAAGAATAATCTACCTGAAAGATTTGATGATCTCAAGTAAGAAACGGGAAAGATCGCATCATTTCTGAGTTGCCTGAATGAAATCATAGTATCTTATTAAACAAGGCTACACTCAAGGAAAATATGTATTTATAAATAATTCTAGCTTCAGAAGCAGAAAACTTCCTTTAGTTCATATAGACTGACAGAAGATGAACGCACAGCAAGACAAACATTGCCAAAAAAGAAAACCAATATACTCATTTCTGTTTGTGAATAATAATAAAATTTTCAAAGACTTTCCTTAAGATGTATTCTACCAAAAAAAAGGTCAGTCATTCCAAAGTGTTATGATCAATAATTAGTTATATCTATAAAAAAAAGAAATTATATATTGTCTGGCAAGATTGCAATTCTTATTGCTTTATATAATGCAGACTATATATATATGCTACATGCTACATGCTTTTTCAGCAAAACATATTTGGAGGGATTATATTAATAAAAAGTCAAATGAGTATATATATGTATATATATATATATATGTATATATTGAACTCTAGTACGAAGCAGTAGCCAGACAAAACAATCTGATCGCCTTGGCTGCATTAAGCTACTTTATGTGTCTGTGTATATATTCAATTTACACACACGCCATATATAGACAATATATAGCAGGTCCTGCTGTGCGCTTGACATGTAATTATCGCTTATTAAGCCGAAATCATCAAAAGGGCCAATCAACAACAACAACAACAATAGCAACAACAGCAGGTTGCGAGGAGGAGGGTAGCTACTTAAATGCATTTAAATGTAACTCTCCATTAAGCATTGGCATGAACTGCGGTATGCGAGCATGTAAAATGCATATAGACGAGTATTTATAATTATGGCACTGAAAATTGGTTGGCGGCGCGGACGACGGAACACCAGCAGCAGCAGCAGCAGCGCGACAACAAAAAGTCAAAATGAGCCGCATATAACAATGAATTTTAATTGCAATTGCTGCCACAACAGCAGCAGCAGCAACAGCAACAACAGCAGCTGCAGCAACAACAGCAGCAGCAGAGAAAAGGAGAAAAAACTTACTCTCAAATGGTGTTAAAATTTATGCGTGAAAATTATGTTTAATAAATGGATTACAATAACAACAATAACCAAGAGCCAGCGGCCAACAATATTTGGTCATTAACTTGCGCCACAATTCTCTCTGTGTGCGTGTGTGTGTGTACGAGTGTGTGAGTGTGTGTGTGTGTGTGTGTGGCTGATTGCGTGGGCAATAAAAAGATCAGCAACTGTCAAGCCAAGTCACTGACAGAGTGCAACAGACTGCAGGCCCATAAATATTATTGTAATAAAGTATTGCCACATAAATTATTGGATTGTAAGACTCAATTTATAAATTCATTTGCATTGTGTGCATTAACGATAATCGCTGATTCAGACCACACACACACATGTGAAATATGAAAGAGATATGAAATGTGAGCAGTTTAATCTACAGCAAGCAAAAGTTGACTACTCAAAATATTTGAAATACAAAGAATTGTGACTACTCTTTAAGGCAAATATCTCATTTTCCTTTCAAATCATTTCAATGTATTATATAGTAATAGTAGTTATAGTAGTTATAATATATATACAATATAGATCTATGAGAAGAAACAATTAATGTTATTTCTACAAATCAAATATATAGTAGTATTATTTATTAATTCTTGTCCCTTGAGCTTCTTTCTTCTGCCTTCAACTTTCACTGATTAGTTTAGATTGCGCTAGATGTGCATTTGATTTGGGTAGATTTGATTGCTCATCTCAACTTACCAATTCAGTGTGATATAGTGCAGAACATGCGCGCTCTGCAGAAACTCATATCAAGTGGCAGCAGCCTAAAAGCGAGTGCATTAACTTTCATCAGCAACTGTATGTGTATGTATGTATGTGTGTGTGTGTTAGTGTGTATTCAGTTGCACTTTGTGTGTCGTGCTGGCTGGGGCAACATTGTAAGGTTTTTCTGGTTGAAAGTGCCCGCAGGCAAGCTGGACTAGTACAAGCATGCATTAGGCATGTGGCACACGTAAACACTTAGCAAGAGGCATGCCCGAGGGTCAGTTAACCACACACACACACACACACACACACATTGAGCAACACCCACTGTGAAAGATCTTGTTGTTGGCAGGTGCTTCGTAATTAACTTAATTTTTCACTGCTTCCACTGGCTGTGGCTGCCGACCATGCAGTATGTTGCATGAGACAGCGAGGCGACTAATTTGAGTCAAAAATCATTTTGTTCCACGCTTGAAGCATGTCAGATGTCGGCGTTAGCATCGAAGCTTGTCATCTGCAGCAGCTGCTGACTGCTGGCTGCTTGCCAAACGGGTAACGAAATGGTTCGCTGTCCAGTCGAAAAGTGTGCGAGTGTGCGAATGTGAGAGTGTATGTGTGTGTGTGTGTGGTAGAGAAAGGGGTCAACAAACATTCTCATAATGTGCGCTAATGTGCATAATGTAGGCGACACGCACACCTGCACACAGCAACTCTTGCATGCGCTAACCAAGTCAGCGACACACGTGCCATTGCCGCAGCCGCTGCCGCAGCCACAGCCAGTGCCACCTGCCACACGTGGCACGCGGAGACAACAAACACTGAGAACAGGCAATTTAACAGGCCATCAACGTTGATGGCGTCGACAATGAGCTTGTTGACGGCAGCCGCCTGCCTAACAACAATAACAACCCGGCCAATAAGTAGAGCGCACAGCAACTCGTCTAAAACTCATTCAAAGGTTTCCAAATCCAGTTAACAAGCGCCATTTGAGAACAACAAGGATATAAACCATTTAGCGCAGAGCATGTAGCTGCAGCCGCCAACAAGGGCAATTCAAATGAGAGAGAGTCTGATTTGGAATTTGAGCATATATATATTAATATATATATATATATATATATATATATAAACACATGCATCTATAAATGAAAAATATAATTGAATCTAGTCGATCTCCTAATCCAGTTAGCACGCACAATTTGAAAGCAAAAAGTACATATAGAAGCCATTTAACATGAGGCATATTCCAATTCGAATCATACAGACTCTTAGGACTCTTAGGAATTCTAAATATATGTGTAAATAAAATATACTTATATATCGGAGATGGGTTTGTTTCTGATGTATTCCCAGTAGGCATATCATATTCCATTTTACTTTCCTTTATTTAATCAGGCTCAGAAATTTGTGTTATCGCTTCTCATTTCAGACTGAAACTTCTATCTCCGCCTCTCTGCCAGTACGTGAGCTCTGTTACTTTTACAATTACTTTGACAATTGCGCCATACTTGATCGCAGCGACTCTCATGCTGTCCAACCTCGTTTTGTTGCACGAACACTACCCTGTCCAGTGTTCATTGGTTCGTCCCATTGAATCTCTGATTTCTTTCATGGTTGTTTATATAACGTAATGCTACTAAACAGTTCTTTAAAGTGAGACTCTGCTAGCATTCGATGTGAATCAAATAAATTTGTAATATATACAAGAGCATTCATATAAAAAACCAATTCACCTTTCAATTTTATAATGTTAAAATTCTCTGTTCAAGCTGCCAATTCATCCCATATCACTTTAACTGCATATTTGTATGATACATACAAACATACATAAATTGCACTACTATTTTCATGAACACTGCCCTACATATTAAACCAGCTCGAATTCCAATTGAATATTGATTCCATATTCATCTCAACATTATTATATCTCACAATTGCAACTGCAAATTTTTATGCTTTTCGAATTACTTTTGGAATGTTAAAACAAATACATATTTATAAAGATATTTTTATATTTTTGTTGCACATATAAGAGAAAAGATAATAAAATTTTCAGTTATATTTGAGTCTCAATAATAAAACTGAATTTT
Organism: Drosophila anceps; assembly: GCA_035045945.1. NCBI lineage: Eukaryota > Metazoa > Arthropoda > Insecta > Diptera > Drosophilidae > Drosophila > Drosophila anceps. Next base: position 5,035,225 of record JAWNON010000190.1, read on the forward strand.
TAACGATATATATATAAATTTATGATATATGATTATGTATAATATATGGCATATTAATGCAGCTTAAATTCCAATTACAATTTAAATATCCACTTGAATGTGAAACAAAAATTTCACAACTCTCAGGGGCAAGTACAAATTTTCATTATAGATTAAGCTGCGTGATGCACTACTTTCGGAGTGAGTGCAATCGCAGCAGCGCGTCGCATCAAAGGGCAACTAAAATGAAGCCCACTAAAAGGTGGCACTGGTGGGACAGCAGTCACGTCGTTGCCATAGAGTTTTCGCTGCGATGAATTTAAGTGCGCACGTAGCGGGCCGTGCACGCCGAGCAAAAGGAATGCCTAATGCAGGCAATGAAACTTTGGCCGTTATCTTTGGCAGCATATGCAATATTTATGGGGCATACGTCGCCGTGTTGATTCGCCACAAAATTGTCAAGTGGCTTAATTAGCGCGACAAAGTGTTTTTGGGCAATTGAGCTGTCCTCGTTGGCAGCACAAGCCTCGTGAATGTCCTTTAATCAGCTTACACTACATCAGTGTGCCGTCAGGTGAATCGGGCTAACGCCAGCTAGCCCCACTGCAGCGCTACTTAAGCCGCTTTATGCTGGCAGTTTCTTTTTGACTCCGCCACAAAGTAATACACATTGCACTCCACAATTCATTTTATTTTCACATTTTTATATTGCTCTGTTGTTGGTAATTTCATAAAATAATGTTGACTCCAAAAGAACTCCTGACTTCTGAAGCGTTTATAAAGGCATATTAGGGTACTTCAAAGGGAGCAGAGAATGCATCTGGATTGTGAACTGTAGTTTAAATAGCTTAACTTTAGTTTTTATAAAATATTATAGCATTTTATGATCACGATTCTGAGGATTTTTAATAGGCAGCCCTGTATAGGAGATGTCTAAATTGAACATAGAATTGTGCTTCTTGCCCGCGTGCAGCTCCTTGTCAGATGTTTCCTGTGACCTGTTGCCCTCTTATCAGATGGAACAGGTACTGTAAAAACATTTCTGACTAAATTCAATGATATATAGAAATTAAATAAAACTTAATTTGAATACAATTTTATATTATACAATAAATTAAATTAAGTTTTATGTTTTATTTTTATTTTTAAGCTAAGCTAGAATTTTGAATATTATTTTAACATATTTTTATTTATAAATATATATTTTAAAGTTTTCCATTTATTTATATATAAATTAGTTTTTTATATTTATGTTTAATTTTAAGCGTAGCTTAAGTTTTTACATATTTTTCATTTTTTTCTAAATAAATAAAAGTTTAAAAAGGTTTTTAATTTTAAGCCCAGCTAAAACTTTAAAATATTTAGCATACGTTTAAAGAAATTTTAATTTTAATGAAATAAAAAAAAATATTTTTAATTTTTCTATTAATTTATTTTCTCCAACATTTAAAAATCCTTTTTACAGAGCATCTTCTAGCTGTTAGCCCAGCTGGCAGCCCGCATTCGTTCGCCGCCAACATCATCTGCCCGTGGCACACACAAAAGGCAGGAAATTGAATAAAATTGCCATGTTATGATTATAGAAAGGAAGCGTGCAAGAAGTAGTTCAGCTAAAAGCAGTTGCCTCTCAGCGGGCGAAAAGTTTTTCATTTCTGCTTTGAGGCAAAAGCCGCGCAGATTATTCGAAGTCACATTAACTAACTATCCGGGCTGATAATGAGCCAGTTGACATTTGCACTTTGGCTGCATGGCAAAAGGCAAAAAAAGGACGAAATATATGCATTGCCTTGCAATATTAATATTATATATTATTTTTATTATTATTATCGTTGTTGTTGCTGTTGCTGCTGCTGCTGCTTTTGCTGCTGCTGCTTTTGCTGCTGCTATAAACGTGCGAAATCAGCGCCCAGCAGGAGGCGATATTAAATTTGTGTTTTAATTTTATTAAACAACGGCATCCACTTTACACATCAATAACGCCGCGACTCCAATTGCCGCAAATGAAAGCGAGCAGCAGCAGCAGCAACAACAGTTCATGTGGCAGCAATCGAGCTTCCCTTGTGGCTGAGCGTTAAAATATTGACATGTGCTGCTGTTGTTATTGTTGTTGGTGGCGGTGTTGGTGATGGTGGTGGTGGTGGTGCTGCTGCTGCTGAAGCTTGGTTGGTCTGCTGCTGTGGTGCTGGTATCACATGACCAGTATTGTTGCTGGCCAACGCGTAAATAAAGCGGAAAATTCTGCATGAGTTTTTTTCGCACGTTGTTTGTTGTGTGTATGTGTATGCGAATGTATGTTT